>OX243959.1:8602500-9852500 GCA_945859745.1 Synanthedon formicaeformis | reverse complement strand
TTCATAAACATACGTGGAAGAAAGAAGTCTCGAGAAAATGTTAGTTATATATAGAAAGTAAACAACAGTATTATTAAAAGAATACTGCACAGAAACCACCTAAATCTCTCTTGGTTGGTACCTAAACAAACAGACAAAACAAATGATCTGCCCAAAGAAAAAACTGGAGTGAATTAAGATTTCCCGACCCTCCTTACTGTCTCCCTAATTCTCTTCAAGTGGTTTCTACGGCAATTCAAGTTTAGCCATTTCTCTCTACTCTGTTTCAATTTATTTTAACATACGATGGTTTCTTTTGATATTCATCACAGACTTTTTCTAGCGTTATAACCGAATTATCACGTTATTATTATGTTGCCAAACTATTTTAGTTAGCCTGTCCGCTCAGCACTCTATCGCTGAATTACACAAATTATTCAAAATCTGTTCAGCATTTTTGAGTAACAAACATTTTCACAAGGCTTTTTCATTCACACGTAATATTGAAGAATATATTCGTGTAAGTATTGTTGTTAGAAGAGTATATTAATCCTAAGCGGCTCCAATGTTCTTTTTCACATAAGTCAAGTTATGTGATATAGTAAGTGCCGACCAACATCCAAAATGAGATTGTTGAAAAGGTCCTCATTATTCTTTATACAGTTACAATTCGGTTTGACTTATGTGCTTTAGTCCGGTAACGAGTCAATACACAAGTATTACTTTGCATACATAAAAAATATTGGCCTTTTTTGACTTATGTGCTTTAGTCCGCTGACCCTAGATTTCTACGTATCGACGGGTCGCTAGTAATTATTTTATTAATCCAAACTTAAGTTTGGATTAATAATATAATAAAATTTTGACCAGTCATGAAATTTTGCATACTCATTGTCATAGATACAGGTGGTTAATATTTTTTATTTTTCAACGCAGACGAAGTCGCGGGCACCAGATAGTAAGAAACAAACTCAACTCAGCAAATAAAATGTTAGGAACAGTTTAAAATAATTTTACTCGTATTTGTTTCCGTCTGTGACTGCCGAGCTCATATAACCCAAACCCTTTTAAAGTTGGAGAGAATAGACATCTTCTGGGTGAGTTCGCTCCATCGTCGGCCTCGTCTTTGCTGAACGACTAAATGCTGGCCAAAAGCAAACCCAACATTAATAAAAAAATGTAGGTATCATAATATTGTAACTCCACTGTAGTTAAACCAAGAATAACAAATAGTTAAAAATTTGTTAGCTTGCAACAAACAATTTACTGTTTTCAAATAAATTGCCTATTCAGTTTTAATTTGATTCAGTGTCATGAGAAATGCCGCAATTATACCGTTGAGCTTCGTCCTAGGACGGGACAATGTTTTCGTTTATTGAAGTCATTAGTCACGTAAAGCTGAAGAGATTTTATTATAAAACCGGCCGGAGATTTTCGTTTTATATACAAGTGACCTTTTTTTGTGATTTGATACTATTAAAATGTACAATAACCGTTAAAATCTTTTGATCTTGCTGACTAAATATTAATAATTTTAAATAGCTCGTTATTTGATTTTTTGCTAGATTTTTTAAATCTATACTATACTAATGTTATAAAGAGAGAGAAGATTTGTATTTTTGTTTGTAATGAATAAACTCAAAAACTACTGGACCGATTTTGAAAATTCTTTCACCTATAGAAAGCTATATTATTAGCGAGAAACATAGGCTATATATTTTATAAAGTTACGCGGGCGAAGTCGCGCGCAACAGCTAGTACAAAATATATAGAGAAGAAATGCACACACTTAATACTGACAATCTCTATATTATATAAGTAGAATGTAAAATACTTAAGTGAAGTCATAAAAGCAATCAAAGATAACTTCGCCACGCTACAATATAGAGGGTTGTGTGTTTATTCACCCTTACATAAGAATGGAAGTTCTTTCGTTCCCGAACAAAAATTAATCTTTTTCTAACAATACTCGAGTTTATTTTCCTCAAGCAATCCGTAAGTTTTTCGGCGGTAACGGTTAATTTAATTTACGTAATCCCACCGGTGACGAGGATCCGTTTGATTTGAACACAATCCCTGGATGTTTCCGGACTATCACTCCTTGGGCAACTCTCGTTTTAATAATAAATTAAATTCGAACACTAGCTGGTGGCCGCGACTTCGTCCACCTTTAAAAATTAAGAATATCATAAATACATATTATAAACACAAACATCCAAGAATCTCAGGAACAAAGGTAAAATGTTAACACAAAACATTTGCCCCTAGCGGGATTCGAACCCGCGACCGTTTGAACAGCTAGGAACACCCTAGAATATAACACCCGAGAAAATATCTGGCATCTTTATCGCTGGAAGACGTTGGCGTCCCACGTGTGGCGTGTAGCGTAGTGGCGCTGTCATATTTAGGGAAGACCGACTGGCGACGGTAAGAACCCCTTTACAGAAGAACACTGCTCATTTGGGTTCCGATTCGTATGGAGGTTTTCCTTTTCCTGTCTATAAGAGCGCTACCTCACCAGGACGCCACGGCCACGTCGTTGGCGACGTATGTGTGGCTACCCACGGTCGCCAAATTGAGTGGCCAGTGGCGTCTTGGTTACCGTCTGTCAGTCAGTTCTCTCAGTTTTCGTACAGAGAATGGACGCTTTTGTATTTCAACAACAAAAACACACAAAATTTAAACATTGAACACGCGTGCTACCGTCTTGGCCACCGGTTTTGAAACTGAGTGAGTGAGACGCAGTTTACTCGCATATATGTTACTGGCGACGTCGTCGCGTCGCCAGAGTCTCCATTCTCCACGCAGAGAGTCGACGCTCGTGGCCACGCTTCCAAACTAGCGACGCTTCCAAGCCGTCGCCAAGTGCGTTATCTGCCAAGCTTTTCAATATAGATCGTTGGCCACGTCGCCGGCCACGTGGCCTTCTATTAAAAGGATTGGCCTGAGCATTTGCGTCTCCTGGTGTTGCCTGCTGTATTGTAGGCAACGGAAGTCACCTACCTTCAAATGGTCAGTAAGCCAGTATATCATTCGTCCCATACTTTTTCTATGGAAATATTTCTAAAACATGTATTGTAATAATTCTTAAATAATGAATTACGTGTGGCCGGCCCTTTCAAATGGTAAACATTAGATGAAGATTTATTGCGTATTTTATTCAATATGCTTTGACGCAACTTTCATTTCCATACTTATTTTGGGTCATGAATTTTGCATGGGCCTTTTGGGCTCGCTCAATATACATGTTATACTGTTAAGTAAGCTTTTTGGCATTATTTATTACTAGCTGGCGCCCGCGACTTCGTCCGCGTTGAAAAAGAAAAAAGTAGCCTATCCTGTGTCCTGTAGGTACATCTAAATGTTTATCTACTAAGTAACGTGAAAATCAGTTAATTCGTTTAAGAGTTATGGAGGAACATCGTCAATCTAGTTTCAGTATCATGTATAGAGCCTATAAACACGATATTTCTGAAAACAAAGTAACTTACTCCATGACCAACCCTTACAGATTTATTATTAGTATTGATTAGAAATATCAAAATTGGAGTTGTGCAACTTTGCAATCTGAATATAAACATTAAACTTGGATAAATATCTTAAAAAAACATTGTACTCTTTGGAATTATATATGAACATAACCCGATTTATTAGACATACTACGAACTTATTAAAAATATGTAGAACATATTTTTATATGTGATATTATTTTTCCAAGAAATATTTTCTAAATAAATACTTACGACAATCATTGTAGATGGAAAAAATATATTACCTCTGTGAAAATTTGAACTTCTGCTTGAGTTTTCTTAGAATAAATAAATTATTCTGATAAAATTTTACCTGTACAAGTGTAAAGGATTTTTTTAAATATAATATTACGTTTCAGCTGTTTCCGCCGCTACAGTATTTTTTTTACATAATATTTATTTTCTTAGTAGGTATTACATTTAGTAACTACCAACCAATCATTTATGAACCACTTTTTAATGGTAGTAGCTTGACAGTTTTACAATTTTACCCCTAGTAAGCACTCCTCCTTACCTTTATTAGATGGTTGAACCGACACATCAATAGTGTTTAAAATTATTATGTCATATTATAAAATTTTGTGACACACTGCACTAAAATAAAAATAAAAATATTACTGAAAAAAATTGTTAAAAATATTAATTTGAAAGCCAAACACGTGACGCGAACTCTCAAAGGTTAATCCCGTAATGGCTCGATTATGTAAGCGTATTTATGTTGGTTTCCATACTGTAGCTGCTGATAATTTGATGGTTTCTTTCTCGCATGAAAATTCGACCTACATTTTTACCCCTAATATGAAAATAATAGTGAACTAAATTGTGTTGAAAATGTTAAAATACGTGATATATACGTCGATTCTCGGCTTCTGTCTCTTCTGTATGTATACGCTTAGATCTTTTGACTTACGTAACTAGTTTTACTAATAAACAGAAAGAGCGTTAAAGGAGAAAGGTTTTTATAAAATACTAAATTCGCAGAAAAATCCGTGCCAAGCTGGGGACGGGCCACTAGTCTATTATAAAACAAGTCGTTCTCCACTTCTGCTAAGTTCTTTTAAACTATACCACGGTCTTAAAACGATTTTTAAAGATTTTTAAACGAGGAAGGAAATACATCCGTGCGAAACCGGATCGCTCGCTAGTATTTTAGAAAGACCGAGTCTTGACCGAGCTTTGTAAAAAACGTCGTCTTTTTATGTTTTTGTCGTTTAAAATTGCTTCAAACAAATACTAAAGATTTTTTTAAATGATATAAATCTGGCATAGTAACACAATTTAATTGTTTTAAATCCCGTTCGCTCTATTAACACTACACCTTTAAGTGTTTAGACATTTCCATACGTAATTACATACACCACACAACACAATTAGATCAAAATTATTTCACGCATACTAAGTAACGGGTTAATAATAGTTCAGCTGCACTCACGTATTAATTTCATATAAATCCAATGGCGCATGCTATTAAGTTTTGAATTGGTAATCATCGGTTAGGTCATAATGATAATGACGTTATCACATTAACAATATATCTACTAGATCGACGTTTCCTTTCATAAACCCTTATTCTTATACTTTATCCTATTAAGGGCGACAACGTACTTGAACCACTACCTTCTTCTCTCCATTCGATTTTGATGACATTTTGTTGTGTGTTTGTGACGTTGCAATTGGGTTATTGTTTTTCTTCGGATTCGGGCAGGACAACGGGTTGTTGTTCTAAACTGTTCTAGTATTTTGTTCTACGATAGAACACTTTGGACAAAAAAAAATTCCAACTAAGTATGACAGATTGGACTCGAATAATTTTCGACTGCTGAGTCCGTTAGTATTTATATAAATTGCCTTAATTTTAAAAGCAAAAACATGAAATATGGTATCAAAGAAGATTATAATTTAATATTTTCAAATAATTTTAACGAATTAAAAAAATATTTTAAATATACTTATATATTTTATTACTGATTTTTTAATTAAAATAAAAACGAAATACATGATTCTTATTATTAATAAACAAAATAAACGAAACATTTTCCACCCAATGTGCATTGGTTAAATTGTTTAACCAACCAAATTGTTCAGTGACTGGATCAAGTGAAGTTAAAAGATGTTTTGTCAATTTCATTATTCTAACAGTTACTTAAAACAAACTTTCGAACAATACTTTCGAAAACAAAATGTTGGACTCGGTAACATCTTTTGTTCGGATTTTCAAATGACCATTAAAAGCAGATGTTGAGTAGATTTACCCTTTGAAAATGTTTTACGAACGAAATATTCGCTTTTTGTTAAAATTTGTTCAGAGTTTCAATATGAGCACGAGGCAATTTTATCTTTGGTATCCTGTAAAATATTACAGTGACTATTATATTCTGTAAATTTCAAGAACTTTAAAAATTAAAAATCTGTCTAGACATAATAATTTAAAAAGTAAAATCGCTGTCCGCGTCTGTCTGTATGCTGACCACCAATTTGTTTATATTAAAGAGTGGGCCTCGTAATAAAGCTTAACGTCGCTCAACGAGCTATCGAGAGGGCTATGCTCGACAGTGTAACGCGAACCTACTTGTTGGAAATACCTCTATGGTAACGCGGTTAATACACAGCGAGATCGAATCAGAAATGAGAACCGTAAACGTACGAAAGTTCCCGACATAAGCCGGCTGATCAGTGTGTCATTGGGCTGGGCAGGATACAATGTACGGCGATCCTACGGCCGCTGTGGCTTGAAGGTTCTCTAATGGCGGCCACGGACTGGCATAGATCACCCACCCACAAAGTGGACAGCGACCTGATAAGAGCCGCGGGTCGACTGTGGATCCAGGCTGTTTCTGATCGGTCCTATTGGAATATTATGGGGAAGGCCTATGTCCAGTAGTGGACGATCTACGGCTAATATGAAGATAAGACAATTTCGAGAATAACACTTTTAGGGAGAAATTATATAGCAAATTTGAACTTTATAAGTAATACAAGTTTCACTTGTGCGTGTTAAAACATTTTTTATTTAGTCTCAACTTATAATTAATGCTTACTCAAAATACTGGGTTAAATATGTCCTTAGCTCACGCAAACTAGTTAAAGTTATGTCTCAAGCAGCTCAATTCCTAAGTGCATTTTAATGTAAAACAAACTCCGCGTATAATTTGTAGTATAAATGAGAGCCGTAGTCGTGTAACTCGCTCAAGGAATTAACATAAGAGTTGAAGGAAAACGATGCCGCGGTAATTTTAAGCTTATGCTCAGAGGTTACGTTAATCGGAGTGGTTATTGTTCGTATACTTGATAAAATTTCTGAGCACGATATGTAGTGAAAAATGGGGCTAAACTTCACGTATTTACAAGTGGTTTTTCAACCAGATAAATTCTAAATTTATGTTCTAATAATAAATGAATAAGTTAAACACAGCTATTTGTCCATGTCGCAAGTGAGTGAAATATAAAAGACATACAAAAACTGACAGAAATACTGAAACATATACTTTTAAACTAGAGATTGAGGCATTTTAAACATTTTTAAACCCTCAGCAACCCTCGGGTGTGGTTCGTAATTACCGATTGAGCCTCGGGCGAGGTTTGATACTTATACTGCTTGCTCAGTACCAGGGTTTACGATACAAATGACATACTTCGACTATATAATGATAATAAGATAATGACATATTTCGTAGTGTAGAAAATATTTAAAAAATGTCGCTTAGCCACCTATTATTTATTTTGATCGTCAGATTGTCTGATGACAACGTGTGCACAAAAAAATGTTCTGTGTAGAGTATTCATACTTATTGGTTTACAAAAAAGCGTTCAAACACTGACATGCGAAATGTGGCGTGCGTACGCCCAACATAAAACAAGCAGAAAAATCGCTAGTCTATAATCGCCCGAACTGCGTAGGCGGATGTTATTATTACATGCTATCGACAAAATAGCTGTAGATGTAAATATTTTAAGTGTAATTACTCGCGCTTATTAGATGGTCGTGGAGAATTATTTGTACGTAGTAAAACATGTAAGTAATTCTATAACAATATTGTTACACATATATTTTTTGCATCTATGGTCTCCTTCATTCACAGTCGCACAGCCGATAAATAAATATAGTGTTCTGTCGTCACATATATCCTGCTCTGTGAGCGCACGGTTAAAACATTCTAGTATCTCTACCCTCCTTAGATTCTAGTAGTTCGGTGCGGCATAGTAGCTTTGTGGCAAGGTTTTGACAAGTAGCAGTGGGCCTAGTGTGTTTTTTTTTCGAGTAGGGAACGTTCCAGAAGTTTAATGTGATAAAAAGGCTGTCAACGCAGGGGAAGCTTTATTTTCACTGACGAATTCACCAAGGAGTTCATGTTGAGAGTTAGCTGATGGTTTTCTGAGATTTTCTATAAACATACGATTAAAGTACGATTAAAATAAAAACATTAAGCGCCTCTTTCACCAACTACAAGCAAAGTGTTGATTAGATACTTTTAGAAATCATTTTCTGTTTTATTGAATTATGCACTCGGTTTACTGCATCATTCAATAGGCGATTTTTTTATTATTATTTTCTTTTCGGACTTTTACCGTACAAACAAAGATCCATTATCCCCGGTTACTGGTGACTTTAAATGACAGTTAGCCTACTTCACAGTTGGTGAAAGAGGCGCTAAGTATTAAATAAATATTAGTAGCCTATTATGTATTACGACAAATTTTATTATTGTTTTTAAATTAAATTTTACTAAGCCTTTTATTTATATTTCATAGCTACAAATTATAAGATTCAAGATCCAAATGATAGAGCACAATCTTTGGAAGAGTAAATAATATTGCTCGGATACACAGTGCAGTGACCTCACTTTGACAGGCCATTTTCGGTAACGAGATGCCCAAATCTGTGGCTCTGTTGCGAAAATAAATGGTAGCTAGCGGTGTTGGCTCGTAAATTATATTGAGAACGTATTTTGTGGAGTAGTAACACTGAAGAGTTGTCTGTATTTCATCTTGGTCATTATTTTTAGTGTTCACAAAAGCCAAATACAAAATAGAGTTAAGATTAAGAAATTTTATGTAGCTTTTTCATTTTATTTTTACAGTAAGTATACCGATTTGATCGATTAGATGGCTCATGCATAAATTTCCTACAATTAATAGAATTAAAAAAAAACCACATTTGTTTTTTCTTTGTTTCATTTAGTTCTAAAAACTAAATTTAAATATTTATTTAGAAAATATAGATTAAAATTTAAATCAGTTTCGAAAGAACTTAAATAATATTTATAGACAGTATAAGCTGAGGTATTTAAAGTTATAAGAAACTCAAAAACATTAGAAAAAGGTATTGGGATGAAGTCGCGGGCAAAATCTAGTATGAGAATAAGTTTAAGTAAGCAATTTTATAATATGACCCAAAGACACCCTTTATAAATCCCTTGATTTCAATTTAATGGTGTCTACACACCAAAGCCCCGGCCCGCCCCGGCACGAACCCGGCGGCTTCAGAAAGTTGCGAGTCGGACAAAGCTGACGGGTGATTGCCGAGTACTCGGAGAGGTTGCGCGTGTTTCGAATTTCTGCAACGTATTTTGAGTATTTGATATGGATGAGGACGATAGTGATTTAATATTACTTGTGCAGTAGTAACAGTAGTTAACAGGTAGATCCCTCAAGACACCCGCCACCACGAGCGCAAGCCGCCGGCAATCTTGTTTAGAAGAAAGGCCGCCGGCCCGGTGGCTTTAGTGTGTAGACAGCATAAGAATACCCAAACGCCATTATCGTTGTTATTCCGAAATTAAATTCGCTACTCGAGTCTAAAAAAGGTATTTGGCGCGAGGAAAAGCTAATTTATTTTTCAAAGGATCCCGTTAACTGCGTTGGAATTTAAGTTTTCTATTGACGGCCAATTAACAAAGTTGAATTTATTTTTAGGGACAGATTTATGCCCTTATAACAGCGTACTGTAATTAGTTTATGATAAAGTTAAATATTATAGTTTAAAAAATAAATATTTTTTAATTATGTACCGTACTCGTAAATTGGTTTTCGTATTTATAACAGTGTTTTAAAGCTTTTAAATTTTTAGCTTTCTCACAAAAGTAAGTATCTAAAGTAAGTATCATTAATCACGATGAAGATTAGTACATCCTTATCCTTACATATTATCCTTACATATTGTAAAACAAAGCCCTCCGCCGCGACCGTCTGTCTGTTCGCGATAGACTCAAAAACTACGGCACCGGTTTTCATGCTGTTTTCACCAATGGATAAAATGGTTCTCGAGGAAGGTTTTAGTATATAATTTACAAAGTCGAGGGCGAAGTCGAGGGCAGCAGCTAGTAAACTAAAATATAGACTCAAGTGGACATAGAAATTGAAGCTTTTTTAAAATTTATTTATTTATCTCCTGTTATACATATCCCTACCAGTTAGAGGTAGGTTATTGTTTTTGACGTATGTATAGAAGTCTTTAATTTAATTTAAATCCAAGAAAATGATTATAAGTTTTCGGTTGATGTTGTTTAGAGATTATTATAGGTTCTGTGAATTAAAAAAAACTTCTTACAAACCTACTATGTAACCTACATCCGTTGTTGAAAGCTAATTTTGTTAGGAAAAAAAAATTTGATGAAATTAAACATTTGCTTACTTTCGTTTTAATTAAATTTTTGTATCCCCAATTGGGGGATACTCAATCACCAGATCGGTAACTTTCGCGACCGGTCACGTCTACAAAATCGTTTAAATTCATTACAGTTTTCAAACAACTCCTAAATTTTACCGTTTTCAAACGAAACCCTCTCTTAACGGTTGATGGATTTTTCCGAAAAAGGAACATTAAACACGATAAAAGTTATCCGTATTTTGAACGGAATTACATTTTTTTTAAATTTATTTACTAAGTAGCTAAGGTGAACACGTGCGGCAAATATTCTTACATCTTTTTCTATTTCTACGCGCCTTTTATACACGTTCCATTAAGAATAATTGTTAATAAAAGTTTTGTTGTTGCACTTCTTTTATTCGCATTTTTTAAAAGTGTAATGCAGACAATTTATATTAAGGATACTCACTCGCCAAAAAACAACAGCACACATTCTGCTGGAAAAAAATCAACACCTAGACAAAATGAGAGTAGTCATGATGTTTTTATTAGTTTTTGAAGAAATAAAAATAAAAATAAGTTAAATAAGCCTTAGGTGAAAATATCAATGTTTTTCGAAATTAATCCCTTATGTAAGATTCGGGTAAAACTTTCAAGTTTGTATGCCTATAAGTAGATTGTAACGTTCGAAACTACTTCTCATTTGATTTTAAAAATAATTTTAACATTAAGATACGGTGTGGATATAATCTTTTATGACTTTCCTATAGATGAAATTATTGGGAAAAGCTAGGTTATAGAATTAATTTTCAACAGACATTGATACAAGACCCACCCGGGTTCAAAGCTTGTGAATATATCGGCAAAACAATTTGGCTCTCAAGTCTCAACTGACCAGTAAGCTTCACGTACATTGTTTTATTCATTTAAATTCTTTAACGCACATGAGGTTAGCTTTTGCCAATTTTTGTAACAAAGACATGTACTTACAGAGAGCTGTACAAATAATAAATAAAAACAGACCACAAATTTTACCAGTAACTCACGATTATTTTTACTAGAAAATAATTCACAATGCTTTCTTTAGAAATATTACGTATTTTCATCGAGTTTGTAGATACTAGTTTTATCTCGCTACTTTATTGGCCCACCCTTTTTAATTTTTTTTAAATTTTTTAATTTTAAATAAATATAAAATCGCATGTCTATACTTTTATCGCATCAAAACCTTTACTGGTTTAGAAGAAGGTAGCGGACAAATAGACGCAGACAGTGACTGTTTTATACTACTTATGTATACTTATATATATAGATTTACTATACATTCATCTTTTTGTCACTAACTGTTGCGGATGACTGTACGACTATCCCCATCCACCGTTATAAATAGAAAATAATGGTATACATAAATCAAGTCGACGCGATAATATGAATAGATTTCCGCGTTTACAATCTCTCGCTTTACTTACACGCTTTGATATACGTTGGGCAATCTACTGATAGTTTCTGGATTCTGTTGAACCATTTTTTTATATTTATTGTTTTTCATAGCATGCCCTTTTTTACTTAGGGAAATCCTCACGCGCCCACCACGGCTGTCCAGCGCTGGGAGGGTTACGCTTAAGTCGGAACCTCAGCGTACCCGATAGTGGAGACGAGAATTTTATAAGAATATCTTTATTTATAAGAAAAAAAAATTAAAAAATTAAATTTGAAATGTAAGCCAAAGATTTAAATCGAAAGATGCGGCGTAATCTCCTCGCGCCATACTAAAAACACACCGAAAATTGTTAACAATGGGTTGGGTGCAGGCGCTCAACCCAAATACAGTTGCACGCCAGCTACAGTGAGTGACGGTCGCTTGTTGAGAGCGTCGCTATCGTCACAGTCACGTTTGAAGTAAGGAATGTGTTGTCTGTGTTTAAAAGTGTGTTTAGACAAAAGTATATGTATTTTATACTTTGGTCTTTAGTATAATGTATGTTGTATTTTATAACACACTTTCGCTAGTAATGCCGCATCTCTCGATTTAAATCTTTGATGTAAGCATTAATATTTTTCAAATTCTTTCAGTGTGTTAGACATGTCGATATAACATTTTGAATAAAAAATAATTTAGCCGTTTCCTCTCAGGAAGAGTCCAAATTCGGTGTGTTCAGAAAATGATTTTTTAATTTTTTACGAAACAAATGGCTGAAATGTAATGTTGGGGTATGTTTTTGGGATCATCTCATAGAACCCTTACATTAGATACCGGGACTCGATAGGTTTTTTTAAGATTTTTTTTTTAAATTTAGGTTTAAAATAAGTATGTGATAAGATTCTTCTCTGGCTCAGAATAACCACTACATTAACAAAGTATAAGGGCTAGTTAGAACTGAATTTTGGTGTACTATTGACATTACATTAAATGACACTTATTTTTTATTTTTATTAATTAGTATAGAAATTATATTCATTGAAAATATTAAATAATAATGTTTTTGAGGTTAGGCAAAATAAAAGTCTATTTTTCGAAATCCCAGAAACAAACATACACTATTAATATGTATGTATGTAGAAACACACTATAATATGTATATTTATATGCATAGAGTAAGTGAATGTAGTATGTTCATTATTAAATTCAAACGAACCTGCAAACGCTTTGTGCAATACATTCAACGGCTGGATGCACTGACGTTAGAGACAAATTTAACTGCTGAAAGTAAGCAAGGAAAGTCGCTCTTGCAATTTATATTCTGATGAGATTATTGTATAGGGGCAACACAATTAAATGCTGTTTATATCTTTCGCTAAATGTGACGGGCGAATGCATTCCTTTAGTGTTGTCGAAAATCACTTTGCATTATTTTAAAACTTCACGCGCTGTTGAATTCAAAGTATTTCATTCTCACTGGACAGAGAAATGTGTAGACATGACTTAGCTATTTTTTTTTCAAATGTTCAAATTACCAATAAATAAAATCTAAATAAAAACAATGCAGTTGTTTATAGTTTCGAAAAAAAATTTATAACATGTACTAAAGGAGTATGAGAATCTATAAAAATCAGAAGCCATATATATGTAACCTAGATATTATAATAATTTATTATAAAATGTATAACCTAAAATTTTTTTTTTAAATATGATCTTTTGTAAGTTTGTGCTAAAAACAAAAGTAAAGTAATCAAAAAGTTTGTAAAGGCAATAAGGACCTTTCTCTAAAACTCAGTTGGCATATAAAATATATATCTTTCTTTACTTCGTACGTTTCTCACGTGCCAAGTATGTGTCCCGCTAATGACGCCCAAGTCACTTCGTAGCTGCTACGGAGTAATTAATCACTACCACGGTAAAAAAATACAGTAACGAAACTGTAATTTTTTATATTATACCTACTCCATAATAAGTTTGCTATGAAAATGATTTCAACTGCAAAAACTTACAAGTTGCATTCTAGTTATTATGAAAAGTTTTCGTGCTACGCTTTCTGCTTGCTTTTTGTTAGTTGCTTAGTTAGTGTACTAACCTGTACAATCACACTTGTTCTAATAAGAAGAAAATAATAATTTATTTCTATCATATTTAAATGGGGTAATAATTTCAATGATTTTGTAATCAATTATGTAATCGTACATTGAAAAATTTAGTGAACTTTTCCTTTATTTTGAAGCGATTATTGCAAAATTCTAGTAAAAATGAATATTGTCTTCCTCACTTATCCCATAACCATGATAACCAGAAGCAATCATTTTTAGTATGATAATAGCAGGAACAGAGCTACTCACATCAGCAAATGGGCTGTCCGCTTTCTTACTAACTTATATTATTAAATACTCGTTAACTGTTAAAGTTCAAATACTGTACTGTAACAGTATTAACTGTACAAGTGTATTACAATGTGTGTAAGTGTTAATAAGTTTTTGACTCTGTGTAGCGTATACTGTGTCAAAACGCACTGTGTTTCTTGCCGCCGAAATGTGTTGAGGAAATTAATTGTTAATTGCTATTTTAATGTGAATTTTCAACGGCAAGATTTATTTTGTGATGTCTAATTTGTTTGTTTATGTTCAGGTCGTTTTCTTTAGAAGTTAAGCTATTTGGATTTTAGATTAATATATGGTAGCATTAAGGAAATTATGTTCAGAGGGCGAGAGCTTGTCGAACAAAATACTTTTTCTAACATTTTTCATGATTGATGATGATGGTGTTTTAAATTTTATTGTAGAAAAAGAAATGGCACTTGCAATGGTTTAAGTGGCTTCTATTAAATTTCAATAATGTGCGTTCACCATTTCACTTCTCACTCACACCCACTCCTATTAGAGTATTAAAAGAAAATAAAAATAAAAACGTTATTTTTTTATTTTATTTTTATATAGGATTTTTGCAAATAATTAGTAATACCGGACGTACTTCCTTTGTTATCACAGCTAACTGAATTGTTCAGTAACAAATTAGCACTTTGACCATACAGAATGCAAAAAACAAAAACAAAAAACTCTTTGTGCTGTGCTTCAAAAAAAAGCAGGTGTTTTGTTATTGTTCTATGCAAAAGTGTGTCCCATTATCGATATCACGTTCCAAAGAAGAAAATCTTCAAACTTGCGTAGTCGGCGGCTCAACTACGAATTACTCTAATGATTTTCGAATACTCGTAAGTACTGGAGATGATTGACTGATCCGTCTGTATGTCAGGAAATTAAACATTTTTAAACAAAAGGTAACCCCAAATGTTCGCGGATTGAAATAAAATTATAAATGTTTGTAACTTGTTTAAAATTAATTAGCTGAAATTCAGTTTAAAATTAAAATTGGAGAGATTGGAACTCATTAACAATAAAATACAACAAAGAGCTTGTCGAGTGCAGGATGATAATTAAATCCGACTTCATTACGTAATATATAAATTACAAGCAGCCAGCCCCCGGCTTCGCGCGCTTATGCATTTTTTTCTGCATATTATGTGCACACACTTACCTTCCCCTTTGACTGCCCTTTCTATTAGTGAAAAGTTAGGATCTGGAATCGCCTTAGGTACTCATGTGTGCTATGCCTGTACCTTAAATTATAATATTTGGATTTTTAAACATAACCCAGTATCCAACATTACTAATGGGCCAAAGGATTAGCTAGGAAATTTATTGTACTTTATTGCAATATAATTTATTGCTACTTAAAAACATTATTGAACAAGCAGGTTGCCAATTTTATTAAAAGTTGTCGCTAGTTCAAAACAAGCGTTTGACTGAAGTTTGACCTGCTTAGCTTCAGGATGACGTCGACATTGCGCTGTCACTACGTTATATTAAATATTAACTTGATGTGAACTTATAAAACTATTATAAAACTATATAAAATATAAAATCAAGAAATTACAAAATGGCAAGAATCCTAACTAATCCCAACTAATATTATAATTCTAAAAGTGTTTAAAAAATATATATTGCTGGACAAAATATATCAGCAATAAAAATTTAATTTTAAAAGTCGATTGTATGTCATTATTTGATCCTATGCATTAAATAATATTTTTATACTTTCCTGAGAGGAAAAAAATATAGTATTAATTTGATTAATTACTAGAAAACATGACACAACTTGGGTTATAGTTAAGCACATTATAATTAGTTTTAAGATTTTTTTTTTAACAATATGTTAAATTATGTTTATACAAAATTATATCATTTAAACGTCATGACCTGTTATCGCCAGAAACAAGCATTTTCTCTATTGGAAAAATTGCCACTGCCATTATGGAATGTTTTTGGAACGCCTCAATATTATTATAGCATTTAGAGCGTGACCTATCCTCTAAAAGGGACTATAAATCATTTTCGAGCGGTTAAAGATCGCAACTAGACGACGAAGCTTTAGCTCTATTTAAGTCACATGTACTTTGTGTATCGTACAACCTGCTGGTGCAGAGTCTTAATGAAAAGACCATTCTAGTTTTTGAAAAGTGGTGTGATTCGTCACTCCTTGATAGTTAAATCATACTGAAGCCGGATAATTCACTGTAGATTAATTAAGATGTTTTTCTAGAACTTTGAGTCTATAAACTCGACTTTGTTAAAATGTTATGAAATTATGATTAAACTGCTTATTAAAGTTTTGCTCAATGGTAAATATTTTTCGTAAGTAAATTATTCACACTTTTACCAATCAGATAGTGTTTTAAAAATTTCATAATGGCTTCGAATTTATTCCCATCTGTTCTACCAATATTATGATATGACCAAGTAAAACAAATGGGAAAAAATCCCATTTGTACTACTAAAAGAACAAAATAGTAGTACTACCTCAATACCTTATCACTTATCAATCTTATCACTGAAATCTTATCACAGCAACATATTACCACCTCTTTGGCTAATTGTGTTTATAGGACATGATACACAGATAACTTTTATCAGATTATTAAAAAAACTACCAAAATTTAAACGTACATTTTAACTGTTATTTTACAAAGTAGGAACGTATTAAAAATCGTAATATGACATTTTATATTTAGTAATTAAATTTCATTAGGTAACCGCCACTTGCCAAACGTGCAATGTCTAGACTACGGCTGGGTCTACGTATCGCTGCAGCATTGCCTAATTGCTATTTTCCTCGATAACTTAAAACTTTACAACAACTGTATTCAGACGACTAATTGATTTTAAAATTTAGTAATAGGTTGTTAATGTCTTATAAAAAATCAAGTAAAAGCGGGAAAATCTTCCCTTTTAAGCTAAGTAATTATAAAGCAAACTCCCCGCCGAGTCTGTCTGTATGTATGTTTGCGATGATCTCAAAAACTACTAAACAAATTTTCATACAGTTTTTAATAGTGGAAAAAGACTACAGTTTTCACAGACAAAACTACACTCAATCGACTGCATATAAATTAAATATAATTTAATTTTAATTCAAATTTAAATAAAATAAAATCCTATTATATATTTAATATAAATATTTGCTCAATTATTTATATATACACTTCCTCTCTCCTAGTCCCTAAGTTGCATGCCCTACAGGGTCCATAACACTGGTCTTTATTTTTATAACATCTTTGTACATTGTGGTTTCGCAATAAATAATTGAATTGAATTGAATTAAATGAAGCAAATTGTAAATAACAGTGACAAAGTGTTCCTTTAGTGGGACATTCATGAATCTATCAAATAGGGTTGTGGATAATCAAGCAAATGGTAGCTACCGTTTGGATGCGCGACAATGAACGGTCTTCCGTCGCAGTGCACCGACACACTTTGGGGTCCCACAATGACATCAACAAGGATAGAGGTGTAGATATATTAGGAATGATTCTCTATCTTATTCGTGTGTTCATATTAAAAAAAAAACTATTATTTGAGAATTGTTCCTATTTTTCCTTTAAATAATTTTTCTAGAGTAAATCAATGTTTAAACGACAACATAATATCTAATTGGAAATTAAAATATTAATTAATTTTATTAAAACATGTTAGTAAGTAAGAAAACATAAATTTCCTATTATATTATATTTTTGTTAAGTAAAACAAATAATTAGAAACCTAATAACAATAAAAAATAATACAGTACAGTACAAATTAATATAAGGATAAATACAACAATTTTATTTGGGATAACTCTGATATAAATACGTGTATGATATAAGGTTTACTATATTTGTCTAAAGTGTCTATAGATTGACTTAAGTTGTGTATTATAATTAAAATTGCATTTAAAATTTTAGAAACGTGTATAATTTAAATATAACACAATAATATTTTTTGTTAAAAATACAAAATGCAATAGAAATGAATAGTTTGTATATAGTGAGGTCAATTTAACAATCCATTATAATAAATAGGGAGGGAGTTAATCTGAAATACTAAATGAAACTTACAAATTGTACTTCGATCTGTTTTCTTCAAAGTTCACGAAAAGTTTCACTTAATTTCGTGTTCAAAACACAAAATACATTCACAGATACTGTTTATATTTTTTAAACACGACATAGATATTATTTAGAGAATTAATATTTTTTAATTTTCAATTCAAATTATCAATGAATTCGGTTTAGTTTCAGCGATACGTAATTGTATGGCGCTACGAACGCTTCTGTGACCGGCGTGTATCGCTCACGAAAGCTGCCTTGCGAATAGAGCAGTTCCGCTGAAAACCTGAAACGTCTGGCTGAACTGAGAATATTTTCACACAATCGTATAGGGATTTTTTAATTTTAAGAAGTGCTTATTTCTAGCTCATATTTTGAGATCTGGGTTTACTTGTATGTATGTGTATTTATACATGTTAGCTTTGATTGATTTTTTTTCTTAATGAATGAATGAATTAAATAACTTAATATTGAATGTAAAAATTATTTACAAGGAAGTTTTTCTTTTCTATTTTATTAGACTAAAGATTTATTTTAATAAATGTTTATTCAAAACATTATAATTAATTAGTCATGGATTTTTATGTCTGTTATAAAATTTTTTTTTATATATTTCCCTAAATTAACTATTACGTACAGAAAGGCAGTGATAGAAAAAAAAACTATTATAGCTAAGAACGATCCTAATTATGTCAGCTTTCAAACAAAAACAAATAGATCAAAATCGGTCCATCGATTTGGGAGCTACGATTTCACAGACAGATACACAGACACACGTCAAACTTATAATGTTTGACGTCGATTGGGCGTCGATGGATAAAATAAAAGGTATTTTATGAAAACTTAATTAAAATGAAAATTTCGATTTCGATAAAATTTCGATAAATTACAGATAAGTACCGGAGTTTAAAAACTTTTAGCAATGAAGGTGGTATATTTATTATAATATCTTATCTTTATTTATACAGTTTTTATAACCAATAATTTAACTACATTTTTGTAATGAAAAATGTGATTTGCATTTATTATTGCAAATAAACTGAACGCTCCTTCTAATTATGCTAAAAAAATAATTTTGAACAACAATACCGCAGTAGTAATTAATTACGAAGAGTCTAAAATAAATCTAATTTCGACTAATGTTGTTCTAAAGAAAACAATGCGGAGTAGACATTTTTGCTACCTACTGGTTGTGAATTTATCTGCACCGATATTTTTTTAATGTTTTACTCGACAGACAGGCTGACGGTCTATTTGATGGCTACCGTCACCTATAAGACAGGCGATAGTACAGACACAGGCACAGACCATAGTAGGGATAGGGATAGGAAAATGGGCTCTGGCATTCCTTACTGACTCACTGAAACATTGTTATGTTTCAGTGAGTGAGTAAGGAATGCCAGACACATCGTATTTTTTCACGGTGGTCTTCTGTAAGAAAGAAACTGTCTCTAGCCCAAAGTTCTATTTGTACAAAAATAAAAAACGAAGAAAATTGCGTAATAAAGTATCGGAACAAGCTTACAAAAACAAATATACCTGTTACAAGTAATAAAACAACAAAGAGTTTTGATTGAGAGCTTTTTTTATTAACAAAAATAATAACTTTACTTTTTATCGTTGAAAAAATTGTATAATTTATACCAGTATTTTTATATTTACCTAATTTCATACACTTCATCTCAAACCACTTAAATTTTTGGACTAGAACCAAAATCTTCATCATCTTGCACTTTCTAAGATAAACAAAACAATATGCTTGTATTGAAATTTAAACAATTATATTGTGTGCGTTCACTAGTGAGTTCTAGTGAACGTCGCGTAATTTCCCTAAATAAATTGAGCGAGGAGTAACCGCCTAATCTTTATCGAGAGTAATTAACTTCTGAATTCAATCAGGAGTTCCCCTGGCTTACCTTGTCAGCTACAGATGGAGTCATCAATTAGAATTGGAATCAAGGACCACTTCAAGGGAGCCTGAGCAAGTAATTATTCAAACCGGTGAAGATGTTATTATCAGTTAAATAATTTAATATACAAATTTAATTATTATGATGATAAATTATCACAATCGCGAAATCTGTTAACAAGGTTGTTTGATATAAATTTATTTAAGCGTAGTAATGAACAATGACCCTCAAACAATAAGATCAATTAATTACCTAGTCTAAGATTAAGTATTATAAAATAATATTAGCTGTTGCACCCGACTTCGTCCGCGTAACTTTATAAAATATATTATTTTACTCACTGATAATGTAGCTTTCTATAGGTGATTTTTTTTTCATAATTCGTATATATGTTATGGAAACCAAAACACACGACCTTGCCTAACCTTATCCAAAAAACCTAGTCACCTAGTTAAAAGATTGAGGGCCTCTTTCACAAACTACATGTAAAGTGTTGATTAGTTACTTTTAGAAATCATTTTCTGTTATATTGAATTATGTACTCGGTTTACTGCATCATTCGATAGGCGATATTTTTTTATTATTTTCTATTTAATGTTTGGGACGTTTACCGTACAAACAAAGGTATATCAGCTAAATTATTCCCGGTGACAGGTTTAGCCTACTTGACGTTGGTGCAAGAGGCGCTGAGTATCAATCATCAATCAATACTAATAATAAATCTGTAAGGGTTGGTCATGGAGTAAGTTACTTTGTTTTCAGAGATATCGTGATTATAGGCTCTATACATGATACTGAAACTAAATTGACCATTTTTAGATTTTTTTTCTGTATGTATGTATGTTCCTCCATAACTCTTAAAAAAATTAAGTGATTTTCGTGAAACTTGGTAGATAAACATTTAGACGTTCAGGACATAGGATAGGCTACTTTTTTTTCTTTTTCAACGCGGACGAAGTCACGGACGCCAGCTAGTTATAAAATAAAATACTAATTATGGAAACCAAAACCTTGGCGAGAATTGAGGATCCTTAAGTTAACAGTTTAACCATTGACCCATGATATAATATACAATGAAATTATTAATGGGATGACAATTCTTTCCCAGCTTACAAAATTTATGAGGCGGATGAGTCGCGAGTTTTATTACAACCTTTTTCTAACATATTTTCATCTTTGCGACATTCGACATGGGTTGACACTTTTTAAATTCAACCCTAAGTGTTATTTCCTTTGCAGCATTTGGAGAATCATTGATTTCATGGATGAGACTGAACAAAACTTGAACTCATATTAATAAAGTTATTATAACAATTATTCAGTTAACTTTGAATTAAATGAAAGCGATTTATTCCAATATAGAAAGTAACACAGGCAATATTAAATTTCGAACATTAGTAATCCACAAGTGCTCTACAATATCAAACTCTTAATTAACTTATTCAGGAATGTAGAAGTCGGCAGAAGTTTAACTTATTACTAAAATTTTAGGCTCTGCAAGTATGTAGATAATCTGGAGTATTTTTTTTATTTTGAAACAGGTTATTTGATATTGTTATCCACTGATTTACTTTTGCAATTGTAATTGAAGTAAATGGAAAACGACAGAAGACTGAAAAAAGTTAATAAAATTTAAAATATTTCATACTATGGAGAATAGGAGTATTTTTTCTTCTGAAATAATGTTTTTTACCTTTTTTATACATATATTTATTTTGTTTAATGTATCAAACTCTTAATTAACTTATTTTACTAAGTGAAAACTAAAATGATATATTAAAATTTATATATTTCTGTCGAACATCTAGTAATCGTAGATTCTATGACGTATACTCGTATAATATGTAATTTGATATGTGTTTAGTATATGTATTTGTTTTCCCCCATCTTTATTTTTAGCAATAGAATCATCGGAACAATCTTCTACTACAAAATTATTTTTTAAAGATATATTACGTCCTACTAAATCTTTAAAAATAAAACTATTTTTATATTGACCTTGTTTCCGATTTATTGGTGCATATTTTGTTTGGTCTACTTATGCTATTTGTTTGTTTCCCTACTCAATACTAGTTCAATTTATAGCATTCACTCTTATATTATCACCCACATACGTCTACTAAAGTATTAATCTTATTATTTTATAGCTGTACCCACATCTTTCTGTTTACCGATCCGTGATTTACAATCTTTCAAATTTCTAATGGTATTGTTGCCAAAGAACTTTAAACTTTAATTTGTGATTGAAGTGGTACATAAAACATTTTCCGCCAGTATTTCCCGTCGTTTGGCACAGCATTTTCCATTACAAATTGATATATAACCTATAAAGTTCCAATTTCCCTAGAAAGTTCAAAATCAAATATCGCTTACCACATTGACGGAAGTATGGTAATAAATTTAATCTCATCTGGTAAAAAATATTCAATTAGTTTTTTTTTGTATTAAAAGAAATTAATTAGACCATATTTAATTAAAAGGAAGCCCCAAAATGGTACCTACCTACTATCGTATATTTGTAAAGAGTATATAAAAATAATGCAATGCACAGACACTCGTAAACTATTAGTGACGAAGGTTTTTTGAATAGATTGACACATAGACACAGGATAAGATTATTGGAATAAAAAATATCTCACCTTTTCGATGAAACTTCAAATTTATTATCACTAGTTGTCATATCATACATATATATAATAAAATATTTGTTCATCTGTGCGTTTGTGCACGCTAATCTCAGAAACGGTTTTTACTAATTTCAGGTCATATTCAGAATTCTATTAACATTATAAATGCGAAAGTTTGTGAGGATGGATGTGTAGATGTTTATTACTGTTTCAAATAAAAACTACTGAATACTAATTTGGAATAACTTGTAGGATACTTTTATCCTGGAAATATAGAGTTCATTCATCTTAATTGCACACTTAGAAAATCTATAGAAGTTTCTTAGCCACTAATGCCTTTACTATTAATTTATTTACTTTAACAGAAAATGGAGCAGCAATTTGTTTTTAACCGATCGCGTAATACAGTGAAGGCATTGTCTTATCAACAAAAAGTCAGCTTTTATCTTAGTGGAAAAGATTGATGCCAGTATAATGTCCCGCGTCGTGGCATCGCCGTGACTTCGTATCTTTGGCCTATCTTTGATTTTAAATTAACCTTACATTAGAGTTACTTTTCTACTGTTGACAAAAGATAGAAATCTTTATTTGTAGTTCTTGATTTTTGATTATTTTGAGAGTAGCATTTAATGTCATCGCTTTAAAAAATATATGAAATATAAGATTTTAAAAGATATGTCCCAAAAATTAAAAAGTAATTTAAAAAACTAGTTTAAATATCCAACAAAGGAAAAATTACATAATTATATCTTTATTAATTTCAGTGCTGTATATTTTCACAATAGATTACACTAATATATATGAAAGATATGTATTTTAAAGATAATCACACTTTTATTACAACAGTTCATTGTCGAGAGCAATTATTTTTTACATATTTGATGAAATATTTAATTAAAATATGAATTAAAAATTCTTCATGTTAAAGGAATAATATTTTAAGTATACTGTTTTTAAGGTATTTTTTTCTTTTTCATGTACACGTTTCAGTAGGATTCCAGCCGCCATCGTTATTTACGAAGTTTTCCCATGGTCCTGTATCCTCTTAGCGTTCAGCTGGCGTGAGCCACATATGCTCCACAAAATATTGTTTGTTGGCGACTTGATTACAAATCAGTGACGTCTTTATACTATTCATAAATTTAATTAGAATATTTGTATTAGATAAATTATAAAATTAGAGTAAACAAATTAGAGTCTTTGAATGATATAGATGAAATTATTATCCATATCGAAAATTTCTTGATTAAAATCATGATTCCACTATCATATCACTAAGAGATAAAACAGAGAGTACAGGATTATATTTGGAAACTTATCTAACAAAAACAAATATAAAATTTCTACTAGATTAATTAATCATTGGACTGTTACTTAAAAATAACGTGACACGGATGTTCGTTCATCCTAATCTTCTAAAGCGCCCAGCCGATTCAAAAGAAATTTTGTTAACATACGATTGGTTTCATTTATACGATTGGTTTAGGATATTCTAATATAATAATATCATATGTAAATGCTAAGATTTATATGGATGTTTTTAAATATTAGGTTCTTTAGAAATTTAAAAAAAAAAACGAAGTATAGTGCGTACGAACTCGCGGGCACCGCTTTTATGTAATATAAAGATATTCTGACTGAATCGTGAGAAAAAGCTAATTAATAAAAAAATAATAAATGATTATAATATCTGCTTGATTATTCACTGTACTACACTCAACAAAATACATTTTAATTAGGTAATGCAAAACTGGAGATATTGTCCAGAAAAACCGCAATACCGGAAACGCCGTCAATTCCGCAAAAATGTAAGTCGGAACATAATATAGAGAAAGAGACTTTGGTAAGAATACGGGAACACCACACCAAAACGAAACATACGCACCATAAAATCAATTCTAACTTTGTAGTGCGGGTTTATTGGATTTCTGGATCGCGATGAATCCAAGACACTGGATTAAGAAAGGCCGATTATTTGGTAAGCAAAATTGTAAACCACTGCATATTTATAGAAAACTGTCTGGTGCCCGCGACTTCTTCCGCGTGGAAAAATGAAAAATATAACACCTGAGACAATATTTGCCGCCGTTACTTCGAGAGTAACTGCTCCTTTTAAATTATTAGACGATTCCCGGGAACCTAACATTAGTTCACGACCACGACGGATCAGTAAGTTGAAGTGGCAGTGGGCAGGGCATATAGTACGGAGAGCCGACGGCCGCTGGGGCCGGAAGGTTCTCGAGTGGAGGCCACGGACCAGCAAGCGCAGCGTAGGACGTCCACCCACAAGGTGGACAGACGATCTAATAAAGGCCGCTGGTCAACGGTGGATCCAGGCTGCTTCTGACCGGTCCAATTGGAAAATTTTGGGGGAGGCCTATGTCCAGCAGTGGACGTCCTACGGCTGAGATGATGATGATGATGATGATAACATTAGTTCAGGATCATCGAAATACTACAATGGAATTTGCGTCACAAATGCCAAAGCGGCACATAAAAAGGACGCCTTTGACAGAATCATGGCGGACTCTTGCCTTCACGCGTCAATGGTAAAAGGTAGTAACGATCAACTTCTACTATTTCATTTTAAACTCTAATGGGTTGACGTAAAGTCACATTTTCTTTAAATTACGTACTTATTATTGTGTTTGTTTTGTTATAAATGACAGTTCATGCTCTACGCATATGTCACAATGTTCCATAAAATTCGTAGTGTTTTGTATGGCACGCGGGTTCCATGTAATAGTTTGATGTTCAGGATAATAAAGTATCCTATATGTTAATGCATGTGTTAAACTATCTGTGTGTCAAATTTTATCTAAATCTGTTCATCCGTTTTTGCGTGAAAGAAGAACAAACATCCATCCATACATTCATCCTTACAAATTAGCATTTATACAAGTAATATTAATAAGCATTAAGTATGATAAGTTACACTAAATAGTATTAGCAAAGAAGTATGATTTCATGTTATGGTGTTAATTTAGTAAGCATTTTAAAGCAAAAACATTGTGGGTCATCGGACTTATAAAAGTTAAAATCGTCCGCAATAAACTTTCTATTGTCTGACAAGATGAAGTTCGCTTTATGATCATGCCTTCGTGTTACTTTCGCAACCGTTTATGGACCAATTTTCAGTAAAATGCTTGCATCAAGACTATTTTTATTGAGAGCTTCTGTGTACTTGTTAATATTACTTAACTACATTTTTAGTCTTGGATTTACAAAACACCTTGAAACTTTCATCACCATCTGCTTTCTTGTCTACAAATTTATTGTATTAGATTTAGATTTGGGTATTTAGATTATTTGTTAGTGGTAAGAAACAATATATTCTACAGTAATAAATGAGGATTTATTTAATGCTGCCAGAATGAACTGACAAGTGGAATTGATTTTTTAAATTAAAATTGTTTCAGACTTCGAAACAGAGTAAGGTATATTCCATATATCTAGAAGTGTGTTAAAATTAAAATTATCAATTGATTTTTATGTGACATCAAAGTTAGAAATAGCATGCATTGCATGAAATGCAGCATTTGCTAGGCAAACCAACTTGGGTTAGTAACCATCCCGTTACGTATGACCACCGTAAAATAATGGTATGTTATATTTTTGAACGAGAGTAAGGGATGCCAGCGTTCTTTCTCCTGTCATAGCCAGCAAAGTGGTTTCAAAATGTTGGTATTGTGCTACAAATTAAATAGAAATTGAAGACAACAAAGGACGATAGTGAAAATCGTGCTACGAGATCACCTTATCTTAATGAGAAGTATCTGTCTATCTGCAATTCATTATCGTAAAAATCAATGCTATATTCTCATTTGAAAAAAAGCGAAAGTGATGTATGTATTTGCTTCACAAATATTTCAAAAATGCATGGTAGTGGCAATAGGAGGATTTTTAATGTCTCCCAATTTATTACCCAATATTCTTAATGGATATTGCTTTTGATCGCACTCCATGAATGTTGAAGTAACTCAATTCCGATATAATTACGAGACTGTGTGCCCTTTGTTCGACTAATCGAATTCGTTATTTTTCTACATGCAATGGCGTTAAAAAATACAAAAAAGAAGTGTGTAATAAATCACAACGGTTTAAAAAATATTTACACCGGCCTATTCGCTGTATTTGATGTTGATTTGTCAAAGAAACCGCTCGTCAAAGTCAAATTATAATTAAAGATTTAATTATCTGCTAAATTACTGTAAAAGTGAGGTCTATTTTTAATATTTAGAAATATTAATTACTTTGTAAATTTGATATTAAATTATTTTAGAAGCCAACGACGAACGTAATCTCAAGTTCCCAAAGGTAGTAATTAGTTGAAGTTTTAACTAATATTAACCTGTAATTACCGTGTCCCGTTGTACAATTTTTATATGGTAACCGGATGGTAACCGGGATGGTAACCGGGGTACAATTTTTATACATTAAAATCGTCTCCGTTTATTCCTTATTCCATATGTCAAACAGAATCAAAATCGGTCTACCCGTTTTCGAGTTTTTGAAGCGTACATAAACCGACATTTTTATATATAAAAGAATATGTATCCAGTCTTTACTAGATAAATAAGTGATGAAACACCGTATAAACGCAGTATAGTCTAAAAAAAAATTTGAAACTACTATTATATATTTTATTCCCTGACCGTAACCCACTCAGGTGATAAAGTGTACACGATATGGTGACAACTGATGGCCGTTGACCTCCACTTTATATAGTATAATAAAAATGAACATTGGTCGAAATAAGTTGTTTGAGTATCATTTTATAGTTTGGTAAAGACGCCTGCTGCATGCGTAATGTAACTGCTAGTTACCACTGTGGTTTTAGAACAAAAGCGATTCACCAAGAGAATTAAATTGACCCTTAACTTATGTTATAACGATGATTTGTGAATAAATTATTATTATTATTATTAATATGCTATCATCATAATCATATGTTTGACCATAGGACATACTCATATACTGTTGGGCCCATAATTTTCCTACTCGGCATGCAGGTGGATGTCCTACGCTGGCACTCGTAGGTCCGTGGCCTCCATATGAGTTCCTACGTGTCCTGCCCACACTGCCACTTCAACTTATTGATCCTTATGTCTGTAACTTTCGTTCGTCTATGGATCTCCTCATTCCTGATTCGATCTCGCAGTGTAACCCCGAGCATAGCTCTCTCGAGCATAGTTGGGTTGAAGTTAGCCAAGAAACAGACAGACGCGGACAACGACTTCCAAATATAATATGTATATGTTACCGGCAATCTGTATAATCCGGTATTCTATACAATACCTAGGCAATGTATAGAATGCCTGGGGCGTCCAGGCAATGTATGAAATATTATTTATTTTATACTTTGCCTAGGCATTCTATACAATACCGAATGCGCAGCCGGTTCTTTTGATTCGGTCTTACATACATATGTAAGACGAGAGCAAGAAAGGCGTGGGACGTGCGGGCAGGCAACTCGGATGCAAGATAATGATAGCGAACGTTGGAGTGATGGTCTGCGATTTGTACAACTCATGAAGAATAGAGCATTTCATTCAGGTATCAAAAGAACACCTTATAAAGCTCTTTTTGGATCTAAAATAAAAGTTGGTATATCTTTACATCTCGATGATACTCACAACCTGGCAAGCGAAGAGGATCTAGAAAATGTAATTAAATGTTCACCAAATATACCCATTGCTTCAGAATCTGTAATAGTATATCCAGCTGAGACACAAAATCAACCTCTACAGGCTCCACATCAACAAAGTCCTACCATCGAAAGATTTGATATCCGTAATGAAGCTTTAAATGTTCAAAGTGCGCATGATGAACATATGACTATCCCAAGCTCTGAGATTTTTGATAAGCATACGAATGTTGAAAATCTTCCTTCTGAGGTAAATGATCAACTGTTACATTATCTGAGTTTCGTATCAGAACGTGAGAAATCATTAAGTTCTGCACTCGTGTGCTGTGTTTGTTCCGAGGAGACAACAGCTGCTCATTCGTGTAGAATGTGCAATAGACCTATTCATGCTATTTGTGCTGCGCCGGAAAAAAATTTGGCTGAAGGTTTTGGTTCTAATGTTGTTTGCCCTTTATGTGCAAAAAATGTCTTAGCTATAGAAAACCGCATCAGTTCCAAAGATAATTTGATAGAGCAAGCTCAGAAAATGCTTAAAACTTTGGAAAAAAAATTTCCGCCCGTAGCGTTGGGTGCTACTGTAAGAATTCCTGTTATGGAAGTCGACAGAGGTCGCGGTGATGCTCGCAATATACTAGCTGTTGTCTTACAAAAAACTGATGACGAACTCTATCAACTAGGCACAAAGCAAGGCGTTCTTAAGACATTGTATTCAAGACAGCAATTCACAGTTTGTCATCAAGAATTGCTTAAAAAAGAAGACGTCCCTAATCTTGATTAAATGAATCAGTTGCGACTCTGCAATCTACGGGGACAGGTCAAGGATTTGTCAAATGTAGTTGCAAAAAATACTGCGATACTAAAAAGTGTTCTTGTCTTAAAAAAAAATATTGTGCACTTCAAAATGTCACAATAGTTCTTCATGTAAGAATAAATAATTTTTTCACCTAATTGTTAATTGTAATAAAGTTGATTTTAAGTAATAGAACATGTTTCCTTTGCCCGTCATTTTATTGGTAGGCCGGTTAATATTGATAAATATAGACCAAGATCTATTTATTTTACACATTGCCGGTGGAACAGCAGGTAGTCTATAAAATGCCTAGGA
The DNA here is from genome assembly GCA_945859745.1 of Synanthedon formicaeformis. NCBI lineage: Eukaryota > Metazoa > Arthropoda > Insecta > Lepidoptera > Sesiidae > Synanthedon > Synanthedon formicaeformis. Next base: position 9,823,266 of record OX243959.1, on the reverse strand, counting down.
ATTGTATACATTACCTAGGTAAAGTATGAAATGGACAATAATATTCATAATATTTCATACATTGCCTGGACGCCCCAGGTATTCTATACATTGCCTAGGTATTGTATAGAATACCTGAATTATACAGATTGCCGGTAACATATAGATTAGTTAAGATTACAATAACATATGTTTGTTGTAAAAGTTATTTCCGCAATCATCTTCCATGAATTCCCAGTTTGGCGTGAACCGTGACGTCACCTAATGTGGACAGCTAATGTGTTTGCGTTCAAATCGGTCTGTTTGTCTGACATCTTTGGCGGTTGTTTGACATATCAATGGAACTTTTGTATAACGTTACTATTTGATATTTTTATTTACATCTCTGTTTTGCATAAGTTACTAATATTTTAAATTACCACCTGAATATGGCATAACAAGGAGATGCCTTTTTTAAAGGTGACCATGAGTTTGAAAGGTTAACGTATCTTCTTATTTATGATAATATAATGCGACAGAAAATCCAAAGGTCGATTTACTTGAACTATCGTCGAAAATCACAAGAAACTTTTCTGTGCGGATGCACATGCCTGAAATTGCGGGTTCAATCCTCGCTAAAAGAAAATATTTTTATTTATTTATTTATTTTGTAAGCTATAGTTTGGGGCTATAAATAAATAAACAAAATTAGGTTAGAGAAAACATTTTTATGAAAATGTGAGTTTGGCTGGCGAATAATGGCTAATTAAGTAGAAAATAAAAAAAAATGATACCCTACTACTAAAATGATAACTTTACTTGGATATTTGGATGGTAACTGGGGACCTTCATCTGACCAATATTGTGAAAATATGACCTCAATCGCTCAAGTCGCTCGGAAGTTTCACGATCAATGACAGACCTACTTGTGATAATGTATCGTTCGCGAAATCAGTTGCGTTATTTTTCCTTTTCATTTTTTACGGAGCCTAGAAACAGTAAAAAACAAGTTCGTCTACATTTCTTCGGTTAAAATTGTAGTAGTCACTATTTTTCGCAATTTTTGCAATATTTCTTATTATCCTATATTGTGTCAAAATGCGTTATAAACTGTGTCGAAATGCACAGTTATATCATAGCGCTTCAGGAGACTTGGCTGTTACCGCACGATATTCCGTACTTGGGAGCTAGAACAAGAGCTTGCAAGAACTCCAAATAATACTCGTAAAGGCAACAAAGATTATTAGCGAGGTGAACAACGACGCTTTAATCATATCCATCATAATTTACCGCGCCCCTTTTCCGTCAAGTCTCGTGTCGTCGTCACGCGAATTCATCACACATAAGAAATTGTATGACAAATAATACGACCTTCTTTGTTCGTGACAAAAGTTCCTTGAACATTAAACAATGCTCAGGAAACAGAGAATATATTTGAATCCGTAAAATATAAATTCCGATAACTCTGTATTTTAGCTTTTCATAAATAAATAGCAAAATTATTTTTCATAAAATTTTGTTGCGAAGAAACTATAGTTATCTTCACCTGCTTTTAAAGGCTTAAGGGGCAAAAGCTAGTAACCGAAATATTAGAAAAAAAAATGACTGTGTCATTATCATTATGGTCTTAGCCGTATGACGACCACGGCTGGACATAGGCCTCCTCCATAATTTTCCAAAAGGACCTGTCAGAGGCATCTACCATCTACCTGGATCTACCATCGTATATAACATAATATTTAGACGCAATTGAGATCCAAACTCATCCTTTTTTTTAAGTGGCAGTTAGCCTGCCACTTAACAGCTAGCTGACGTAACAATTAATGACAGGAGAGATGCAGATACGTTGCCCACTTTGCAAGGAATTGTTAACAGCACGCTTAACGAAGCCCATATTGTAGTGAGCCAGAATTTATTTAAGTTTGCTATAGGAACTTGAGTGACATTTTAATAAATTAATATAAATACAATAAAACACAAGCCTCTGAGGTATATCCTAGAAAGACAATTCACGAAAGGAATATAAATACCTACTACTTAGTGTATTTTTAAACTATATAAACAGTAGTAACTCGAAATTCAATGAATCTACAAAAATAATTAGTGAATGTTGTAGAATGAGTAAGTTTACTTAAATTTTTATATAACTAGAAAAAACAAAAAAAACAGTAGTCATTTAAAAACGAATTAAAAACGAATAGAAAGAAATCAATGCAGCGATGTTTTCTTAAAGAAGAAAACGCTAACGTGATAAAACTGAAGTTGTAAGTTTATAATACCAACGTTACTCCGCTGACCTGTTTTGAATTCCGCAGTAACATTTTAATTTATCGACTCCATTACAATTTTATAAGAATTGAGGAAACGCATCCGTCCGTATGAAGTTTGCTTTGATTTATTATCTTTCTGTGTTGATTTTGTTTATTTAAATTGAAAAGAATTTTCTGTTGAATCATACTTAATTAGGGATTTTCTACAGAAAAGTTTTGTGTTTATGTAAAGATACAAAGTATTTGAGGTTTGAAATCCGGTCTACCTGCAACGCTTTGTTGTTGTGGTGATGCTTGTATTCCGTGGACAAGTGGACCGGCACACTGTGACGATTTTAATATAGAAAAAAATATTTTATTCCCATACACTTGTTCATCAAAAAATAAAATAAAAAATTATAAATGAGCAATAAAGATTGAATAAATGTTTTAACACTTAAGAACGGGGCGCGGACGAAGTCGCGGACAATAGCTAAATATAGACTTGTAGCGAGTTCACTATCATACCTGTGGTGAAATAAATGTAATGCCTTTTTAATAACAAAAACAATGTCCTTTTTTACGGAGTGTTATAAGATGACATGTCATGTGTGTCTGTGGATGAAAGCTGACGTTATCGGCATGGTTCTTAGCTAGATCTTTTCAGGCGTTTGAAGACCATCAGCCCATTTCCTAATTGACTAAGGTTGGTTGTACAGTGACGCTTACCATCCGCGCGGGTGGTAAGCGCGGCCCGTAAGCGTGCGGATGTGCTCGACGAGTTTAGAATCGCGCGGTTAGCTGGCTCGTACGCTTACCAACCGCGCTGACGAAAGCGTCACTGTAAAACCAGCAAACCGTCGCGGGCCACGAACTTTGCGTCTCTTGGATCGTTACATACGAGTAGTTTAACCAACACGCGCGGATGGCCCGCGCTGACGACTGTACGAGGCAGCAAACCGCGCGACTCTACTGGTCGAGCGGGTCATCCGCGCGCTTACGGGCCGCGCTAATCGCCCGCGCGGACGGTAAGCGTCACTGTAAAACCACACTAAGAGATTTCATTAACTACCACCGATTGATGTGAAATTTGGTATACTGTTTCTTCGTTGGTATTTCCATGACATGGTAGCTTTTACCTGACGCCGGATACCCAACTCCTTAGCAATTCATTGCAGACATAGCGTGTTTTTGCTCAATGGAAAGTCGGGGGTTAATTTATATTTTTTAATTATATCTTTTTAGTAATGCTCTAGAAACTTCCTTATGTCAAACAAACAAGCAAAGTTTGGTTTAAATATAGATTATTTTTAAATCACGAAGATTTTATATTAATGCAATTTATGTGTTGGTCTTTTAGAAGTAGCCAAACTAAATTACTGCTGCGTTTGTAGAAATGCAGGCGTTCCATCAAATTGAATTCGCGGATCGTAATTGTCATTATTCAGTCACCGTTATAATTTGATACGTGATAAAATGCTAACGGATCTCTTGAGCACCTTTAATTTAGAAAATCAGAGGGTACGCGGGAGGTCTTTTTATGTTGGACATTTTTGGGTTTCCATTTTGGCTGATTTCCAACGATACAGTGTGTTTTCCACGACATAATTTATTATAAAGCACCTCGTAAAATAGTACCATTTACACAGTAATTTGATATGATATTTGGTTAGGACATGTCATTTGTTATTTTATCCTCAGCAAATAATGGATTCTTTTGAAAAATATAGTGACACATACTTATAACGGATATTTCTTCTGTATTCTTTGTTTTCTTGACCTGCTGTTGCTTAGAAATACCATGTGAATCAAAATTTTAAAAATAGTATCTACTTATTTAGGTATTAAGTATCAAAAAATAAATGATTCATTCAAGTCAAATAATTTATCTCTTTTATATAAGTATTTTTTTAAAGATTACAATTTAGAGTACAAGTTTAAGTTTAGACAGTGAATTCAAATCAATTCTTTATTCCGTCTCAAAATTTTCAGCACAGGAATCAATCTGAATTATGAATTATGAATCTGAAACTTCAAATTTCAGAGATTCAGAGATTCACTTGATGGACCGTCAGCCTGTCTGTCGATCTTTATACAGGAAAAATATTCCATTCCCTTTCACTACATATAAAGACGCGATAAATTATAAAAATAAGGCAGCTCACTGCGTTTTTTAATATACACGGCTCCTTATAAGTCATCTCAAGCATCCCGTTTTATGCTCCTAAGAATATTTTATGAATTACATCATATTAAAATGTAATGCGATGATGTAAGACATCCGAGATGGATTGTTCCAGTTATTTTTACGTACATTAACCACTTGAAATAGTGATAGGTGCATTATAAGCGGCGTTGAAAGAAGTATAATGTGCAAGCTTAATATCTCAAGAATGATAATTTTTTAGAGTTACATTTAGAATTAACTCTGATTTTTCTAAGGTACGGTATTAAAATTAAGCGTAATAAAATTACGGGGATTTTTTTCTACTACTAGGATACCTAATAATATATGCACCCGTATTTAATCTAACTGTATTTTACATTTAGAAACCATTTATTACGTAAGACGATTAAGAACATTTTTTTTAATATAGAAATTTTGGTGATACGAAAAAAAAGTACCAACTGTTGTCTAAACTTTGATAATTCATATTTATTTATTTTAAAGGTAGCCATTCTAAACGAGGAGTAGGTTTAAGAAAGTACCCAATTGATGGCACTATAAGCGCCTGAAGTGTGATTGAAATATTTTCCAAGCCAAATGTGATTTCTGTTATTAACATATTCGACAGCCTTTTCACCTCACAACAGTAAACAAACATGCTTCGAGTGCTTTCGCTTCATTACGAAAATTGGTAAACAAGACATCAAGATATTTTCGTAAGAAGCACAAAAATTCTGAACACTGCGTAAAAACAAATACCATAACATTTTGCATTTGCTCCATATTGCATTGCGCTTTGTATGAAAGAATATTTGCTTAAAATATTTAATAATATTATATGAATATTTAAGTGTGAATCCCTGACACAAAGTTTAAGTAAATATATAAATTATAAACTGGTTTAAATAATTATTCTGATTGCATTGTTTCATTAAAAAGGTCTGGCGTCACTGTATATAAATAAAAGAATGTATTAGGTATAAATAAAAAAATACTTAGCGCCTCTTTCTCAAATGTCAAGTAGGCCCAACTGTCATTTAAAGTCATCGGTAACCGGGGATAATGGAGCTGATATACCTTTGTTTGTACGGTAAATGTCCCAAACATTAAATAGAAAATAATAAAAAAAATCGGCTATCGAATGATGCAGAAAACTGAGTGCATAATTCAATATAACAGAAAATGATTTCGAAAAGTAACTAACCACCACGTTACTTGTAGTTGGAGAAAGAGGCCCTTAGTATCCCAAATACTTACGTATTTTTTAATTATTTATGCTATCATATTTCAAGGTCGCGGAACCGAGGGCACAGCTAGTCTATATTAAATAAAATTGAAATGTCTGTTTGTAATGTCAAAATAACTGCTTTTTACTAAAAGTATATACATTGAACAAAAAACAATTTTTGTTTATCTGTCTGTTTGTTCCGGCTAATTTCCGAAACAGCTAGAACGATGAACTTTCACTGACAGAAGGCTAATAAGGGGTAACTTAGGCTACTTTTATTTATAAATAAAAATACTAATTAGTATTATTATTTTTAAGCACTGCTCAGTACAGTTTGCTAGTTTTATAATACACATAGCCTTATCGAGAAAAGTGACGAACTGAAGACTTTTGGATGAAATAAGTAACATCAAAGAAACGATTTGATATTAATATTGAACGCCTTCTTGAAGCGCCCATTATGCAACGTAACAGGAAAATGTCTAGAGAATATTCCGGAATCCTCAGGTCGCGGTACAAAGTTCTTGGAATTTGTTTCAAAGAGACTTTTCCTCGCAAAATGGATCCAGAATAATGACAGTTCGAACGCACGAAGTAAATGTCTGAAATTGAAATGCATAGCAAACATATTTCAAATACTTAATAAAATGTTAAAACTACCTAAACTTATGTATATATTTTGTTGTATTATCCATTCGTATCTAGTAATTTCATAACGTTCTGCATAATTGTATTTAAGTATAACTTCGATTTTTCTTGCAATGTAATTTATTTTCGTAGGCCACTAAGGGCCGGCGCACATTGGAGGTCGGACGCCAAAGTGTTATGTTTTTCATGTAAAGTACTATGAACAAATTTATATTCTACGGCGATATGCCGAAGTATGCCGATTGTTACTGCTTTAGTTATTGTGATCCTGTTATCTAAAAATACTTCAACACGATTGAGTAATAAATTACAATTAAAATAATAATTCAGTTTTGCGTCAAAGATTATTAGTTCCAGCTACTGTAAAAATACAATAAGATTTTATTGCGAAGTTTATCAACGAAACTTGTTTTGGCACATCTCGGGCGGGAGCAAAAGGACATCCGCAATCCCGTAATAAAATCGCTAGTAAAACCTGTTGGTATCCCGAATAGCATTGATTACGAGCAAGGACGTTCAAGGTTGTGCCCACACTGATACTTTCTCCCGCCCCAATATCTCATTGTGGCGCAAAATCTTTACTGTCATCACCAGGATCACTCTTTATGCACGATCGAATGACTGATTTGCAAGATTGTTTCATACATTTTCATTTCAGTGAAGCGTTATTACTTCAGTAAGTGAAGAATGATGTAATATTTTTAAATGTCCATAATCGAAATATGGAATATGAAAATGTGCCATTTTTAGAGTAACATGCCGATTTTTTTTTCAGTACAGTTTAATAACAGAATCTTTTGATAAAAAAGTTCATATGTAAGTTTAAAATAACATTAAAACTTTAAAATAATCCATTTTAAATAAACCAGGTTTGAAACCAAATGTCTTCATAAATATTCACATTGATCATAATATTTTTAGAGATTGCTTTGACACTGTAAAGGTGTTCAAGAGTCACTGTGAAGGTCAATATTTCAATAATTATTGGCTTTCATATGTAAAATTGATATTCAAAAATATGTAGAACTCGAATGTTCTGTTGAAAGATAAATTCAGAAGCCCCAATTGACTTCTGTCGATAACTCATTTGAATGAGAGCAATACATTTGCATATCAAAGGCATTCGCTCTTACATAATTGACATGAGGACATGAGGACTTATTTTATTGTCATTTACAAATCAGACTTGCTTAAAATTTTCATCTCTTTTTTCAGCATTTTTACCAAATCCAAAAGTCATAATGCAAGTTAAAATATATTTTTAATAAAATTTATAATAAATACCAATAAATCTATGAACTCTGTTCAACCACTTCAATACGACAACTCAAACACACACACGTCATATGTACATGCTAAACTTCAGTACAGTATAAATACTGTGGCGATATTCCACAGATATACAACCTCTTCGACTAACGCTGGCATAGAAGATTTGAAAATTCAAGAAAAGATTCGAAATTATGAAAACGAATAAACTGTCATGTCAAATTTGTGTATAAAAGGGGTGGTCAACATTTTGTATTTATTATTGTGCTATAGTTTTTCAACCGGAGTTTTGCTATGTACATAGGCTAATTTTAAAATGTAATTATTGTCAATTCTATCAGTTAATATAATATTCAAGTTATTGAGTATTTCATTTGGCTACATCCGAATGCATTCAAAAGCATAAATGTGGTACTGCTGATGTCCCACATATTGGTGACCACCGACGACGCGCAGAACAACCATGTCACATATTGGTGACCACCGACGACGCGCAGATACAACCATGTCACATATGGGTGACCGCCGTCGTCTCACAGAATAGTTGTGAGTTAATAGAAACCGCAAGATTCATTCGGAAAGAAGAAACTTGGTATATGGTGCCACCATAAGCGGAGCGTTTTTTCAGCATAATTTAAAGATGGCATCAGCAGACGATGATAGGCAAGAGATCGTCAGGATTAACGCCAGAGTACCTCCGTTTTGGCCAGAAGAACCTGCACTATGGTTTGCCCAAATTGAAAGCCAATTCTTGTTCTCCAGAATAACTACGGACGAGACAAAATTCAGTTATGTTGTCGGACAACTGGAGCATCGCTACGTTGCTGAAGTGAAGGACATTATAATTAACCCGCCGGAGACCGATAAATATTTAAGGCTAAAGACCGAGCTTATTAAGCGCCTTTCAGCATCTCAAGAAAAAAGAGTAAAGCAGTTGTTGATGCATGAAGAGCTTGGAGATCGGAAGCCATCACAATTCTTGCGTCATCTACAAGATTTAGCTGGTCCGTCGGTCCCGAAAGATTTCCTTTCCACTATTTGGTCTAGCCGATTACCGACCAATATTCAGACGGTTGTAGCATCGCAGTCCGATTTGACCCTGGAGAAAATCGCAGAACTAGCTGACAAGATTCACGAGATTGTCCCTCCATGTCCACAAGTGGCAAGTACATCCAAACCCACACCATCTGTCCAAAATAATCTTGAAGCGCAAGTCACAGAGCTCGCGAAACAGATTTCAGTTCTTTCTGCCAAACTAAATAGTCACACCACTTACCGCCAAAAAGCAGATATGCGTCGGACTCGCTCAAGAAGTCGCTCTCGTCCACGACAGCCACCACCGAATCATCCGTACTGTTATTACCACTACACATTTGCTGACAGAGCTAGAAAATGTAAACAACCATGTAACTTCGGGTCGGGAAACTCGAAGGGCAGTCGGAAGTAGCGGCCAGCGACTGCCCATCATCCACTACAGGCCGTCTATATGTAACTGATCGCGCATCAAAAATGCAGTTCCTGGTGGACACTGGTTCCGACTTGTGTGTTTTTCCGCGAGCAGCAGTCAAGACGCCCTGTACCAAAACATCGTACGAGTTGGTAGCTGCTAACGGTACGGTGATAAACACATATGGACCAATCCGGCTTCATTTAAATCTTGGATTGAGACGAGATTTTGTGTGGAACTTCATAATAGCTGACGTTTCGAAACCCATCATTGGAGTGGATCTCTTGAGCTACTATGGATTACTAGTGGACTGTAGACATCAGCGCCTGATCGACAGTATTACGTCGCTAACTGCAAACGCCCAACTGTCCAAAAGTTCAGATGGCATCTCCTCGGTGAAAGTAGTTTCGGGAGAAACAGAGTTTCACGATATTTTACGTGACTATCCCGAAATTACTAGACCTGCAGGCTTACAGTCTACAACAAAACATAACACTCTTCATCACATCCGTACAACGCAAGGTCCTCCAGTTTATTCCAAGCCAAGACGTCTCGATCCAGTACGATTCCAAGCAGCCAAGAAGGAATTTGAAGACATGCTGGAAAGTGGAACTGCTAGACGTTCAGAAAGTCAATGGTCCTCAGCACTGCATATGGTCAAGAAGAAAGACAACGGTTGGAGACCTTGTGGTGACTATAGAGCACTGAACTCTAGAACAATTCCTGACCGGTATCCCATCCGACATATACAGGACTTCACCTACGAGCTTGCTGGAGCTACAGTCTTCTCCACACTTGATCTTGTGAAGGCATACAATCAGATTCCCGTCAATCCTGAGGATATACCCAAGACCGCAATCACGACACCATTCGGATTGTTCGAATTCCCGTATATGACTTTTGGACTTCGGAATGCTGCACAAACTTTCCAGAGGTTCATCGACGAAGTCTTGGGTGGTCTCGAATTCTGTTACGGGTACATTGACGATATAATCGTATTTTCACCTTCTCCAGAGAAGCACAAGGAACACCTGCGTGAATTATTCGAGAGACTTAAAAAATACGGCATTCTGATCAACACAGCCAAGTGCAAATTTGGTCTATCAGAAGTGACTTTCCTCGGATATTCTGTATCGGCAGCTGGTATTAAGCCTCTGAATACCAAGGTTCAGGCTATACAGGAGTACGCCATTCCTAAAACTGTTAAGGATCTTCGACGTTTTTTAGGAATGCTTAACTTTTATCGCCGATTTGTGCCCAACGCTGCACAAGTTCAAGCTCCACTTAATGCCTTGCTCGCCGGACCCAAAGTCAAAGGATCACAGCATATCGAAATGACTCCGGAACTGATACGTGCATTCGAAGACTGTAAAGTTTCGTTGTCAGAAGCTACCCTTCTCAACCATCCGGATCCGTCTGCAGAATTAGCGTTGATCACGGACGCTTCAGACACATCTATAGGTGCTGTACTCCAACAACGTTGCAAATCTGATCAAGACTGGAAACCCTTAGCCTTTTTCTCACGCAAACTTTCTACTTCACAGAAGAAATATAGTCCTTACGACCGTGAATTATTAGCCATTTATGAAGCAGTCAAGTACTTCCGATACATGGTGGAGGCAAGAACGTTCGTCGTGTTCACTGATCACAAGCCGTTGACATTTGCTTTTTCCGCGAACAAAAGCACATGTACTCCACGTCAATTTAGATACCTAGACTTCATTTCACAATTCACAACTGACATTAGATACTTGCCTGGGAAAGAAAACATTGTCGCTGACGCACTGTCACGAGTGGAAGAGATTGCAACTGCAATTGATTACGAGAAACTTGCACGATATCAGGAATCAGACCCTGAACTGCAAGACCTCCTGCTAAACGGTTCAGCACTGAAACTACAGAAGAAGAATTGTATAGAGAGTAACTTACCTGTCTACTGTGATACTTCTGTTCATACTCCTCGACCGTATATCACTCCTCAGCTACGTAGACAAGTTTTCGACATGATACATAGTCTGCATCATCCCGGAGCATCTGCAACTGTGCGACTGGTCACGCAGAGATTCGTATGGCCAGGAATAAAAAAGGACTGCAGAGAATGGACAAGAGAATGCCTACAGTGTCAGAAAAGCAAGATTTTCCGTCACACTAAATCACCTCTTTCCAGCTTCCAAACTCCTTCCTCGAGGTTCTCTCATATACACCTCGACATCATAGGACCCTTACCTTTGTCTTATGATTTCAGATATTGCCTTACAGTCATCGACAGATTTACTCGTTGGCCTGAGGCGTTTCCTCTGAAGGAGATAACAGCAGAGTCCTGTGCAACTGCCCTCGTCTCTGGCTGGATAGCCAGATACGGTTGTCCTGCTCGAGTGACTACGGACCGTGGTCGACAGTTCGAGAGCAGTCTTTTCAAGGCCCTCACTGCCTTGATTGGTGCGCGCCACTTTCGCACCACTGCTTACCATCCTGCAGCAAATGGGATCGTCGAGAGGATGCATCGTCAACTCAAGTCTGCCATTATGTGCCACAACACATCCAGCTGGGTTGAATCTTTGCCTTTAGTACTTCTGGGAATGCGTAGTTCCTGGAAAGAAGATCTACAGTCGTCTCCAGCTGAACTTGTTTACGGTGAACCCCTGCGTCTACCGGGTCAGTTCTTCTCACCCAGTAACGACTGCAACGTTAGAGATGTCACCGAGTACGCAAACCGACTTCGCTCCTACATGGCGAAACTGACTCCACAACCTACCACATGGCACAGCAATTCACCCTTCTACATACCCCGAGACCTGCATACATCTACACACGTCTTCATTCGTCAAGACCATGTCAGAAGTTCTCTAGAACCGCCGTACGCTGGACCCTATAAGATAGTGAAGAGGCAGCCCAAATTCTTTACCGTCGATGTCCGCGGCAAGGTTCAGAAAATCTCCGTCGACAGGCTGAAACCGGCATTTCTCATAAGAGAAGCGACGCACCTCAACGAAGACACATGTGACCTGACCGATGAGCCATCTTCAAGTCGTGTCGTCGTACCTAACGCCGTGCCTGAGGAGAAGAGGTCGCGCAGTGGTCGTCGAATCAGATTTCCGGACTACTATCGACCATAGTCATGGTCTGGCCAGGGGGAATATGTGGCGATATTCCACAGATATACAACCTCTTCGACTAACGCTGGCATAGAAGATTTGAAAATTCAAGAAAAGATTCGAAATTATGAAAACGAATAAACTGTCATGTCAAATTTGTGTATAAAAGGGGTGGTCAACATTTTGTATTTATTATTGTGCTATAGTTTTTCAACCGGAGTTTTGCTATGTACATAGGCTAATTTTAAAATGTAATTATTGTCAATTCTATCAGTTAATATAATATTCAAGTTATTGTATATTGCCTGCCTTTCTAATACCATTTTGATAGAGATTCTCAGATATTTGTAGATTCTAAACTGTAGAACATAAATATGTCCATAGTAAATATTATTAAACAAAATTGCAATTTTTACAGCAACTTTAGTTATGTTGTGAAAACTATTGAATTACTATAGCCTACACACACAGGTGTCTGTGTAGACACTATATGGTGAAATAATATCAGGCCCACGAGCATAAGTTTGAGAATCTTTGATTCAGATCCAGACCAGTGTCTAACTAAATGAAAGAATTTAATAAACGTTTCAACTTATCCGTTATAGGTGAACATATGTAAACGTTTTTTTTTAATACGAAACACCGCTCAAATGTGTATTACATATCGAATTTTTACATACGAATAGACCTTTACAAGTTCTTACCTTTGACTAGTTGATCCTCAGTACACATTGGATCGCAAGCTTGAGTGCACAAAGGAAAGTATGAAATAAAATATTCACAAAATTTTCAGTTCACCGAACCCGGACGATTTATTTCCCACAGAGACTTTTACAAAGTTTTACGGCTCAATAAAAATTTTAGTTCATTTTGTTCCAATTAGTTGTTTCGCCTCAAGCTGAACTGTATGTGGGAAGTGTAATAGGTTTTACTGCTTACCGTACCATGTGTGGGCTTAAAGAAGACGTAAAAGAGGATTAAGGATGATACTGACCCTCGTAAGTATTTATTTTTGTCTGTGAATTTGCAAACAAGTTTTCAGATGATGTTCGAATTACCAAAAACATTGTATCATGGTATTTTTTATATTTTATTTTATCGTATAGTGACTATATTTTAGGGGGAGGTTAAAAATAAAGGCGAATAGATATTGTCTATGACAGTTTATTACAAATTGTAGTCTCAGTGATAAGTTCTATAAAACAGAATGGTACAGTCATATGAGGCAAAGTTTTTTTTTAATATTAATACTTAATAGAAACGAGCTCTTGTAATTATTTAAAGACGTTAATTATTTAAAAAAAAATATTGCTCACTTACAAATAAATATTTTTAAATGTTCTTTTCCCCTATAACAGCGAATTACTTAAGAGGCTTACAATAGTTACGGTAATTAAGTCGCAACGGGGAGACTTCTTCGTTACGAGGGAAATCTCCGCAATCGCCTTACGACATTTTGCGTGAATTTGCTATGCTTCTTGGACTTGCGGCTTTTCTATATATATATAATAGTCTGATACCACTTGACTTGGTAGGTAAGATGGCAAGCCATAGGCGCAACAAGTTTGCTGTCGACCTAAGTAATATAGAAGAAACTGGACCCTTAATAATATAAAGAAGTAATGTACAATGTGTCCAAAAAAAGTGCTCAGACGAAGATAAGTAAGGTCATACAAATTTATCGACAAAAAATGCGTAAGGCGTGTCCTTTTTTTATGTCTTTTTAATTATTTTGAGCCCAGAAAATAACTTGGAGCCCAGAAATGAACCAATTTTAGAAACCACAAAGAACAAAAAAGAATCAATTTTATAATTTACGAAATGTTGTTTAGAAATCCCTTCTTTCGAGCATCAGTATTACAATCCATCGAAAAATTGTTGACACCTCGAAAGAATGCACTAACCGCACGCTAGTCTTCAAAGAAAATACAGTACAAAAAAGTTTATTACTACAATAAAAATAATCAATGTGTGTGTTCTCGAAGTTGTTTCAAAGGTTCTAGAAGACTTGAGAGTGGCCCCTGGCCGTATAGAGAGTTCCACAACACACGTTCGCCACGCCTTAAATCAGTAGCTGTCAAGTGTCAAAGCAAACTGTTCCTTATGCTTGCGATATAAGGTTCACATTCCACTAACAACAATATCCTTCCAGAAAAGTTCAACAGACTTGTTTACGACTTTTAAGTTTCTAGTAATTTCGAAAACCATCTGGGTTCTCTGCGCCAGTATAAATACGGGTGCCATCGCTCGAGTGGGACAGTTCAGCGACAACTAGCGATACGATAACAACTCTTGGAAGCTTTTCTGCGACATATTTGCGACAGGGGGAACATATTTGGGACAGTGCATTAGTGACACGTTGAGTGAATTATTGACGACTTTTGGCAAGTTTTGCGGTTTAATTGTAGAAGCTCTGTTATATTGGAAGTCATCTTGGTCTGCGAAAATAAATCGTGTTCTTACAACCCTAAACGGCATTTTAACTCACCCCGCGCGTAACAATATATTCAAGCAAAGTTAAAATAGTTTATTGCGAAGTGTCGAGATATTTCCGACGGGTTGTACCCAGATATTAGTTAGTAATTTACAAACACACTCCAGTTCAGTATAGTTTATAGATATTAATTAATTTCTACATAAATGTTTACCAGAGATGTTTATTGGTTCCGTTTTGTTTGTTGTGTAAACGAGTCAGATTAAAATCGAATTCCTATTAAATCTACACATGATTTCTATTACCAAATTCTGCGTATTACGTTGTTGTTATATAATATTATTTGAATAAATAATATACAGTCTTCTTTGAGAATTTGCATCAAATTTTTGCGACACTTAAAAAGCCAATCATTTTAGTTTTTTTTTATTTCATATACTAGATTTTGCCTGAGATTTTATATACCTAATTCATACATAAGCTATGAAATTGAATGGAATAAGTCCATTTCATAAATTTTATTCATGAAATTAATTTCATAAAATTAAAATTTATAAAGGAAGCTTTTTGTTACAACAGTTAAAACATTTTAACCCAATAAAACTCCGCAAAAGATCACTAAACTAACAATAACACGGCATCCGTCGTCTGAACAGTTTCTTGGTTTATCGGTTTTTTTTATTGCTAAACTTTGCGAATTGATGCCGGATAACGTCGAGAGTGAATTTTTAGGTCTCAATTCAATCATAAACTAAATAAACTATTTTTCGTGAAGAAAATCTCTGACTAAAAATAAAATAATTATTATTGTTCTTATTTTTAACTCAAATTAAGTTAAGAAATTAAAGTAAAAATGAAGGTACATTTTTTCAGGTTTATACAGGCTGTTTATATTAACAGAGTTAAGTTGTGTAAAAAATATATTTACTTATAAATATATAAGGTACCTAAATTAAATATTTTACATATTACTCCTATAAATCAAAGAATAATCAGGGAATAGAAAATAAAAAGAAGACCTATGTTTGTATGAGACATAAAAATGTAAATCGGGATGTTGCATACCAAAGATTACAAATGGTCATAATTGCCTTCGTTATGATTTCTTGTAATATGGTAATATTAGAATAAACCGAGTTGTCGACCGCATTTCGCAAATTTGAAGACGGCAGCACGTCATCTACATAAAGAGGCTTATTAACATTCGTCAAGAGAAATGAGTGTTTTTATTTTTCTGATAAAAGCCTCCTTTAACTCACGTCTCAAGAGGTCTTAATATTATTTTCAAACCACAAGAAAACCTTTTAATAAAATTCCCATATTGAGGTTATGTGAAAGGAAAATGAAATGAATGAAAATTTTAGTTCATTCTTGATATATCGCCATTTCTTGAGAAATGCTTTGATATCGCTCTACTGTTTCATTTAAATTTTTCACCAGAAAAAAATCTCCGAAATATACAGTATATTTAGATACTTTGATAAAATTATTGTAAAGAAAATTTTATTCATTACAAACCACTGAACACTGAACATATCAAAAGGTCGTTTTACATTAAGATAAAAAATGGATTCTTTAATTGACAATTCATTTTCTTTTATGTAAAAGTTTTCAGACAGTTTAACGGTTTACTTGATGGTATAGGCTAACATTGCCTATTAACAGAAGCGACGTCACAGGTGCTGTAAGCGCGTAGCCTACATCAGCTAGATTAAGAATAAGGGATTGGGAAATGGGCACTGGCATCCATTACTCACTCGCTGAAACATAACATCACATATGCTATTATTTAACTATGATAAGGGAGGGAGTACGGGCTGCCCAATTATTGTCTGCGAATAGCAAGTGTATTATTGATACCAGCCAGAACACAACCTCCTATCCTCACCTGTACCTATCTTGTCCTACTGCCAAGGTTGAGAGCACACTTAAAAATCCTAATGGCGTTGCTTACGAATATAACCTATCGGTGATAGTATAAACCTATCGGCAAATAAGTTAGTATTTCTGCCGAATTTCTTTTTTAAAAAACAAAGAGTTGTGTAATAAAAACAGAAACAGAACTTTTGATGTTTTTTTTTAATAACATTTTTGAGCAATAGCAATTTTAGTAAATTCACATAAATTCTAATTTAGTAACAGTTTTGAAATTGTAATAAACATTATATTCTTGTACTATTAATTATATTAATAGCCATGACGATATGTAATATTTTTATATTATAGATCATACATTTCTTTAACGCACTCTATTGCGTCCGCAATTTATGATTGATTCTATTGTTTAGTGGACATCCGGGGTTGGTTTCGGTCGTAATAAATAACACCAGTATTCTGATATCGCTCTAATATGTGTGGCATGCACGCCATGATAAACTGGAATGCAATTCATAATACAAACAAATGAATATGGAATAAGTTTACATATGTATATATGATTGTAAAAAATATTACCTACCCTGTTACAATATAGTCATGATAAAATACATATTTATATTACTACAATGTAAAGAGGTATCTTTAATAGTAATAAAACAAAGTGGCTTCTCACAGTCTGTCCCTCTTGCATGCTTCTGTATGTATCTTTTAAACTACACAACGGATTTTAATTTAGTTTTCACTAATATGAAGGTTTTTATATATAACTTGTAGAAAAAAATTGCACCCCCTACTAAGCCGGGAGCGGTTCGCTAGTAGAGTATATGTATATATTATAGTACTGAATACAAAACGCTAGACTACTTCTGAATTGCTAATCAGATGTCTTTGTAGATTCGAAGTCAACCATGAAATGCATGGAAAAGTTGATGATTAGTCGTAAATTATATCAATACTAATAATAAATTTAAAATAAAATAAGAATTATCAAACACATAAGTATTATCCGTCATTTATTAAAAAAAAACTATAAGTAGGTGTGTAACCAGGATTCGCAACTTCCATCTATTTGAAGGCAGCCAAGCGTTCTTTCTACTGACTTTTTCTTCCAAATGAAGCATAATAACTGCTAAGCCATATCGTATAAATCTCTCCAAGAATCAACGATTCGATAGATCGATCATTAACCCCAATACTCGACAAAATGTGTCGTTAATAAAATCAGAACGCCGGCCGTACACACGTCGTCGTGACAAAGGAAAACTCTTAAAGAGCCGTTTACTTCGACCCTAAACTCGATCATCCCCTTCTCTATGAAGAAGGAGCCATTTTTGCCGAAGAATACGTGTATCAAAACAAACTTTCTAACTACAAACACTAGGAATTCTTGTTTATTTTTTTTATAAATAATTTTACTATTAAAAACTATAGACTCGCTCCAGCTTCGCTCGAGTGTAATAGTTCTCTGTTGATAAGCGATATTTAAGTCTTATTATTATACTTTAATAAATTAAACTTTTCCCACACAGTTTATCACATAGTTGGAGCCTCAGCTTCACTAGAAGCTGTCGACAAATTCGTGACTACGCAATGTAGTAATAGTGCCGAGCAATACTACACCATTCATTCGAGGTGATTATGGAGTTTAAATTTATAATTACTGTTAATATCTCCATAGCTTTCGTATTTTTATATAACTCCATATCCTCGATAATAACTATCGTCTTAGCTATGTGGCTAAGAAAAGCTATTTATCTAATGAAAAAATTATTTACCCACAGTTCTAAGTGACAGTAGTCTAACTTGTAATAAACGTAAGATATCCCAAGTCTGCGGAACCTATTGATAACAAAAAGCTGACCGGGTCATGGGAGGGCATCGATAAGATTACGACCTCTCTAATTTTATGTCCAGATCTAACTTTGGTACTTGTAGAAAATTAATAGAATTAAGTGATATTGTATTAATGTACTCACTCGTGTTATCAGACAGTCAACTCATAAATTATTTACGAAAATACATATGACACAAATTATAATGTCGACATAAATAAATCAAGTACGAGACTTAAGTAGATAGTCGACTCATCACTTGTTTCTTGTTTATAATGAGAAAGTATTATTTGTGCGAAATAAAATGTTGCGATATGTGAGAATTAATATTACCAAATAAAACTGTCACATACATAATTCTGGCAAAGTGTCAAGTGTTCTTGGAATACATTCCCCATTAGGTTTTCATTGGAAAGTTTTGAACATTACAGATGAAGAATGAGGAAGTTATTAACAATAATGCAATTTTACAAGTTCCACGACAATAGCAATACAATTTATACAAAGAAACATAAGTTTGATCAGTATATATAAAAGGGAGACACAATAAATTATAAGCATTTATAGATTGCATTTATAGATTTAAGAAAAAATCATTCACGATTTGGTAATCAACCCAGTTCAGAATATTAACTTTATTTTAGGACCTTAGGATATCAAAGTAAATGGTCATATGACATTTTGAGAAAATTTTAATTATACGCAAAAAATTTTATTAACAATTTACTGATTGAGAATGTTTGAACGAGTAGTTATGAAACAGTTGAGACATCAAATTATATTATGAGTTTTCATGGTTATGGTAACGCCATAATAATTTTTACCAGTCACTAACTAAAAAAACTCTACTTGAAAAAGTTTCTTCGAATTTTAAAGAAATGCACATTTCTTGAAACATGCTCGCTGTAACACTGATTAATGGTATGAGATAAACTTTAAAACTCTGCGCTTTTAACAGCATAAAACGTACATAAAGTTAGATTGTTTTGGGGACTAAAACGAATTGCCATATCTATCTCAGCATTCCATTCCAAATAATAGAATCTATGGAGTGACTGGAATCCAGCCAGATATATAAGTTTCAACTTCTATTTCCTTTTTAACAATTCAATTGGCAAATTCAAACGTTTCGTTCAGACGCCACATCGAATATAATTGTAGAAAAAAATCAGTAAATTTCTCAAATATTTCCGAACATTAAAATAGTAAGTTGGAAAATACAAAATATAAATATTATTTTAGTCATAAAATATATTATTAATCTATTACTGTAGAATATATCCAAAAATATGCCCCAAATAATATTGTTTTTTTTTATGAACTTGGAATTAACAACGAGAAATGTGCTCATTGTACCTAATGTTTTTAATTTTTTGTGTCCTCAGTACTAGGCTCTCCATTTTTTATGGCAAATATATTGAAATAAAATATTAAATAAGCTTTGATTTTGATCATTATTATTATCAAAGACGAATCACGAATACATAATTTACAATTGCTCTATAACAAACATAAAATGAATAAAACTAAAAAAAATATTTTCAAAAATACAACTAAAATGATCTGTACTATGTGTACAAGAGTCTCAATATATATGTTGAAAAGAAATTGTAATAGCCCGAAGCTATCCGGATATCTTGTCTAAACGGTTCCTTGCCTTGTAACCGGACCGAGGAACAAGGTCAAGATCGTTCGACAAAACGTTCAGTGATGTAAGGATCTCGCGTTCAGCAAGCTACGACCAATGTTGACATTGACACTGCAATAAATAAACCAAAATAAAAAAAAAAATATTTTATTTTACTTTCGGTATAAATCAATACCAATATATAAAGCTGAAAAGTTTGTTTGTTTGGTTGTACTTGCTAATATTAGGAACTACTGGTTCGAATTGAAAAATTCTTATTGTATTGGATAGTCTATTTATCGAGGAAGGCTATAGGCTATAGGCTATAGAGAACACGGACGAAGACGCGGGCACCAGCTAATGTCAAATATAATAGCAGTTGTATAATAAGTTCAAAAATAGTTATTCAAAAATATTATTAAATAAAAGTGTAGTTAGTTGAATTTCATAACTTTATAGCCAGCTAGTCGAGTAAGCGTTTTTTTCGAGAGTAGTTGAGCTTTTTAAAGTTGGCTCTTGACTCGCATTCGTTTCTTATTGCACTATGAAGCCAATTTTCACAAGGTGGATTTTGGTCATATTGCTTTTAGTCCAATGTAACGCTTTCTATAATAAAGTCTAGTGTCCATAATAATTATATGATTTCCATAAAAAAAATACGTAATATAATTTTCAGAAAATTTTGCACTAGTGCTGTTTAAGAATTAATTATATTTCAAAATAACTTGATACTTTTTAAGCATTAGTGCTATTCCATTTATCCTCTTATCCTTGTCCCAATCTTTATCCTCAAATAGTCGGCACAGCAGTTGCATCTAAATAAAATAAAACATGACAATTCGCCCGCTCCGGGCGAGATAAATATGTCTATTAACTCGTGTCTATAAATTATAACCATTACGGGGAACGTCAAATTCATTAATACTTCAATTTGTATTTAATAGCGTTTTCCATAAAACCGTTGGTTATTAGTTAATATAATATCAAATTATTTTATGTCTAGAATCATGAAATTTTTTGAAATTAAAAAAAAGACGAAATAAATGTCATCGCATATTTAAGATGTTTTACACCAGAATGGCTTTGAAGTTTTAACCAAGGAGTGAGTTTAGTTGAAAGCTCCTAAGTGAAAACTAAGGCTCTTTCGCCTTAAGAGTTAAATTAGGTTTACGATGTAACCACAAAACACACCACAATCATATTTCCTGAAAAAATTCATCAATTAACACTACTCAAATTAATTATTCAGAAAATTTAAGAGCCAAAAAAACAATAATACACAGAGATTACTAAACAATCAAAAAGTTATGGAACATAAAAAAAAACATGATGTAAACCTCCACTAAGAAAGGATTTTTGAAAATTCCTAAAAAGGTAAAACAAATGATGTATGTGTTATGGAAACCCGTCATTATCAAAGTTAAAAGCATGAAATTTCATATACGCAATATTCTGGCCAAAAACAAAATTTTCAGCGTATTTTCAGCATTTTTGAAAATCAGTCCCTTAACAATGTGAAATATGGATTGAAAGTTTATTTGAGGAGTCCGTCATTTTTGAAGTGAGAAAAATTAAATTAATATTAGAGCTTCTAAAAAAAAAATACATAATAATATGTATTTCGTCTTTTTGGAAATTCAACCCCAAATGGAGAACTTTTAATAAAAAGGCTTTTTATTTAAAGATAAAATAATATTATAGTAAGTATGTATTATAGACAGATTGTTGTTGATTTTATCTATAAGCGATGCTAACCACATACAATTATGCTTTTCGTCCAATACTAAAAAAAAATGTAGCAAAAAGCTAAAGCTCGTCCTAATTATTTATCTAGAATGTTGCCCGTTGTTCCTAAAGAGAATTGAAGTTAAGGGACCGTTCCCTTCATAGCATGTGCCGACAAAAAAGAGCCTCAACCTAAATTATGGTAGAAACGTGAACGGTATAATTTAATGTATTAGGATAAGTATGACTCGAGGAAAACGGTTTTCATCTGACATCTTAATCGAAAGGCTTGAATTGTCGGTTTACAATGATCAATACTAATAATAAATCTGTAAAGGTTGGTCATGGAGTAAGTTACTTTATTTTCAGAGATATCGTGTTTATAGGCTCTATACATGATACTGAAACTAAAT
Source organism: Synanthedon formicaeformis (assembly GCA_945859745.1). Taxonomy (NCBI): domain Eukaryota; kingdom Metazoa; phylum Arthropoda; class Insecta; order Lepidoptera; family Sesiidae; genus Synanthedon; species Synanthedon formicaeformis. Next base: position 9,801,296 of record OX243959.1, on the reverse strand, counting down.
TGACCATTTTTACAATTTTTTTCTGTATGTATGTAAGTATGTATGTTCCTCCATAACTCTTAAACGAATCAACTGATTTTCATGAAACTTGGTAGATAAACAGGTACTTTTTTTCTTTTTCAACGCGGACGAAGTCGCGGGCGCCAGCTAGTAAATAATATTTTTATGGACATTAGGAAGTAAAGAATTAATTTGATTTTAATAACACTGACAATAAATAAATAAAATGTATATTTTATTTATTCCTAGTATAGGTAATCCTAAGTTTAGAATAAGTTAACTTTCATTAAAGAAAAAAATATAATAGTATTTTTGAAAGACATGATTATGTAACGAGGATATTTCAATATTATTTTTTAATAATTTGTTAAAATCCGTGTGTATCATTTAGCAATTTGTGGGTTGTACGATTCCCTAAGGTGCGGGAAAGGATATCAAAACTCTTAAGAGGGTAATCCAACTCAGGGCGTTTAACCTTTAAATTTGTATTTTTATTTGTAACAAGCTTTTATACAAATACAGTAACAAATAACCACACGGATGACACTTTTAAAATTCGATTTTTAAAATGTCAATAATACTCGTATCTACGAGAAAAGTGTACAGACGCTGTCAACATTACTTAAAAATATATGAAATGTCAATAATACTCGTATCTACGAGAAAAGTGTACAGACGCTGTCAACATTACTTAAAAATATATGAACAAATAAATTAAAAAATTAAAAATAATTATTGTATTAATATAATAATAATATTAATATAATAAGAATAGTATTAATATAATAAAAATGTAAAAAAAAAATAATTTTATTCATAATATTTTTTTTGTAATTTAATAATTTAATAATTCAATTTCAACAATTAAGAATAATGGTCATAGTACCAGCCTTTCTTGAGTTGTAAATTGTGTTGGTAGCTAACACGACTTTCTTTTATTATAATATATATAGAACATGTATAGAACATATAAGCGTACAACTTTCGTAAACCCATAAAATTGCTTTATCCCCGTTGAAATATTTGTATATTTCTTGTAGTTTATGGTGAATTCATGCATTTATTTTGTACATATGTATTTCTACAGAATACCTACACATCTGTATTCTGTAATATTTAAACATCAAACCGTTAGTTAGACGCTTCTCGTCAGGCTGAGGAAATATGTCAGAACTTAGAAGTACAGGCTCGACCAACCTCTGCCGTTTCGAACTATGTCTATAATTTTGGTGGCTGAGCTTTTGCTTCACAGTGCTATGGACACTTACGAAGTTTTTTCCGCAATGAATGAAATTTTTCTACAACACAAATATAATGATACCTACCCGCATGTTACAGCATCGGCAGTATCCAATTTATTCTTTCTCTTCTCAACTTTTTTCTTCTCTTTTCTCTTTTTTCTTCCCAAATTATAAATGTGTGTAGATTTTCAATTCTATTGTTAGATTTATAAATCTCTAGATGTATTTATTTCATTTCAGTAGTCAAAAATTTATTTCTTATGTTTCTTTCAAAACGGGAAATATCAAATATGCTCGTAACTGCTTTTGATCTCAAATTCAAAGCGTGTCAAACCTTCTCAAGTTACTCTCAATTTTCATTTTCATCTGTAAAGCTGCATGCAATATCAAGCGATATTGTTAGTTTTTATGTTAAGGCTATTTTATGTCTAAGACTATTTGTTACATTTTTTATGTCAGACAGGCTGACGGTCCACTTGATGGTAGGTGGCTACCGTCGAAAAGTTCATTTCCAAAGTTAACCCCGCCGGGAATTGAACCCTGACACGTTATTTGTCTATTATTTATTTTATTTCTATACAAAATACATAATATACTTTATTTCTGCCTAAGTGAAATTATTTGCATATTTATTTTTAATTGTTTAACTATTATAAGGTATTTTTTAACTATTTTTAAAACTAAAACATAAAATTTTAAAATATTATTTATGTATACATACGTATATATTTAATATGTAATACAAATGTATACATAATATGTTATATAAAATGTATATATTTGGAATTATTTCTAAGGAACTTTTTACATATTTTTAAATATAGTTTTTCTAAGCTTAAGTACAGTACTATTACTAGACAAAATTATATTATTTTAAAATCATTACATTATACAATTCGAAAAGTGCGCGGTTGTTCATTTTATCATTGGTAATTGTAGTACGCGGTTTGTGGTAGCTATCTGACAGGAACAGCAACAAACGCCCTGTTTAAACCCCATAATGTGAGCCCAATGTAAATAGGCCTGAAATGAGAATTCCTTCTCTATTTACATTAAATTATAGACACTATAGCTTTACATAGCGGATCGTAATACTGGCAATTTCATGAAACTGACATCCTAGCAAAACTAGCGAAGGAGGAAACTGAAGAATCAGGAAAATGCCTAACTAGCGAAATTGTCAACCTACCGAAATTGTCCAATGAGTAAACTGGTGAATTAGTGAAATTGACGAGTAAGGAAATTAACTACTAACTCGACTTGACGTAGATAGATGCCGTAGGTTTCATATGTATGTGCATTATTTGACCCGGCGAACTTCGTACCGCCTCAGAATCAATAAATATTGTATTAACTTGTTACATAATTAAATATAATTTTTATACAAATAAAATTATATATCTATACCAATATATAAAGCTGAAGAGTTTGTTCAGTTTGTTCAGCGCTAATCTCAGAAACTACTGGTTCGAATTGAAAAATTCTTTTTGTGTTGGATATATAACATTTAGAACGCGGACGAAGTCGCGGGCACCAGCTAGTAATAAATGAAATTCTTATTGAAATTAAAAACGTATAGGTAAATAGTCTATTTTAAATAGACAAAAACTACCATCAAATGGACCGTCCCACTGTCAACCTGCCTGTCATCTTTTATTATGAAAAATACAGCAAAATATATAGCATATATGTAGGTAAATAATACATTATTTTGCAGTACTGTTAAATGGTTGATAAAAATTTTGTGCAAGTACTTAAAGTTTCAATTTCTAACCAGAAAGCATAAAATAGAAAATACAAAGCAGAACAACGATAAGGCAGATCCTTGTATGTTTATAACGGAATATACAGACACGATGTGAGGCAAGATCTTGTTCAGCCATTGTACAAGGGCCGTTCCCTTGAAATTCTTTCGTTTCAGTCTGATCGAATCTTTTCCTTTTAGCGTTTACAGATGGATGGTATTCTGTACTCTTTTGGAATACTGAATTTTTTCACATTTTTAACTAAAAATTGCTTAGAATCAAGATTTTTAAGCACACCTAATCTCATAAATAAGCCAGATAATTAGGGTGCAGAAAATTAGAAAACAACATATTTTTTTATTGATTTATAAAACATAGATTGGAATTCCTTTACAATATTCTTATTATATTATGTAAGAGATAATTTAAATTTTAAAAAAAATAATAGTATTAAATATTACATTTAACATAGAAAATAGCCATGTTAAAAAAAATTTCTCTTCGTTGAACCACAATGAGCAATTCTTATTAATATAAAAAAACGGGACCGAAATAAAAGAAAAAGAATTAAGAAATACTTAATATTACATGTATTGGTTTCAATTACTACTTATAAGACTGTTACGAGTTTTTGGGTTGCAGTGGAAGCTTCCATAAGACTAGTTATGCTTGGCACAATATTGTTTGTAAGCTATTTCATGGCAGATACTTTTCTTGCATTTTTTTAAAATATATTCAACACAAATATACACTATTAAATAATGTTAAATATAAATAACAAAAGCATTAAAATGATATTTAACACAGACCCTTTTTCTATTACATGGTTTATTTGACCAGACGAAATAATTTTGTTTGTATCTTCCTATGTACAGAATACCACTACAGATATGTAGTAAACATATCGCATTTGGTACTGTAGGGCTTAGCATTTTCAATCGGTTTGTCTTCCATTCAACGAGATAGGTGGCTTCTAACTATTATTGGATGCAATCTCACTTGTTACTTATCTGATAAATTCTAAACTGGAGACAAATTTTAGTATCCTATTCGGTTTTATAGCAACAACATTCTGTGTAGGTATTTCTTTTTTGTTTCAAAAATTCAATAAATTCTTTGATCTGTGTTATGTAAATATAAATACAGAAATTCTTAAAATGTTACTATTTACAACTAGAATAAACGCTCCAACATTATCCAAATACAACCTTCATCACACAAAGTAGTTTAATTTTGGAACCCTGCTGTGAACCGTACTAAGGTAAGGGTCACAATTTACGGGTTCAAAGGACAGGGATCCAGAAATTTTCGATTATTAGTTGAAGTGAAATTAATTTGTCAAAAGTTGTTTCGAATATTATCGGAAATATTATCTGAAACTCCACTTATTACTTAGAAATTAATATTTTCTTAATATAAAAAAAGAACTATTAATTCCTAGTAATTTCCATAATATTACTATATATTTTCAAATTGTTCATATCACAATTATGTGAGCCCCAACGAAGGTAACATTCTAACAGTAAATATTTGTCCAAATCTTTGTTTCTCAAATTAATTAATTCAGACGAATAACAAGGTACATAAAAAATTTGTTGTGGTTTCTTAAGATTTTTTTTTTAATAATATTTGCGGCATATAGAGAGTATTTTAAATACAGGGTCTTATACACTCTTAAATGAAACTTTAAAACTAATAAGGCTTAATAATATCGACTCTACTGAAATCATGTAGAATTTAGAAAAAACAATCGTGGTCTCAATATGTGGAGAAATATAGTTATCATAATATTTATAAAGAAAAATATCTATATGATTAAGTATGAATATTTCGAAACAAATACAGTGTAAATTAGTTAACGTGATACAGTCTCTATAACACAAGTGTCACAAGTCTTACTAGTGAGGGGAGAGATAATAAACTGTTTGAATTATGATGTTATATACAGAACGCAAGACATTGAATGCATCGGGAATAGTTTAGGACTCGCCGATCCACTGGAATGTTTTGAAGCGACAATTTGTTCCTCGCTGTTACGCCTTCCTTATAAAAAGGATTTATTTTTAAATTTCTTAGTGGCTTTAAACCTTAAATTGCTTAGTAGGTTATTACTATATTATAATAAACTTTTAAAGTGTAACATAAGCTACAACTACTGCGTCATTTTTTAAAATACGTAAAATGTTTCTAATTTATTTCCCACTAGCTGGTGCCCGCGACTTCGTCCGCGTTGAAAAAGAAAAAAGTAGCCTATCTTGTGTCCTGTACGTCTAAATGTTTATCTACCAAGTTTCATCAAAATCAGTTAATTCGTTTAAGAGTTATGGAGGAACATAGATACATACAAAAAAAATCTAAAAATGGTCATTTTAGTTTCAGTATCATGTATAGAGCCTATAAACACGATATCTCTGAAAACAAAGTAACTTACTCCATGACCGATTCCTTACAGATTTATTATTAGTATTGATTGATTATAATATCCTTTGTTTTCTTTGGATTCTTTCCTTAACTGCTTTGGTCGCATTTTTAGTACGAATATGCGATCAAAGTGCGTGTGTGGCCTGATTTGACTGTCATAAACAGAAAACGTTATTATTGTATTTTCATTTTTTATATGTAAACACTAGACCAACGCGCCCGGCTTAGTACGGATATTATTATAGGAGCTGTTATACTAATACTATACATATAATATAGCCTATTTGCATCCGGACTAATATATCTTTAATATAAAAAAATCTAATACATGCCGTCGTTCCGGAGATTACCCATAAAATGTAAACAAATTATAAAATTCAATCTTCATCTTTGTAATGTTAGTATAGATAACAGGTAGAGACACCTTTGTTGATTTGATATTTTGATTAAACACAGTCAAAATATAATTGCCTTTTTACAATATTTGTTTCTACGTTGCAGTAGATCTATTTGCGATGATGATAGCCAACCTCTAGTAGGAGATGGCACCTACAAGAGCCTTTTTATTCAATGTCTTATTTGACGAGCCCGTTGGATGAGTGGCAAGGGTGCTTGCCTAACGTCACAGGGGCCCCGGGTTTGATTCCCGGCGGGGTCAACTTTGGAAATTTTAATATAATTTTCAAAATTGACTCTGGTCTGGATTTGAAAAATAGTGGCAGGGCACACTGCGTTTCGCAGTCATTTGGGCAGCCCGTTTGGCGGCAGTAACCACCACCTTACAGAATACCACCGTGAAATAACAGCATTATGTGCTGTTGTGTTTCGGTGAGTGAGTAAGGGATGCCAGAGCCCATTACCCCATCCCTGCCATTTCCCTTATCCTTAATCCTTCTATGGTCGGCAGCGCACTTGTAGCACTTATGGCGTTGCTTGTGTTATAGGCGATGGTAGCCACCTACCATCAAGTGGACCGTCAGCCTGTCTGTCGACCTTAACATAAAAAAAATGTCTTAATATTTTGTACTTATCCAGATATGTAGAGTCCAAGGAAGTCTGGGCAATCCACCAGTAAGTATAGGTATATAGTTTAATTGGAATTCCCTAGAGTTGTGAGTCCTCTCAACTTTAGCCGGGTGTCGAGCAACTTACTTGAGATTTGAACCGTTAAAGGTATTAGTGAAGAATTTCCAATTAACCGTTTCTAAATTCACCCTCAACCCTATACTACTTTTAAGACTGTTTATTATTAAACTGGCTAAATTGTCTTTTAACATTTCACTTGCTCGCTTTCCTTTTTTCATGAAAATGTGTGGCAGAGAAGCACACAATCAATCAGTTCACGATCGTAGCCCACATACCCAATTCACATTGCATCGTATATTATATGTCGTAAAATTTGTGTAGAGCGATTTGTCAATTGTAAAAATAGAAAAGGTTAGATTAGATAACCTCTTCAGTCATACTTTATATTTTACGGATACTTTTATTTATATAACTAGCTGGCGCCCGCGACTTCGTCCGCGTTAAAAAAGAAAAAAGTAGCCTATCCTGTGTCCCGCAAGTTTAAATGTTTATCTACCAAGTTTCATGAAAATCAGTTGATTCGTTTAAGAGTTATGGAGGAACACACATACATACATACATACAGAAAAAAATTCTAAAAATAGTCAATTTAGTTTCAGTATCATGTATAGAATCTATAAACACGATATCTCTGAAAACAAAGTAACTTACTCCATGACCAACCCTTACAGATTTATTATTAGTATTGATTAGATTTAAAAAAAGCGTCGTATTTTTTTTTATTTAGGTTATAAATTGAAACGGTTGATTCTTAAAAATTATAATATAGATTATTTTCTGAGCTAGGCCATTAATCCTAACATAATATAAACAAAGTCATCCGCCGCGTCTGTCTCTGTCTGTCTGTCTGTTCGCGATAAACTCAAAAACTACTGCACCTATTTTCATGCTGTTTTCACCAATGGATAGAGTGGTTCTCGAGGAAGGTTTTAGTATATAATTTACAAAGTTACGCGGGCCAAGTCGCGGGCAGCGGCTGGTATATTATATTTTTTTATTGTACTTCCGAGTAAATTGTCTACTCGTATAATTTTAATGAATATTTTTACTAATCATAGTGAGCGCTTAAAATGAAATTAGATAAATTCACACAAATTTCCAACTCCTTTGAAATGTTTCAGATAATGTTTAAAAGAGATAGCTAGAGATATTCTCAGACTTCAAATTAATCTTCATTGTTTAAAGAGTTATTTTCACTATTCATCTCTGTTTTAGTATTTGAATTGCTATTTGCGTTAGTTATAGTGAAGAACATACAAATTAAATGAATTTAATATCTAAATCACTTATTCAGGTCTTTTGTCTGTCTGGTATGGTCTATGTGCATAATAACGGAATTGTACCCAACTTTCCCAAACATAAGTGATATTTAGTAGATACTATTAGTGGATAATTCTGTGATATATGAATAGTATTAGGTAATTTAAATTTTGTATTAAAATTATTTAATACAAATTTTTTGACTAAGTACACACTTGTTATGTAGTCAAAAATTAGTTCATAAATTATCAACGAATACGAACTAGTCTATTCTATAAGATTTAGTTGATATATTGAAAAAAATGTATCAATAAAGCACACCCAAAGTACAAATAAAAAATTACATTTTATTTCAATTCCACCAAATTTTAATTGCCTAGATACATAACTGAAATTATGTTCTTAAGAGCATTAATGAGTAATTAACCAAAACATTAATAAAAATTACACCGAACTGGAGACACAATTAGCAAATGGCCGGAAGGCAGACAAAGGTAAACTCTTGCAATTAAGTAGTCTAGCTTTAACAGTTTTCTTACACGCCATGTCTTTTGGCATTGTGTGTGTGTTTAATTTAAATAAATACAAATCCAAACTTATTTATTCTTTTTCATTCACTTTCAGCCTACAGGATTCCACTGTCGGACATTGATTGAAAACGTAAACAAATATAGCGTCGCCATGGTCACTGGTCTGTTTAAAAGATGGGATTTGTATATTAGGCATTATCAAAGAGAGTTGACTCTCGCTCTTGAGGTCATCCAGCGAGGAGACGGTCGCTTGCACTCCCAAGTCTCTTCTATACAAACCCTTTATATCACGATATAACCACTCAAGTAGGTACCAACTTATTAAACTTAAATAGCGACAATATAATGTTTCAGATGTACTCAAGCAGCAACTTAATTGTTCAAACCGAACAACTACACTGGACCGCAAAGAAAAAGGGTCGGTTAGAAAATCTTCAATATCTTCAAAAGTACCTGACCTAGCTTTTATGAAATAAAGCTGAATAAAAAATGAAATAAGTCTAAATTAAAGCTAACTAAATAATTTTTTTAAGCACAAATATTCTTTAATTTAGTATTTATTTCATAAATATATTGAAGATTTTCTAACCGACCCTTTTTCTTTGCGGTCCAGCATGAGACTAGCTCGCACAAACTTTGATATGGCAATCACTCGTAGTATTTCACATGTTTAAAAAATAAGCTAATGGATGAAACACACGATCAGTCCATCGCGTCAAATGGACTGACGTGAATCCAAAATTTGATCGTGAATGGTAAAATCAGTTGGCTTGATGTCAAACACTGGATTTCCAATCGCTGGGTTTTGATTTTGGTAGTCAACTTGATGTAGTTAGCCACCGTCGCATAAATAAACACAATGCAACTGCAAAAGGATTCAAATGCATTTGATAACCCTGATATTGTATCCTTTACAGTATTAGAGCTGTTGGTAAGGATACATAAATTGGGCTCTGACACACGTGACCTCTTGCACACGTAATGTTACGTAGTTTCACTAATAAAATCGTTGTATAAGAAGAAAGTACTTAGTATATTCACTTGAATTTGATTCAACAAACTATGTTAATTTTATTCCCAAGCTTATCTCAAGCAACCTTAACAGAATAAATCATTTCACTTTGATGACTTTTTAGTCCAGATAGGCAAAACCTAATTGCTCTTAAAACTGTTTAATTTTACATTTCTTTAGAAAGTTATTATCAACCTTAGGTAAAAATGTGTAGTACAACTAGTGTAGAGTCTTATAAAAATGTAGCGATCAGTCCTGGCTTTGCACGAGTGCAGTTTGTTGTAGCTCAATTATTAGTATAGACAAAATCATAACATATTATATTATATTGCATACTAATATATTTGCATATTAATAAGTAGAAAGGTACTAATATTACGATAATGAGTGATATAAAGTAAACGTGACGGCTAAATATTCTCCAATTTAGGAGATTTCATTAGATCGATTCTCCAGACAGAATAACTACATGCACGTCTAGTTTTAATTAAAATTAACAAGGCATTAAGAGGCGACTTCGTCCGGTTTACAAGTTTAATTGTCGGTCGAAGTTGTCTAACATTCGAAATTATACTTTAAGTACATTAGCACACAAACTATGGAACTTAGGGCCTCTTTCAAAAACGTCAAGTAGGCCAAACTGTCATTTAAAGTCACCGGTAACCGGGGATAATGGAGCTGATATATCTTTGTTTGTACGGTAAACGTCCCAAACATTAAATAGAAATTAATAATAAAAATTCGACTATCGAATGATGCAGTAAACCGAGTGCATAATTCAATATAACAGAAAATGATTTCTAAAAGTAACTAATCAACACTTTACATGTAGTTTGTGAAAGAGGCCCTTATTCTTATAACATTTTGACTTTACATAAATTTCAAATTGAAAAGTTTGAAAATGTTTAAAGCTGACAGCTTTATTAAGCCTTTTTTTGCAAAGGTATGTACATTAGTTCAGTAAAAAAGTATGGATCTAAATCACAAAGAAATTTTTACGAAGAAATACGCGGACGAAGTCTAAAAACTATGCGCGCGGCAAAAGCTAGTAAAAATTGCCATACAGTAAAAAATCAAGGATTCACAATCTAGGAGAAACCTTCTAGGTTATGGTACTTATGGTATCTTAGGTAAATTACTTTTATTAAATTAAATATGTACAAGAACTTGAAATGGTGACAGCAAAAATAAAAACTGTATAATGAATATCGAAATGTTCGAAATAACATATTTTGATATTCGGTACAACAGACACAATGTTCCTAACTGTGACCGGATTAACTGTGATTTTAGTCCTATTTTCTATATTAAATAGTAGTTTCAGGGAGGTTGATGGTCCACTTGATGGTAAATGGTTACCGTCGCCTACATACATAATCAATACCTACATAATCAATACTACCCCGATAGGATAATGGAATTGACAAAGGATATTTTTTATTTTTGGTTGCGTATCATGTTACTCTATTAGTATATACTGTAAAATATAAATTTTTGCCAAGCTTAGTAAATATTGTAGGAAAATAAAAACACACTGTCCTGAAAATAACTTTGCAATTCCTGAAGTAAAGTTACTTTGGTAACTTTTATTATGAAACCGAACAACAATCTCGAAACTTTTATTGCCCACAAATGCTATTTAATTTCCTTTAGAAGTTACAAATCGAAATATTTTTCCCAACTTAAATTCAGTTTTGGGACAGATTCGTTTTTGTCTCACATAATATATTCGATTTATAAAACTTAGTTTTTCTCTCTTTTATCTTATTGTTATGCAGTATTAGTTCGAAATGTAATTTGCCTATGTGACAATATAAAATGTAAATGTAATTTTATAGTGAAAAAAATTCGTTTTTTCCTATCCTTTTTTGGCAAATGGCACAGCATAATAGGTACCTTTTATAATAATAAGATATCCAAATTAAAGTTTAATTGAATCTTTTTAACTTCTTTGAATTATTAATTGAACTAATTTTATTATTGATTAACTTTAGTTGAATTATTAATTAACTTTAGTTAATTGAACTAAAGAAAAAAAAAACTTAAAAATCCTTACTTAAACTTCTTACTTGAACTTACTTGAACTTCTAATTGAAGTAATTTTTATTTTTGATAATTTTGATAATTTTTTAAACTAATTATGTCATATGGTGTCGAATTGTAGATGATACAAATTTCTAAGATTTTTTTTTCAAATCTAATAAAACTTTCACCTCTGAGTACTTTTTATTTCGTAATATTCTGAACTTGGCTTTAGTTTGTTACTCTTAGCGCCTCTTTCTCAAACGTCAAGTAGGCCCAACTGTCATTTAAAGTCACCGGTAACCGGGAATAATGGAGCTGATATGCCTTTGTTTGTACGGTAAATGTCCCAAACATTAAATAGAAAATAATAAAAAAAAATCGGCTATCGAATGATGCAGTAAACCGAGTGCATAATTCAATATAACAGAAAATGATTTCTAAAAGTAACTAATCAACACGTTACTTGTAGTTGGAGAAAGAGGCCCTTATAGTGTTAAAGTATACGCTTATAATAGAAAAGATGACATTTTACAACACTAAAGTACTTTTATACGTCGATTTAAGATTCTAATCCCCAGTTAAATTGTGTGCTAAAGTCTAGACGTAGCTTTACACCCACATGCTCTGTTATGTGTGAAAAGCTTAATACAGACATTTTCATGTTTATTAATGCTTAACATATTACACTGAAAGAAATTAAATTTATTTAGAAAGTTGTTTACTTTTTACGGGAAGTTTTTAAAAACTCTATATACTTATTTGCCTGACAACGTAGAAAGTATATGATAATAAGATCAGGGAGTTTACAGGAATTAACGACCTACTACTTCGACTTAAGGAGCACTTTCGCTAATTTAATTGTACCTTTTTTATGAAGCTTACTTAAACTCATATTCAATATGTTAATAAAAGTTTAACTTTTAAGTGCTAATTGGACGAAACGACAAAAAAAAATCAGAAAACGTTTAACGTTAGAAAAAAACAGTACTATTTTTCTAAATGACAGGTATCCTATGTCTTTATCTACAAAGTTGTATCAACCCCTATCGAGATTTTATTACACATTTGTTAACCCGATCACTGAGGCTCTTTAACAAATAACCATTTATACTACTCATGTAAATACTGAGACTAGAGTCTTTTCCTTAGGTACTCCTGATAACCTGTATACAAAATTTTTATTATCAGTTTAGTTGTTCCGGCATGAAAGTTTAAAAAACAAACCTACTTTTCACATTTTTAATATTTGTTAGAATATTTGTACCTCTTTCATATAAATTCCATATATTCATTTACATATTATGCTCCACTGCTTAGCACAGACTTCTCTTTTGTGTTAGATGTGACCTATATTAGGATAAGATTCCAAATTTAGATGTCTTTAAAGTACCTACCTATTAAGGTAAATATTTCAAATTATCACATACCTACATTTTTCTCGCATACCTTATACCCACGCACAATTCGTCAACGTCGATGTGTGTGTATCGGTGTAAGCAAGTGTGTGTTTCAATATTTCAACTAGTAGGTAAATATAAAGGCCTAATACTAATTTCAATCTCATTAGCAACTCTGTTCATTGAAGTTTTCATAGTCAACGTTGCGGTTGTCCACGGTCGTGCCCAAAGGGATCTATCGTCAGTGATCCCTTTTGATCCTTACGCCGTCCGATTTCTAAATAAATAAGGGTAACGTGGGAGTGAACATTAAACATAGGTAGAGGGTACCGTCATGGACTAATGGATGTAATTAGTTTCATTAATTACTAACAAAATTAATTAAATTCACATCAATTGAATGGGAGCGGCGTTATGCGGGATGTTGCGAAGAAAAGAAAAATCACTTGTTTTTTATTATTTATCAAAATGCTCGCAATCGTACAGGAAAGTAATCTGTTAACATAGCTGAGTAAGAACAGTATTATGTGTTTTTTTAAATCGCTCCACTATGCTCGGGGTTACACTGCGAGATCAAATCAGGAATGAAGAGATCCGTAGACGAACGAAAGTTACGGACTTTACCCAGCAGATTAATAAGTAGCAGTGGGCAGAACACAATAATGACAAAGGATGGAGAGCCGACGGCCAGTGGAGCCGGAAGGTTCTCGAGTGGAGGCCACGGACCAGCAAGCTCAGCACAGGACGTCCACACAGGGCCGCGGGTCGACATTGGATCCTGGCTGCTTCTGACCTCTCCTTTTGGAAAATTAGTTGTGGAGCCTATATTCAGCGGCTGCGATGGTAATGATGACTAATGTGTTTTTTTTTAGAATGAACTAGTAAAGAAATCTGAATATTGCCGATATAAAGATTATTTTAAAACATTTGAGAGCAACAATAATTTTAAAATATTAAAATTACAAATCATTAAATAATATCAGTTCAAACTTGTGTATGAAGTGCGATGAATGCTTTCATGAAGAGAAAAAATAGTTAAAATGTCCTGAAAATAACATCCATGCGAAGCTGGAGCTAAGATAGTATGTTTTAATTTAAATTATATGTGAGGACAATCGTCTATATACAGTGCACAATATCTCGTCCAATGAAAATAAACTAAAACATAATAAAATTGAGCTTATCGTTAACTAAAGCTAACCGACTACAAACTGAAACTTTAGAATACCCGATAGAGTTGAGGCTTACTCGGCTTACGTTATGGGTAATTACTTGAACTTGTATATTGTTTTAGAAGAATTAATAATGACAGTATTATTAGAAGAATTACTAATGACAGTATTAAAAAAAAAAAAAACAAAAGCTCCGATGTTGTGTTTTGGTGAGTGTAAAGGATGTCAGATGTTATTCCCCAACTTCCACCATTCCTATAAGGGTCGATAGCATACTTGAAACTATGTGACAATCGAGTGGACCTTCACATACAAAAACAAATAAAGAAAATTTAGTCAACTTATTCAATTGTATTCAATAGTTTGTTAATAGGTTCTACGCTCGCTCGCAACATACTTAGCTTTGTAATGAGACTAAAAATGTTTCTTGAATAAACAAATATTCCCAACAGGGTCTCAAATAACAGTGTCCTTTATAAAAATATCTGTTTAAGTTTTTGTTACTTATAACAAATACAGTGCTACGTTTATAAATATTAATGTGTTGCAAGCTTGGATCGTGTGGTAACGGACAGCTTCCATTTACTCGGTACAATGTTTATGCGAAAGGCAACGAACGGAATAAGTACATAGAAAACAGATCTAGGTAATAGGGATTGTGTTTTTTTTATGTTAATTTCTTTAGGCAGGTTGACGATCCATTAACCATTTGATGGACCGTGGTTATTAATGGACATTTATACCAGATTGGGTATCCGTTCATCTCCTATTAAAAAGATAAAAAAGGTATATACTCGTATTCTTATATTCTTCGTGTATCTGGGCCTCGACCTGTCAATATTCTCGCCAAAGATGACCTTTAGCAGCAAACTATATATTGGCTGAGCTATTTGATATACACAGTCATACAAAAGTCATACACAGCTCATACTTTTGCCCACAACAATTCTGTGGCCACACGGTGTTAGGACCATTAAGAGTATCCGCAGATTTTCTATGGGCTAATCACATTTTAGCATCATGAGAATTGAGTAAGCCCCCATATTGAAAGAATAACTGTTGATAAATGTAAAACTTGGCCCTATCTAGTTTCAACAACTGTACATCTATGTACTTCGTTTCTAAATTGTCGGAAATCCGGCAGTCTATCAACAAGACCTCTCTCCATTAGGCCTCTATCTTTCCGTCCGAACGCTTTCCCAATGAGCCGTGGAGTATAAATGAGTTATTTGTTGAAAGAGCCTCAGTGATCGGGTTAACAAGTGTTTAACAAAAGATTATCGATAGATACAACTTGTAGATAAAGCTTGGAAAGGACAGACATTAGATAATCTTTATTCAGATTGAATAAAGCATGTTCACTCTAATCAATTTACATTTTTGGGCACAAATTTTTACCTGCCTATCAAACACAAGCAACGGAAATAGTATGAACAATATAATAGGTAGAGCACATTGTTCTATACAATCATAACCTGAGCATATTAGTACAAATACAAAGGTCTATGTGCGTATTGTTAATGGACACGACAATTTTGTCCTCCGCAGCTCACAAGTAGCTCAGCAAGTTATGAAGAGGGCAATGCTTCATGTCGGCTACCTTAGTTTTAAATTGAGATTACTATTTGATCCCAAAAAGTAAGTCAGCTAGAATGGAAATGGGAATGGTCCAGGTTTCATTACCCTATCCTTATCCTTAATCCTACTATAGTCGGCAGCGCACTTGCAAAACCTGTGGCAAGACGTTAAGAAGGCAATTCTGATATAACAGTTTCTAGATTTTCCTTTCGTTCGTCTTTTATACTCGTATTCAATCACTGTCTGGAGGACATTATTTCTAGCATTCTTGTTTAACCTAAAAAAATGGATGATTTTATAGTACCAGTGAATTTGTGTATTTTAAATAGCCTACATTGTAATTTGTACATACGCGATCATTCATTGACTACATTTACACAATGCGACCTCCTACGGTACTAGAAGAAATTGAAAAACCGCGGACTAAAATGTACAGAACTTCAGACGCAATACTGTGCGACACTTATACTACCGTCTATCGATAGATGTCGCTATGAGTACCCATCAACGATAAAATTCTGAGTAGGTTTTTGAAGTCATAATTCTACTTTTATTTAACACTAGCTGGTGCCCGCGACTTCGTCCGCGTTGAAAAAGAAAAAAGTTCCTATCCTGTGTCCTGTACGTCTAAATGTTTATCTACCAAGTTTCATGGTAATCAGTTAATTCGTTTAAGAGTTATGGAGGAACATACATACTTACATACATACATACATACAGAAAAAAATTCTAAAAATGGTAAATTTAGTTTCAGTATCATGTATAGAGCCTATAAACACGATATCTCTGAAAACAAAGTTAAGTTAATTAACTTACTTCATGACCAACCCTTACAGATTTATTATTAGTATTGATTTGTCAAGATAAAAATCACAATTCATTATTATATAATTACATTATAAAGAGTGAAACGTTATTTACGTTCGTTTTGATTTATATTACACAATTATTATGATTGGGCTAAAGGCAAAATTTCGTTTTATATTTTGTCAGTTGAAAATCGTTTATTATTTAATTTATTTAAAGTACGTTATATCAAACTTTTTTAATAATTTAAAATTATTTTAGTTCAACTGAATGAACTTCAAGTTGAATTTTCTGAATTAGAACATTGATGTCGACCAAGCGTTTTATCCAAAGATTTAAATCGAGAGATGCGGCATTACTAGCGAAAGTGTGTTACAAAATACAACATACATTATACTAATGACAAAAGTATAAAATACATATACCTTTGTCTAAACACACTTTTAAACACAGACAACACATTCCTTACTTCAAACGTGACTGTGACGATAGCGACGCTCTCAACAAGCGACCGTCACTCACTGTAGCTGGCGTGCAACTGTAGTTGGATTGAGCGCCTGCGCCCAACTCATTGTTAAGAATTTTCGGTGTGTTTTTAGTATGGCGCGAGGAGATTACGCCGCATCTTGCGATTTAAATCTTTGGTTTTATCAATAGTTCAACTCCGATAGGAATAAAAATGCAGCCAAAACTATGTAAAAAGTAAACTTAAATAAAAAAAACAATTATATTTTATAACTTCACATTTATTCAAATTTATTTAAACATAATTTTATGTATTCAAACATAATACAGTACAAAAATATTTGTACATTTAAAATTATTTCATTTTAAACATCGATTATTAAATTACCTTTATTCTCTATAACAGTACCAATAATATTGTACAGTCTTAAATAAACATAGTTCAATCGTTTAGCCTTATTTCTAAATATAATATAATAGTTGTACATACAGTTTCATCTTATATCTAATTAAAATTATTTTATTGTGCCTTAATTATTATTAAACGGGTACTAAATTCATAAAATTAAGTGCAAGTACATTAACATCAATTATTATCTAATAATTATACTAGAGTAATTTAAAAAAAATCTTTGGTATATTACAGGTATAAGTATTATACGAAATTATCTCAATTTTTTTTTGCATATTTCTATACATACTAACCCTTGAAAACAAGTCCATTGTGTGTAAAAAAATCTTAGTACTTAGATTAGCTGTTCTTAATATAAAAAAAATACCTTAATACATTTTGTTCAAAGAAATAATCTTTGTACTCGAGATAAAGTGATTGAATCAAAATATGTGTTTCGATTCCAATTAACACAAACTTGCATTTATAATATTGAAATATGTATAGATAACTAAATAACAAACAATACCTACGTCAAATTTGTTTATTATCTTTTTAATAATTTTAAGGGCCTCTTTCACAAACTACATGTAAAGTGTTGATTAGTTACTTTTAGAAATCATTTTCTGTTATATTGAATTATGTACTCAGTTTACTGCATCATTTACCGATTTTTTTTTATTATTTTCTATTTAATGTTTGGGACGTTTACCGTACAAACAAAGGTATATCAGCTCCATTATCCCCGATTACCGGTGACTTTAAATAGAAAATAAAAAAAATCGGCTATCGAATGATGCAGTAAACCGAGTGCATAATAATTCAATACAACAGAAAATGATTTCTAAAAGTAACTAATCAACACTTTACATGTAGTTTGTGAAAGAGATCCTAAGTGTATTAAAGTTTATATATAATCTGCCAGTAAATATATCTATTCACTATCATTTTATCATATTTGGCTTTGGGACACGAGTAAGTGACTTTTTGGTGTTATTTTTCGCTTTATTGAAATATATTCTTTTTAGTCACTTGTCTTTTAAAATAGTTTTCTCAAATGTTAACAATTTACGCTTGTTTTAAAATATAGTTGTTTATTATATTGTCCATAAGATATTCAGAGCATACACGAGGGCACAGAAGCCCTTGGTCGGCGCTAGAGCATAACGTCGTTCTGCAAACTGTTAGCTGTTCTATGTCAGTCTCTAGTTGACGTCAAGACTAACAGCTGGGTACGTCGATGATCAGACTGCAGACGGGAGACGCTGTTGCTTCTAGTTCTATTTAATGTCTGTAAAAAGCCAAATCAATATTCAATATACTAATAATAAATCCGTAAGGGTTGGTCATGGTGTAAGTTACTTTGTTTTCAGAGATATCGTGATTATAGGCTCTATACATGATACTGAAACTAAATTGACCATTTTTAGAATTTTTTTCTGTTTGTATGTATGTATGTAAGTATGTATGTTCCTCCATAACTCTTAAACGAATCAACTGATTTTCATGAAACTTGGTAGATAAACATTTAGACGTGCGGGACACAGGATAGGCTACTTTTTTCTTTTTCAATGCGGACGAAGTCGCGGGCGCCAACTAGTATACAACAAGTTAATAATTAAAATAAGGGTATGTGCTTGAGCAGCTGAGAATATGAAACCAAATGTAAAATCAGCAATAGGTATTAAAATACTATCTATTTGTAGATCGCAGTGTTAGTTTTTAGTCAAACCCCAAGAACCAAGTTATTGTTGACGGGAGTAATACACAATGACACTACAAACTTATTGAAAAACCACTTATGCTCATCGTCATCATATCAGTTATAGGAAGTCCATTGCTGGACATAGGCCTCCCTCATAATTTTCCAAAAGGACCAGTCAAAAGAAACCTGATTCCACCGTCGACCCGCGGCCCTTATCAGGTCACTTGTAGGTAGGTATAACTTGTAGGTAGATGTCCTACGCTGCGGTTCCCGGTCCGTGGCCAGCACACGAGAACCTTCCGGCCCCAGCGGCCCTCGGCCGCTCTGTACTATGTGCCCATTACTCCTACTTCAACTAGCTAATCCCCCGGATTGTGTCGATAATTTTGGTTCTTATACGGATCGCTGTATTTATTTACTGCCAGTCATGCTACCATTAAGATAAGGACTAACCTCAGACCGAACACAATTTTTACTCAAAGACCGCAACCTAATATCCTTTGGATTAAGGTGCAATATTCCGCAACAAATTTTTGTAGCTCTTCGGAGATAACCGAACAGACTTAAATTTTTTTTTTTTTTTGCTGCGTTTTCATTTGCAATCAGTCAGATCCAAACTATAAGCAAATCTGTTGTGTGTTTTCTGGCTTTTTGGGGCTCTCCCCAGCAGGAGATGCCACCATTTATTTTTCACCACCTAGCATCCAAACCTTGGATATCGTGGCGTTTGAGGCGTTTGTCATAAGTCATCGTTATGAGTTGTGTGGCTAGCTCATTTGGGTGATTTTGGAGCCGTTTTTTGTATTTACAGGCC
This sequence comes from Synanthedon formicaeformis, assembly GCA_945859745.1. Taxonomy (NCBI): domain Eukaryota; kingdom Metazoa; phylum Arthropoda; class Insecta; order Lepidoptera; family Sesiidae; genus Synanthedon; species Synanthedon formicaeformis. Next base: position 9,781,647 of record OX243959.1, on the reverse strand, counting down.
GATAGTTTGATCTCCTCCTTAACTGTTTTGACATTTAGCGCTTCATGGATTTCAGCATTAGTCACAAACCATGGTACATTTGATATAGTTCGCAATATGCCATTCTGTAGCCTTTGCAGGATCAGTATGCTGGAGTCACAAGCGCTTCCCCACAGTTGAATTCCATACATCCATGCTGGCTTTAGAATCATTTTATAGATTAAGAGCTTATTATCTGTTGACAGTTTTGAGTTGCGTGCCATCAACCAGTTTATGGTCCTAAATCTCATATTTAGCTCGTCGCGTTTGGTTTTGATGTGTCTTTTCCAGGTCAATCTTCTGTCCAAGTAGAATCCAAGGTATCGAACGGAATCACTATGAGGCAGAATACTGTTACCCAAACTCACTGCAGTGCAATCTCCCTTCCTCTGTGTAAAGGTGATGTGAACTGACTTGGAGGCACTTGCCTCGATACGCCATTTCTCAAGCCAATCGCCCACCTTGCATAGGCTCTTTTGCAGTATTTCAGAAGCTCTTTGAGGGTCTTTGTTGCTGGCCAGCAATGCCGTATCATCAGCAAATGTGGCTATCGTAACTCCACTCTCTTCCGGTAGGTCTGCTGTATATATTGTATATAAGATTGGTCCAAGGACGGAGCCCTGTGGTACACCAGCTCTTATGTCATGAATTGCAGATGTTTCATCACCTTCACGCACTTGGTACATACGATCCGACAGGTAAGACTTCACAAGCAGATAGTAGCTGTCAGGCAGAGAACTTCTTATTTTCAAGAGTAGCCCTTTATGCCATACCCTGTCAAAGGCCTGACGGATATCCAAGAATACAGCTGAACAGTACTCCTTTGTTTCAAGGGACCTTCGTATTCTTTCGGCCACACGATGTACTTGCTCTATCGTAGAGTGCTCCCGTCTGAAGCCAAACTGATGTTTTGGTATAATTTCATTCTCGATCAGTATCGGCGCCATTCTACGAAGTAGTGTCTTCTCAAACACCTTAGACAAGATTGGCAGAAGACTGATTGGTCTGTAGGATGTCACATGCTCCGGAGGTTTTCCTGGCTTGTGGATCATTGTGATTAATGATAGCTTCCACAAATCCGGAAAATGTTGTACTCGGATTATTCCATTAAACAGAACAGTAATAAAAACCAATGCCTTTCGTGGGAGCTGTGTAAGGACCTCCTTAGTTATCAAATCGAATCCTGGAGCTTTGTTCTTTGGAAGCTGTCTTATAGTTCTTACCAGTTCTTGTGCTGTCACCGGTTGAGGTGGAGGAGACAACTGGAAGTCTTGTTGGAGTGTTTCATCAACCACTTTTTCGAAGTCAGTGCAGTTACTCTCGTTTGGCATGAAGACTTTGCTAAGATAGTTGGCAAATACATTAGCTTTATCCTTAGCAGTCCTAGCCCATCCCTGATCAGTCCTAATTGAATATTTTATTTGTTGAGGTCTTGTCATATTCCTCGTAAACTTCCAGAGGGAGTAATCAGTCGAGGTTGTAGCAGTAAGATTTTCCAGCTTATGCCGAAGTGTATCGTTGTTGGCATTATGTAGCATGTCTCTAAGCTGCTTAATGGCTCTGTTTAAAGCGGTTTTGTCACATCTTTGGCGAGACTGATGCCAGATTCTTCTCAACCTTCTCTTTTCCAACACCATCTGCTTAATTTCGAGTGGCAAATTCTCTACAAAGTGTTTTTTCTTTATGGTAGGAGTATTAATCCAGCATGCTTTTTGTATAAGATTTGTTATGTAGAGAGTTGCCTCTTCTATCTCTTCAGTTGTTTTCAGAGACACGTTAGGTTCGACGTTCTCCTCGACATAATCTCTAAAGCCTCTCCAGTCAGTAAAGTTGTTATAAAGACTTTCTGGTACCTCATAGTGAATTAATGTAGTGCTAACAGTTAATATAACCAAAGTATGATCAGAGCTACTATCCAGACATGATTCAGCCTTCAAGTAGTGTTTTGAAAGTCCCTTGATGACAAAGAAATCCAAAAGATCAGGTTTCTTTTTCGGATCATGTGGCCAGTATGTTGGTTCGCCAGTGGAGACTGCAGTTAAGTTGTTAGTGCCAAGACTTAATTTGAGCTGTCTGCCTATGGTTGTTGTTAGTCTAGAGCCCCAGTATGTGTGCTTGGCGTTCCAATCGCCACCAGCGAGGAATCGACCTCCTAGCGTCGAAAAGTAATGGTTGAACATTGAGCTGTCAATCTTATGTTTTGGCGGGCAGTACACTGCAGATAAGTTAAGATTTCCAGATTTACTTTCAACTGTTACCGTAGTTGCTTGGATATGGTTTGTTCCATATTGCGGTAAAGCGTGATGTTTGATTGAACTTCGTATTACTATGGCAGTTCCAGCATGCCCAGTGCCATCAGGATGGTTGGTGACGTATGTACTACATCCTTTAATTTTAACATTGCTTCTGTCTGTGCAGTGAGCTTCAGAGATGAGAACGACATCCAGTTTTTGATTTGTAATCAGAAGTTCTAGTTCAAGTTTATTTGGAGCTAACCCATTGATGTTCCAAGTGGCCACTCTGAGAGCAGTCATTTTGATAGTTTAGTGATGAGAGTAGTTATGAGCCCTAAGATGGTACTCATCTGTTGTAAGAGTATTTCGAACTTTTCTGTTTGTTTCAATAGCAGTTCCTCTATTTTGTTTGTTGTGTTGGTATTAAGTGGTGGTTCTTCCGTTTTCTTTTTTAGAATTTCAGAATAAAGGATTCTGTCTCTTTGCTCTCGTGGATGTTCATTTGCATGTTGGGTGCTATGTCTCTGATCTGGTTTTAACGTTCTTTGGTTCTGCGTCTTGGGGAATTTTCTGGCTAGTATTTGCTTGTAGACCTCACAACCTTTGTAGTTAGCTGGATGTTCACCTTGACAAAGGGCACATTTAGCTGGTGTAGTCCGATCTTTCTTAGGGCAATCTGCGGTTTTATGTCCCTGAGCACATTTGACGCAACGATAAGGTCTCATACAGTAGTTCTTCGAGTGGCCATATTGTTGACATCTCTGACACTGCGGTAGTGCTGTACTCAAAACTTAAAATTGGAAGGTTTTTCTTAAATATTGTGTAAAATAGGAAAAAAGAAATAAAAGTAGCCGATTCAAACCTTAGTATAGAACGTAAGTTAATTAATAAGTCTAAAAACAAAAGTAGTTGTCACGGAAAATTTTAAGTACTGTAAACAGTAAGTTTTTTTAGCAATATTTTACTAAATTTTTTTTCTCAGAAACTAGATTTTACTCTAATATGTGATTTTACTCTAAGAAGTCAAACTAGGCGACGAAAACAACGCTTTTCTGCTAAGTCTTCGTCTTAAAACTTCGATCAGAATTTTAGAAATGATTACCATGGCAACAGAATGCGACCGCCTTCCGTGGGTAGAACTAAGGATATCGGAGTTGGCTGTTGAGTCTGAGCGCGAACGGAGAGTGCCTCGGCCGTGACGTCGGCGGCGGCGACCGAACCATATCCATTTGTAAGGAGGTACTCGTCTGAAAGTATAAATACAATTTCTTTATATTCTTGCGTCACGAGCATATGAATAAAGAACGGCGCGCCTTTATTGACAAAAAAAAACATGATAACTAGGCAAATATACAAATAACATAAAGAAACTCCATCTATTGCCTATCCACTTAAGAAATGGTGACTACGTCCATCTATAAACACAAGATAAACCCTTGGGAACTGTTAATTTTAATTAGTTTAGGGATGAAGGTTTGAAATCCCTCCCTTACTCACATACAGAAGCACAACAGCACAAATGCTGTTGTAAATTTCATTGTGATTGTAAAGGGGTAGTTACATCCTGCTGGCCTGCCTATAGTTTTTAGGCCGAAATAAATTACCTATACCTAACCTTCCTCAAAAATTAGGCTATAAAATGAAAAAAAAAAAAAAAAATTTTGAAATTCGACTTCAAAGTTTAAATTTAAGTTAAATTGTATGAAGCTCTAACTCTGGATATAAACTTTAAAATATTTAGATCTAGATAATTATTGATAAATTACTTACCGTAGACTAGTGTAGATATGTGGTGAGAACATGCAGCAAATCAACGGGTTAGCAGCAGAGTTGAGAGGAGCCAGACTTTGAATGAGTGTGGCTACGGCCACACTGGTTTGTGTTTGGGGAATATAATTGTAAACTTGAAGCAGATCGAATACTATGTATGGCGACCAACACAACACAAAAACTGAAACCAAAAATTATGTTAATGTCAGATTAGTTAATTAGAAACTATCCAAAACGAGATTAGACGAAAATCCTCCGAATTATATTAAAGACAAACACGAAAAAAATATGGTCGCAAATCTGTCCGAGAAGTGAACAGAATTTCATACAGTTCTAGCAAATACATAAATTGCAATGAAATGAAAATGCACGAAAATTTATAGTGAATAAATAAAATAAATTCTTTAGAAACACAAACAGTTTTTATAGACAAGCATCTTTTAAACGCAGTAATAAACTATCTCAGAGAAAAGTCGTTAAAATGTTTGAAGCATTGCAAATGACGCATGATCTTGAACTGTTTTAAGGTCGGTTCAATAGATAATCATGAAACGAAACCATATGTTATGTATCGTACTACTTCCTTCGTCTAAGATACGAGTATTTATCATAATCTGCTCACTGCCGACGTCGTAAGAATATAATAAATAGCTATTTATTTTGTGTAGGTATTTTTATTGGTCGCTCAAAAAATCACTCAAAAAAATTTGTCAAATCACTTGAAAAATAGAATAATGAAGTAGATTCTTCCTAGTGTAATCTCTTCCTGTACTGAATCACAACACCACAGAAGTTGTTATTAAACTAAAGTCTTTGCTAACTATTGCTAGATTATGAGAAGAAAACAATATGTTTCTTGATGATGTTTTTGATGCGTTGTTGTTGATGTTTAAAGAATGATCTAATTTATTTTTAGAAAGCTTTCTAAGCACTTTATTTTGTTTAATATAATCGAAGATATAAGAACTGATAGCGCGAGCGACTTAATCTTTTCAGCTAGATGTCGATAATACATACATAGGTTCGAAATCTTCCGACGGCAAAGGAAAATGCTGTTAGAAAACCTGCCTGTCTAAGAACACCAACATATTTTGAAACCATTTACTGATAGCCGAACGACATCACTTCAGAAAAGAAAAAATAGCTCAGCGACTGTTACATATTATTATAACCTTATTACTTACCAAAAACAATAACAAAAGTCATTTTGACACTCTTGATTTTGGCTCTAGGAATGAGTCCTCGCGAACTGGCGCGCCTCGAATCGGGGTCACCTTCCATTTGACCTGGAACGATAAATTTAAAATTTCATATTTAATTCCGATGAGCGTTCCCGGAAGATCTATTAAAAAGACTCATTAGCGGACTGTCACAATGTAAAGTCGGTTTCTTATTTCATTTCATGGGATAAGGCGTTTGTTTTTTGTCACCGGTCAAGTTTTTGTTTCAACTTTTTATGTTGAAAGCGTTCGTCCTCTTTCCGAATATCTACGAGTACATCTTTTTGCATGCCAAGCTTTATTTATCACGAGAGATACACGTGATAAAATGTATTCTTATTCATTTGTAACGTTTTACATAATGAAATTTCCATATATCACCTGATGTGGAATCTTCATAGAAATTTATGTAGTAATTTTAAAACGTGATCCATTATATTATGTTCATCTTTGCTTAGCAATAAATAATATACCATGAAGTCATAATCTGTATCTGTATGTTTCTTCTAAACTACATAATGGGTTTTTATTAGTTTTAACCATCATTTAGAGACTTAAGTCCTGTAGGTTCATTCTTAAATAGTACAAAAACGAATTTGCTGTCTGCCTGTGCATGTTTACTTCTACTAGTTTAGTACATAACGGATTTTCATTTATAAAAAGAGCGATAAATGAGGAAGATTTTTTTATATAAAACTAAATTCTGCAAAGCCGGTGCTAGTTCCAATTGAATGAGAGAATTCAGTAAAGATAAATCAATAATTTGTAATTAAGTCACAAAAAAAATGCAAACCATTATATTTATAATCCTATATTTCATCAGGCTAGGAATTAATAAAATCTACTTTTAGTCTCTGCGAAACCAGAGAAGGCGTTAGTAAACATTAAGTCTAATTACTAGGTTTAAAGAGGAGATTTTGTAGGTACGTACAGTTCCTTAAGGTTTTAGTTCGTCTCGAATTAATTGGTGGACTCATTACAACAGCTTTGCTTTTCGTCCATATAGTGAGCACAATGACGGCATAGCAAGCAGCTATTGCCAAAGCTGGGAACACGAAGATCATCACTGAGACCAGAGTCATCCATACCTGCCAACGCCGCGGTGATCCTAGCTCTATCCAACACTGTAATTGACCTGAAATTTCATTAAAAGAAAGTAGTTTTAATGGTCTAAATAGATATTTTTTTTATGTTAAGGTCACCAGACAGGCTGACGGTCCACTTGATGGTAGGTGGCTACCGTCGCCTATAACACAAGCAACACCATAACTACTACAAGTGCGCTGCCGACCATAGAAGGATTAAGGACAAGGGATAAGGGCTCTGGCATCCCTTACTCACTCACCGAAACACAACAGCACATATGCTGTTATTTCACGGTGGTATTCTGTAAGGTGGTGGTTACTGCCGCCAGACGGTTGCGAAACGCAGTGTGCCCTACCACTACTTTCCAAATCCAGACCAGTCAATTTTGAAAATTACATTAAAATTTCCAAAGTTGACCCCGCCGGGAATCGAACCCGGGGCCCCTGAGACGTTAGGCAAGCACCCTTGCCACTCATCCAACGGGCTCGTTATTAAGAACAATAGTACATTACGACTCAGGCCTTGGCCTGAAAAAATTGGAGACGAAGCATGAAAGGACGAGGCGAATTCGAGCCCTTTAATTGCTACTCGTTTTTCGGTCAAGAGATAAAGTTTTCCCTAATTAGCGACAATTAAATAAATTATAAACAAATTAATTCAAAATCAACGGCAATTCGAAAAAAGACACAAAACATAAATATGAAATTATTCATATCAGGGTCGACAGCACATTTGCAATATAACATGGCATTACCTACATGTGTTGGCCTACCTCCCGACTTCCCAATCAGACTTTTACATTTAAAAAAATAATCTTAAAACTATCCAGTATCGCCAGTAGGTATGTTCACTAATTGGTCTCTAGTTTTTTATATTAATTTTACTAGCTTTTTCCCGCGACTTTTTTATGTGACATTTATTCAATCTTTATTGCTCGTACATTATTGGTCAGGTGTTGAATTTTTTAATTCTATTTTTAAATAATCCCTTACTTATTTTTTGGCTAAAAGGTACCCTATGTCCCTAACTACGTGTTTGTAAAATTTAATGATGATTGGTTAAGTATTAAAGGCGCGAAAGCACAACAAACAACCAAACTCACTTTCACATTCATAATATTAATTAGGCTAAAGGGATTTCTGGGTAAATGAAAGAGAAATTAATTGAAATCAGTAGTCAAAACATACTCGTATGAAGACGTGAGTGGATGAAGGTGATATGTCGCATTTTTGGGTTTTTTCGTATTTTTGAGTTGATGAAGGTAATATCTCCAAATAAATGATTGCAGATCTTAAGATATTCGATTTAAGACATTTTTGGGGAATAAAAAGATGAAAAAGGTGTTATGTACAGTTAATTTTAAAAAGCAAAAAGTTCAGAAAAGTTTACTTTTGTTAATGGACGAGGGAGCTATGTTCACTTTTTTTTTAAATTAAATAATAGATAAGTGTTTACTTGCTATCATATCATTAATTTTAGGTTGTTTACTCAACTTTGCATCATAATTTATTACAAAAATCAGTTCCGTGGCGACTTATCTCAAAAATTAAAAGTAAAACTTTAACCTCGACTTATTCAAAATTGGAATTATGCGACATATCACCTTCATCCACTCACGTCTTCATATAGTTATACTGAAATACACTTTCTATAATAGAAGACAATGAAATTGTTGAGACAGAAGATACTCGTATTCAAAGATTTAAATCTTTGCTCGTATTAATGAATCAGACTCATGTTCGGTCATTCATCACTTACGCAAATTACAACAGGTACTACTACTAAGGTAGTATTTATATTCAGTCAGACGTTCCCCGTTGGCGAAGTAAAACGCGAATTAATTTAACGTTGCATTTAACATGGATTTTGTGCGGAACTCACTAAATTAACACACCTGTTGAATAATAAACAAACAATGGGAGTTTAAATGGCAGTGAATTTGAAATACCTTCCTACTGCGTGCACTGAATCGTTGTAGTTAAATTTGTATTTACAGTATACTGAGGAATAAACTTCAAGTTGGATAAACGTGTGTACCGTTTATTACTTAACTGTTCGAAAATGTTTAAATGTAAAAATTTTAATGAAATTTTAAAACTAATTAAAAATAATATTTATTTGCTAATTACGAATCAGGTGTATGTACATAGAATTAACAAAAATTCTTAATGCTTATTTAGATTATTTATTAATGAAATTCTTAAGGCTTGAGTCTGGCTGTGCAAAACTACGAAATAGAAGACAAAAAACAGTTCGCGCGGAGAGCTCCTCCTCTGCCATCCTGCGTCGTAATTTATCAATAGAATGTTGCTCTACTTATGGCTTTTAATATTTTACTAGTATTTTATAATTTCATGTTATTGCAAATACCCAATTTTTAACATTTCTAACAGTCGGCGCGCTAGCTCAGAGAAATTTTAGGAATTTTGACTTGTTTTTTAAAATTAGTTTTAGTTAATTTAAAATTTAGAAAAGTTACTAGCAGGTTATCGATATTGTTATTGTGAATAAGGTTGTGTTCATTATTAGAAATTGAGTTATAGGCGTCGATAGAATATAATATAGATACACAGTCTTATACAAAACAAAACCCAATAAGTGGCACAACGTCTAACCTATGAAGACGTGAGTGGATAAAGGTGATATGTCGCATAATTCCAATTTTGAATAAATCGAGGTTAAAGTTTTACTTTTAGTTTTTGAGATAACATGTGAACATAGTGAACTCTTCCATTAACAAAAGTTAATTTTTCTGCACTTCTTGCTTTTTAAAATTAACCGGACATAACACCTTTTTCAACTTCTTATTTTCCAAAAATGTCTTAAATTGACGATCTTAAGGTCTGTAATCTTTCATAAGGACATATTACCTTCATCAACGCAAAAAAACGAAAAAACCCAAAAATGCGACATATCACCTTCATCCACACGTCTTCCTATCTATAGGTGTATCACATCTATTACAAACTATATAAAAGTAAGTCTTAAAATGTACATACAGTTTTTACAAAATGAAACTTATACACTAATGTCATAAGATTATAAAACGCACGACAGTTTCTATTACTTATTACTTTTTGTTTATAAGAACAAACAAAAAATGATTTCAAGTGTCATCTTTGAACGTAACTTGATATACACTAGAAATTGTTATTGTATAATGAACCGTAATATGTAAAGCGCAAAGCAGGAACTCAATTTCGAACTAAATTTCGAATAGAGAATATATAAACCGAACAAGTGTTGGCATGCAATAATATGAATAATACGTTCAGTCAGTATCAATACAATTGATTCGTGTTATACTCCCGCTATTTATTACTAATAGTTCAAGATAATTAGAATAAAAAATGACATATCTGCCGGTCATCAATTTTTTTTTGGGATCAGTAGAGGGTCATTGGAAGTGCCTAAATCCCCCGTATTTTTGGATTTTTTGTTTTATGGCCCTTTAGTTTTAAAGCAGCGATATATATTATATTATATTATATTATATTATATTATATTATATTATATTATATTATATTATATTATATTATATTATATTATATTATATTATATTATATTATATTATATTATATTATATTATATTATATTATATTATATTATATTATATTATATTATATTATATTATATTATATTATATTATATATTAAAATATTTCAATATTTTCAAAAATAAAGTTTAAGTAAAAGCTATTTTCATTAAAAAAATTATGAAAAAAACAATTTTAAAAATATATTTAAAATTAAAAATATTTAAATTTAAAATAATATTTAAATATATAGATTCAAAATGAACAAATAAACAAATATTTCAAAATTTATTTCACAAGTTCATCCTCCAGTAGACAGCTGCTCTGTCCGCTATTGTGTTCGGATTTTCTTCAGTACTAATGGACAAAGACAAGTTCGGCGCTTTATATCTCAGGTAATATTTGAGTTATCGAAAAATGCTTTATACAAAACTTGTTGGAAATAGAGTCGTTTTATTCGAAGAATTTTTTGATAAAATCGAAAGGGGCCAAGATAATTGACAATAAACATTCGTAAGCATTAATAAATGGCACTTTTGTCATTTTAACTTTTGTTACATTACAGATCACAAAATTCTTTAAACAAAAGTTGTAGAGCATATTATTCCCTGCAAAACTAAAAAAATAAAAATAAAATCCGACCACCAGGAGCCGAGATATCGACAATTACCTGTTTTTCAAGATGGCTACGAAGCACAAGGAAATTTTGTTGGATCCCGGGGGATTTAGGCACTTCCAATGACCCTTTACTGATCCCAAAAAAAAATATTGATGCCCGGCAGATTTGTAGATATTTGCCACTTTTTGATCTAATTATCTTGGCGTATAATTAAATTAAAAAAAAATCATGATTTTACACTATATTCTTAGGTAAATATACAATATTTCGATATATTTTTAACATATTTCGATTATCAAAAATATTAATAATTATGTTATGATTACAATAATAATTAATATGTTTTAAAGTGAAATTCATATTTTTATTGATAGCATATTATTGACTATATTTGCACTAAAGTACCTATTTGTAATTATTAAAAACTAGCTGATGCCCGCGACTTCGTCCGCGTTCTCTATAGCCTATTATTCCGCGATAAATGGACTATCCAACACAAAAAGAATTTTTCAATTCGAACCAGTATTAGTTCCTTAGATTAGAGCGTACAACCAAACTAAACTAACAAACTCTTCAGCTTTATATTATACTAGCTGGTGCCTGCGACTTCGTCCGCGTTGAAAAATAAAAAAATTGCCTCTCCTGTGTCCCGTACGACTAAATGTTTATTTACCAAGTCTCATGAAAATCAGTTAATTCGTTTAAGAGTTATTGAGGAACATACATACATACATACATACATACATACATACATACATACATACATACATACATACATACATACATACATACATACATACATACATACATACATACATACATACATACATACATACATACATACATACATACATACATACATACATACATACATACATACATACATACATACATACATACATACATACATACATACATACATACATACATACATACGAATATAAATTAATAATGCTTATGGTATTTGATTTGCACTCATCTTTGTATTCTATTTCTTTTTCTTACACAGGCATATCTTTTTCCTTTATGACCCATATTATATTTTAATAACAAACTATTTAACAAAAAGTTCAAAAATAATATTTAAAATAAATCAAGTAAAGCAACTTTCGATATGCGAACAGAGGCACAAAATCTCTGAGAGTGAGCGAGACAAAGATATTAACACGGAGAGAGTGAGCGAGACAAAAACACGTAAAAATTTAACACGGAGCACACGTCCGACCGCAACGACCGTTCACCGGTCACTGAGGAGTTTTGGTTGCCGGTATTTTCTTATCAATAAAAGATTACTTTATTTGATATTTATACAGAAAACATAGCTTTTTTTGTACCTAACACTTATCCTTTATGATAATAAATGTTAATTACTAATATTTGTTACGTAATTATGTTATAAAAGGAAAAAAAATAATAGTGAAAAAATGTGATAAAAGACAATTTTTAATGTTCTTAATTAAGAAAATGGATCAGTTTGAGAAAAAAATAATCAGCAAAATGTTAGGACGACCATATAAGAGAAACTTATTGCTAAATAGATTTTATAATTTATCATTAGTTGTTATGTATTACGTCCGTAAACATAGCTCAACATGCTGCAGGGCTTGGGAGAGCTCTATTTAACTCTATTTTTACCTAATAAATACCCTATAAACAAACGTTTAAAAAATACGTAACTGTTAACCATATTATAAATTTTTCTTGGTTATAAAAATATTTCTAGTTTTTCCCTAAATTAGTTTGAAAACAACGTTATCAGCAGCGCCAAAAAATCGACGAGAGTCAATTTTTAACGGACTGCAGCCTTAATGCCCAAAAATTTTGGGTAAATATATAAAGTGTAAAATGGCATAGCTCTACAGATATAAAGAAGGTTGTTTTCTTACTTATTTGTTTCATCCTTGTTTATTTCAATAAAAAAAAACTCCTTAAAATTTTGGGATAAATGAAAAAAATATCACGTTCTGTGGGAGAACAAGCATATTTTTTTTATAAAATTGAACCTACTATAATAGCAGGGATATCTTGGAGTAATCAGAGTAATTTATTTATGAAAAAAATTCACACTTTTACAAATAACGTCGATACGCAAATTGATTGACCAATGAATATTGAGATGACAATTTTATTAGGAGGTCAAAAGATTGTACCTAATTGGGCGAAGTCTAGTCAGTCTCTCATATATCACGTGGTCCGCTTCAGCAGGTGCTCCGTGAATGATAAATTGAGATTAATTGGGTTCTTGTTTCTACCCACAGAACCATAAAAAAGGTTCAGAAGCCATTAAGAATAGTCCTGTCGGCATATTTCGAAGGGGAATGTCCAAAAAGTACCTACGATCAGAGTTTCTGCTGCCTTCAAGGATTCGCATTCGTTAAACTTATAGGCGTAGATAAGACAACCGTTTTAACTATATATTTTTATTGTTTTCGACTGTACCTACTATAGTGCATTGAAGTAAATTGCTCTGCTCGTCGTTAGAAGTAAAATAGCTAGTTTAAACTGTATGAAAATTATACCCTCGAAATGATAAGAATTTCGGGATGGACATAGACTAAAATATATTCCATGCGGGCATTAGATGTGTCAGAAGTCAGACGTCAATGTAGATCAGGCGTCATATTTTAAAGCTATAGTATACTAATATGTATTATAAAGCTGAGGAGTTTGTTTGTTTGTTTGGTTGAATGCGTTAATCTCAGGAACTATACTGGTTCGAATTGAAAAATTATTTTTGTGTTGGATAATCCACTTATCGAGAATGCGAGAAAGGCTTATATAACATTTTGAACGCGGATTAAGTCGCGGGCAAAAGTTATACTTATATAAGTTATAATAACATCATTCAATGGTACACATCTGAAAGATGATAAATATGATGAAATACAAGTAAAATGTCAACGACTTACCTTGAACTTCTTTCACTTCGTACAATATTAGAAGTGGAATGGAGAAAACTATGCTTATTAACCATGCCGATACTATGAGACCTCTAGCTCTATTCCCTGTAAAGAGAGACATTTGAGTACAAGAAAATTTAATGAACTTCTTCAACCATTATACTCGTTACACGAATAAAAGTCTAGCAATTCGTTACATGTCCTTACTTATGTAACGACATTTATGAAAGTTCTATTATGAATAAATTGATTGAAAAAATTACAATATTATAACAAATTTATAAAAAAGTTGATTGTTTTCGTTTGTTCTTGATATTTTCCATATTATTAAAACAAAACAATTTTGATATTTTCGAAGATTACATTTAGATTTTAATCAAATATGGAATTACCATTCAAATCTGTATATTTCTGTAGTATACAAGTATTATGTAGTGTCTAATACCACGACAAAACTATCCTAATTTACAAATTTTGTTTAAATTATGAACAGTTTAAGTACATCTTAATTGAATATTGGTTAATTGTATTTGCATGTTAGGAAAGAGAAAGTTAGATGAAGAAAGAAAAGATAACTAACAAGAAACAGAGATTTCTGTTCCAATCTGATTGCTGCTAACTTTCTTTAATTGTAGTGGTACTACAAAAAGAAGTCAGGCCATCAGTGTATCAAGAAATAAACTAATTAATTATTTAGTAATAATTTTTATATACATACCTGTTATCATTTGGTTAATATTAAACTACTAAACGGATTTAGAATAAATTGGGATCCCTACATTGTCTTGTAAAAAATAGAGATAAGTATAGCATAGAAAAAAAAACAAATCTATAATTAAATTATCAAAATTTGTTTACCTTATTTAACCAAATACAAATTTACAGTACAATAAACAAATACAGTAATTCGCTAGCTCATATTTCGAAGGGCGAGTTGGTGAATAATTATTGATACCAATACGCCCGAGGCTAAAAATCTAAATAATATTTTCAAATAACTAAGTTATAATAAAATATAAAAGAGAATCTAATACATTTTTATGATAATTTGTAAATACATAAAACAAAATTGATTTCAGTTACACGTGACTTAAAAGTATCTATGAGGCAAGAAAAAGGGAATATTTCCTTTCTCTCACCTATGGGAACAACAGAGGTTTCCGTAAATTCTTATTATACAGAAGGCAGAACCGAATGTTTAATAGTCTCATAAAAATATGTATCCATTATTTCATTAGTCCCCTAATGACTTTATTACGCCATCTGTTATACAACTAATTAGGTTAACATTTGGTTATACTTACAACTTCCAGAGAAGTTCATTGGATTTGTTATGGCGTCGCACCTATCTATACTTAGGGCGACTAACACGTATGTAGAAGCGTACATGACAACTGCCTGAAAAAAAAAATAGTAAATAAGCAATCTGAATATAAGTAAGTAAAGTCGTGGAGAAATTATTCAAACCAAAATGAATAAATTTAATAAAAATAATCTAAGAAATGTCTAAGAGATCCGGCAATTGGCAGGGGGCTAATGCCTCAAAAATTCTCCCTTGAGCATCCCATAGACGGCTCATTGTAACTCTCTTTGTGAGTTTTACCGGCTACGAGTATATGTATAACATCGAGAGCTCCGACGTAATGCCTACTCCGAGTTTACTAATGGTACAGCGCTTTATAGAAAGGAAATTCAATTCATTTTATGCCTCGTAAATGTGCGCCAATCATAAATATTCTCAAGACTAGCTGACGGTTCACTTGATAGTAGGTGGCTACCGTCGCGCGACTACAGTAGACTCACAGATCTTCGGAAATGCGCGCGGCCCGCTAGAGATATGGCACCGCTAAAGAATAGAGCGTGCCTCGGAATTGTCTAGCTCGACAATTCAATCACGTGTTTCGTCACGAACAAAAGCGACCAAACAAATGTTATTGGTCCGGCAGTTGTGTGCGCGACCGTGGGCACGCCGGGTTAGTTGCCATTGTGTGCTATTGGTACGTGAGTGTGCGTAATTTTAGTGACACGGTTGTTTGTTCTAATATGCCATATCTTTAGCTAGCGGGGCGCCCGGCCGCGCGTATTTCCGAAGATCTGTGAGTAGACTCAACTATAAGGGATTAGGATAGGGAAATGGGCTCTGGCATCCCTTACTCGCTCGCACACGTGATATTATTTCACGGTATTCTTCTGTAAGATCACTGTTGCCAGACGGGTTGCCCAAAGAAACGCTAGTGCGAATCGCAGTGTGTGCGAAACGCTGCAGAAGTATAAGTAAGATAGTCTAAGGGCCTCTTTCACTATCTGTCAAGTAGGCTAACCGTCATTTAAAGTCCCCGGGGGATAATGGAGCGGATATACCTTTGTTTATACAGTAAAAGTCCCAAACAATAAAGAGAAAATAATAAAAAAATCGCCTATGAAGGGATACACTAAACTGAGTGCATAATTTTATAAAACATAAAATTATTTCTAAAAGTAACTAATCAACGCTTTGCTTGTAGTTGGTAAGAGTCCCAGACTTAGATATTATTTAATTTGAGATTATATACTATCGATCCTCCTCCAGCTTAACACGGATGCAATCTTTTTTCCGAAAATTATATACACAAACTTTCCTCGTTAAAAAACCTTTGGATGGTTGTTTAGAAAAAGTTAGCGAAGAAACAGACAGAGGCGGACAGCGATTTTTTTTTATAATGTGTATAGATTAAGGGACCCGTCCCGACTTAAATTGAATTGACAAAACAGCTGTTGGAATTTATATTAAATGTTCAAGGTAATTGAACTGTAGCCGGTGTTAGACTTTAAGACCTTTTTAAAGTAAAAGGCTTTAAATTTGTTGACGACTTAACAGTTATAGACGAATACCTACCTGTAAGAATTTCACAACTTTGCACATAAATTCACCAGCGAGCCACGCTATTGTTATCTTCTGCACTATATCCACAAACACATAAATTAATCCAACGAAGAGATCTGCAAAGTTGAAAATTTTATTATAATATATTCATCATTATTTTTCAAAGTAGTAAGGGTGTCGGTCGCTTGGCTATTGGCTATCTTTGGCTATTAATTTAATTTAATAATTAAAAGGTAATGAAATGACTATCCAAACACATTGAATTAACATAAGTGAAAAGCAAAATGTTTTATATTTTATCTCCAAAATAACCAAAGTGGATATTATAAAGACCCGATAATAATCTTACTAAAGACTCGATCTGTCTTCGAACGGTTGCTGTTTTTTTTAATTGTACACACAATTTTCCTTAATAAGGCTGGCCACACACAGCCAGAATGTCTCTCTGAATTCATATTATTAATTCAGAACGCCCGGAATTCCATACAATTTAAGTATGCTCCGCACACGTTTTGATTTTTTCAGATTATGAATTTCTCAGATGGATCTGTAAGAATGATACTGACGAGCGTTCTAAATTCCGAATCGGATTATGATTTCATAACGCGCGTAATTCCATACATTTGAAGAGAGCGGCCCACATACCGGAATCAGATTATGAATTATTTTCAGTGTTGCCACCTCAGCACTTTTAGGGCTAGATCTAGCCCTTTTTATGATTGGGTTTCTCCAGATTACACTATTTAGGCCAAAAGGGGCAATCTAGCCCTTTTCATACATACATAAATCTTAGAGTTGAATAAAAGATATCAGACATTTTGTGTGAGTAACCGTAATTCAGTTTATTTATACTTTTCACTGTGGTAACCCTTAGGGATGTCGGAGGTGAAAAAAAAATCGATATATCGTAGATATATCGATGTATCGATATTTATAAAAATATCAATATCGACGTCGATATATCAAGGGAAAAAATACCGATATATCGATATATATCGGTCAAATTTAAAAAAAAAATCCTATTTAAAAATTATAATACTTATCAATAGTCGATAATTTAAGATTATGAATTAATAATATGAATTCAGTGAGAGATTCCGACTGTGTGAGGCCAGCTTTATAGCTCTTTCCCTCTGTGATAACCGTAACACAATCCGTTATGTGGTTTAAATGAAATTAGCGGAGAAATAGAAGCGGAGAGCGACCTTATTCTACGTAATAATTATGTATGGATTTCCAAAGTAGACAAATTACTTCGAGCTACAACACTGATTCCAGCACAAAGTTATTGATCGACCTTTTTAATATCAGTTATCCATTTTATGTCCTATTTTTAGCTTATAAAAATTCTCATAACTCATTTTCTTCCTCGTAAATACGTAAATTCATCTCTCCCTTAATACGTGTAAGTAGATAAGTAGATACATAATAAAATTTTATATTACATTTTTCCGGACGTACTGTATGAGTAAATAATCTTTAAGCATTGATTAAAATGTGTTTGGAGTTTTTTTTTTGGGTAAACTGAGTGGCTAAAGTGGGCTCTGGCATCCTTTACTCACACACCGAAACACAACAGCACACGTGCTCTTATTTCACGGCCAGAGCCAATTTTGAAAAGTTCATTTCCAAAGTCGACGCTGCCGGGAATCGAACCCGGGAACCCTAAAACAGAGCGTTAAGGCAAGCAACCTAACCACTCATCCAATAAGTCGAATTCTTCAGTAAATAGGTTCATATTTTACAAAAGTGAGTTGGCAAAAACATACTACGGCAACAATCGAAGTCAAGTTAAACAAATGGACACATAAATCTTGGAATTAGGGCTGTTTACCCCATTGAGAATTCCCAAAAAAGTGATTTTTAAAGACATTTTGTAACATAATTTGTAGCCTTACAATTTCAAATACGTCGTAATTATAAATGTTAATATTTTTTAGGAAATGTCGAAGAGTTTTGATCAAAGTTTGTGTCCTTTAAGCAAAAAGGCGTGTGAAGCAACAAGGTAAAAGGTACGTGAACCGTATCAGATAATTTATGTTAAGGGAAGCGGGAAATCATTAAACCTAAATGCGTCTTCTCATTAGGTCAATTTTACTGATGTAAAACAACAGCCTTTGTTTACATTCTTAATGACACATAAAGTCCATTGAATTCGTTAGTGATTTAGATAAATGTAGTTGGTAACTATTTAAAAAAATTAAATGTTATGGGCTGGTCAAAAAATAAAGAACTCTATTTTGAACTAGAGTACTAATGAATACAATATGTATTAGTAAAAAATGGAGTCTAATAAAATCACATATTAGATAATTTTTTTAATATTTTTTTTAAACTTATAATTTATTATTGACTTCTTGTATTCCAAGTATTGGACGAAATTTATGTACAATTATTAAAATAGAGAAAGTACATGAATTGTCTACATGAAGTGATGTGTTTTTATTTTATTAAATTTAAATTTGGTTATAATTAAATTTTCCTTTCTGTTTCTAGTTGTATCACTTTTCTGTTTTATGAAAATGAATTTAGAACTTGAACAAGTAAGTACAACACAAATCTCACGCGAGGGGAAATAGGTCTAGGTACGGAAATTGCCTTACATATTCGCTTCTTCTTCATTTATAAGAAGTATATCTGTCGACATTTAATATAATACGGACATGAAAATTTCTCTCCTTTGCGTGTAGAAGCGCATATATGAGAGCTCATAAAGCGAAATGTGTCAAAGTCTCCTCCTTTATTGCTAGTGTTATTATGTCATCCAGGTATGCGTGAAAGTACTCGAATAAAACATTTTACCTTCACCGAAACTTTAGACTCAGAACTTCGTTGTTGAGTTTGACGCAAATTCCTTCTAAGCCTAATACTCAACTTACTTCCAAGTTATGAACATGAATAGTGACGTAATTTAACTTTTGATAATAAGTTTAAGTAATTTGGAAAGTATAATAAAAGGCAACTTTTGTGCGGAATTTTCTACTGCGCAAAAGTATAAACAGGTCAAAGTTAATATTATTCGAAAATAAGCAAACGAACAAGTAATCTTACCAGCGATAGCGAGTTGCATTATGAAGAAGTTCATTCTACTTTTCCTCGCATTTGTACACAGTAAAGCTGCAATAACTGACACGTTTAAAACTACAATGGCAACAAACAACACCCACATAACTGTGAATTGGATTGCCTGCAACAAAAGAGAATTATAAATTAGTACATACTTATTTCCAATTTGAAAAAAATTTAAAAAAATATTTGATCTCCTCCAATATGTCTTGCATCTTGCCTTTGACTTGCCGACGAAGTGATGCAACCAAAAAGCTTTGAACGCTGCCTAACAGACCTAATCTAGACATGACTTATAATTTTTAAATATCTTAATATTTTTAAATTCTATAAAATACCTAGTTGGATTAAAAATTTAATTATTTTCATATAGAAATTATTTTCATATCAGCCCTTTGACGCCTAAATTTTTATGCAGGTATTAAATACGAGTAAAGTGTCAGGATAAAAGCATCAAAATTCTCTCGGACAGCTCTCAGCGAATGTGATAACAGAGATAGCAATGTCGACAGACCCACTTGATATCAGTTCATTATCATGCCAAAATATCCATTACCAGATTAAACCTTTCACGTTTCATTTTATCCACTAGAAAATATCGTGGGCGCTCCGAGATTTGTTCGCTTTTAAGAGATTTACCTTTCTGTACCTACTCGTATAACTGTTAGCTGTATAAAAGTGATTTTTCGCTTGTGTGTTTTAAAATAAGTCCATTGATCGATGGTCCACTTGATTTTATAGGTGGTTGCCGTCACCAACACCAAGCGTATTACCTACAGTGCGTTGCCTATCTGACATGAGACTGCTGTAAGTTAGACAGCTCTTCTGAACACCCTTGGTAAAAAGAAAATGAGGTTCAGACAATGAGTTTTGGAATATCGGCTCTCACACGCCGAATGATACAATAATAACATAAAACTTCTGTGTCTTGTGTAACATAAAACGATTGTGCGTTCAGCGGTTAGCCCATGGATAGCACAAAATTTATCATTTCAAAATCAGTTCCAAATGGTGACACTGTTTTGGATTGTGATTAATAGGCTAGCAATACATGTAGTATTGTTACAGATTTTAATTCTTCAAGTAATTTTCTTAATTCATTTCATTCATTCTCTTTCATTTGGACAACCCGCCGGGCCGCGTAACGGCTCCCTTACAAAAGACCAAAGTGAGATAACAGAATATGTGCTGTTCTGTTTCCTAATAATTAATCATATTCTTACTATGATCAGCTGCGCACGTGCTGTACCTGTGGCATCGCTTGTGTTGAGGCGAATGTATGTACCATCAAGTAGGTCGTCAGCGTATCTGATTAATACAAAGATTTAAATCGCGTCTATATAAATAACTTGTTCAAGTGAGAGTAATAAGTAAAATAGCATCAACACAAAAATAGTTTTAAACTTACTGAAGTAAGTTCGATCAGAGCTGTCGTCAGCTTACGTAAGAACGGAAATATGAATTATTATTATTTTTATACTACTTGTAACTTGTAAGTGAATAAATAAAAACACATTTTTTACTCAGACAACTCCATTCCCCGTCTGTGAGTGTTTTAAAGAAAATATATACTTACGTCATAAAAATAATAGACGTTCAGATTGTTTTCTGATATGATGTTAGTGACATTTTTAGATAAAGTTTGATTGAAATGATTCGTTATGTATCCTGTTGCGATGTAGGAACTGGTTGTAGATTGATCTTCGAACTCTTCTACTATTAATTCGGGATCCATGGCGCTGGAACAAAAAAAAATATTGTTAATAATATTTAAAAAACATAATTTTTTTTTCAAATTTACTACCCGTATTTCCTTTTATTTATTTGTTTAGTTAGTATGTAATAATGAAATTATTTATAATAATTCGTATATTCTGCAGAGAAATGTTATGGTCAATGAAACTTAATATCTGTTTATTAACACCCATGTAGTATGTTCAGATTCTAGCTGTATTAACTTACTTTCTTTTAAGCCTCTTGCTCACATTGCTAATCGCTAATATTTTTTGTTGCGCCAAACGAATTCTAAATATCCATTAGACCCAACTAGTCTATGCAATGTCTGTACTGTACATAGCATACCTACATAGGAATGTAGGAAGGAATCCATAGGAAATCCATATACATATGTTCAAAATTTATATTAGACGTACAAAAGCAATGCTGAAAAGAATTAAATGTCTCTTAGTAGCAGTAGCAATTAGCAGCAGTCGCTCGCAATGTGTGAACTAGGCTTAAGAGAAAGTACAGCGACATCGCTATCAAACATTTTCATCTAACTTTCCGCTTGAGCTCTTTTGATCGGACTTTCTGCAGTGGTGCAACATTTTAATCAACATTCCCTTAAAGAGCAGCCATTTTGCTAAATTACTCTTAATTAAACTACGATTTTGCGGTGTACTTTACGACACCCTTGTTTCTAAACGCTTAACGTCTTTGACTCTTTTTATCAAACGGAATGTTTCAAGTTAATTTCACATTAATTTTGTCATCTGTGTTTTCTATCAAATCTATAGCAAAGATTGGATGGAGGCTAAGACTCTGTAATTGAGTACTCAATTTTTGGGCCAAGCAATAAATTTGGCATAATTTTAACTTTTAACGAAATTGTCTACGAAAAGGATGATTTAAATATTAAATAATTTTTAAATATTATCATCTATCATATTCATTGAAGGTTTGTGTTATTTGAATTATGATGTTCTCACATTTGAAGTTTCGTGGATCGATTTGTGGATCGATGCTCAAAAATTAGAGAGAGCTTTTAAAACTTTCTTCAAGAGTTTTTACGGAGAAGTTTCATTAATTTACCGTTAATGCATATAGTACATCATATATACTACATCATATTATTATATAATATCATATTGTAGTATAGTTATATACTACATCATACGTGTTGTGTGTGTTGTGTAAGCTTGGAATAGTGAGTGAGCTATTAACCCAAAGTTAGACTGAAGGCAGAAGGATCCTACTAGATCCTCACAGCCAATGCAGCTGTAATAAATCCTAACATCTGTACCTAACCAAGTGAGTCCTTGTAAGTCCCTCTCTACCTGTATAACAAATTGAACTATAGCTCATTCCATTTAAATACATTCAATAACCACATCTCTCCATCTCCACTTATGCTCTAATTAAGTTAGTTTTAAGCCACTTCATCCAATCAACTCTCTTCTTTGTTTAAACTTATAGTTAACTCGCTCTCATTGTCTTCACTCACTACCTCATTTCACAAGCCCTCAAAGAAATGTATAACCCTAATTTTAAGTTAGTTCCCACTCCTATAAACGCAACAACCCATGATACATTACTATAAGCGTACCACTTAGATTCCTTGCATTGTCTTTATTGCTAATATACTCCCCGCGGGGGCGGTGTACCCTCCGCGGGAAACCAAAAAAAAAAAAAACCAAGTGAGTCCGTTGTTGTCGACTTCCTCCTATCGGCGACACTCACTTATATATCTTAATTTCTCGTCAAGTGTCGACCCAAATATGAGTAACGCAAACGTTACACCTCAATTAACTTATTGCTTTGGTTAGATAACTGTAAATTTTACAACATACAGTACAGTATTAACGTACATCTTGTTTCGTAATAAATACTTTAATATTATCAGAACCAATTAAAGTATTAATTGTTTAAAGATAAAAATAGACAAAATAATAAATTGTACATTATTTTGAATAAATTTCATGCAAAATTAAACATAGGGTTAATACTTATAAATACAAGAGGAAAAATAACAATGCTTTTAAAGAAAATTGAACTCGTAATTAGACTTCCTACAATGAATGCAATTTTTCTTCCTTTCTCTGCGATGGAATTAAAATGTTCTCCTCAAACGTTATTGAGAAGTTTCCTTCAAAACTTTGTTCATTATTTTGAAGTTTCCACTTCAGTTTCATTTGTGAGAATAATAGGACAAAACGATTATTATCAGAGGTCTTACTTGAAGGCTGGCTTTTTCATTTTATTATTTTTTTAATTTGAATAACCTACTTATTTTATTTATTTTTCTTAAGACTTTATTTATTTTACTAATTAAAGTTAGTAAAAATGTAGTTTGATGCTTGTTTTTACTAACTAAAGTGCGTAAACGCAATCAGGCATTTCCCAGTGTTATAGACTATACAGTGTAATTTTCAAGGCCTTAAAATATATCCAGACATCAAAACTAGTTTAGATAGACACTGTACACTTAGTAAAAACATTTTATAAAATGAAGTAAGTAGATAAACAAAACGTTAACCATAATACTTTTTGCTTTGAAGACAGATCATAAAAATATTGCTACAAAGTTCTTTGCACAGCCACAAAACTTGTTATGGAAAACATAATAGCCTGTAATGCTTTTAAAAATAAACTGGGAACTAATAAATGTCGGTTTGGCGTAGATCGAAGAGTTAAAAATGTTTCCACCGATAGCTAGATGTAAAACAGTGTGTAAAAATAAAATTGACCTTCAACAAAAACATACGTACAGCTAAGCGGACACAGCTTTTGTAGAATCTTACGTTTAATGTAAACAAGACATGCGTCAATCATTGTATTACTAAGCGCCTCTTTCACTAACTACAAGTAAAGTATTGATTAGTTACTTTTAGAAATCATTTTCTGTTTCAATGTATTATGCACTCGGTTTACTGCAACATTCGATAGGCGATTTTTTTTAAATTATTTTCTATTTAATGTTTGCGACGTTTACCGTACAAACAAAGGTATATCACCGGTTACCGGTGACTTTAAATGACAGTTTGGCCTACTTGACGTTTGTGAAAGAGGCGCTTACTAATATAACATAATCACTACAAAGTATAGCTTTATCATCGCTATCAGGAAACAGCGTATTTGAACCCCCATGTGCTTGTATTTATGTTAAATTGACCACATACCATTAAATGGACGATCAGTTTGCCTGCCCCTTATCATAAACAATTTCCAGGTCTGCCAGCCATTCACAGGCAATATAATAAATGTATAGTATTAAATGTGCATAAATAATTCATTTTAAATGAATAACATTGAAACCCGCTGATTGGATGATGTGAGCATAAATCACAATAAATTTTGATCTACATTTGGTGTTCCAGATTCAACAGTTTTGATTACGAATCGTGTACCAAAGCTCCCTAAACCGTTTATAAATCAGATGATTTATCATTATACAATTCGTATCGACACGAAATGAATGTCGAAATAACGCGCTTTCCGCGTTTCGGGTAATTTGTCGTAAAGGCTTATTGGATGTTTTGTCGGAATGTGACTACAAAATTGCTGTACTTTTTCCGTCTGTGACCCAAATTTCGTTGCTGATGTCCTGACAATTGGCACGAGTCAAATATTAATCCGAAGTCAGGAGTGACCCAATAATAGCATTCGTTGGAATTTTTTGTATTCTATATTGGAAATTTGAAAACATTAAAAATCGGGACATTTGAAAATTGACATTAACATTTGAAAATCGGGAGTGAAAACTGTGTCTATACTAATATTATAAAGAGAGATGGTGCTTGCCTTAACGTCCTCTATTGGGTTCTATTCCCGGCAGGGAATCTTCAATAATTAGTAATTAAAACAGTATAAAAACAAAAGTACATGCCACAGGTTGTTGACAATTTATGGCGTGTTTATGGTTGGTAAAAATACTCCGAAAATCAAATGAATTTTTAATATAAATATTAACGTACATTAAACGACAACAAAGGTGCGTGATGAATGGTTTATTAACCTGATAAACATTATTCCAAATATATTATTTTCTCAATAATAAAATTCATAACAAGGAAAAATGGAAAAAAAATAATTCAATAGACGTATTTCTGTTTGAGTCGATAAATAAATATTAGCAAATAATTTCGGTGGGTAAAAATATGTACTTAGTGAAAAGATTTCCGGAAACCCCTATCGAAACTCTTATATATTATCTGCAAAACATAAATTATAGCGTTATCGTGTTTACGCTACACAAAGATTCCCGATGAAAGATCAAGAATTGTTTCTTCAGTTTAAAGCAAAGAATATTTTTAGATCTTCTATAGGTCTGACTGAGTTTAAATGAGTTTGCACGTATTTTCAATTCATCTGCTTATTGGCCTCTTTCACTCTACAAGATTCAAAAGAAACAACCAGTCTTTAATGGTTTTTTATATGAATGACGGTCCACTATCTGGTAGGTTTCTACTGTCGCCTATGCGCCTAACATTTTAGGCGCATAGGCCTTAATAACAACATAAAAAATACTTAAGCAGACATCCGTGGAATCAAAATGAGGCGATGCACGCAGTGGCAAATGCAAAATAATTAAAATATAAATCATTTTAGTATTTATAGGAATCTTGATTTTTGTTTCAAATGAAATGTATTGTGAAAAGTTGAAGCAAGTGAAAAGCAGCCTGCTTGCCGATTCTTTCATAGAAAATATACCGAATGTGGCTAGTGAATAAAATTGCAAATCAATTCCTGATTTGCAGCAAACATGAAACCGCAAAGCCAAATTCATGGATGTTACACAAACTTTGGTTTCCAATGCAAATATACCTGTAAACCCGTTGCGGTGCCGTAAAAACCGTTGGTCTGGTGAAATTTGTTTATTTTGCACGCTCACTGAAGGTGAAGTTACTAAACGTCTCATTTTATTAGCTCACGTGGGATTTGCTTTATACAACATTTCCTTTTATTTCAATACATCTAAAATTTAAATTTCAAACAGGACTTTTATGTTTCGGGAAATTGAACGTTGACATTATATACTGTTGTATTTTTCGTGCTACAAAACCCTGTTCTTATATACTTATAAGTTCAAAGTTCAAGTGAATTAGGCATCTTTTGGGTGAGCTTTCTCCATCATAGGCCTTATCATCGCCACGCGGCTGGATGCTGGCCAAGAGAAAACTTATCACTAATAAAAAAAGCTTATAAGCTTTAGAGTGTATCTAAATCTATAACTTTCTATAACCATTATATTATATCTTCTATATTAATATCTATATCATAGTATAAATTGAAATCGCGTCTGTTCTGTATATCCGATTACTCCTCCTAAGCCATCCAATGGATTTTAATGGGGTTTTCATCATCAATTAGATAATTTTTCACGGAAAGCTATGTCCAGTAGCTAAGTCAAGCGCCAGTTATATATAATAAAATTCCAAACACTATTAAAGAACTTAATATTAATTTATTCAAGAAGAAAATGAAGAAATTACTCGTCGATAAGTGTTATTATAGTATAAAAGATTATTTGTATGATAATTCATTGTAATAATTAGTAATATTAATTAGCTTTACTCTTTTATGTAGTGTATTTACAATATTTGCACACCCTCGAAGGGTAGAATGTAGCGAGAAATATCCATTGTAAAACCATTGTAACCTATATTCAGCAAATTAATGATTATTATTATTATTCACTTATTTATTATATTTTCTTAATTTTAATTTTTTTACAATATAAATTTATATAAATACAAAAAACAATATATTATAAAAAACTTAAAACTAGATATCCGCCAGCAGCGGGGCTAGGCCCAAGCTACCGGTGGTTAGGGCTGCAGAGTGAGGAACCTCCTGACAATTCGTGCCGTGTCCAGAAATACCGCCTTCTGTATCTGACCCTTGATCCAACCATCTAGCGAAAGACTCTTGAGATGTTGGTCGAGACTCTTCGCTATAAGACCGTTCGCCGATATGACTATCGGGACGATGATCGAATCGACATCCCACATGGCGGTCACCTCGTGAGCCAAGTCTATGTACTTGGTAAGTTTGTCTTTCTCGGCTTTCACGAGGTTTTCGTCATGTGGGACAGTAACGTCAACAAGCATCGTCCGACGTTGGGATCGATCAATAACCACAAGAGGCGCGACTTGGATCCAGCGCTTGCGATGGACCTCCCGACCCGGGGACCACTTGTACCTGCAGTGGCTCAGGCCGCTGCAGTCGCAAGTGGCCCTACAGGGCTAGCCGGTCCCTCATATTTAAGTTAATTTTAAGTACTATTGTTTGTAAGGGCCGGACGCTTCTCGCCCCCCCGACGCTCGGTGACGGTTCCAAAGTCCCCTCAGGACTGAACCATACCCATCTCGAGTTGGAGTTTTAGTGCGGTAAGAATCCTACATAACTTTATGCCATTTGCATTGCATGCAGCATTTGTCCTAAGGTACCGGTAAAATGTTCCTACTTTGCTCCTATAGGGTTAATTATGCTCCAATTCTTTTAAATGTTTCATCGCTTAATATGTCCAAATCGGTGCAACTTCATTACGTTGATTTAACTTTAAAAATATGTTAGATAACATATTTTTCTTTAAATTAATACATCTGAGTATATTTCATAATTAATAGTGTGAACAATATTCATAATTCCCTTTTTTTGGAGCAAATATTGGAGCAAAGTTTTTTTTTACTAACTAACTACCAACCATTTTACGGTACATTTTGAAAGTTTCTTCGCTCGTAAAAAAAAAATAAGCAGCTAAATCCAATTGAGAAAAATTAGACTTCGAGTAAGTAAAAAACTAAACAAACTTACACCAAATCACTTACTGGTATTTTATTAAAAAAAATACTTTTATTCCCGAGACACTATTAAAGATAGATTAAGGCCATATTCAGAATGGTCTTAATCTATCTTTAACGAGTCTTACAACTGAGTCTACGCTTCTTCTAAAGAACCACTTTACAGCAATGAATTTAATTTGTTTCATTAGACGAATAAAAATTTTCATTGTATTAATTTTAGTCAAACTTATTCCGTAATATATTATTACTTTAATACCTGGGCGGTCCGATAAGTCCTTAGCCTCACCGCCCGATGGCGCCACTATCGCAAGAGGAATTAACTATCATGTAGTACATTTTTATAGACGGCTACTGTCAAAATTTCAGCCAAATCGGACTAGTAGTTTTGTTTGACCGCATGTGGAAGCGGGCGTGTGCACGGATTTTAGAAAAATGGTAAAAGAGCAATATCAGTCGGTGATTCGATTCTTGTTTTTGGAAAAGAAATCGCGCAGCGAAATCAAAGAGCGCTTGTATGCTGTGTACGGCGACTCTTCTCCTTCGATGGCGACCGTCAAAATTTGGTTTAAAGAGTTTCAACATGGTCGCACGTCGATTTTAGATGAGCCACTTCCAGGTTCCCCGAAAACGGTTACCACGGAGGATAACATGACAAAAATCCACGATCTCTTATTGGCAGATCGTTGATTGAAGGTGCGCGAGATAGCTGAGACAGTAGGTATCTCAAAAGACCGCGTGGGTCATATCCTGCATGAAATTTGGGCATGAGAAAGCTGTCAGCGCAATGGGTGCCGCGTTTGCTCCCTCCGGATAACAAACGCAACCGTGAGGCCTCTTCAGAGCAGTGTTTGACGCTGTTTAAGCGCAATCCAAAGGAGTTTCTGCGTCATTTCATCACCGTCGACAAAACATGGATCCACTGGTACACACCAGAGACCAAGGAACAGTCGAAACCGTGGACTTCACAAGGCGAACGTTTCCGAAGAAGACGAACACTGTTTTATCGGCCGGAAAGGTGATGGCCACCGTTTTCTGGAATTCACAAGGTGTGATCTACATCAACTACCTGGAGAAGGATAAAACGGTCAGGGCTGTACTATGTCGAATTATTGGGCTGATTCGACGCCGAATTGCAGAAAAACGGCTCCATTTAGCGAAGAAAAAAGTGCTCTTTCACGATGACTCACACCTCCGCCCTCGCCACGGCCAAATTGGTCGAATTGGGATACGAACTGCTGCCCCATCCACTGTATTCCATCCATGAGACTTCTTTTTGTTTCAAAACTTGAAAAAGTCTCTCGCCGGGGAGAAATTTGAGTCGAATGATCATAGCCGCTACGGCGGCCTACTTTGCAGACCTCGAGATAACGTAATTTTTACGCGGGTTAAAGAACTTGGAGCATCGCTGGGTCAGGTGTATCGAACTAAAAGGAGACTATGTTGAGAAATAAGTCACCACTTTTCCAAAATTTTCGTTTTTTCTTTTGTAGGCTAAGAAATATTGACTTTACAAATCACAAATGAGCATAATAAATTCAGTAAAATGAAAAATTGGGATATGAACTACTATAGAATAAAGAAAAAAATTAAAAATAATAATTTACCAGCATAAAAATTGCCTAAAACTTAAATAATAAACTCAAAAACTACTGGACCGATTTAAAAAATTCTTTCACCTATAACAATCTATATTATCATCGAGTGACATACTTAGGTTATCAATATCAATACTAATAATAAATCTGTAAATGTAGGTATTTTATGCATGTATGTTCCTCCATAACTCTTAAACGAATTAACTGATTTTCATGAAATTTGGTAGATAAACATTTAGACGTACAGGACACAGGATAGGCTACTTTTTTCTTTTTCAACGCGGACTAAGTCGCGGGCACCAGCTAAAATTTTATAAAGCGGGCGAAGTGACGAGCAACAGCTAGAAACAAATGAATGAATAATGAACCAAGACTACTCTCCAAAATCACTATACAACGGACAGGAGGCGAAACCCTACACACCTAAGCCCGAGTAAACTTTCCCGCCCAAAGTTTTCCCGCCCGAAAATCAAACTCGGGACCCCTAGTCAGAGCGCTACAGCTAACCTTAACTTTTCGACTCGACTCGTCGATTTATCTGTTAAACATTTTTTTGAAGATTTCTTTTAGTGAATATCAGAAAAATCATTGCAGTTTCCCTGAAACCGTATAAATAGTTTCGTTAACAAGAATTTTTATACAAAGATCGGTAGTGAAAACTTATAGAAGTTCTTGAATCTATTTCTACTGACATTTCTAGTAAATTAGGTGCTACTAGCGGACGGTATTCGAGTGCGCCTCACCCATGTATTTGTATAGGTTGCTGTATAAATGCAATTGAAAGAGAGTTGTGAATGGAATCTATTTAAGATTTCTACCTAGAGCTTTTCATTGACCTGAATTTTATTTTGCACAAAAAGTATTTTGTACGTCATCCAGCCCAATAATATACACTCATATAAAACATTTCATATTTATTTTTGTTTACTAAGTAAGTAATTAAAACAGGTAGTGAAATTTAAACAACACAAAAAATTATTTGAATCGAAAAGTTTGTTTTTTAGGTGAAAACGTAACAATAATACAAAATTTATTTAGCTTTAAATAAATCTGCAAAAATTTTTGTGTCTTATAAAATTCGCTCTATTTATTATAAAAATATAATTTATTGCTATAATGAAATCAGACTAACATTAGGAATACGAACTTGCTTAATATATTAAATAATTCATGTAATCAAAACAGTAGACGTATTCTTTGAATATTTCATATTTCAAGAAAAGTAAATTAACCAAATGTCACTCAGGATTTTATTGACTACAGTCCCAGACACATCGGAGTAATATCTAATATCGGATGTGGCTATCAAATGCAAAAAATATCCTTAAAATCCTAGTTTAACGCCGTCAATCAATAAACAAACTCTTTGGCTTTATTATAATAAAAATATCAAAAAAAATCTGTTTATAAGTACGCGGAAAAATCATAAGAAGAACTTTTCAAAGAACTTAACCCTTTTCAAAGAAGTCATATTAAAATGAAGCAATTTCCTCCGATATATTTGAAGACTCAAAACTAAATTTGCTACGGTATTTCCCAGTAATCATTACTGGATTTGCCTTATCAAAATTACCGTCAAACGCAATATGAACCGTCAAAATTTGTCTGCGTTTACTGTTTCCCGTTAAAAGCGCTATCAATCAAATAGAAATTGGCATAATAGTATAAGAGGTGGCAACGTTTTCGAAAGAGAATTTCAGGTCAGCTGGTTTTTTGATATGTCGTCTCTCTTGCCCTTTCGGTTAGGATCTGGGCAGTCTGGCTAGCGGTAGCGGTTGCGTTTGCCTGTGCGCATCCTATTTGTGCGGGTAATATACTGACTTTTAAAATCATTTTATGAAGGTTCAATTTGCATATTTTAGCTTAAGATAAGTTTAACAAACATCAATCTCTTATTGCCAGACATTTTTATCGTTGCTAATAATGAGCCAGACGCGAATTTTGATTTCATTTTTATTAAAAAATTAAGTTATTTCAGAATGTCTGTCATTTTAATATTATGTTGTTTAAGTATGAACAGACCTAAAAATAATTTGCCAGACATTAATTCAGTTGCTAAACCATGAATCAGAACGATTAAAGTCCTGAAAATTCATACAGTAAAATCATTTTATGAAGGTTCAATTTGCATATTTTAGCTTAAGATAAGTTTAACAAACATCAATCTCTTATTGCCAGACATTTTTATCGTTGCTAATAATGAGCCAGACGCGAATTTTGATTTCATTTTTATTAAAAAATTAAGTTATTTCAGAATGTCTGTCATTTTAATATTATGTTGTTTAAGTATGAACAGACCTAAAAATAATTTGCCAGACATTAATTCAGTTGCTAAACCATGAATCAGAACGATTAAAGTCCTGAAAATTCATACAGTAAAATCATTTTATGAAGGTTCAATTTGCATATTTTAGCTTAAGATAAGTTTAACAAACATCAATCTCTTATTGCCAGACATTTTTATGGTTGCTAATAATGAGCCAGACTAGAATTTTGATTTCATTTTTATTAAAAAATTAAGTTATTTCAGAATGTCTGTCATTTTAATATTATGTTGTTTAAGTATGAACAGACCTAAAAATAATTTGCCAGACATTAATTCAGTTGCTAAACCATGAATCAGAACGATTAAAGTCCTGAAAATTCATACAGTAAAATCATTTTATGAAGGTTCAATTTGCATATTTTAGCTTAAGATAAGTTTAACAAACATCAATCTCTTATTGCCAGACATTTTTATCGTTGCTAATAATGAGCCAGACGCGAATTTTGATTTCATTTTTATTAAAAAATTAAGTTATTTCAGAATGTCTGTCATTTTAATATTATGTTGTTTAAGTATGAACAGACCTAAAAATAATTTGCCAGACATTAATTCAGTTGCTAAACCATGAATCAGAACGATTAAAGTCCTGAAAATTCATACAGTAAAATCATTTTATGAAGGTTCAATTTGCATATTTTAGCTTAAGATAAGTTTAACAAACATCAATCTCTTATTGCCAGACATTTTTATGGTTGCTAATAATGAGCCAGACTAGAATTTTGATTTCATTTTTATTAAAAAATTAAGTTATTTCAGAATGTCTGTCATTTTAATATTATGTTGTTTAAGTATGAACAGACCTAAAAATAATTTGCCAGACATTAATTCAGTTGCTAAACCATGAATCAGAACGATTAAAGTCCTGAAAACTCTTACAGTATGATTCTACTGGTCAGAGAGAGACAGTTGAGTGCTCTCAGCTATAGATGGGTAAGCACTGTAGTATTACTCAAGCCAGAGTAAATACTCAGTAAAAACTATTTAAGTACTTTTTTTTTTTACTTTATACTCAGTATTACTACGAAAACTTAATGAGCTATGGCTATCGTTCATTACCACGATTCATTCATTAAATGAAGGATTAACACGTGATGATAATTATTATTATATAAATTGTTAGGTACAATGTTTAAATTATCTATACTAATATGTAAAGCTGAAGAGTTTGTTTGTTTGGTTGTACGTGCTAATCTCAGGCTGTCGGGCTAGGCATCGCGTTGGCCACGATCTACGAGCCCGTAGGTTTGTTGAAAAAGTATCGATATTTTTAATTAGATATATTGACATTTTTCCTCGATATATCGACGTCGATATTGATATTTTATAAATGAAAATTAATACCGTTTTATATTTCCTAATTATAGTTTTTTAATAGAACACTAGCTGTTGCACGCGACTTCGTCCGCGTAACTTTATAAAATATAGCCTATAACACTCGCTGATAATATAGCTTCCCACCAGTGAAAGAATTTTTCAAATCGGTCTAGTAGTTTCGGAGCCTATTCAATACAAACAAACAAATCTTTCCTCTTTATAATATTAGTATATATAAAAATTCAACAAAACAAAATGCAGGTGCGTCGGCAATCTTTTGTATCTACTTGTAGGTATCATCCATAAATGATAATAGTTTTATTAAAAAAAAATCTCTTGTATCCGTATGACTCATTTCTGTTTTAGTTTTAATGTTTGAACAAAAGCAATAAAAAATGTTCCGTGTTTACTTAGAGACCTTCTATCTAGTTGTCTTGTTTATCAAAGTTATCATAGTAGTACTATGTGAAATAGTTGTTATTCTAATATCCGTTAATTTACTATAAGGTTTGTAACCTCTGCTATGCCGCCGATGGGCGGTCTCGGCATGTGAGTATAAAATTGGCTTTTAACAATTTATAATTTAATTTTAATTTTAATTTATTTTTAATTTTAATTTTAATAAATTGACTATTAATTTTTACAATATAATTAATAAAGTCAAAAAATATCTAAAATAAGAATTTAGTAATTACTTATATGATGTCAAACAGGTGACATGTAACATAATTCTTTTGTTTTTTTTTTTTATATTATAGGTATTTCTTATTTGGTTAATAATCTTTTCTTGTGAGAAAATTAAGAATTTTAAATTAAGATAAACGCAAAATTCACTGCAATAATAACATAACTAGTAAATTATAATAATATGGTGTAGAGTTAACTTAGTTGTAACTATATCTAGGTAGATAAAAATGTAGGTTTTTCACTCATCTTTACATACTTCTATGTATTCTTCTAATTTCCATGCAATTAAAAGGTTGTTGACATCGTCATCCATTAGGAATATTTGTAAATTATAAAATTTTTTTAGGCAATACGAGTTTATTAAATACGAGACGCAATGACTATCACGCTAGAAAGATTTGGACGAAATGAATGATTCGTTTTCACTTATAGGTAACCCATTTTGCTTTGCTAAGTATTTTTACTTGGTTAATATTTAGTAAGCTGTTTGTAAAGATTAGCAAATGTGTCATGGTAAAATTTACAATCGCACTTATTTAATAACAACAAAATATCAATGGCTATTTGTAACCGATTACGTTGTAGGTGGTAACAGAGATATATTGGTTAATTTTAACCAAAAAAAGGGTTAATTTTAACCCTTTTTAAACATATTTAAAATTACATACATAACTTGGTTAGATTTAACAATATTA
The DNA here is from genome assembly GCA_945859745.1 of Synanthedon formicaeformis. NCBI lineage: Eukaryota > Metazoa > Arthropoda > Insecta > Lepidoptera > Sesiidae > Synanthedon > Synanthedon formicaeformis. The sequence continues at coordinate 9,747,194 of OX243959.1, read as the reverse complement.
AGTATTAAAATTTAAACAAGTCTGAATTGGTTCAGAATGCTAACAATTTTGTTTAAAAATTATTAAGTGCAATGTTAAAAATAACCAAGTATCCATAACAATGTTGACGTGTTAGATTATAACCAACTGCGCTTATATATTCTTAAATGAGTTTTAGTTAATTTTAAATAATCTGCCTTTAAACGAGCCAAAATGTTAAAGTAAAATTTTCTCAGTGTATCATAGCGACAAGAGTATTTCAAATAAAAAAAAAAAACTTTTAAATTTTCAATAATGTTGTTTGATTTCCTGCTATCTAATTCTATCTCATTTCAATTTTTTTTTATGTTAAAATTTGCTAAATGCTAATAAAAAATAATATCCCTAATTTAAAAAATATTGAACTTACGCAATTGTATATCAATTGTATGTATATATAGATATACAGTTTACATAAGTCCAATTCATACTGTAAGAGTAGAATCATACTGTAAGAGTTTTCAGGACTTTAATCGTTCTGATTCATGGTTTAGCAACTGAATTAATGTCTGGCAAATTATTTTTAGGTCTGTTCATACTTAAACAACATAATATTAAAATGACAGACATTCTGAAATAACTTAATTTTTTAATAAAAATGAAATCAAAATTCGCGTCTGGCTCATTATTAGCAACGATAAAAATGTCTGGCAATAAGAGATTGATGTTTGTTAAACTTATCTTAAGCTAAAATATGCAAATTGAACCTTCATAAAATGATTTTAAAAGTCAGTATATTACCTGCACAAATAGGATGCGCACAGGTAAACGCAACTGCTACCGCTAGCCAGACTGCCCAGATCCTAACCGAAAGGGCAAGAGAGATGACATATCAAAAAATCAGCTGACCTAAAATGCTTTTTTTCCCGACGTTGCCACCTCCCGGACTATAAGCTGTCACGTAACCGAAATGATTGCTTTAATGAGGCTATCAAATATTCAGTATTGGATCTAACTTTTCCGCACTCATCCCTAGAAGGTGTATTTTATTATTCATTTAAATAGAAAGTGTTGAACCTAACTTTTAAGTCATTACTAAATTCATACTTAATAATATCAGACAGATACTGAGTGATATTATTAATTACTTTTCCTATTAATATTTCAAAAGTTTTTTCTTGATAGCAATTATGTTAAACAGAATTTCTTTTTATCTATAATTACATTTCCGTATTATATCAAATATTTATCTATAAAAGTTATATAATATCGTTAGTATTGTATTTGTATATACATATATTATAAAAAATATAAAATGGATTCCATTCCTCAAATACATATTGTGAAAAAAAATGTATGTAGTTGGATTTGTATCCCTATTGTTAACATAAGTACTTAGGTGAAAGTAGCCACTAACTACCATATGAACGGTTAACCTTAAAAAAACATATTTTTTAACTACCATACGGTACAGTGGCCTTAATTATACACACATACATAATTAAGGCGGGCAAAGTCGCGGATAAAAGTTATTTGTTTTTAACGTAAACAATTGAAATTATTTTAACACATTTTTATTGACATCGAAGAGTGTTTCACTTACGCTTTTTACACAGTCGATATTTTTTTTTTCAATATTCGTCGTAACTCTTAAAAGCAATGAATAAGTGAGTATATACATATATGAAAAATTCACAGAACTCACTTAATGCAAAACAAGAATAATCCAATATTCAACATTTCAAATACGAAATTACGACGTCAAGTCTCCACTGTAACGTGTCGCTTTGAATGACAAATCCAAAACAATTTTGATATTAATAGGTCCTTTGATATATAACAACAAAGTTAATCTACCTACCTTAAAGTTTTGCCTCAGTTGGCTGTGGTTTGTTCAAACTTGAGGTATAACAATTATCGGCTCACCTTGCTAACTGTACATAGTCTTGGGATTGCGAGAAGGGTATTTGTCACCACTAAGTTAACACATTAATACTTAAGTACTAGTATTTAGGGAGTTCCAACAATATTAGCACAGTTTTGAACAAGCTGTAGGTATAGTAGTGGCGGGACACGATCCAGTCATAAACTGGATATTCCGTCTTACGTCCGTCACATATTACACAAATAATTTTAAAAAAACTAGTAATTTGTTTTTGAATCGATTTTCATTTAAGGCCCCCCGGTATGGAAATTTTATCAGAAGTAAAATAATTACAAGCGTTAAATATAAAAATATAATAATATACAAGCGTTAATATAAGTTAAATTATAAAAAGCGTTATGTTCTTCTGCGTACTTTGCGCATCTTTCACTTTGAAAAAAATTCAAAATTCAAATTCAAAATTATGTGTATTAAGAACTTCATTCGTGCGTCGGAGCTGACACACACAATTTTTTTTTCGATAGACACAAGGTATTCCATCGTCATTATTGCGAAATTTTGAAACGCTGATCGCCACATTGTAAAAATATCCAAGTGACTCGTAATTCCTAAGTTCCTGAGCTCATGATACAAGGTTTTGTTTTAAGTGATTTCGCAATCTTGCATATTTTATATTATGCATTTGAGTTATGACATATTTACGCGCATTTGCATGTTTATAGACGACAACTGAAGGAAATAGCTGACAAACAAAGTGTTGTTTTTATTGTATTTTGTTATGTACAAGTAGATAATATATTAGTTTTGTGTTACAACTTTTGTTTTGTTTAGTCGCAATTGTGTTTAATTCTTTCTTCTAACTTTATAAGTGCATTATAATTTGTAATAGATCCGCAGGTCTCTTTGTTATTAGTTATGTTAGTGTACTCTTATGTGTCGAACAGAACGTATGACACTTTTAATGCCAAGGACACAACGCTTGTGTTCTCAAAATTAATCATGATTAAATTAACACTTGTCTAATATAAAATGTAAAATTTATTATGGGGTCAAAAATAATAAAAACTACATATTACATAATTTTGTTGCTTTCTATTTCTGAATAGACATTACAAAATTAGTATAATAATGAATATAAGAAAATTAATATACGAATATACTTAATATTAGTAGTGGCAGAAACACAAATACACCTGTCCAGTGCCATGGACACAGCAGTTGTCTTCACGATATTTTGGGTTAAAATCAAGGTGTCACCTGTAGTGATTTAATTGATTTCGTGGTGGAAATGAATGTGTTAAATAAATACTCGTAAGTAGACTGGGTGTCGACATTACATAAAAAGAAATCATTAGTCTTTACGAAAATTCATTACTTTAATACCGTTAAAAGACACACATCGACTGAAGTATCCAATTTTTCCTAATCATACCTTAACGAAAACCAGTTCTTTAACTTAAACTCACTACCTTCTTAGAAGATATATTATTTCGATGCTTTTTAGAGATTAGTGAGAAATTTACTTGACGTAGCAATATTAAAGTAGAATTTATATATTATCCTTTGAAAATGGATAAAAGGATTATTTTTGTGTGAAATCTCGACCAGTGATAATCTCTAAATCGTCTTATAATCTTGGTCAGATGTTTTGGGGATGTGATATTATTTTTTGAAAGCTCGAAATGATACAAGACGTCAGAAAAAATGTAACTACTAAGGCTACTAAGGTGCCTAATGGACGAATTACACGATCAATCATTTGACGTGACTCCAACCGACTTAAATCAAATGGAGCCACGCCAAACATTGTGCCCACACACGGTCAGTCCAATTTTCTGTCATTTATGCGTTTAACCGGGTCGAGTGACGTTGACATAAGCTCTGATTCGGAAGCGCGGCAAGATGCCACGACGTAGTGTTTCTACCAAGGAGGATAGAAAATGTATTCTATCCTCCTTAGTTTCTACACTCACGATCAGTTGGCGCGATGAACTGACGTGACGCAACGGCGCGATTTAAAATCCAGAGTTTGACATCAAGCCATCAGTTTTTACCATTCACTTTTTTGTTCAATCAATCAAATTTTGGCTTCACGTCAGTCAATTTGACGTAATGGACTAACTGTGGCATTTTATTTAAGTAAACTTTTGCCTCACTGAAAGATTATCCAATTTAGGAATAATACATCAAATTATAATGAAATTGTATCCTAAATTGAAATTTAAAAATACAATAAATAATTCGTGAAGCAACTTCAAAGACTACCCTTACAAGAGGCTCTCTACAGAATTCACAATATCCTAGCTGAATCGGCAATTAACAAATTTAATTTAATCTAATCTTAATTTAGTCTTTATTCCGGCTTAAGTTACTCACGTAAATTAAGTTTTAGTTAACAAATCATTTGTTAGAGAGGTATGTACCTACTTAGTATTTGACTCACGCATCTGCCACTTCACACAGTAGTTGAAGTTCACACGTAATTTCCATGCATCGTGATTCCTCTAGCACGGTTCAAGTTCACAAGATTTTGATTAAGAATTTGGTCCAATTTAAAAACATTTGCCTTCGTGTAACAAAAAGTTTATTTAAACATAATAGGTGAAGAGATTTTTCAAATTCACATCACTTTGAATTCAAAGCTGATAGCTACATTGTGGTAGCCCTCGATGTAACTTAATGCTGATGGTTTAGTTGAAGGTGGGTCTGGGTGGGTATCATCACCTATTTACAAGTAACGCTGTATAAGCTGCAATAAACATGCCGACTGTGACAGGATAAACGATAAACAATGTGGAGATGATGGCTCTGCTATTCTTCAATCATTCGCCGAAATACAACAGCAACCTTGTTATTATATGGGTTGTCTACTGTAAAACGGTGGTTGTCAAAGATTGTCATTTTTTATTTATTAAAGGGCATCAAGTAGGCTAACGATTAACTTTATCGTACCGTCACAAAGGCACCAACTCCATGAAATGAACACCTATCTATGCGATGAAAGTGTGATGTCGATCCTCTGATAACTTCTTTACTGACCTTTGACATGAGCATATATACTTAAGGTCTTCTGTAAAGGAGCAACTATTGCCGTTAGACAAGCTCATCAGCTCGATAATGTTAAACGCATTGAACCCATACACTTTTTATATTTAAACAAAATCAACCAGTCATCACACTACCACAGTCAAAAAAAGTAGAGCTGTCGTCAATCGAAGACTTAATCTTCAATAGACGCAGTACTGATTTGATCACACTAAGCCACAGATGGTCCTGAACATATTATATTGCTTTTTAGCTTCTGTCACATATCTTCGATACCTAATAGATAGATTGGCGTGATAGATTATATTGGCGACATGTTGGATATATTTGTAGAAATATATGGCGGATAAAAAGATTTTTGAGACAATCTTATACGAGTATGTACTAAATTGTTGTGCTATTTTCTTGAACTCATTTCAATTTAGAAATGGAGAAGCCATTTTCTATAAGAAAGAAATACGCAAAGAATATAGGAATGTTTGGAAATATTTCTACAACTAAAAGAATATTCGATAAGAGCTATGTTGTTGTAAGTTAAGAAAGTAATCACAATTCGATTACGATCATAAAAAAATATTTTTACGACCTCTGTCTACATTAGACAAAAATGGTAAATATACTAATAAATAGTAAATAGGATATTAAATAATACTTACATAATAGCAGTCTAATTTGGCGTTCTGAATTTCATAAGCAATTGTATCCTACTTGTCACTATTATTATTATCAAAGTTAAATTATTTCGTTCATTGAGCAGTTCAACAAATTTTCTTTTATAAATTTTCCGTCGTGATAACTTATATTAATTAGTACTTAAAACATTTAGGTCAAGGTCTGGATAATAAATTGAAAATCTTAATATTACGTTCCAGATTTTAGAAGTTTTAAAATACATTTTAACGTTCTTATGACTATTAACTTTAAGAAGAACAAAAAGTACATTTAAGAAAGAACAATTTTAGAAAGAATTCATTTAAACCAATTCTGTTCCTGTAAGAAACTCTCATACGTATTTTAATTTCTATTTTTTTCCACACGATATTGATATCTAAAAACAGTATTTTTAACTATACCTTTATTTTTTTATTCGATAATAAACAAAAATATTTGTAACTAGATACTCATTATAACTCTTTGTTATATTAACTTGACATTTTTGCAAAAACTTAAATGAAATGGTTAAAAAAATTATAAAATCGCTATATTCTATCACTTTCTGTTTCTTAATATACTTACACTAGCTAGACCGTTATATGTATAATGATCCCCACACAAAACTTGTTACTGCCTTAATGAAGAAAGGTACTATCTGCCTCGTTTTGGGTGGTTCTAGCGGATAAAGGAAACATGTGGCATACTAAAAGAGTGATTGTCACATTTTATGAATAATAAAATAATGTATGACTTAGGGCGTCTTTCACAAACTACAAGTAATATGTTGATTAGTTATTTTTAAAAATAATTTTCTGTTTTATTGAATTATGCACTCGGTTTACTGCATCATTCGATAGCCGATTTTTTAAAATTATTTTCTATTTAATATTTGGGACGTTTACCGTACAAACAAAGGTATATCAGCTCCATTATCCCCGGTTACCGGTGACTTTAAATGACAGTTGGGCCTACTTGATGTTTGTGAAACAGGCGCTTACTGTAATAGAATGAAATAACAGGATAAGCTTCCCTGCGAAATGTTTTTTATTGAGTACATTTTAAAAAATACAGATAAATGTATCTGTTATATAATAAATAAAATAGGTATCTGTTATAAGCAAATTAAAAAGTATTTAGTTTTCTTTGTAGTATGTTTAAGTTCTGTAGTTTGATGTAAAGGCTATTTCTTAAGTAGGAAAGTTATGTATTGTATTTTAATTATTCAGGATGGGTGGATGTCTCCAATAACTCGATATTCTACTGATATTAATATGTATAATAATTTATTAGTACAGATATAGATGATAAAATTTTATTTTATTTTAATTTATTTCAGTATTTCATATATATTATCAATGGCAATATATCCGATAACTAAGTGTCACTCAGGTTTTACTTTTATTACTCTTTTCCTTTAAGTTTAGGTATACGATATATTTTCTGGATACAATAACCTAATGGTTTTTATTTTTTGTTTTGTATTTAAATTCAATAATCGTAAATATCCATTGTGAAGAATTTTTCTCATCTAAGCGTAGAATATGGTGTAAAAAAAGTTAGTGCTCTAATAAATCTATAAAAAATATAATATAAGGCATACCTATATAATTGAAGGTCTATGATGTATATATTTAAAAATTATCAATCTACTACTAAAATCTAGGGATGTAAATAGAACAATTAATAATCAAATTTAATATGAATTAAATATTATATTGATAAGACATTATATTTTCATGTCAAAATATCTAATACTATTTAGAGAGAGAACTAAGCTTTTTTTAAAATTTCATTATTACATAAACCAAAGGAGGTCAATGCGTTAGTAACTTAATTTGGAAAAAAAACCAATAGTGTAGAAATGATGAAATTATTCTGTACGCGTACGCGACGATTAACCATTAAAGACACTTTATTGGGTACTAATTGGCTGGTAGATTTATTTATTCGGAACATTTGGACGTGGCAGAGTAAGCTCTTTACCATGTTGACTGACATTGTACGCCTCAGTGTCAGCGGGTGAATATACAAGCGATCAATCGGAACAACAAGAAAAAAACTCCGCGTCGTCCGATCAATCGGACGAAGCCCGAAACAGTCTAATCAATTTTGAGTTTATTTGTAAGGTTGGTTGTAAGTTTCAATATATTTTTTTACATGTAAACTTTTGAAATCATATAAATGCATCTTGTAACAAATTCTTTGACGTGCTCTGAAATGTCTTTCTATGCGGAAAAGATCTTCGTGGTATTATTTGTATTTAGAAACTACAAATAGGGAGTTTAAAATAAAATTATGTTAAATGATATGGTGTACTACTGTATAGATTTAAACATAAAGTTTTTGATTTTATGTTTTTAACTATTTTTTATAACTATTTTATTTATTTCATACTCATTGATTAAGAAAAATACTATTTATATTGTATTTACACTTCAAAGTTTAATATTCATAACAAAGCTCTTATATAATTGTGTCGTTCATTGTAAAAGTGGTGTAACTCCCTATTTTTAAAACCATATTTTCTTGCCTAATGGTATCACATTTAGTCATAACTTTCAATATAAAAGTGAAGTAACTCCAATAGTTGCATTAAAATTCCATAGATGAACACAATGAATGAAATATGAATGCTTATATTTTTTTCCTACTCTATAATTCGCAAAAAGCTCGTTATTCTAAAATTCAGTTACAAGGAGATAGTTGACTTTTACAATGATCGACACAATTCATTTAATAATATTAAGCTGAAACTTAATTTAATAAGTATTTTATACTTATTCATTTTCTCCAATCAAAAAGGCGTTATATATTAATTGTCTATTGTAACTTTCTCTATAAACGCTCAAAATAGAACCATACCCCTAATCGTTTCAACTTGTACCATTTCGGCGTCGAGACTGAAGATTTATTTACATGTTTTTCAATTTGGTTTCACTACGTTACTCGTATATGTTGTGAAAATACTCGTTTCCTCGTTTAAAAGCCGCGAAGAATTCTAAATATTTTTTTGCGATGTGTGCCCTAACGCACGCATGTTTTATGCGTAACTACGCTATGTAATCAAGAAATATTATGAGACGAAACATTCTTTGAATAACTTTTGTTTATGGAAAAATTACACAGACAGAGAGATCAAAGAATTAAAACGGTTATTACGGCTTATGGAACCGAAAATATTTTGCTCTTTATAAGTTAGAAATCATACAATAAAAGTCTTAAAAAGATGTCTAAAGTGGGCGTAATATAGAAGTATGAGAAATCTTGAACTACGTTGACATTTATATGAAATAAAAATGACATTTAGAAATTTATATGTCTTGAGCGCCCCTTTCACCAACTTTCAAGTAGGCTAACTGTCATTTAAAGTCACCGGTAACCGGGGATAATGGAACTGATATACTTTTGTTTGTACGGTAAAAGTCCCAAACATTAAAAAGAAAATAATTAAAAAAAATCACCTATCGAAGGATGCAGTAAACCGAGAGCATAATTTAATAAAACATAAAATTATTTTTAAAGTAACTAAACAACACTTTACTTGTGGTTGGTGAAAGAGGCCCTATCAATGAAGCAGTGATATTCGTATGATCTAGCGGGCGAAAATGAGCTGGCTTCATAATTGTTAAAATAATTGCCTACGCTTTACGCTCTTAATCTTTAACGTAGGCGTATATTACTTTTCTGTATACTTAAATTTGATAGTTATTAACAACATAATATGTCGCGCAGTTTGACCTACATACAATTAAAATAAACTCGCTATTGCACGTGACTTCGTCTGCGTAACTTTATAAAGCAGCCTACTGTGTTACTCGTTGACAACGTAGCTTTCTATGTGTGAAAGAATTTTTAATATCGGCTTAGTAGTTTTTGAGTTAAATCATTTCAAACATACAAATCTTCTTTCTTTATAATATTACTAGCTGGTGCCCGCGACTTCGTCCGCGTTAAAAGATGAAAGGTGCCTATGTCCTTTCTGGTATCCTAGACAACGTGTATGCAAAATTTCATGCTGATCGGTTCAGTAGTTTTTGCATGAAAGCGTAACAAACAAACAAATGAATAAACTCACATTCACATTTATAATATTAGTAACGATTATATTATATAATGCTAGCTGCTGCCCGTGACTTGGCCTGCGTAACTTTGTAAATTATATACTAAAACCTTCCTCGTGAACCATTCTATCCATTGGTGAAAACAGCATTAAAATCGGTGCAGTAGTTTTTTGTTTTATAATATGGTAGGATTAGTATAGTATAGATAGTATAGATATATTAACTATATTAATGTTCTATCATAGAGGATAGGAATCATACTTAAGACAAAAGTTATAAAGAGGCATTGATATAGCCGCAGAAACCCGAATTGATTCCTATGCAATAAATAATATTTAGATTAAAGCTTCCTGAATAAAGATTCGTAGCGTAGATATCTGCGAAGTAGTGTCTAAAACAAAAATACACAATACATTACAGGAATCGAATCAACTTCGACTTCTTTGTGTTGAATAATAAACAAGAGCGATCAAACGGTTGAAATTCTCCAACACCTCATTAACCCACTTAGCGAACACATACAATTTGAATTTACAATTGTATTTTCTTTTTTATCATACTAAAGTAGTGGATCATACCTTTTAGAGACACGATTTCAAAAATTGCAAGAATATAATACCTATTTAGGGCCTCTTTCACCAACTAAAAGTAAAGTGTTGATTAGTTACTTTAAAAATAATTTTATGTTTTATTAAATTATGCATTCGGTTTACTGCATCCTTCGATAGGTGAATTTCCATTTTTTTTTTTTTTTTTTTTTTCAATGTTTGGGACTTTATCCCCGGCTAACAAAGGTATATCAGCTCCATTATCCCCGGTTACCGGTGACTTTAAATGACAGTTAGCCTACTTGACAGATGGTGAAAGAGGCGCTTAATCTCCATTCTCAAAGTAAGAGTAAATCGTCAAAGTAAATTCTAATTAAAAAATTAAATAAACTTAATGAAAACATGAAAGGAGAACAAACACTCATTTAAAATTAATTCATAAACATTCAATTTTGGCCACTTGATGCGCTCTTTTACCCCTAAACAAATTCATTAATATAAATTGCTTGCGTAAACAATGGGTAGGAAAAGGTTCTAGCAATAAAATACTATTTTGTTACTAGATAACAAAACGTTACTTTACTTTGAATTTCACTTTACATAAATACCTAGTTACAAAACTAGTTTTTTCTTGGTATAAATTTTTAAGTTCATTAAACACTTTTAGGTTTCAGATTTATATTTGATTTATGTATTTAATGTTATTACTAAATTACATTATCAATTATGTAATTGCTTTATTATTATTATTATTTCTATAACTCGTACCATTACTTTTTAGCTAAATCGAACTCAATGAAACTGGCCTAATAAGCTGGACAGCTATCTTCTATATCACAAAAAGTTATTAGGAAGAGATATTTCTGCAAGTAAGGTTTTAAGGATTGATATTTTTTTATAAAATAAAAGCATTCACTTATTTATGTTATATCTACTGCCCTTGACAATTCACTCTCTGGGAGTGATCAAGTTTAGTCGGTCGTAACATTTTTAACAATTTCTTTCAGTGCTCTATCGTAAAAACTTTCAATAAAAGTGTGGTGCAATTAATTGAAGAATTTTTTTTTAATTCACAATGTTCACTATGTATATTATAAATATGCAATTATAAATTATAAAATATGCAAATTATAAAGAGACCTTTTTTAAAAATATTTAAGGTTTTTGAAAGACTCTTCTAGACACTTTTGTACTTCTACTCATCTAGATGCTTCTTTAATTAAATAAAATCATATACGATCCATTAAAAAATAATTATAAAAAACTAATATTATAAATGCAAAGCGAGTTTGTTTGTTTGTTATTAGTAATCATTATGAAATTTTGTATACACGTTGCCAGTGATACAAAAAAGAACATAGGGCACCTTTCATCCTGAAAAAAGTACTGTTCCCGAGGGATCATCTAATCTTAATAGCAAGAAAATTTCTAAAAAGGGGGCGCGGTCGAAGTTTTGTGAAAAAGTTAAATTCAACATAATCTTTATAAATAAAAATTATCACTAAATGTGTTGCTAAGCGCAAAACTCGAGAACGGCTGGACCAATTTTAATTCCGTCTTCACTCATGGATAGAGGGTTAATCGGGGAAGGTTTATACGTAATAAAAAATGCACCCTGGGCGAAACCGGGAGCAGGTAGATGGTTTCAAATAGAAAAGTAATTTAAAAAAAGCCTACACTTCTTATTATTATATTTTAATTACACATAATTATTATATTTTAACTATAACTTACTGTTAGATAAATGTATTATGTATGTATATATAAGTATTTATCAATAGTCAACATCAATGCTGAACTGAAACCTCCAGATTACTGAAGCATATTTATAAATAACCACAGCAAGCATCGTTAGTCGTTATCTGTGGTCTTTATAGACCCACCTAGTGATCTCTCAGTACGTGGCCCTCACTTGAGAACTTTTTGACTGTAACATTGATCTATGCCATTTTTTTTTTCTTTCTATGGATTTCTTCGTTTCGTGTTCTTTGTTGATGGACGAAATACACGATCAATCATTTGACGTGATTCCAAACGACTTAAATCAAATGGAGCGACGCCAAACATTGTGCCCACACACGGTCAGTCCAATTTTCTGTCATTAATGCGTTTAACCGGGTCGAGTGACGTTGACATGAGCTCTGATTCGGAAGCGCGTCAAGATGCCACGGCGTAGTGTTTCTACCAAGCAGGATATAAAATGTATTCTATCCTCCTTGGTTTCTACACTCACGATCAGTTGGCGCGATGAACTGACATGACGTGACGGCGCGATTTGAAATCCAGTGTGACATCAAGCCCAGTTTTTACCATTCACGAACACGTCAGTCAATTTGACGCGATGGACTGATCGTGTATTTCGTCCAGTAGAAAACTATATGTCATACTGTAATTATGTGTCATGATTTACTATGTCGTAAGTTATAGTTTATCTATAGGATTTCATTTAAAATGCGAATCAGGCAATTTGGGATTTGGTTGTAATAGACCGGAAGCTATTATTATAAATGTAGCTGTTATTATTATTTTATCGCTATAAGTTTGTTGTTTGGGACATACTTTTATACTAATAATCTTAGGCACAGTTTTATTGCGACTAGGTGTGGACCCGGCCCTTTATTTCCAATCAAATCGTAGAAACCGTTGCTAATAGCTACGTGTAAAAGAAATGTTATAGCTTTTCTGAAGGTGGTGGGCGGACACACGTATTCTGGAGCTATAAACTTGACACGCCCTGTCTGCAAGAATCGTAATGTGACATTATCGCAGCACATAAAATTCTTCATATAGTGGTTTTTTTTGTAGGATAAGTTAGTGGCGTCGTCTAACACGAGCAAGACAGTTAGGCTTCGCAAACTAAAGATTCATTGTAAACTAAAAAAATATTCATACTAATCTCATTTAATTTTTTTACAGTGGATTAACAAAAATCCACACACTGTCTGAAGATGCGGCGTAATCTCCTCGCGCCATACTAAAAACACACCGAAAATTCTTAACAATGGGTTGGGCGCAGGCGCTCAACCCAACTACAGTTGCACGCCAGCTACAGTGAGTGACGGTCGCTTGTTGAGAGCGTCGCTATCGTCACAGTCACGTTTGAAGTAAGGAATGTGTTGTCTGTTTAAAAGTGTGTTTAGACAAAGGTATATGTATTTTATACTTTTGTCTTTAGTATAATGTATGTTGTATTTTGTAACACACTTTCGCTAGTAATGCCGCATCTCTCGATTTAAATCTTTGGTCTACACAAGACAATTTATGACAGTTTATGCCTGTTTACGAATATAATAAATAAGTCATTTAATTGTAAGTACTAAAAGTAACTAACTGATTTTGATTCTGATTCCTTGAATAACAAGATATAAAAGTATGGTTTCCGTTCTATATAGTGTAAGTCAAATCAAAAGAAAAAACTCGGAAGTCAACGAATGCTGGACATTAGAAACAAATAAAAAAAAATGTGCTAGTAATGCTATTTTTTATTAATAACTATATATACCAGACTCGCTCCCAGTTTCGTACGAGTACAATTTTTTTCTGCAAATTATATAAATATAGAGAACTTCCTCGTTTAACGGCCTTTCCATTAGTGAAAACGGTTTAAACGTAGGTAGGTACTTACATACAGAGGGACATTTATTATATCAGTATAAATTTACCCTTATACTCTTTATAATTTAAAATCTAAATACACAATGTTAATTTCATACAAATTTTTGTTTTGGTATTTGTGCTGGATTTATTTTCTGCATTCGAAGTTATTTTCCTGTTCTGTAATACCCTAAAATTCGCTTTGACATTCCATCCATTGGACTCTTTTGAATAAGAGTAATTCTATCTCGGAATAATTGCATTTTCGTCCTTTTCTTTTCATTAAAGCAAATGTGTTTGGCAATCTTCTTTGAACTTTAATAATTTATACTCCTAAAAGAGATTTTTGATACATTCTATAATGAATACAAATGACGAGCTTAATATTATTTTCTGTTTAAAGGTCGGCATACAGACTGTCGACGGTTCACTTGATGGTAGTGACTACCGTCTCTTATGAACACGAGCAATGCAAAGAGTTTGCAAAGTTGCTTACTTTAAACTTTGAACTTTAAACAGGAGAAATCGACTCTGGCATCTTACTCACTCACCGAAACAGAACAGCAAGCTGTAATTTATAGAAAGTATTCTTCTGTTCTTCTTGGGATTATTGTTAGATGCAGCATTACGTGTGCCCTGCCTCTACTACTGAGAGCCCATTTCCTTATCTTCACTTACTCTCTTATTCTTTACCCTATCAGGTTTGGCGACGATAGCCAACTGCTATCAAATTAAATCGTTTAGTTCTCAAAAATAGGACATAAAGATCATTTTTTTAAAGTCTAAAATAAAAACTACTACCGTTCCGGAAACAAAAAGGCTTTCTGGAAGAGAAGAAACGTCGAAAGAAACTCCAGCAATCGCTCTTTTATTCCCATGCATTTTTATTTTCTAAATAATCTTTAATAGTTTAACGCTTTTTTAGCAAGTTTCCTTTTTACAAAGATTTTAAATTATTTTAATTGTATTTACGTATTTTTTTAGGGATTTTGTTATAGAAACTTATACATTGGCTTTTAAATGATTTATCAATACTAATACGAAATCTGTAAGGGTCGGTCATGGAGTAATTTACTTTGTTTTCAGAAATATCGTGTTTATAGGCTCTATACATCATACTGAAACTAAATTGACGATTTTTAGATTTTTTTTCTGTATGTATGTATATATGTATGTATGTTCCTCTATAACTCTTAAACGAATCAACTGATTTTCATGAAACCTGGTAGATAAACATTTAGACGTACGGGACACAGGATAGGCTATTTTTTTTTTCAACGCGGACGAAGTCGCGGGCGCCAACTAGTCTATTATATTTTCGTTAACTTATCTGTCGTCCGGTGGTACATATATTTTTTATTTTTCAATAACCGTATATTTATTCAATTTATTGTTCTATACCGCCAGCGGAAATTCGTTACTATAGCAGAATTTGATTGAAACAATTCGTTAATTAACAAATCAATGGCTATTGTACCCTATTCCCTTCGTAATACCTTCGGTTTTACAGAATGAGTCTTACTCACTTACTGCCTCCCACGCGAAAGGGTTCTCTATAACCTTGCAACATTAACCTCTAATAACTTAGCAACCTTTTATTTAAATTGAACGAAGCTGCGCGTTTTTATGATTACAAATTCTTTATTTTGCGCAGTGATATGTTAAACAAGAGGATGCGCCCTTACCATACTACTAGTGACAAAAAAATGGTCCTCTAATTTGCACATCTAGTTACTAAAAATTTGTTTTCATTGCCATCTTAATACTTAATCTTAATATAATTTTCAAAATTGACTCTGGTCTGAATTTGAAAAGTAGTGGCAGGGCACACTGCATTTCGCAGTCATTTGGGCAGCCCGTCTGGCGGCAGTAACCACCACCTTACAGAATACCACCGTGAAATAACAGCATTATGTGCTGTTGTGTTTCGGTGAGTGATTAAGGGATGCCAGAGCCCATTACCCCATCCCTTCCTTATCCCTTATCCTTAATCCTATGGTCTACAGCGCACTTGTAGCACTTATGGCGTTGCTTGTGCTATAGGCGACGGTAGCCACCTACCATCAAGTGGACCGTCAGCCTGTCTGTCGACCTTAACATAAAAAAAAAAACTTTTTTATTTCTTATTGGCGTATTCTGTTATTGTAAAGTGTTCTCATTGGTTGGTTGGACATATCACTGGTAAGTAGGCATTTTCGTATCTTTCTACGCACAGAATGAACACCCGTCATTGGTGCCAATTTCCGATTTTGACACCGGCGCATCGGTGCCACGTACTAGGAACATTAGCCTTGTCCTATATAGAAGTCATTGATTTTGCGTTCAAACATGTTTTGTAAGTTAAATAGATATATTAGTAAGTGTTAGTTACACCATTTATAACTCGAGAACGGCTGCACCAATTTTTATGATCTTTGATTTGTTGAATTTGTCTCCTCCCTTCAAATAAAAAAAATATATAAAGAAAATTTTCTCATACATTTTGTATGGGACGGGTTTTTATTCTGAAGCGGTACAAAGTTTTTTTTCAGCTAGTCAACAAATAGAAATAAGCTGACAATAATGCATGGTAAATTGTTGTTGTTTTTTTTTAAACAATATCACTGTCTTGACTTTGAATGTATTTCTTGTTAATGCAAGATTTGCTTTATAAAAGAAACTAGGGACGAGTTTTGTTTCTTCACCAACAAAAAAAAACTACTTTTCAAACTGATAAATTCAACATACGAGTAAGTATTATTAGAAAATGTATATGTAAATATTTTTCATTGTATAAAACAATAAAATATTTTTTTATAATCTTGCAATTTTGCTAAACGTAAAAAATCATGTTCTATTTAAAATTATAAAGCAATTCAAGAATGAAAGGCAAATAGAATTTTCGAGGAATTCAAATGAAGAAAACGTTTTCCATGAAACAAACATATCCTCAATTCAATCGAGTTAGTGACATTCAATTTTATTGTTCCTGATAGAATTGACTTGATCAACAAACAATTTTAATCTACACGAATTCAATTAATCTAGTTTCCTTTTGAACAGTTCTTTGAACACGGCATGTATTAAGAGCTCATTGTTATCGAGACTATTATGAATAATTTGTATGTACGTCTTTAGGTGTGTCTATTATTAGAATAAAATTAATCAAAGGTGTTTCATTGCGTGATACAAAACATGGGAATCATTCTAGATTCACATCTACTAGAAAGCAGATGTGAAACTCAAAAGATCTTATATGTTCCGATGCTCGTTACTGTTATAATGGTTAATTTTAACGTGAATTTCACTTTCCAGGAAACGCCAAGGTTTCCAATTTAAGTTCATTCCAATATCTGTTGTTCAGATACAGTCTAAAATGTAACAAAACTTGAAATTAGACTTGTATGTACTATAAATAGCGGAGTATCTAAATATGTCGAAGAACTGTTAACAAATAAAAAAATTAATATTCTCAAATTTAAAACCTCAATAGGTGATTATGTCGAAATTAACTTTCATTCTTGACCGGATTTTAAGGAGCAATGATTGTCTCTGATTATCGCCACAGCGCGCATAAAGCCTTATTTAAAGACGTTCTTAATAATACACTTCTCTTTTTATTATTGTTTCTTCGACTGAGTGCGATTTGGGTCGATAAATTATCAATTAAACGGTGTTTATCTTCAACAATTTAAACAAAAAAGGAAATAATAATGGTCTCGAAGCGTGCTCAAGTTTTAAAGTAATGATTATTTCGTTTCGACGAAGAAATGCTTAGTGACATTGAAAAAAAAATTCTTCAGATAGATTGTATGAAAAATGGGTCGAGATTCCCTTAATATAATTTTTTATTAGAAATAAATACGCAGGTAAAAAACATTTACTTATAAAAAAGATAATCTATAAATATAAAATCTTTTTTCCACAAATACGCTAGAAAAAAAGCTGTACTTACTCGTACTAAAGGGGCTGATGACAAAAAAAATGTTCTTTTTATCTTTATGTTTATTTATAATTTTATGACATCGTAAACTGTGCTAAATGTTTCGCGAAATGCTGTGGTTTATTTGCATTTTCTTGTAATCCGGACGTTGTTTACATTTCCCTGTGTTATTCGGTTGAGATAAGAGAAACAGTTATTCCTTTGCGTAATCTTAACAAGCTTTGTTCATGTCGGTTGAATGAGTCGATGTCAGAGTTCAGTGAACATGTAAGTTTCACTTAAAGAAACTTTTATTTGATATTTTAATTATTATTATTATATAAAAATAAAGAGTTTACATTTAACTTCCAATAGCAGCACCAACAGCAGGTTGGGAATTTAGAAAGTTTTAAAAATCGCCAAATCGCTAACACTAAATACACCAATTGTATGGTCTCCAAAAGTAATAACTTATTGGCTTGTGTTATGAAATAACCATATAACGGACATGGGGCGAAATCCTGAAGAAACAGCCTAGTCAACTTTTTCAAATTTAATTCAATATTGAGCCCATTACCCTTATCCCTTCCTTATCCCTTATCCTTAATCCTTCTATGGCAGCGCCCTTGCAAAGGATCTATGTTTCTTATGTTATTAGACGACGGTGGCTACCTATCATCAAGTGGACAGTCAGCCTGTCTGTTAACCTTAACATAAAAAATGGATGATAGCACAGAAAATATAATAGTACAAGTACTAATAGTAAACTTGAGTTGGCAACAGTTAGTCATAGATGTCAAATTGAACTCCGCAAACGGTATCGAAGTGTAAAATTCCATCACCCAAACGTAATTCAGACGATTAACGGTCGAACACACATTGATGGAGTGTCGATTAGAGACGCTTTGGGTCAGTATAATCTGCGCCAGACACGAGTCCTTTATCGGATCAGGGTCAATAGCCACTTAGCCATATAGCCTGACATTACACGACTAACACCCTCCAAGAATACAAAAGGGGCATCGTTACGGTTAAAACACGTTTCCAGATTCAATAATGGTACTAATGACAGATTCTAAACAATTGTTTTTGGGGAAATTGATAAACCTGAATGGCTATTGTGTAGTGTACGTAAAATGAGCAACTTAATAGAATTACGGGGCTATAGAGGATTTGTGAGAACGAGCAAGACGCAAAACGATAAAGAGGGTCATGTTATACTGATTGAAATGTGGTTACGACCTTGATTTGTATTTATAATTCAGAAATGAAAATCTACTTCAATGGAAAAGGCTTATTTATGGTCAAATCATTTATTTTGAACTACCTGGCGTTCGAGATATAGTGAACGTAAAAGCAAACCAACAATTGCGCAATATAATTAGTTTTAAAAACCTAATCCAAGAATATTGTTCAATTCGTTGGATTTTCGTTGAATTTATATAAAAATACTAGTGTTTTTACCCGCGACTTCGTCCGCGTTCGATCGCTACCAAACTTCACAGAAACACCCGCTGCACTAATTTGAAGATTGTCTGAAAGTTTCATCAAACTCGGTTCAGCGGTTTTGGAGTCTATAGGAGACATACTTTTAAAGTTAAGACATAAAGTTTACGAGACGAGGAATTTTTAAATCAAAAATTTAGACCATAATTACTAGCAATTAATGTAGGCTATAATACAAAAATTCACCAGTGTAATTGCAGTCCCCATAGCGTTGCTTATATAAATAGGCGACTGTAGTCACCTGATAAAACTATAAACTACTATAGGTATATCTACTATTAAGTGAACATTTAATTTGCCGCAGTCCTTGGGATACCTACAATAATATACATAAGCTTTTTTAAAACTTGAGTTGACGGGCAGGCAAGTATGAAAAAGTAGTTAGAACGTTAAAAAATAATAACAGCTTTTTTTTATCTACACGGCAAATATCAGTCTGTTGATAAGAGAAAATATTTTCTTCATATTCCACTTTGCTAGGTACTTGTAAAAGGGAACGCTCCAACTCGTTCCTTTGTGTTAACTTTGTGCTTGTAAGCCAAAAAGTTTTTCTTTGTAACTTATACATACAACTTACTCGATACAAAATGTCAGATAAAGTGGAAAAGTTTTCAATAGACAAGCTTTTTGATTTGCGATTATAAAATGCAAGCTGACATTCTCTTATCACTGTAAGCGCCTCTTTCACAAACGTCAAGTAGGCCAAACTGTCATTTAAAGTTACCGGTAACCGGGGATGCCAATGGGGCTGATATACCTTTGTTTGTACGGTAAACGTCCCAAACATTAAATAGAAAATAATAATAAAAATTTCGGCTATCGAATGATGCAATAAACTGAGTGCATACTTCAATATAACAGAAAATGATTTCTAAAAGTAACTAATCAACACTTTACATGTAGTTTGTGAAAGAGGCCCTAAGTCGGTGGCTCTAAAAGTGACTGTCAAAAAACTTTATTGCCCCCGAAGTCGAATTTCGAATATTTATGTCATGAAGTCTGCTCACAAGTGAAACTTATACCTACAAAAATATACATTTAAGAAGTTACGTCTATTTTTGGGATCTACATAATTTAAACGATAATATTCAAATGTTTTATGTATCCTGAAGTATCGGATGTTTTAACTTATCAAAAAGGTAAAGTAAAGTCAATCCGCGGGAAAGCTATTTTTTGTAGACTGAATATGTCTACAAAAAACTTTAGTCTGTACCGATATTTTAGCAAAAGTAGATCTAACAACGATGAGCTGTAAATTCAATTACACCGTTTTTTTATCATTACAACTTAATCAACCTTGGGCACTATTTTCTTATTATTTATCGAAAACGACTTCTATGCAAAGATTTAAATCTTTGCTTCTATGGGATTAGTTCAAAAATTTTAACTGAGTGTAGTAGATACCTACATATTTTTAAGTTAATATATTTCTGTGACCGACTTCCACGCAAGTTTGTTTACCAAATAACTCCTTGGTTTGCGTATAAATATATCAATACGAAAATATTTTCGGCACCAAAACGGCTAATGTGGGTAACATAATATTTATGGCATTTGCGACGTCACACGGTGTTATGCGAATATCGATCTCAGCTTGACCTTATTATTAGAGAAAATGGTAATAAAAGCTTATAAATATAAGTATTAGTAAACTTACTTTAATAGGCATCAAACCATAGAGGTATTACGTTCTATCAAACCTAACAGGATCGGCATGTAAAATTGCACAATAATAGAATAATTATTCAAACCGAAATTATTAGGGACAGTGCTCATATTCATGTAATCAATGAATGATTCTCTGGTAATTACAACTACATTTTTATGCATGACTTTGCACCGTGTCACAAAGCCAGAAGTGTACTGCATTTTTGACTGAAAAAATGTTTTGACTTGGCCAGGGAAGTCGCCAGACATGACCCATCGAACACATGTTGACTCACCAAACGTGCGATGCCGAAAGAACTGATTACCACCAAGCGCCAATTCATTGAAACTCTCATTAGAGATTGGAATCACAACCACACTCCAAGAAAATGCAAAAACATGTATTGAGAGCATGCCCCGACGAATAGAAGCTCTTATTTCAGCAAAGGGAGGCATCACTAAATATTGAAACTTGTTTTATTAATTTTTATCAATATTAATATTACGAAGAATATAATTTTTTGTAGTTTTTATGATCCCAATAAAATACAGATACAAATAAAAAATACATAAGAGACCTACAACCAATCATTTGTTAAAGAAATCCAATTAGACAGGAAAATTCAAAAAATCTCGGTAGCTACTGTCCCTAATAATATGGCCACCCACTGTATATTCTCCGTTATATACAGTGGGTATTTTCAAAACACATGTTTTCACTATTATCGTTATCAGTCAATACACCAAAATCTGTATTAAATTGTTGTTTTCTGAAACATACACGAATATTTTACCCTGTTAAGGTTAAAATAAGGTTAAAATGCAAATAAAATATTGAAAAGTACAAAACTGTTCAGTTGAACGAGAAAGTGGGTAAATATGTATTAGGAACCAAAGTCCTAAGCAAATATGAGTAACATACTTACTCAGCAGAGAAGGTGTCACCTGCTCAAATAAGCTTAGTGGGAAAACTTTCACATGTATCCTACAATAACAGATATGTAAGGAAAACTTCATCTAATAATAGATTAAATTTTAACAATCCTATGCTTTAGAATCTATATCGATACCTTAATTCGCAAAACGAATAACTCCACTTTTGGTTGAAAATGACTTTTTGATACGGGACAAACTTAATGACAATTAGAATTTAATTTTTAAAAGGTCTATCGGTTAATACGAGCCATAATTTCCAAATTCTTTTTTCTTTTCTCGTATCATACAAAAAAAAAATATAACGTTTTTAGTCTCCCCTGTAAAGTTTGGCTCAGAGGAGTTATTTGGTTTGGGAATTAAGGTATCGATATGTATATTTATGTATAACATATTAGTTGATCCCGGCAAACGTTGTTTCGCCAAAAAATAAAAAAATAAATTTTGAGGTGGTCCACCCTTATCATAGTTATAAGGTCGTAACCCAAAAATAGTTTACGACCTATTCTCAGACCTACCGAATATACACAAAAAATTTCATAAAAACTGTGACACGAGAACTTTATATGTAAGACTAGCTGTAACGCAACTTCGTCCGCGAAACTTTATAGAATACTAGTTGGCGCCCGCGACTTCGTCCGCGTTGAAAAAGAAAAAAGTAGCCTATCCTGTGTCCTGTACGTCCAAATGTTTATCTACCAAGATTCATGAAAATCAGTTAATTTGTTTAAGAGTTATGGAGGAACATACATACATACAATACCTACACTTACAGATTTATTATTAGTATTGATTGATTGATGATAGTCTACTAGCTACTGGCCGCGACTTCGCCCGCATAATTTATATAGCCTATGTCTTATTCTGATGTATAAGCTAAATCATTGTAAAGTTTCATTGAAATCCATTCAGTAATTTTTACATGAAAGAGTAACAAACATCCATACATCCATCCATACAAATTTTCGCATTTATAATATTATATACAGTACGGATAGTACAGAAGCATGGATGTTACTAGGCTATCCTGAACAGTGAAAGAATTTTTCAAATCGGTCCAATAGTTTGCTTTTTCCTCTTTATTATAATTTTATTTTACTATCATCAAACTACTACAACATGGAACACGCGTGCCATACAAATACAACGAATTTTATGGAACATTTAAAAGTGACATATGCGTAGAGCATGAACTGTCATTTATAACAAAACAAACATAATAATAACAAAACAAACGTAATTTAAAGAAAATGTGACGTTTACGTCAACCCATTAGAGTTTAAAATGAAATAGTAGAAGTTGATCGTTACTACCTTTTACCATTGACGCGTGAAGGCAAGAGTCCGCCATGATTCTGTCAAAGGCGTTCTTTTTATGTGCCACTTTGGCATTTGTGACGCTAATTCCATTGTAGTATTTCGATGTTTAGTATAGATATTTTTGTACTAACATAAAAAAAAATGCGATAAAAATTTTTTAACTAGCGTCCATCTCTTTTAAGTCATTTGTTAACCATAAACCGTATTTTTAAATCTAAGGGCTCGATGAGAACTACTGTAACAATTTCCTAAACAAGGCCATGATATACTAATGGATATACGACGTGACATTATGGGAGTTCCGCTTTCTTTGGGCCTTAAAACCCTAAAAAGCCACATTAGAAAGACATATAAAAGCTTTTAACCCCACATATTGTTTGTAGATACATGGCAAAAGTAGATGATTTTGCCAAGGGCGTGCAATTATTATAAGTAATATTAACATGATACAATCCAAGTTATTTGAGGCAATTTTTTATTTATTTAATTTATTTAAGCATATATTTATTTATCGCTCATTTTATTTAAATATCAATGACTTTTTTAGATAGAACACTTTTTACATTTTGAATCAACAAGCGAATCAATATTATAAGTTGTTATACTCGTAATTAAAGTTTTGAAATACAACGTAAAATAACGTACCTTGTTTTAAAACAAAGCGGGCAATAAAATTTCAAGACGGCTACAACAAATGCTTGCAGACCAAGCAAAGTTATCACTAACACTGCTGTAAATCTGCATACCGGTAGTTGAAGTGACCAAAAAAGAATTTTGGCATCTCACTGAGGCACTCGACATTCCGCAGTATGGCGCCGAACGCATTTTGTGAATTACATTAGACATGGTCTCGGAACGATTTATGGCATTTTTTCTATTATTAGTATATTTTGAAGAAAAATAATATTATCAAATACTCTTACTACAAAACAAATTTATGCTAGGTACATTACTAATGTGATAATCGTAGACAGATGATCTTATAAGGGCCGCAGGTCTTATTTCAAGTACCTTAGATGAACTTATTAGCTAGACTCTACGCTAGTACTCTTTATTATACTGTGTTTAAGGCGAGGACTTAGCAGAAAAGCGTTATTTTCGTCGCATAGTTTGAATTCTTAAAGTAAAATCACAAGATAGATAAAAATACAGTGCATAATGGAAAAAAGTTTTATAATTTATAAAAAAAAATCCATTTTCTTAGAAAAAATTAGTAAAAAACTCCTAAAAAACTTACTGTTCACAGTAATAAAAATTTTCCGTGACAACTACTTTTGTTTTTAGGCTTATTAATTAACTTACGTTCTACACTAAAGTTTGGCTCTGCTACTTTTATTTCTTTTTTCATATTTTACACCATATTTAAGAAAAACCCAATTTTAAATCTATTCGGTTATCTCCGAAGAACTACAAAAATTTGTTGTGCAATATTGCACCTTAATTCATAGGATATTAGGTTACGGTCATTTTGGTAAAAATTGTGTTCGGTCTGAAGTTAGTCCTTGCCTTAAGTAAGCATAAAACAAATTACTACTCATTTCACATTTGTTTTAAGCCAATTTTCAAAATAATTTTTTGGATAATTTTGATTTGTTTGTTCTCTCATCTTCGCAATTATTTGTTGTCGAATTTTGACAAGTGGACAGTACTCGTAGTTTATTTTAATACTGTCGTCTTGTAATTTGTAAATAGACAGATGGACAGTATTACAGGTGGACTAGTAAAAAGAATAAACTACACATGAATAATAAATGCGCATTTATTCAGAAAATTACCCAGCTCTATATTTCTAATGCTTATGCTACGCTTACTCCTAACGCTTATCTATTCCATCTTGTTTTAAAAATTCATGTCCGATATAATAACTATGATAGAAAGCGCGTTTACTCTTTATTTTGAGCTTCAGAAGTAATTGAAAAGAAAAGTGATGACCCAATTAATCTATACTTATCTATCACAAAAGTCATGAAACATCTAGTGAAGAAATCAGCTTCGTTTTGTACTTAATCTGCAAAACTCACACCTATTCGCACTCGCAGTAGGTTTATTTCAGCGTGGTTTAAAATTAAGCTTACATGAAACCTTGACAGAATAAATTTCACTTTAAGGAAGAAGTCTGTCGCGATACCATGGCGACACAAAAGTCCTTGAACGGGCGACAGAGTGATCTTTATATTACTTTCATCGCAATTAGGAAACAAAAGAGGTTTCTTGACCTGAAACTTTTTAGTGAGATTTCTGATAAAAGTTTTGATTAGTTTTTTTATTTAGTTAAATTGTCCTGCAAGTACCTTCAACTACTTCAAGATATTGTTGTGATTAGAAAAACTAGGTGCAGGAGGCTGGATTGTGTCATTGCATTTCTCTGGAAAGCAAGTCTTCTGCTAACGCTAACGCGATTCTGCTAACGCAGTTATTTTAACGCCCGGCGCAATAACAGGGTGTTATAACTTCTACGTGTGTGTCTGTGTATCTGTGTATGTGTCTATATGTGGAATCGTAGCGCCCCAACTTTACACTTTAGGGTTTACAGCAACTTACAGCAGATACTCGTATAGCATGTTTGTTATCAATACAAAGTCGGAGGTTAAGTTTACAGTTTATAATTATATGTGTGATTGTGTGTGTCTGAAACTGAAACAAAACAAACTATTTTCTATCCTTGACCTTAGTCTAAATATAAATCCACGATGCGACTGAACTGGACTTGACAGAAATGTTATTTAATATGATACTCGTACGATACACTACGATTGGGTTTACTTGTATTTACTTGTATTTGTATGAAAAATAAGCATTTACATTGCTTTTGTCTTTTATCATCAATACTAATAATAAATCTGTAATGGTTAGTCATGGAGTAAGTTACTTTGTTTTCAGATATCGTGTTTATAGACTTTATACATGATACTGAAACTAAATTGACCATTTTTAGAATTTTTTTCTGTATGTATGTATGTATGTATGTATGTATGTATGTATGTATGTATGTATGTATGTATGTATGTATGTATGTATGTATGTATGTATGTATGTATGTATGTATGTATGTATGTATGTATGTATGTATGTATGTATGTATGTATGTATGTATGTATGTATGTGTGTATGTATGTATGTATGTATGTATGTATGTTCCTCCATAACTCTTAAACGAATTAACTGATTTTCATGAAACTTGGTAAATAAACAATTAGACGTACAGGACACAGGATAGGCTACTTTTTCTTTTTCACCGCGGACGAAGTCGCGGGCGCCAGCTAGTTTCATATAAAAGACATTCGACGCCGCAGATTCGGTTGAACGATGAAACCATACAAAATACAAAAAACCATACGTTACACCTTCGCACAGAACCTGGCATTCGCTGATAATTTCTACTTGAAAATATTGTAATCCCAACATTACAAAGTTTAAATACAGAAGTAACTTGTATCTTACTTAAGTTGTGAAGTAGCTTATGCATAACGAACCCATTAAGTTTGATTTATTTTCTGAGGAAGTTGAAAATATAAAAAAATCATGACAAACAGAACATTCGCTATAAAGGCTTAACAAATTAAATTCCTACAAAATATTTCAACAAATATGTGTTCAATATTGTCCAACGAAATTCGTGAAAAATATTTAAAAAGTTTGTCTTTTAACAATGGGGCCCAGGAATTCTGTTTTAAATAGGAGCAAAATGCTTTACATGCTGTGCAATTGTTTTAGTTAAAAAATTACTCATCGAACCAATTGGGCAAAACAATAGTCCGAACTTACTGTCGAATTTCGTAGCCACAGCGATATTTACATACCATCAAGTGACGATACCTATCATTAAGTGTCTGTCAACCTTAACATATACCATAAAAACAGCTTAACCGATTCGAATGCAGTTTTCACTAATGTATTGTAGCAAAGCTTCCCGTGAGATTTAGTGTTTGTTTCATTCCAATCGGTTTACAAACAAAAAATTTATACCGAATACCAAAATACCAAGCATACGAAAACCACGCTTACAAAGTTTAAGTAAATCTCGATTCATATTCGTAACAATGGTTTATTTAACCAGTCACAATACGAGACTTGATTTTTTATTACATACTCTACAAAATATATTTTCATAACTATAGTTTCGTAGTCGATTCTTAATTGATTGGTATTATGATTAGTATTTAAGATTTATTAATTTAACTACATAGAACGGAGCTGACTCAATTTGAAGTACGGACGACCAAAGAGGTCATCATCAATATTGGCATTTCGATCAACACAATTGAACTCTGTGCGAGCTTTCCTGCTATTCTATACAAAATATTATTGCACTAATATTCAATATCTGAGCTACAAAGGTAAGCTCTGAATGTCGGACAGATCCCCAATCATTTCTGTACTTTATTTTCTCAAGCGAACGTCAAGTCGTGTTAACAACGCAGGAATGAAAGCAAAATTTATTTTTAGGCACATCTTTTATTGGAAAATCCGTATTTATTTGACACAGATACCTTTAGAAATTTACAGACATACGTCAATAAGCAACTGAAGAAAAGGTGTCTTTGGGGTGCTATAGGCCCAATATTAAATCCTACTAACATAATATTATAAAATAAGTTTGTGAGAATGTTCAAAAGTTCTTGAATATTATAAAATATGTTATTAAAAAATATGAAGTTTTTATAATTTATGTGATTATTTTTTTTCATCCACTTAGTTTATTTTCTATGATGTCAAACAAACAATTCATTACATTAAAATTAGAAAATCGAAGGCGATATAATCAAATCGACCTTCAGGTCTATCAACGAAGGCTAGCTCGCATCACAACTATAAAACAAGAAAATACGTATATAAATATTTTTATACAAAAGCTTCTTCCATTAGACTTAGTGGGATTCTGACCCTTAGCCCCATTTTTACTGTAGGCACATCTTTATTTCGACCACGATAGAGACCCAAGTTTATCGGTGAGTAAATCATAATAGACTGTCATTCGTCCGTCAGGATCCTACGATCCTACGGCATTTACGCTCACTGACAAACCCGTTTTATGTCTGTGGAACGATTCCCACGCCTGGATTAGGAAAATTGTGGCTACACACGAGGAGGAAATTCGGCAGAAATCGAATTATAACTTCATTGAGAATAT
This sequence comes from Synanthedon formicaeformis, assembly GCA_945859745.1. Lineage (NCBI taxonomy): Eukaryota > Metazoa > Arthropoda > Insecta > Lepidoptera > Sesiidae > Synanthedon > Synanthedon formicaeformis. The sequence goes on along the minus strand of OX243959.1, from coordinate 9,719,012 downwards.
TCTATACAATTCTCAGATAAGACACGATAAGCAACTTTTATAAGTTTGATTGTCTGTGGAACGTAGCTGCCAAATGGATGGACTGCTTTTTGATAGGTTTTTTTTGTAGGAAATTCGGCAGAGATCGAATTATAATTTCTTTTGAAATATTCTATACAAATACTTACATAAGACACGAAAAGCCACTTTTTAACACCGACGCAAAAACTCGATGTTATAAGTTTGACTGTCTGTGGAACTTAGCTCCCAAATGGATGGACTGCTTTTTGATAGGTTTTTTTTTGTAGGAAATTCGGCAGAGATCGAATTATAATTTCGTTTGAAATATTCTATACAAATACTTACATAAGACACGATAAGCCACTTTTTAACACCGACGCAAAAACTCGATGTTATAAGTTTGACTGTCTGTGGAACGTAGCTCCCAAATGGATGGACTGCTTTTTGATAGTTCTTTTTTTGGTTTAAAAGCCGATATGATCGGTATTGTTCTTAGTTATAATTTGTTGAGATCTGTTCACGCGTTTGAAGACCATCAGCCTATTTCCTAGTTGATTTGACTAACTTGCTGTTTCACGCAACTTCATCCGTGTAACTTTATAAAATACAGTCTATGTACGAGTATATTCGCTGCTAATTTAGCTGCTAATGTAATATGTGAATTCTATTTGAGTTTCTTTAGAAACAAAAATACAAAACTATTCTCTTTATAATACTATGATAAACGATTTACAGTAACATAATATTTTTCTAATGTAGCTACAAAGACGCTGAATCGGTGCGGAATGAAATGGAGCATTAACTGTGAGAAACGACCTCAGGTATTTAAATCTTAGATCATAACTTTTCACATTCATAATTCCCCAAGACCATATTTAGCAAAAAGCAGCTTAATTTATCAATGTCGTTTAGTTAAAAAATATACAGGCTCTTTCATTGTTGTATTTACTTGATGTTTTATCATTAACATTAAGATTTTTACATTTCAAATAGAATATGTTCATTGAATAGGCATAGTTGTTTGATTTAACACAAATATTTAACTCAACGATCAACGATCAACTTCAAAACATCAACGAAAATGAAATTTTTGACCAGTAGTATATCGCAGACAGGTCGACGTTCTACTTGTGATGGTATGTGGCTAACGTTGCCTACAACACAAGCAGGATGTCAACAATCTAATATACTTTCTTGTATTTTAATATCATAATATGTGACGTCAATATTTGATTGCAATAGATTGTTTGAATAGTTGGAAAAGAACTAAGAACTTTGGATAGAATAAGAAAAATAAGGATTTTTACTTTTTTCTGGACATTCTTTTCAAATTTTCTCTTCATAAGAACTTTCCTCGGATTTGACGAATATTAAAAAAAGCCGTATTAGTTTACCCGTGCTCAAGTTTTGCGCTAAGCAACATTCGTTTTTATATACATATACGTATTACATAGATTTAATAACAGTCAAGCAGACTTATAACTTACTTTACAATTAATTACTAGTTCGTCTCACTATACAATACTATATACAATACTATATACAATACTATATAAGTACATGCAACACTATAATATATGAATGAAACATTTTTAAAAAAATAGGTACATTCGTTTCAAGGATGCGGTTTTATTTTATGATCTTAGACATAATGTTCAACATTTAAAAAAATATAGTTATATACATAGTTATTTTACGTAAATCCTTACTTCGCGATAAACTCAAAAACTACTGCACCTAAAACTAAAAACTACTAATGGATAGAGTGATTCTCGAGGAAGGTTTTAGTATATAATTTACAAAGTTACGCGGGCGAAGTCGCGGGCAGCAGCTAGTACAAATATAAATTAAAGCTCCCTGAAACAAGCCCTATAAACAAACAACTACAATAAGAATTATGGGAGTATCTTTTTGGTAACATGTTGTAACGTAAAGAAAAAAAAGTTTAAGCACTTGAGTTACACGAACAGAGATTTAATGTTTTTTTTTTTACTTAATGAGCCAACTAAGCAATTTATTTTAAATAAAGTTTTAGCCGGTTCCTTCACCCCTTAGTCTACAACAAATCCCTCAAAAACTTTGACATATTGTAAAGCAACTTACATTCAGGCCTCACTTGTAGAAAACTAGTTCGTGATTCTATGTAGGTACGTTTCTTTTATTCAATTAGCTAATCTTTTAAGCATTAATAGATATTAATGAAGAGTGTCTGTAATTATAATTATATGAATTGGTGACGCTCTCTTTTATGGTGAGCATGCCAATGGGACAAAGTGCTGAATATATTTGAGAAGAGTTTTCAGGGTTCATCTGAAAAGGTTACTATCGTCGTCTGGGACTACAAGTAACACAAAGTGCTCAAATATGGCTTTCTAACGTGCACCGAAATACAAATACGCTTGTTCTATATATTATTTTACAGAAGAGGATAGCCACTGCCATCGCTGAACGCCAAATTCTAGTGTTCCGATTAAACGTAACGTTTCCAAACATGGCAATGCAACCAAGCACATTGTTCTCGAATTATCGCCAAAGTTAGCGAACTAAGCGAAGTTTGTTGAAATATTTCGAAGCAAGTAAATTAATTGGGCCGTTTAATTTGGTATAAACTTTGCTTTTTTCCGTCGCTCTCTGAAAGAGTTTGGGGATGGTTTTAATTGTTTCCTGTGTATTTTTAAAGCTCCAAGAAAGCGATTTTTTTTATGAACGACAATAAGTAGTTACCTACTTTAAGTAGGCTACTTATATGAACTATCTAAGTAAGAATTCGTGTGTTTTTTTTACGTCTAATGTTGTCCCGTACGTCTAAACGTCTAAATGTTTATCTACCAAGTTTCATGAAAATCAGTTGATTAGTTTAAGAGTTATGAGGGAACATACATACATACAGAAAAAAATTCTAAAAATGGTCAATTTAGTTTCAGTATCATGTATAGAGCCTATAAACACGATATCTCTGAAAATAAAGTAACTTACTCCATGACCAACCCTTACAGATTTATTATTAGTATTGATACTATTGGATAAACTTAAAAAAAAATCGCACTTTATGCAACTAACGATCTTGGGGACAATGCGTGAAAATTGAAATCACATCCCGACGCCATTACATCTGATGATTTATGGTCCGCACATGAGAGGTTGGTGACATGTTCCCATTCATACCACGAGGGCATTCGTTCGTAAATGGCCGAATTATACGAGAAAAGAAAAGGCGCTTAAGAAATTTCTCGGTTTAGTTTTCTTGATATCCCACTATAGTTTCATGTAATGGCTAACTAATATTTATTATTTTTTGCACAAGAGAATGTAAAAATAATAATCTTCTTTGAGTATTTGGATCAATGAGACACGGTCGATACTTTTTTCAAAATCGCTCAATCCCGATCACGTGACAGCTACGATACACATCAAACTTATAACACTCCGTTTTTGCGTAGCCGGTTTAAAAAGGCTTTGTATGTAAATTGATAACCGGTATTGGTTGTGGTCCACCTATTTTGTCCACCCGGGTGGACCACGAGCAATTTTTTTTGCCTATAGTCCACCTATGTTCACCCAGATGGACTAATACGCAGATGGCAATATTAAAATTTATGGCCTTAGCTTTGATATCGACATTTTACGAAATTATTTCAGCCGACTCTAAGATAAAATCAAATTGTGCAATGAAGAGCTGGTAATATCGTTGATTCATTTTTCACCCCGAATATATCATATCAGGAAGTGGACAGACGTGATCTGTTTGGTTATCGGAATATCCAAAATATAAGAGTATATTTAATAAAAATTCGAACCACATGTAACACGTGCATGGGGAACCAATGAGATGAAAATATTCTGAGCCTTATTGTTGAAAATAAGCTGCAATTTATGAATACTGTGTGAAAAAATGGTCCATTGACTCTGTCTGTCTGTTAAATTTTCAAGCCTTAACTACTCAATCATCATATTTTGTACACGTTGTCAGGGATATAGGAAAGGATATAGGGTACCTTTCATACAGGAAAAAGTACTATTCCTGAGGGTTCATTTAAAAATATAAAAAGTTATAGCGGCCCCACTGTCACCACAGCAATACTTATACATTTTCTCAGATAATATATATATCACGAACTGCCGGATTATACGATCGGCTGCCGACATATATATTATTTTTAACTCAGACGAAGTCCCGGGCAACAGTTAGTATAAATCAAATTAAAATCAATTACAATAATTATAGTAGTGGCAAGACAGTGCGTTTTGCAGTCAACATCGCAGTCATACATTGTAGTCCGGTTCCAAGCATAGTATTACATATTTTTTTCAACTGTATATAATCACCTAAGCCAGTTCACTAACGAAATAATAGGTAAAATAAAAACATATAACACGTGAGCGTAAGCGAGTTAACTATCCGCCAGTTGACTAATAACCAAAGATTTAAATCGAGAGATGCGGCATTTAATACAACATACATTATACTAAAGACAAAAGTATAATTTACATATACTTTTGTCTAAACACACATTTCTTACTTCTTACATAACACAGACAACACATTCCTTACTTCAAACGTGACTGTGACGATAGCGACGCTCTCAACAAGCGACCGTCACTCACTGTAGCTGGCGTGCAACTGTAGTTGGGTGTAGCGCCTGCGCTAAACCCATTGTTAACAATTTTCGGTGTGTTTTTAGTATGGCGTGAGGAGATTACGCCGCATCTTTCGATTTAAATCTTTGCTAATAACTCAACACCCTCGCTGTACATAAGACTACCGTGAAATATAATTATAAATGTACTAAATATAAAAAATCTACATTTTCAGATGAACAAGAAATAATTCCTCTAAGAAAATTAAATTAATTTTTTTAAAACTATTTCGTACACCTGGCATCTCATTATAATAATCTAACGCTCAAGAAAATGAGTTTACTAGGAAGGCGCCTCTTTAAAATGCTTCGCATGCAGACCTCCGTGAATTTTAAACTTCATGCAGAAATATTAGAGAAAGAATTTTCATACGTAGGTACACAGATACTTACTTACTTACTATTTAAATACACTACTATTTTTAACTTCAATAACGTCTTTATTAAAAGTAAATGTCATTTCTATTAACTAATTAAAACTTTTAATTCAGATTATTTAACTTAATTAAAATACCTTTGAAAAATATACTTACTTTTAGTAAGTAAATTGTATTATAGAATATTTTTCAAGACCTATTTACTCGCCCCTGCTTTGCTAATAATATCATTATTAGCAATATTATCATACTTCAATACTAATAATAAATCTGTAAGTGTAGGTATTGTATGTATGTATGTTCCTCCATAACTCTTAATCCAATTAACTGATTTTCATGAAACTTGGTAGATAAACATTTAGACGTACAGGACACAGGATAGCCTACTTTTTCTTTTTCAACGCGGACGAAGTCGCAGGCGCCAGCTAGTAATAAATAATAGAGAAATGAAAAATATTATGTACGATTACATATATTTTATAATGTTTATTTATCATCAATCTTTCAATACTAAAAATAAATCTGTAAGTGTATGTTGTGAACTCCAAATGACTCAACTCCAAATGACTCCACTCCAAATGACTCCACTCCAAATGACTGAACTCCAAATGACTGAACTCCAAATGACTCAACTTCAAATGACTCAACTCCAAATGACTCAACTCCAAATGACTCAACTCCAAATGACTCAACTCCAAGTGACTCAACTCCAAATGACTCAACTTCAAATGAAGCACACTGCATTTCGCAGCAACTACTTTCCAGATCCAGATCAGAGACAACTAAAAAAAATTCATTTCCCAAGTTGACCCTACCGGGCATCAAACCCGGAAAAGTATCCTATATGTTAATTCAGGTAATCATCATTACATCAGTGAAAACCTCATTCAAATCGGTCAAGCAGTTTCTAAAATTAGCTGCTCAACGCGCAGACGAAAATTCTAAAAACTATTTTTTGATCTCTGTAACATAAGTAGGTACATATGTGTAATTTTTAAATATCCTATGTATAGACACGGCTCGTTTAGTATTTAATTTATATTTGTATAGATTGAAAATCACATTGAATTTAAGTTTAAACTATACTAACTATAGGTTTTTTATACGGTAACAGACATGCTAAACGGAGAGTTCTAAGAAAGGGAAGATTCATCGAATCGAAGCAAAGAATGGTGGTGCTTTGATACTACTTCCAGTCCAACGGTTACGTCAAAAGAGCTAAAGGTCAAATATTCTGTGTGGGTATTCGGATAAACACCCAAAGGGCATCTCAAAACAAGGAGTATAAAAAACAATGAAGAGATTATGTTATTATATTTTTACTACATGTTAAGGCAATGAGAACGTAAAAAAAGTCGGACTCGATTTTAACTCGGTTTTTATTAATTCACTTGCTTTGCTGCTTGTACTTGCTTTACTGCTTGCAGCAAGTCATCCTAGTATGCAAAATCGGGATAGTAATTCATAACCTTCTCACATTAGGCTGAAATTTTAAGGGCATATTCTATCAGTAGTTTAAAAAGTTTATGCAAAAAGCCAGCCTGTTCTGGCGGTTGCAAGTGCCTGCCAGACAAGTATAATATGGTGGGAAAACTAGCAAATCATCCAAGTATGCAAAGTTGTTATCGGGATAGTAATTTGTAACCGTTCCATTAAAAAACTACCTAAAACGAATTTTCTCGAAAATACGACACTGACAGATCGATTTCTAGACCTAAAAAACCCCTAACCCTAGATTTTCGTCAAAATCGTTAGAGCCGTTTGCGAGTCGTGGCAAACAAGAATAACACGAACTTTTAGTATTATAAGATAATAACAATTTATAAAGACTAATAAGTTTCAATCATAAATAATTGTTAGGATAAATAAAAATTTATTTCACAACAATCAAGCTCAACCACCACAGCCAAAGTTGAAACGCCCGATTATCTAGTTAAGACATAAAACAAACAAAATATTATAATACACATGTATATTCCAAGAAATTGTAAGCCTAAGGTATCAAGCAAATTTGGTATTTTATTAAACTTTTATAAGCACTGATGAAAATGAAGTACTATACTGTTTTTGAAGGTATATTATGCATAGAGTTACTCGGATCTTGCTCTTATAAATCAACGTCTGATCTCATACGAAATGATATTACGGAACCTACGTATGAATATTTAAGGTATTATTACTTTAAGAAGAAGAAGATAGGTTAGCTAAATCAGAATTGTGATTTCAAAGGTATTATTATGACAGGTTTTCTCTCCAGTTAATAATAATTTTATTACCATAATCATAGATTTATGATAATCTGTGTTCAAAAGTCACAGATGTAAAAACATATAACTAAAATATAACATAATTATATGGTACAGACAAATCGTCGGCAAACTATACCCTTAACTATATCTGCATGCAACCATATTACCATGGGACATTAAAATAGACATTATGAAGAATCTGAAGCTAAAGGCCATCGGGAATACGGGAATGAAAACTTTAATAAATGACAAGTCATTCCACTTTGCATTTATCTTTCTTTCAAAAACAACATTGTTCTTAATATTTTTACTAACATCACAATAAATATATATTATACGATTTTTCTATACTTAATTGTATGTTTTGATATCATTAAAATCCTTGTAATTTTATAATATTATTCGTATAATGTGGTCTGTTTGAGTTGCCTTTTAAATAAATAAATATATAATCAATATTTTCACTAAGAACTTGTGTAGAAAAGAATTTCATGATGGTATGGAAAAATTCGTGTACCGTTTCCAATAAATTTCCATTTACATACTATTCAAGGTTCGACCCTTGACTACGAGTAGTACCTTCTTGATAAGTTGCATTAAGATTGAGGCCTTTGTAGGCGGACAAGTGATAAATTTTACTTACTATCAAGGAAGCCTTTTCAATTAGAATGTAAATGCGAAGGCTAGTACAGATACGAATTCAACAATTTAAAATAGAAGTCATATCTTGAAAATAAGGTTTTTTTATTGCTTTTAAAGTAACATTTTATTAGCATTGTAGAGCTGATTTATAAATATGAGCCTTATACGTTAAATCTGAATAGATAGGAGAATAAGACCATTAAAATGTTCTAATTATTATTCTGAGTATATCAACGAGTTATAATAGATTTCAGAGTAAAAGTTTGTACAAATTCCAACATTATTTGTCATAGCTTTAAAATTCTGCATACTTGCATTGATTTATCAGGCTGTAGGTATATTCTTTTCTCTTTATTCTTTTATTTTTCATTTAAATTAAATTTTTCACTGGCATATATTGAACTATTGGAGTGGACAATGCACAAAGGTATCGATTCATTGAAACGCCTATTCACGATATATTTTTATATAAAAACGTATGAAATTTATACACACGGCGAAAAAACCTTTAAACGACATACAGCCATGAAAGACTTCAGTATTAAAGTCTAGTAAATAACATTCTAAAAGGACAAGTTAATATTATACAGTAGAAAAATATTACAAAAACAAATATTTGGACTGAATTCATATTGTGATATATTGCGTTGTACTACAGATATATACTAAGTAGGTATATGTGTACAAAAAATGTCAAAGTACTGCATAAAGTGCTCGTTCCCATAAATGTGTGCACATAAATCTTCTCTCACAGTCATTAAACTCCGTTTTTCTTCATTTAGGTATACAGGTTTCAAATATTTACAAATGAAACTTACACCGTTTAAAATAAACAATTTAGTACAATTGGGAGAAACTTTTACAAGGCTTCGGTTTTTGAAGCTTTTGAAAGTAACTTATTTTGAAACAACTTTTGAAGTAAAGTAAATACTCATAAGTATTCTCATCAAACATTTTTTGTTTTTATTCTGAAATCTAAAATCAAGCCCATTTTATATTCATAACGAGACTTTATAAATAGGTAAAGGATAACTTTAATTTAAAAAAATCATATTATATAAATATTGTGAACTGGAACTTCTTTTAGTATTTCGATACCTTAATTCGCAAAACGAATAACTCCACTTTTGGTTGAAAATGACTTTTTGATACGGGAGAAACTTAATGAATTTAATTTTTAAAAGGCCTATCGGTTAATACGAGCCATAATTTCAAATGTAAAATTGTCTTTTTTCTTTTCTCGCATCACACAAAAAAATATATAACATTTTTAGTCTCCCCTGTAAAGTTTGCCTCAGAGGAGTTATTTCATTTGCGAATTAAGGTATCGATTTAGCGTTTGCTTCCACCTTAAAATGTGTCTCATTTAGAAAACAATTATATATAATACTCATAACGGAAGTCTGCAACCGTTCAAACGTTATTCATCCTTTGACATTACACCCAAACTGCTGCTGCTAGCTGGTTCAAAGCTGGTTATGCTGATGACCTAGTGGTGATCATAAGAGGCTTCTGCCAAAGCACTATTTCGGCCATACTACAGAAAGCTCTAAACGTCATTTGCGAGTGGTGCACAGCAAATGAACTTTCAGTTAACGGTGACAAAACCGCTATAGTACCGTTTACCAGAAAGAGGTTGCTAGACAAATTAAAGCCACCTCTAGTAAATGGCAAACGAGTTGAATTTTCCTCAGAGGTCAAATATCTGGGAGTCACATTCGACCAGAGACTAACGTGGAATGCAGACATTGGAAATGTGATAAATAAGGCTAAGGCAGCCTTATGTATCAGTCGTCGAATGGTAGGGAAGAGCTGGGGTCCGTGTCCCAAGCTCACCCACTGGCTGTACACACCCAAACTAACAGATGTTATATTATGTATCATAATATGTATAATACTTATGATAGAGAAGCGATCAACCAAAGGTTCACATTTTTTTCTACCGAAACGTTCTTATCTCGTTATTTAGGTCATGTGTTATGTCACACTATTTGGTCAACCGCGAAACTTACTCGTATATTTCGCAAGTATAGGTTTTCCGGCTCCCAATAAACTGGCGTAGCGTATTTAATGTTCATGTTCATAAAAATGAAAAAAGTGTATTGTATACCTTGATTTGATACACCAAACATATTTTTTATTATATTTTTTTATAGTTTTTTTTCCTTTACCATTTGAACGAATGTTTTTATATATAAAACTAGAGTTCCACGCGGCTCTACACGTGTTATTACACAAGAATGTTACACATGATACTTATCTACATCGATGTAGGTGAAAACTGTTTATGCCTCAGAAATAAAAAAAAACTACAATTAATCAATTATAACATAATATGTATTAATTTAATAAACTTTTTATAGAACATCTTTAAATTATAGTAAAACTAGCTTTTTCCCGCGACTTCGTCCGCATTTCATTTTAAAAAGATGTTCAAAAAATTATTATTCTATGTTTATTGCTCTTTAATTTTTCTAAAGCGTTGAATTTGTTATTTTTTTTTCTGGATAATTATTTCCTTTATGGATACGACTATAATAAGATTTCAAACAAGTCGTGTCTGCTGCACATTAATATTTTTTTTTTTCTAAAAACAATTACCGTTGCCGAGGTAAAAAAATATTTTTTTAAATTTTTGTCTCTGCGTTTGTGTACGCTAATTTAAGAAACGGCCTAACCAATTTAAATACGTTTTTCACTTATGTATTGATATACCTGGATTACAATTATATGTAGGATATTTTTATCCTGCAAAAGTTTTTGATTCCTGTAGGATTTTTAAAAAACTAAGCACAGTGCTAGTACGATTCTTACAGCGCGTACGCTAATATGACATAAGACATAAAACGCATCACGTTGGTGTTGATATGTTAAAAAAATATTTAAACGATATACCTATTCGAGAAAAGATTGCAATAAAACATTGGTGTCACGTGCGATAAAAGAAATAAATCACGTTGAGAGTTGCCTGCGTAGAGACAATTTTGTCCTTTTTCATAGTATTAGGAATGTAGGCAAAATGACGAATGTATTTCGCAAAGATTTAAATCGAGAGATGCGGCATTACTAGCGAAAGTGTGTTACAAAATACAACATACATTATACTAAAGACAAAAGTATAAAATACGTATACTTTTGTCTAAACACACTTTTAAACACAGACAACACATTCCCTACTTCAAACGTGACTGTGACGATAGCGACGCTCTCAACAAGCGACCGTCACTCACTGTAGCTGGCGTGCAACTGTAGTTGGGTTGAGGGCCTGCGCCCAACCCATTGTTAAGAATTTTCGGTATGTTTTTAGTATGGCGCGAGAAGATTACGTCGCATCTTCGATTTAAATCTTTGGTATTTCGGAGTGTTTCCCTTTCGCAATAGAAAAAGTGTCACCACTCTAAGGAGAATATACCTTAAAGAGAAAATGTTATCAGTAAAAATTTGTATGTTCTATAGAAATTTCAGTGTATTTCAATATTTCAATATTCGCTAATAATAAATTTTGTATAAAGTGAAATAAGAACAATGTATACAAAAAGGTTTGTATAGGGTTGTGTATGCATGTGTATGCCTGCTACCTTTTATCGTAACAAAAGCCTTTAAATTTTTAAATGTCAGTCAAACAATTCTCCAAACAATTTTAAGAACAGGTACTTTAACAGATACTTTGGCAAACTTAAATTCACAGTTAAATCTGCTACTTAAGTCTGGAATGTTGAAATTTTGAATATACTTAAAGGTTTATTTTATATCGTAAGCTTATCACACCAAATGTATGGCCCCAAAGTCATAGGCTTGTATACAAAGGACTGGAGAAAATTTCTGCACATCCAAACCAGAGTTATATGAACATTGAAAAGTGCATTTCTAAAGTTAGTTCTGCTGGGAATCGAACCTGGGACCCTTCAGTCAGAGCGTTAAGGCCAAGGCTTTAACCACTCGACTGATGGGCTCGTCAAATGGGACCACACGAGACTTCCTAAAAGCAGCTAATAAAGGATTTTTTTTTAATTAAAAAAACCAATTTAAAAAAAAATTTTAGACAGTACAAAGCCTTACTACCAAGACTGAGTAACCCCGGACCAATAAACCACATTTCAATTCCGATGAATATTTTTATGAAAAAAATTATAAATTGTAGAACGTCAAAGTATAATGTATGTCCAAAAAAATGCCGTAAAAGGCCGATAATGTCAATAATGACCGAAAGTATAATAGTTTTATTCCTCCTTATACAAGCACGTCTAACGTGTGTGACTAGTGGGTAACTAAGTGAAGAGTTTACAAATAGTGTAGACCCACAAAAGACAAAAAGATACGAAACAATAAGCTTATAATAAATACAAGAGATGATCCGTGTGGACATGTCCGCTGCTTAAAAACTAAAGGGCCACAAATCAAAATTACACTTTTTATAGGAGAGCTAATAGAAAAAAAAAATTTTTTGTCTATTTTTTTTCTCATTAGATATATATCAAATATATGCATAGTATACATCGTTAGTAGCGTAATTTTAAGTAGAATTAAATGTTTTAAGTGCTTTTATAATAAACTGAATACTAGAGAAGATATACCTTTTTTTTTTTTTTTTTTTTTTAACGTTGGGAAATCCTCTTGGATACCCGGCAGTGTAGGGGACACAGCGGGGTTATGCCGGATTCCTACCGGCTAAAACCCAACGACTTTCTATCTGTCGCGGCCGCTGATGGGCGGGGTCGTGGGGACGTTGTTGCACGACTTCGGTACCCCGCCACGGCTATCCAACGCGGGGAGGCCTGTGCTCCCTGTCAGAACCACGGCGTACCCGAAAGTGGAGGTACGCCGGCCTACTCGGGGGACCTTACGACGGGCGGCAGTCTCCCCCAAGACCACCGCCCCGGTCCCGGTTAGGGTGGAAGGCGGCGGATGTAGGCCACCCGCCTGCGCCCGAGCCTTCTCCGGCGGATTGGCTGGGAGAGGGGATCCTCTTCCCGCTGCCTTTCTGCCGCTTCCTTGCGCGACATAACGTGCTCACAGAACGTGAGCATCGCCTGCCACGCAAGGTCACTGCCAACCAGAGAAGATATACCTAGGCATATAAGTTACTTTTAAATATATATAAAAAAAGATCAAAATATACTAAATATAGATTAAAACAACCATAAGTTTTTTTGCAACACACAATATGAAGGATTGGGATTTTTTTTTGCAATAAAAACATTTTTGGATTTTTTTGTTTTATGGCCCTTTAGTTTTTAAGGAGCGATGTATTGTAATATGTGGTTATTCCCCGCAAAAGAAACTAACTCTCAGCAATAATCCTTTGTTTAGAGGACCGATCAGTTCGAAAGCCGTTATTGTGTAAGCTACTTATCTTGAAGTTAGGAGCAATATTGACCGATATTTTGCTAAGACGGAAAATTAATTAAAGTTTCTATTAGCTCCGTAAATGTTAAGCTGATTTTCAGCTATTACGCTTTATCTAGCTGCTGTTAACTAGCTGTTCCACGCGACTTCGACCGCGTAACTTTACAACATATCGCTGCTTAAAAACTAAAGGGCCATAAAACAAAAAAATCCAAAAATGTTTTTATTGCAAAAATACAATCACAATCCTTCATATTGTATGTTACAAAAATACTTGTGGTTGTTTTATTCCATATTTAGCATATTTTGATCATTTTTTATACATTCAAAAGTAACTCATATGCTTATATCTCTTTTAATATTCAGTTTATTATAAAAACATTTAATGCTGCTTAAAAATACGCTTCTAAAGATGTATAATATGCATATATTTGATATATATCTAATAAGAAAAAAATAAACAAAAATAATTTAAATTTTTTCGATTAGCTCACCTGTAAAAAGTGTAACTTTGATTTGTGGCCCTATAGTTTTTAAGCAGTGTATGTTATTGATAGTGTATGTTACTCGCTGATAAATGCAGCTTTCTATTGGGGAAAGAAATTTTAGAATCCGTCCAGTAGTTTTTGTAATTATTCATAACAAACAAAAATACTAATATTTTCTCTTTATAATATTAGTATAGATAAAATAAATTATTTTGAGATAGCAAGACTGTTAATTAATCTTTTTTGTCTTATATTTGACATTTTACACAGTCTTGTTATTCTGAGGTCATCTACAACTGCACGAGATTGCAAAGAAGTAATATTCCAGTATAGCGAACTGAGGAAACTGTAAAAATACAACAAGTACCTATTACTTAGATCTCAGAAAGACGGAATTATAATTAAGTAATTAACAAGACAATAAGTTTAGATATAAAATTCTAAACTTTCCAATAAAAAAGATCACAATCCCAATACATATAAGTAATACGATCGATGGCTTAGAGCACAGCACTAAATTGATACAGAATTTTTTTCATAAACATAACCTGCGTAGCGCCTCAATACATCTTCTGTCATTTCGCATTCACGGCAATTGAGATTGAAAAAAGGTTTGTCTCTAGGGACCAACGAATGTGTTCCCGATTTGATCAAATTTCATCAGAACTATTCTGCCTAAATATCAGTAGAGTAGGTGAAAAGCGATATTTTGTAAATAGTTGACAATCATGTTATTAGAATTCAGCGCCTCTTTCACAAACGTCAAGTAGGCCAAACTGTCATTTAAAGTCACCGGTAACCGGGAATAATTTATATACCTTTGTTTGTACGGTAAACGTCCCAAACATTAAATAGAATATAATTAAAAAAAACGGCTATCGAATGATGCAGTAAACCGAGTGCATAATTCAATATAACAGAAAATGATTTCTAAAAGTAACTAATCAACATTTTACTTTTAGTTTGTGAAAGAGGCTCTAACAGATGATTTTAGTAAACTCATTATCATGTTCAAATCGTTATAGCGAAATTTAATTATTTTTTATCACTGTGTTAAAAAAAAAATGTGTACGGATAGCGATTGACCTCAATCTCACCTAATGGTAATTGAAGATGAGGTCGAAGATAGAGTTTGCGGGCTCATTATTAAAATATTCGCTCTATTCTTGAAGAGTCGCAAGTTGTATATTTCAGGGAAAATGGAAAGAATTTCAGTCACTCGCTGTGCGCATTTTTTATTATTATTATTGTATTATATCAAGACCACAATCTCATCTGTTGTGTGGTGCAGATGCGGCCGAAGGTGGACCACGCTTAGTAACTGTTGGACGAGCGTGAAACGTACTGTCGGTGGATTAAACAACATGTGCATCTTATATTATAGGTTAATCTGGAATATCGTAGCAACATATTTTTAAACTTAATTAATTTTATTAATTTGTTCTGTATAAAATAAATTGTGCATGTGTACGAGATGTTTTTTCATTCATTCAAAAGAAAAAACTTCTAAGCACATATAAATCTCGCCAAGGAATACTAGAGCCTATACTATTTGCATTGTCTCACACTTTATTTTACTAGTAACCAAGTACGAAGTTGCTTGTTTATGAGGATCAAACAAAGAAGCCTTTAAGCTCTCTACAGCCCTTTATCACATAAAAATGTATTTTATATCTGTAGGTAGCAATATGATACGGCGACATTTCCACAAATAAATTGCGTCGTCATTCTTCAAAAATATAATCCACTCAAAAGAAACATAAAACCGTTCATTTTCCCGGAATTTTCAGGTCGATTTTCAGGTCGTGAGGTTACACCACCCCATCATTTTTAAAAATTAGAGATGGATACAGCGATGGTAAAAACAGTATCTTAATATATAAGAAAGGCGATGTGTGTGTGTATGTATGTTCTCTATGGACTCCAAAACCGCTGAACCGTTTGATGAAACTTTCAGACAATCTTAAGATTAGTCCAACGGGTAATCCTGTGAAGTTTGGTAGCGATCAAACGCGGACGAAGTCGTGGGCACCTACTAGTATAACATAAATCATATTGTATATAATCATGTTATAATGATGATAATAATCATATAAATTATATATCTTTACATAGTATAAAAAAAATCGCTTCCTGCCGTCTGTTCCCTTGTAAGTACGTACGCTTAGATCTTTAAAACTGCTCAACAGATTTTAATGCAGCTTACACTAATGACAGTTTGGCCTACTTGACGTTTGTGAAACAGGCGCTAAGCGTTAAAAGAGCCGCGCGAAGCCGGGGGCGACTCGCTAGTAATTATATAAACGTTATTGCTGTAACAAGTAATGCCCAAATGTTTTTAAATTTTTAGACGATCTCTCGGGAGCCTAACATTTTTTTAGGATAAAATGTATCCTATGTGTTAATCCAGGTAATAAATCCAGGATGGATAAAATTTGGCATACAGAAAGTATGCCAAATTTTCGCATATATAATATTAGTAGGAATTATAAATCATTTCTGTAAATAAGCAAGGATAAAATTATAAAAATAAAAAATGAGATAAAATTGATACAGTAAGTTGATAAAGTTAAACAGTATTATGATAAGAGTAGAAAGAATAGTACCTAAGTGTACTAAAAGCAGGCAATACTCCAATTTGTAAGTAGACACCTTTCCACAGTATGGTATTGGTTTTCCAAAAACACTTTATACATAATGTATAAGTAAGTGTTGGAAGCGAATGTAATTCGCTAAGCGACTTGACACCCAAAATAAATTCGTTGGTCGTTTATTGGCGTTTTACGGCCTCAACATTACGTCTTCCCTCAATCAAAAATACAGCGCAAAATGCGATGAAATTTCTACGTCTTTTTTATCAAACAACGTCACAACCTCAAAGCAAAGGAGATGTTTAATATGTGTAATTTGAAAAAATTCAGTTCAATAACTTTTCCGCGCCTTTTGAGCGTATAATTGCATTAAAATTCCTATGGTCCTTTTTGTTATATTTGAAGCTATTAATATTTTAATTTTCTTATAAATAAAGAAAGATAAACATTCTAATATAAAAAGACAAATCAGATTTATTGTATATTTGTTTACGGGCTAATCTTCGAAAAATTCATTCATCAATAGTTAGAATAGAATTTCAGGATGGGCATAGCCTATGCCACGCGGACGAAGCCGGGGACACCAGTTATCTAAAAACAAAGATCCAACGCTTGGCAAAAGTATAATGTCAAGCGTCAATATACGTCAGAAGTTATATTTGGTTTAAATATTTTTTCAGGCGTTAATCTCTTATTTTTCAAAGTATACGAAGTCGCAGACGCCGGTAAGTATTAAATTAAAAGAATATGGGGTATCTTTCATCTAATATAGGAAAGAATCATCTAAAAATAAAAATGAAGACGTTTCTCAAAAAAAATTATGAGCAATAAAGGTTAGATAAATGTTTTAACAACTAAGAAAATGGAAGAAAAAGAAAGTGGAATGGCGTAGATAAATCAAATAGATGACGAGGGGCATTGAGTTAATCATACCAATTAAATTGCTATTAGTTTTTCCGAAGTAAGTAAGAAATGCCAGAGCCCATTTCCCTTCTTTTATTTTGTCCTTTCCCTACCGTGTTTCATTTCTACGCCTCTTACGTGATCGATGGCACTCACGCGACACTCTTGGGTCACGGTGACATTTCTCATCTAATGATTTGAGACTACCTGTTCGACACACATCGACAACCCTTTTACATTTACATGGACAAATTAAAATATGACATGTATTTGTATATTATTAATGGAATTTTTTAAACTCAGAAATGAATTATATATCGTTGGCATAAAGTTTCTAATGAAGTTCAAATGTTTAATATAGTTATTTCAGTTACAAAAAATAACTATGTAAGATCTTTAAAGAAAAATTCTATACATAAATGTATATAATAATGTAGGGAGACACACTGCGTTTCAAAGTTATCAACCCGAGTGCCTTACAGAAGTAGGGCCCACTTCGCTTTGCAGTCATTTGAGCAGCCCGTCTGGAAGCCCTAAGTTAAGACCACCGTTTAAATAACAGCATGTGTGCTGTTGTGTATCCTTGAGTGAATTAGGGATGGCAGAGCCCATTTTCTATGCCTTCCTAACCCCTTATCCATAATCCTACCATGATAAGCCGCGCACTTGCAACAACTGTGACATTTCGGTATTCAACTACCATCAAGTGGAGCGTCAGCCTTCACATTAAAAAAAAATTGGTCGAGTTTACATTATTTAATGATCATTGTAAAGTTATTTTCCATGTAATGAATGAGCTGTGTAAATTGGCCTTAATGAAAATCGCCCTTGAAATCCCATCGTTTATTCGATAAACCCAATCACACGCCACCTGAGTCGCGAGAGTAATCCGTCACGAGCTCAACAACTTTTTATTGTCGACCATTTTTAGTCTAAATTCGTAGGTACAAGACCGAGTTACAAGTTGTTTTTTTTTTTTATATTTAATTTCATTTATAAAAATTCAAATTAAATTAACGATTTAATTTTATTGTAATTTTAACAATAAAAATTCAATAATACAGTGATAAGAGTATAAAGAAATATTAATATCAAATCAAAACATTCAATTAAAATCCGACAATGCATTAAATATTCATGATGAAATCTCAACAAAATTATTTCGTCTTTGTCTAAGAAGTTTACATTCAGAAATAGTTAAGGATGGTTTCAAATATTATTAAAGAAGCTAAAGTGTATTACAAAACAATATCGGTTCTTTAACAAAGCAAAACATTATTAAAACAATCCTCAATAACTGTGCACTATTCACACCTGTGGTAAATCTAGCATTTTTCCGCGACTTCTTAAGCGTCCCTTTTTCTAAACATTTATTCAATCTTATTTTTCATATATTTTTGTCAGGCGCCGATTTGTTATTTTAAAGTTATCCCTCGAGAACAATACTTTTTTACTGGACGAAAGGTACATTTTTCTTTTCTATGTCCCTGAAAACGTGTATTTGACATTTCCCAATGTCATAATATTAAGACGTATAGTATAGTAAGAGCGTAAAAAAGTAGCAGTTTTCACATCAATCAAACCTAAGGAAGTTAGTGAAAGCCCTTCGTCAACTAGAAAATGGACCGATGATTTTCAAACGCCTGAACAGATCTTCATAAACTATAGCTAAGAACCATATCGATCACGTCAGCTTTCAAACAAAAAAAAAGGATCAAAATTGGTCCATCTGCTTGGGCGTTACGATTCCATAGACAGACACACAGATACGCAGCCACACACCTCAAACTGTTAAGGCTGGTTTTAGTGTCACGCGGACCGTCAGTACGGATTGCTCCGCACGGACCAATATTTATTAAAGCTAGGGAGCGTTTTAGAGTAATGTGGACAGGTCCGTACGGACGACCGTCCGCGCGCCTCTGCCTGTAGTGAGCGTTTTAGTATCACGCGGAGCGCACGCGTCGGCGGAGTACAATCATGGAGAGTCGATATTGCGATGTTGACACGAGTCGAGTGTGCTCCGGGGCTGTCAGAACGACACTAAAACGACATACGCGGACGGTCCGCGCGGATAACGTACGCGCGGACCGCTCCGTACTGATGGTCCGCATCAGAACAAGAATTCTTAAGGTGCGTTTTCAATTAGTGTTCTGAACAGTTCTGAGCGAGCAATCGTTCGTTCGTGCGTAAATGAAAACACTTGAGCGAGCGAACGTGTTTGTTCAGTGATGATCGGCTGGACGCGGCGAACGATTGCTCGCTCACTCATTCGTTCAGTGTAAACGAAGTCTGTAGCGAGCGAGCTGTTGATCTGATCTGTGCGTTCGCCCGGCGTTGTACGTGCTCGTTGGGTCTCCGATCTTTTACCTGAACATTTTTGTTCTGAACAATTGTTCGTTTCCTCATTGAATGAAAACAGATGTTTTCTGTGTCGAGCGAGCTTTGGCAGAACAGCAAATGTTTGCTCTGAGCACTAGGTGAAAACGCAGTTTTAAATGTTATATTCAAGCACGATTTTATGTGTCAAATTTTCATTTGATCTAAAATTTTAATTTCACTGGAACTGGTAAAATATTCGGTGAGTTCGTGAAAATAGAATATTTTGGAAATTAAATTTCACTAACACGCTACCGGTAGATGACATCATTTGAAAATAGGAAGGGTTGTAAAAATAACACATTAAAAAATAAGTAACAACGTTCATCAATGAAACGAGTCGTTCTAAAAATAAAATGTAGGTGCCTACATATCATAAACTGACGTCATATTTCATGATTCAGTTAAAAGTTACTGGTATGAAAGATAAATTTTATTTCGTATAAATAGCATTTAGATATTATTACATAACTAGCTGGTGGCCGCGACTTCGCTCGCGTTTAAAAATAAAATAAACAAGCAATATAATGACATCTTTATTGCTAATACACTTTTGCAAGGCGTTATTAGTTTTCTTAATTTTAGATGATCCCCCGGGGAAAAGGATTCAAAATTGAAATCTGCTTTACTCGAAAACTATTTTCAGCTAAAATGTCAAATGACAAAATTTACTGCAAATGAACTTCGCAACAGCCCTTGAAGAGGAACACATCGAATTTCCGGCAACCCTCTACATTGGCTATTCAATGCCAAAAATAACTGTTTAAAAGACAATTATTATGAAGTCACGATTCAGGCCACAACAAAATAAAACTAGTTATCTCTGTTGCATCCAAAGCTCTTGTTTTTTTCCTGATTCTTCAATAATTTTACGTATAAATGTAATACTATATTAATACGTATATTAATATGTTTACTATAAAAAAATATCCTGAAAAAATTAATAGAAAATAAATAATTATAATATAATAACAGAGTGGGATATACGTAATACGCTTGACTAGCTGTAACAAAACTATATATCGTTTATACAAAAGTAGTATCGCTCTTTCCATGATTGAAAACCGTATCAAAATTCATTTGGTCGTTTAGAAGAAGTAAACGTAGAAATGAAGAGACACGGACAGCGACTTCAATTTATAATCTATATATACCAATATAAAGATGAAGAGTTTGTTTGTTTGGTTGTACTTACGCTCTAATCACAGGAACTACTGGTTCAAATTAAAAAAAATTGTGTTGCATAGTCCATTTATCGAGGAAGGCTGTAGGCTTTCGTATGCATACCAACTTAAAAATAAAAATATTAATTTAAAAGACGATCCTTGAAAAATCCATATTTTAACACAAGTTTTAATGCAACTTTGAGAGTGATTAGGTCAATTCAGTGTACAAAAACTCTAAAATACTTTGCATGCAAACATTGAATGGTTATTCAAGAGTTCAAATAACTTTATACGAAATAGATATATGCAGTAGTTTTGTCAAAAAGAGTATATGCCCAAGGGTCTGTCTATGATTTTATTTTTGGTATGAATCATTGTGCACCTCACTCGACTGCTCTTCCCGCGCTTTGTGCTGTGTGAGACAGGACGCATTTTAGCAATGAGACCGATAAGTTCGGGCCGCCGACTTGTTTCACGTTAAGGGTTGTTGCCCTAGAATCTTTTCATAAACTCGGAATTACGCAAAATTAAAAAAATTATGTTTGATTTTAAGTAAAACTCTCCCTAATCGTTGAACTATTTATGTATAATAGAAAATTACCTTTAGCAGGAATCGTTAATGGGGCTGTCACCAACAGAAGTTGACGTAGCGAGTTATTAAGTTTAGACTATAAATACACCTGGGCTTTGAAAATCCGACCGCGGCCCTTCCGAATATCGAAGAACTCGATCCGAATCAAGAAAGATTAATAAGAAAAGTTTGTTTCTCTTTGCAATTTAATCTAGGGTTTAAAAAGTTCGTCCAGATATTGCAGTGAGATGCGGTGTTGTTATTAAATTTTATTTACTCGTATCATAATAATGAAACTATTTAAAGTTTAAAACAAAGTACTGAAATTATAGCTACATTAATCTCGTTAAAACTATCTTTGAACAATTTTGAATAATGCAAAAGAGTATTAAATTTATCTTTCCGAATTTCTTATAAACTAATCGAAGAAAAGAAATAAAAGATAAATTCCTGAATTGAGAGTGAGAGTGATATGATAATCATGTTTTACATTGATAAGTGGAAATACTATTACTGCGCAGCCTTAAGCGGTCCCTAGACGATCATGCGGCATGACATGCGCTTACGTGAATTATCATGCTGCATGCCATGCTGCATGACCATCTAGGGACCGCTATACGATCATGCGCGTATGTCAGTCATAGATTACAGGATGAAAAATAAAAGGAACTAATCAATTAACTGCCAGCACGTAGTTGCATGTCATTCACATCAATCTATACAATTAAACGGTCATGCATGCATGACAGCACGTAAAGCATGTCATGCTGCATGATCGTCTAGGGACAGCTTAAGTATCTGTAGGCAACTCAAATCCCCTTTACATAAGTCCTCAATGAAATAACAGCACGCGTGCTTTTGTGTTTCAGTGTGCGAATAAGCCAGAGCCCTTCTCTATCAATTCCTAATTCTTTATGCTTTATTTTGTCACTAGCTGGTGCCCGCGACTTCGTCCGCGTTAAAAGTAAGGGATGTGTAGCGCCTGACTAAATATGTAAAGCAAATTAACGCCTGACATCTTGCTGTTATAAAATTTTCAGGGATTGTATCTTTATTTTTAGTAGATAGCTGGTGCCCTCGACTTCGCCAGCGTTGAAATTATATACTAAAACCTTCCACTTGAATCACTCTATCTATTTAAAAAAACCGCATCAAAATCTGTTACGTAGTTTTAAAGATCTAAGCATAAGTAGTGACAGACAGACGGTAAGCGATTTTGTTTTATACTATGTAGTGAAGATCACCAACGCCAGATATAAATCCTGATGGGATCAATTTGTCGTGGACACATCAATAGATTTTTATAGTCTTAAAAGTAATTAATTACGTATGTACCTATCTCAACGCTGTTTTTTCTATTAGCTAAAAAAATCCAGCTAGGTAAATCGTTATAAAACAAACTAATGACGGTTTTGTTGGAATATTTAAAATCTATCTGACCATCACATCTAGTGTGAACTAATCTTAAACCAAAAGCTTTAAGAAATTTCCTAATAAAATATTAATGATAACAATTTCTTTAATTGCGATTATTCTTTTTTAGTCGATGTTTGGCTAGTTGGAAAAAATTGCTTTCAGGCACTTGAATTATGGTCACTTGAAATTTGATTAATTTAATTAAGCTTCGTATTAACTAAAAATATTGAGGAATCAATCTTAAAACACTTCAAGTTCGATTAAAAAAATTTACATCTACATGTAATAACAACATATCTGCAAGAATAAATTAATAACAATAATAATATGATTTAAAAAATAGACTAATGATACATAAAATATTATAATATATGTTTATGTTTATAGTACGTGCAAAAAGTTCACAAAGCTTTTATGTCTAAATAACTAATAATTTTGAAAGAAACGAATATAACTTATATAAACTTTATATATTAAAATAATAGTTTATATATTAAATTTATATAAATAACATCTTGAGGCTATTTTTTTAATAATACCTTATCAACTGAACAACAAATTCGGTAATTTTAAAATGTATAATTGGGTTCCTTATATAAGGAACCCAATTATTCCCACTTTCCCAATTAATTAAATTTTAAACATTTCGGCATGTTCTCTTTATTAAAAGCCATATCTAAATATGGGCTTTCTTGGTTTTTTATGGTTCTTTGTCTATGAAAATAAAGAGCAACGATTATATTTTCATTAAATAAAGTATACATTTTTAATAGCATACAAATTTTTATACGATTTACAAAGGGTTTTTATTAGTCATTAAAAGTATTTAATGGGTTTCTCCCCTTTAGTGATCGCTTCTAGATCAAACCTTACTCAAAGCATTAAAAAAAATTTAAATGTTTATGTCATTGTGATATTATTATGTTTTTAAATATTACATATAATGTAGAAAAATATACAAAATAAAAATAGTATAAAACAGTTAAAATAAATAATAATTTAACCAGTCATTAGAAGTAATCTAGTCCGGTTATAATCACAACCGATTAATCTCAAGGAGTTCATGCAACAGATGATAATAGATCAGGTAAATTTACCTATAATTGACTTGTACACTAGAGTTATCGCTAAACACTAGCTAACTAGATACTTACTGCTATCAATATGTTTCCTTGACTCCAAAAAAACTTAGGCGACCGACTTCTCAAACTATTTTTCTTATCAGAGCCTAATTGTTAAACAAAAAAAACTTTCACTTGGAATAAACAAAAAGTTTTAAAACTCACAGTTAGTAAGAAACGATTTTATAATGAGTTAGTTACATTTTTGAATATTTTTAGTTACGATTTTGTTTACTTTTCCCGGCAGTACGCGTCGGTACAGCGATCGTGGGTGGAATTAGCAGCGGCCGAACACGGCGGCGTTTACTCGACAAGTGAAATGGGAAACTGAATGAAACCGAACTGGCTACTGGGTTAGAAAGATCGCTCCGTGACTGAACATTACGCTACTTGCACTCCCATTGGGCTTTTCACAGCTACCCATGTCGATCAATTAAGAAGATTGCTTAAGATTGAATTTGTTTAGGATTTAGTGACTACTTAAAAAAGGAAATTCGTCGAGGTGATATTACCACTATTGGAAAAGATATATCGTTATCTTCTTAGGATATTTTGAAGTCGCTTTCCGCATTTGTCTATATAGCAGCTAACTCCTTCTAAACCACGCAACGAATTTGATGCAGTTCTCACCATCAAGTTAGATAATTGTCATGGAATTTTCATACATTTAATAAGATCCAGTTGGGTTTTTCCTGGGCGAAAATTTTCCAAGAGCTGGTCGCTACTGTAATGAGCTAGGAAAAATGTTTAACAAAAACTTTTTTTGACGATCCAGCTTAGATAAATCTATACAGATTCTACATAATATAATTATGTAAATAAAAAAAAATTCCAAATCCAAAAGAAAGAAATAAATAATTGGCCAAGACTAAACACATCAATAAATGTGTATGACCCCCAAAATAAGCATACAACGGATAGGGGGCGACACTCTGCACACCTAGACCGGAGACAACTTTAAAAAGTTCATCTTCTCCGAATAGCTTCATTTAAAAAAGGTTTATTTAAATGCTGTTAAAAGTTCTATTAAAGTAAACATTTAACAGCAATAACCTTTGAATGAAACAAAATGTGCGCGCCGTTATCAAAACAACATGTGAATCAATTCAATTTGTGTGAAATTGCATTTAAGCCGAATATTTATTGGAGCCATTACCTCTCAGACATGATTGCAATAATTGTATGTAAATACATCTCCGAACACCTCTTAACTCCGTCGCGGACGTTGAACTCAGATTTGATAGGAACAGAAACAATGAATTCCTAATTCTTCACATAAAGTATCTTAATATCTCTCCGCTAGTGTGTTTTTCCGTTAATTTTTAAACCTCCTAACGGACTTTGAAAAGCGCGATAAACGAGGAAGCTGCAGAGATTTGGTATGAGCATTATATGTAAAAAGTCTTAGAAGAAAAGCTCCTGCGCTATTGTGTGAAGAATAATTTCATATGATATACTGACATGTTTTTCACTCGAGTTTATTATTTATAACATTGTTATTAACAATTTTATGGGAAAAATCTATGTTTTTTTTAGTTTTTTGCTTATAAAATTGAAACTATCAGGGTAATCACGATGATATCAGCGTAGATGTTCCGGTCAGTATTAGTTATCATTGTGGTTACACTGATAGTTTTAATTTTATAAGCAAAAAAACTAAAAAAAAAAAACAGCGATTTTGTGCAGAAAATTGCTAATAACAATATAAATAATAAACTCGAGTGAAAAACATGTCAGTATATCATATGAAACTATTCTCCACACAATAGCGCAGTTGATTTTCTTCTAAGACTTTTTACATGTCAAAACCTAGGTAGATTGGCCTATATGTATAAATAACTTGCAAAAAAGTGTATCTGAAGCCGAAGACGGGTCGCTAGTAGCTAATAAGCTTTAGTTCTCTTAAGGGAATAAAAATAATAGTAGATAATAGATGAAACAACGGACTGATAAGATTATTTCTTTTTTTTAAATGAGTAATAAATTTAAAGATATTTACGGTAAGAAGATAGATAATACGCATATGCCATATACGGTTAAGTTATTGAAACAGATTCTTTACTTTATTGTGTGAATACGGTTTCATGAAGACGTTAAGAGGTTGCCTACTTGGATAGATTACTATTGACCATACCAGAAAAGACTCATTTTATTAAAAAGTAGGGTTAGGTTAGGTTAAGGATGAGGTATTAAGAAGTGAAAGAATTTTTCAAATCGGTCCAAACAATCAAATCGATCCTCTTTATAATAATATTAGTATAGATAAACAATATTACTCGACCTAGTAAACATTTAAAGAGAACCTAAATATCTTTAAAATGATACCCTTATGTAAGCTATAAGTATAACTTAGAGGAGTGTATACTTTCTTCCCGATCCTGGTCAATATTAATATTAAATAAAGTTTAACATTCATGAGCTCGTCTCGGCCGAAGAGACATTACCTGTTTTTATCAGACGCCCATCGATTTTTCATTCGTATATTGGATGCGTAATATTGAAACACTTAGGGCCTCTTTCACAAACTACATGTAAAGTGTTGATTAGTTACTTTTAGAAATCATTTTCTGTTATATTGAATTATGCACTCGGTTTACTGCATCAATCGATAGCCGATTTTTTTATTATTATTTTCTATTTAATGTTTGGGACGTTTACTGTACAAACAAAGGTATATCAGCTCCATTATCCCCGGTTACTGGTGACTTTAAATGACAGTTTGGCCTACTTGACGTTTGTGAAACAGGCGCTTAGCAAGTTAATATTCCAATTAGATGTCAGATGGAATAAATTAGACATGCTATTGTTACGTATTTTGCTAAAAATATATTTTATACTAGAAAATTATAATACATAAATATTTCCAAATTACTAGGGTAGTTAATAAATGATTTTTTCAGCTAAGAGTAATTCAGGTTAACATTTTCAATGTCCAGGATCACAAAATAAATATAGGTCGACAAACAAAAGATTTATCCGATTCCCGGTCCATGAAAACGGTTCGATTCCCAGACGAAGCAAGTAATTTTTAGAAAATCTTTGAATGCAGTATTATTAACTTTTAAAAATATCATAAAGTCTTCTTTCAGCAAAATATCCTATCTACGATATTTAAAGTACTTTCCTTTAATGTCGCATAGTTTTGGGACACCCGGTATAAAGTATATGATGTGTCAATTTGTCATATACACATTTTATCGGCGGTGTTCATATTGAAATTAAGGCTTAATGAACTAGACAAACTAAATACTACGAGTACTCTTGTTACTAAGTCGATACATCAAAGTAACAATGGCAATCTCCTATTACTTTGAGAATACTTCAGTAGTCCCTTTATTGATAAATGTCATTCAACCTTCCCAACTAGTCGGTAAGTAGTTTCCTGTTCCTTTCCTAGATACGAATTCAAATCAAATCGTTGATCCCTTCAGGTAAATGATCTGCCTCTATACGTGTGTCAGTGCCTTATTGAGTGTTAAGATTATATAAAGGCTCTACACTGCTCAAAAGTTAAAATACGGACAGATTTTTACTCCCTGCCTGTCGAATGAGGTGACTAAAAAGGGTTGCCATGAGGCTTGATGACAAGCCCTTGAGGGTAACAAGCAAGTGGGTTAACTAGTTGCTCAAGAGTTGCCTCGAGGTATTCGGTACGAATGGTACAACAGGGTCCGCGAGGTTATGTGGACGGGGTAAGTTTTGCCCATGTTAACAAAAAATTAGAACGAGCCAGAGGTGAAACAGTATTGTTTATAAAAGGGGTGTAAAATATAATTTCTTCTTTTCATTTTAGTGTGAGATTCATTTGAGACTAAGCGCCTATTTCACGAACGTCAAGTAGGTCAAACTGTCATTAAAAGTCACCGGTAACCGGGGATAATGGAGCTGATATACCTTTGTTTGAACGGTAAACGTCCCAAACATTAAATAGAAAAGAATTAAAAAAAATCGGCTATCGAATGATGCAGTAAACCGAGTGCATAATTCAATATAACAAAAAATGATTTCTAAAAGTAACTAATCAACACTTTACTTGTAGTTTGTGAAAGAGGCCCTAACTAAATGAACTCGATATTCAAACTTATGCTAGAGAGACTTTGACAAGAATTCCAATAATCAGACTGATCTTAATTAGAGTTCCTTTTAAATAAATGTTCATAAGTAAAAAGTAAGTACTTTTACTGGTAAACAGTTGTTGCGGAAATAGTGAAGATCTTACTTTCTTCGAATTTTGATTGTATTATATTTGGCAACATAGCCTGCATCACAGTAGATATAAGTATGTAGTACTGAACAATTACGAGAGCGTGCACTGTACGCGACATTGTAGGTAATTTTTTGACCCTCTTCAAAATTTACTGCCCTCAAACAGAATAAGTACCTAATGCGAGGGACATAATACCACTTTAATGCACATGAGATAAGAATAAGGATAAGCAAGATAAAATTTTAAAATATTGGTTTTTACCGAGTGGAGTTAAAACGAATTCTAAACCTCAAAGCGATATTCATGCTAAGATTTTAAAAATGATATTCAAATGGAAGTAGAATTTTAAAAATGTACCATTCAATAATGTAATAAAATCAAAAGGTATCTAAAAATAATAATAAATTTTCGTTAAAGTTTGGCCTTTTTAGAACAAATGTATTTAAATTATAGTTTTAAAAGTTCTTAATAATATGAACAACAGTCTTTGTAGACTAATTGTAAAAGTTTTAAGTAAATTAAAATTTTGGTAGGTAAATGTGAAATGTACTTTTTACAGCATACAAAAATAATTCTTTGTACAGTGTAAGAACTACTTGTCACGTTCCCACAAACATTTGTATAGTCAAAAAAGAAAAGTTTTATGTTTCCACTTGTACATGACGCTGAAGTTTACCCAACAGGCGTACGAGTTATATTTTTTCCTCATCAATATCCGATAGAAGTTTGCGAAAATCTTTTCTTTTAGACCCTTTTGAATTCCCTGATTTTGTTGTTTCAATTCGTGTTCTGAATAAAAACATGTTTCATGTACAGACATTTAATATACAATATAGAAGAAATAGTAACCTAACTTGCTGCCCTACAGACCGGGTAGAATTTTGTATACCCGAATCATTTCAATCAAATGTGGTATTGAGAATTGCTTCGTTATGTAAAAGTAAAAAATGCTCCATTTTCCCACCGTTTTGTATCACTAGTGTAAACATAGTATACAACAATGTACGCATGGTACCAAAACAATAACAATAGTGTAGGTACATTAAGGCCGATTTCAGTGCTCTCCTGACGGTCAGTCCTGACGAAACACACGACCGACCGCGGTAGAAATACGCGTGCGTGTCAGGCGAGCTCTGTAACGACTTGTGCATTTTCCAAATGACAAGCGCGTCGGTCGCACGGTCGGTCGTGCGTATCGTCGGGACTGACCGTCAGGAGAGCACTGAATCCCGGCCTTATACTTGAGATTCCGTGGAGACATGCGGATTCCTATAAATTCTCACCTGTCAGCATTTTAGACTAAACTAGCGACCCTTCCCGGATTCGCACGAAGTTTAAATTTTCATAAATCCTTTATCTTAAACTATATACTTATAATTTAAAAAGCTAAAAAGTTTGTTTGGTTGGTTGAACGCGTTAAACTCAGGAACTACTGGTTCGGATTGAAAAAATATTTTTGTGTTGGATAGTCAATTATCGAGAAAGGCTATATAACATTTTGAACACGGACAAAGTTGCGGGGAACAGCTAGTTATGTTACAAAATAAATCCATGTTCCATATTTCAGTATTCCAGACTCAATAGTTTTGGCTGTGCATTAATAGTCAGTCAGGACAAACGATTTTACAAGTATAGCCTCAAGTTGTTAGGTCATAGCCATGACGACAAGAGAAATTATTTAATCAATACTTATACATAATATCTTCACACCTTGTGCAGACAGTTCTAAGCGCGTGGTTTCATTTGCACAATTAGTAGTAGAAATAAAGCAGGAATCATCATTAATTTTTATTAATGATGAAAACGATACATACCAGTTTTTTGTAGTTATTTAGTGTACAGAAAACCCTTGTATTTTTATACAAGTGTTTTCTGTAGAATAAATGAAAAATTCTCGATCACTAAAGAATAGGTAAAACACAACGTCGCCTTTAATTGTAAGTAATAAATTTTTAATGTAAATGTTGTTTTATTGTATCGAATTCCACTTTGAGACCGCTACGAAATTGGTGGATAAAACTTTATGATCTTGCTTCAGAATCGTTTTGATGATTGTATTCTATCTTAAAGTAAGTAGAAATTCATGTTCTGAACTTTAGAAATTGTTGAACTACCGTTACTGAAAGGCAGCTTGGGAAATTGACGGTGAGATCAAATACTTTGGACCTCAGATTTGCGCGTTGTTCTAAGAATGTCAAAATTACATTATTATCTTGAAATTTTTATTATTTTTTAGTAAATTGTAGCAGGGCACACTGAGTTCCGTATTCATAAACTGGGCACGGCTGTATTCATTCTCGAGAAACCTAGACAAACAGACAATATTCATGTATATAATTTGTTTATTTTAAACGGAGTTCGAAAACGCGATCTCTGACACAACAGAACTACTTCCGCTGAACCTTCTAAATTCGTTAAATTAATTCATGAAAAATTAAAGCAACTGAAATAAGACATTCAGTAAACATAATAGTAATGTAAATTTTTAAAACCACAATAAAAGCAGTTACACCTTGCAAGAATGTAAGGCCATTGTCAGCGAAATCGATGTTTTGCATATGACACTGTCTGGCTTACTTCCCTTATTATGCCCTATTTGTACTCTTTGTGTCGCGCGCCAGCTTCCGTCTGGTGTTGCTAGGTTTAAATTAATGGTTATAACGTTGGCTACATTGCTGAGGTCGACGCATTGTGTATAATATTGGAGAGAAATTATGGGTGAAATATGAGCAAAATTTACAGTTTCAATCGATGGTATATTTAGGCATTATTAATATTTTCAGGAGTAATGCGTATATACCAATCTGTATAACAGACTAGACTGACATGAGCACTTACAATTACAATTTCTATCTATTAATTATTTATAGACAAAAAGAGTATGTTTTAGGAAATAAGCTTATTGGGCGTATTTTCAATCTCTACAATATAATTATTTGTGTTTCCTTAAATTGGTTTTATTCATGTATCAAATTATAATAATACCAATTTCCAGTTTCATTTTATTCTAATTTAGAGCATATTTCTGTAAAATTGAATTATTCCTTTAAAAGAATTGACATTTTCTAATGCAAAACACGACTCGGAGAAAATTTAAATATAAAAAGACTTCGCAAAGAGAGGATTACTTACATAGGTAACTTGACTTAAATACTTCATTTTTAAATCAATAAAACGAGAAAAAATAGCAATTCTTTCTGTATACTCGTAAAATTTATTAATGAATAAACTTAGTCAAAAATCTCAAATCCAGCTTGGCAGTGATGAGCGGAAGCGTAGTCATGGTGGAAGAGCACATCCAATGACAATTTTCCTCGGTTGTCTTTAATTACTTGACTCACTTTTGGCATCAATTGGCTGTAATAGACACCTGTAATAATTTCACCTTAAGTATGTAGATAGTCGATAAAAAGTATTTCTTTGAAATCCCAAAAAACAGAAGCCATAACCTTACCGGCTGTCAGACGAACTCGAAATTCCTCTGGGACATAATTTGTTTCAGGACATACTTTATTTTTTTCTTTTCCGGATCAAAATGATGGACGAAAAAGTAGAAAAATTGGTATTAGAATATAGAATAATTACAATAATTTGCTTTTCTTTCGGCAGTGTGATATCAATTTTTACAGACGCTTCAAAAACTCAAAAAGTTCTGCACCGATTTTAATCCGGTTTTCACTAATGGAAAGCGGGATGAACGGGGAAGAAAAATTGGCCCCCGTGGGTCGCTAGTTGATTATAAATTTATAACTTGGACATAGTTATCAGTATCCTGTTTTTTTTTAAACATTTCGTTTATAATAGCGACTCCATTACGTCATCTATATAGATATAGGAACGAATCAACATCATTTTCCGCAGTGAACCACAGAGACAAGTAACAGCATGTTTTCTATCTACTTACACATGTGAACAAATTTGCTATATATGTACATCTGATATATACATTTCATAGGATTACAAAAGCAGTAAGTAATTTAATTTTTTTTAATTGCTTTAGAATCTTTAGCCTACTTATGTCCGTCCTGAAATTCAATTCTAACGTATTTTTTCAATTCGGTTGAGTTGTTTCGTAGTTTTCTATCAAATAACTTGAATATCGCTTTAATTAACTTATTATAGCCATGAAGTTTTTTTTTTTTTTTTGGAACGTCTTTTCTCTTATATATAACCTATAATTACATGATAATTGTCTAATCTATACCAATATATAAAGCTGAAGAGTATGTTTGTTTGTTTGTACGCGCTAATCTCAGGAACTACTGGTTGGAATTGAAAAATTATTTTTGTGTTGGATAGTTCATTTATCGAGGAAGGCTATATGCTATAGAGAACGTGGACGAAGCCGCGGGCACCAGCTAGTACCTACATTATAAACCTATCACAAATCCTGAACACGCCTTTTCTTAACACATCAGTGGGACGATAGCTTGACTTCTTGGTGTCGTGGTCACATGGCGACATAGATTCTAATCTAGCTTGGACCACTTAGAAGCTCTAAGTTTTGTCTATTTAATTATTAATTTTATAAGAAGTTAAGTATTTGATTATCAATACTAATAATAAATCTGTAAAGGTTGGTCATGGAGTAAGTTACTTTGTTTTCAGAGATATCATGTTTATAGGCTCTATATGATACTGAAACTAAATTGACCATATTTAGAATTTTTTTCTGTATGTATGTATGTTCCTCCATAACTCTTAAACGAATCAACTGATTTTCATGAAACTTGGTAGATAAATATTTAGACGTACAGGACACAGGATAGGCTACATTTTCTTTTTCAACGCAGACAAAGTCGCGGGCGCCATTTAGTAAGAAATATATTTAATTTTATATCATCCTTTGTGAATAAATGATAGAATTATAAATAATAATATAATAAAGAGATCTGTGTGTCACTGAAAACTGACAATCTTAGAAGAAAACTTGACTGCATTTGAAAACGTGATGGACTATTAGGTATTTGCAGCTACGTGTTATCAACTACAGATGACATACAACATAACATGCGAAGACTAATTGCTGAGAATGCTATACTCTTAATGCTAATACATAAATACAGTTTACATATTGAAAATATGTTCGCGGTGGCCACTGCTGTTACAATCCGCTCCGCATAAAAGAGTATATCATGAGAGCTTATCTGCGGTCACCGAGCGAACGTGAGATGAAAGCTAAAACAGTTAAGGAAATAAAATGATTTAAAGCGGATCCCATTCAAAAATGCCAATTGTGGTTGCGAAACAAAATCTTATGACTCGAATATTATTACGAAAGTTTATAAGCAGCTACGAGTAACAAGAAAGTTAAGAGGATTAGTCCAGTACAAAGAAATAAAATTGAATTTCGAATTTATTCCAAATAATACTGTACTGTATCTTGCAAAATTATTAATTTGTTTAGCTATTTCTTTAAACCAGTTAGAAATATATTTTTTATGTAATGGTCGACGGTCCACTTGATGGTAGGTGGCTACCGTCGCCTATAACACAAGCAACGCCATAAGTGCTACAAGTGCGCTATAGGGAAATGATTTTGGCAACTCATACTCACCGAAACACAAACAGCACACGTGCTGTTATTTCACTGTGTTCTTCTGTAAGGGATAATAATTTTGATTATTCTTACTTTAAAAAAATAATTACTTAACAAAGGTAATTCAAGTAATTAGATGGTGCCAATGTAACGCTATTTATCGATATGATTTGAGTAGAAATGGTATGAAAGCGTAACAAAGAGACAAACTGACTTTATTAATCTTTTAGTAGGCTTAACTTGTTTTAATTTATTATGCAATAAAGGAAGACAAAGGCTAACATTTTCATAGGTATTCAAATATGTACTTACTTACATATTGACTTAGAAGTTGCTTACTTCTAAGTTAAACTCGACTTCATCTAAACTTCGTGGTTGCAAATTGACTTCTCAGTATTTCAACAATTATTGTAACACGTGGAGATGAATTTTACACATGTGGGTCTCAAACGGTCTAGAACGCAATTTGACTTGTTGTAGTTTTGCCTACATCGCAATATGGCTAGTATGTAAAATACCTAATTCTTATTTTGACAAAAACGCAAAACGACTAGTTAGTATATTTCCTAAATAGTACAACGACTTAAACGCAAAATGCCTGGACAGGTAACTGCAAAAGTTTAGTATTGCAAAAATGCAGAGTATCCTATTGTTTCCTATTATCAATCATCATCAATACTCAATACTAATAATAAATCTGTAAGTGCAGGTATTGTATGTATCTATGTATGTTCCTCCATAAATCTGATTTTCATGAAAGTTGGTAGATAAACATTTAGACGTACAGGACACAGGATAGGCTACTTTTTTCTTCTTCAACGCGGACGAAGTCGCGGGCGCCAGCTAGTAATTAAATAATATCAGTTGTGTGCACCTCATTCAAATCCGTTATGGCTGAGTTGGAATCAACGACAGCAGTCCAATCTTCAACATCCAAATGGTGAAGGCACACCCTGGCGTCAGGTGGGAGATAAAAGTTGTACTTGGTCAGTACCATTGCTCTGTGCAATTGAGGTATTGGAATGAGAGGTACCATGGAGCACACAAAAACATAATTGCTTTTTTTCAATAGGTAGTGCAAGCACGTCAATGTCGTGCAAGTATGTGCAAGTCGCAAAATGTGTGCAGGCTTTTCCAGTTTTTTTCCACGCTTTTTTCACATTTACGGCACTGTTGTTGGCGTTGTACGCCACTGGATCTGCCACCGATGGCACGAAACGGTAGAAACTTCCGACTTGTGCCACTATCAATTTTAATGGGCTTTGGTTTACTGTAGACATTCAGTATAATTATTTATCAAAAATTAATAATACATAAAATAAATTATATAGTTATGTATGCTTGTATTCCATCCCCCATTTCACTGCGATTAGCAGAATAATAAAGTACCTATTCGGTTATAAGTAAACTATCTTTGTACCAATATGTATGACAAAGAGTCGAGTCTAAGATTCTGTTTGCAATTGTACATGCAAAAACAAAACACAGAACTAGGCAAAATGCGTCTTTGTCATTTTGTGTTTAGGGTGTTATGCGTTTTAGTATCTTTAAGTTTTAGACGTATTACGCGGTAGGCATATTGCGTTGTAGGCAACATTACAAACTAGTCAAATTGCGTTCTAGACCGTCTGAGACCCACCCCTAATGTTTTCAACATAACCCGAACAAACAGAAATTTCCCGAATGGAAAGCCAGAGATTGCACTTAGCCTCCAAACCTATTTTCATGGCACTTTAGTACACGGCAATAAATAAACGCGAGTGAAATGCTTGCAACTGCACCAACCACTAAATCACTGGTTAGATTTGATTGGAATGAGTCAGAGTTCCGCAATAACCCGATGATTATTTACATTAAGTTTTTTTTTTAATTTATTTATTAAGATTACATACACCCACTATATACCTATTATATATATAAATTAAATACAAATAGGCCTATAGAATAGTTAAATTATTATATATTTACATTTATTTATCTATGAATTTAAAAAACAATTAATATAAAACCAAAAAAAAATTAAAAAATTAAAAGTAATTCGCCAATTTTCTTTTTGTAAGAATTCAAATTGTTTAAAAATATGTCAATATCATTCAGAATTTTATTGTAGTGAAAACGATAATCAGACATCAAAATTTTAACAAAGAAAAAACAGACTTCTAACCGTTTTCTCATGGATGCCGTTGTCAGAAATGGACCAAATTGAAATGGGACCACACGGGAAGCACCAGCTTTCAATTAAAAAAAGAATCATCAAAATCATTTCACCCAGTCGAAAGTTCTGAGGTAACAAAAAAAACAGTCGAATTGAGAACCTCTCCTTTTTGAAGTCGGTTGACAAAAGAAAATTAAGATTACAATCATACTCGAGTGATAATAGGTACAAGACGAATAAACCTTGCTGAAATCCTTAAATGTACATTTTTATATGTAAAGCGGTCCCTAGACGATCATGCAGCATGACATGCGTTACGTGCTCATGCATGACCGTTTAATTGTATTGCTTGATGTGAATGACATGCATCTACGTGCAGGTAGTTGATTGATAGTTCATCAATCATCCTGCATCCTGCAAGCTACGACTGACACACGCATGATCATGCGTGCGTGCGTGCGTGCGTGCGTGCGTGCGTGCATGCGTGCGTGCGTACTCTTAAACATAACTCTTAAACGAATTAACTGATTTTCATGAAACTTGGTAGATAAACATTTAGACGTACGGGACACAGGGTAGGCTACTTTTTTCTTTTTCAACGCGGACGAAGTCGCGGGCGCCAACTAGTTATACAATAAATCTCTACGTTATAAATTTTTAACGTTCAAATGTTCACTGCTTACACAACATTGGAAAAATTGAGTTATTTTCCGATACAATACGAGTACCGGAAAAACAGTTAATAACCTTCAAGCAAATAATAACACCCGCGAGTCTTGTAAAAATAGCATAACAATATGATAAAAATAGGAGTTTTATACGCCTATTTTTATAATATTCTTAAACTGTCTTTTTTTATATATATATGACACTATGTATTAAAAGCTTTCACCAAGTAACTGGATACCTCAACGCTCTGCTTTGATGGGCTTCCACAAACGTGCAGTCTTGCAAAGTAGGCAACGCAGCTGCAACACCCGTGATGTTGCTTGTATCGTCGGTAGCCACGTACTATCAACTTTTTAATATAAAAAAAAATCCATAATTCAGATTATAACAAGCTGTTAACATTTCCAATAGGTACCTTCACAGACTGCTATAAAATTACATTCTATTAATTGTAAACATTCTTGAAAATTCTACTAAATTGAAGTTGGTTGTCAACAATTGTCAACAACAAAAACAAACAACAACAACAATAATATTCAAATATTAAAAATGAAATAAATACATTTATTGCTAAACACAAATCCCGAGTCTTTTAATATTCGTTGAAGTCTGTGTGGGTAAAGTTGTTACAAAGAAAAAAAAATTGAATAAAACGGCCGGAAAATTGCATCCTTCGCGCCTATACTTCGCCAGTATTAATTACAATCAAAAATTTATTTTCAAGCTATTTATAATATGGATATTACGAATCTCAGAATGTAGAATTTCCGAATGTAGGTATATTAAAACGTATATTCAAAACATGCCTTATACGTATAGTCATAAGCCAAATATTGAAATATTGTGCTAAGTGCACACATAAATCTTGTAATAACTGCAGATGACTGATTCATTGAATTTAATAAAGCAATGTTCAATTTATGATGAACATAAATCACTGCCCCGCTGAAAAACATCTCACGAAAGATATTACTATTGCTTTTTCTATTGCTGTCTTGCCTATTGTTTGAGTCGTTAGATTATGTCAATGACAGATTAATTTGACACCATTTATTCTCTAATATTCGCATAATTTCTGAATATGGGATAATCGCAATTCAAAAAATATGAGTGTGCTGCTGTAGAATAAATAAATATTACCGACGCGGCGCATATTATACTGCATGTATATTATGTAAATAAATATGCTATGCAGTCGAACAATAATATCACAAAAACAATAGAAGCAACACAAAAAGGGATTTACAAATCCCTCATTATTTTCAAGTGGTGCGTAGACATCCATTATTTATGTTGGCCAAAACAAAAACGGTACAAATAAATTCGAAAAAAAACGTGTGTTTTACGTGAATACTACGAGTAATATTTTCTTTGAGCGTGTATTATGTATTCTAGCGAGTCGCCCCCGGCTTCGTCCAGGAATAATAATAATATGGTGTTATTATAACATAAAAATTATAACAAACTTAAAAAATGCAATCTACTATTCTATTACATGTGCATAATTTCTAAGAAGGGTAAGCCGAATGGTAGTCGAACATATCGATACCACAAAGCAACAGTGAGATATATCGTCAATGAGTTATTTCTTTCTAAACCACTGTTGCTTTCTTGAAATTGTTTTTTCTTTAAAATGAAATAATGCAAGTTACTTCTATATCGTAGGCAAAAACATAGGCAAAAACCTGAGCACATAACTCAGTGTTGCTCTTATAGAACACATGTTTTACAATAGTTTTTGTGAGACAACTCAAAATCGTCAATTTAGCAAAATATCTGTGTTGCTTTGATGTATCGATATAGAAGGTACTTCGGGTCGGCTTTGTTGTTCAACAAAAATTGCCGAATCGAATGTGCCGGCCTGACCAATTATACTTAGTCTAATTTTTATTAAATAAATGATGATTTTTAATTAACATAGGTACTGTATAAAACGAGGCATAATTCTTTTGATTCCTCGCAGACTACAGACTTTTTATCGGCCGATAGAAAGTCGTAGTCAACGGGGACTAAAAGTATATAATATTGTATATGAGAATAGAAAAACTACTCGAAAAACTGTAGGGTCAGGGTAGGTATTACTTAGTGTTAAAATAAGATTCAGATTAATCATGTTTTCCTGTTAACAGTAGAGAAAGCAAAAATAACATCGACTCGACACGGATCCAGTGCAGTTAGTTCAACATCTCCTGCGTCACTATCTAACAAAAGCACTTTATTATTGGTGGATCATGCATAATAAATATATATCTGCGTGTAATCCGATATAAGTACATGTGAATGGGTGAGATTTGTTCGACTTGCGATGTTGGTTTTAGGTTTCTAGATTAAGATTAGGTAGAAATGAATATACAAGAAATACTCTCAATAAATAAACATTAAAAGTTAGACATTTTGATGTAAAACATTTATTTTGAAATATACTATTTTACGTACAATATATTTTTTAACAAAAGCTGGTACCCGCGACTACGTCTGCGCTGAAAAATAAAAATGTAAAACCAGAGAAATTATATCTAATATCTATACTTATGATACGAGGCCAAAAAAAATTTTTTTGAATTTTTGTCGGTTTGTCTGTTTAATAAATGTTTGTCCATTTATCTTTTCCTGAAAACGTAGGTATATGCGATATTTCATGATGAACGGTTGAATAATTAAGGCGTGAAAAGGTAACAGACATACAGTTACTTTTTCATATTTACAATATCAATCATACCTATTGATAAGTATAGATTATATAATTTGTTTTCTCTTCAGGATATCATGATAATTTAATTTTTCCCAGCATACTTTACTTACTTTCTTTCAACGTAAATATGCTTCGAACCTGTGGAAGTTAGTGAGATCTCTTCATCAACTAGGAAATTAGCTGTTGACCTTCAAACTCTTGAATAGAACATAATTATCTTCATAAATTGTTTATCCATCCGTTTGGGAGCTATGATGCCACAGACAGACACATAGATCAAACTGATAATATTCTTTTGCGTAGGACATCAGGTGTTAAAAAAGTAAAAAGAACAAAACCATATTGTCACCGCTACGACAATTTTTTTAAGGAAAGGAAAAATAATTGAGAAACCTTTACGAGGGAAGTTTTATAAGTAAACTTTTTTCTGATAAGATAATTATGAGTGTATAATAAAATTACGTGAAAACGAGATTACAGTCAACAAGGGGATGAAATAATGTTT
The DNA here is from genome assembly GCA_945859745.1 of Synanthedon formicaeformis. Lineage (NCBI taxonomy): Eukaryota > Metazoa > Arthropoda > Insecta > Lepidoptera > Sesiidae > Synanthedon > Synanthedon formicaeformis. The sequence goes on along the minus strand of OX243959.1, from coordinate 9,679,362 downwards.
CAAGTTGTAAAATTTCACGTTTATATTTCTTCTTGTTTCAACGATGTGATTCATTCATTTTAGAGGATGTTTTTGTTGCTTTATTTATTTTGTTTGTTGTGATGTAATTTATTTGTTTTTTCTTTTATTGTAAGTATTTAAAAATATGTAATTAAAAAAAACTGCCGCCAGTCGTGCCGCTCAATTTACGATTTGCTTGGTGAATAAATATAATATATATATATGTAATGTAGTAGTACTTACTTTATATTTTGTGATTAATTTGTAATCATGTTACCAATATCCGCTATCGGAATTAATGTCGCAAATATTTCCATCATTTGTCTCGAAATCTGGGAAAAGTAATTTACTAGAGCTCCAGATAACAAATTTAATATTGGATTATAGGGGATATAATGTAATAACAAACTGACCTCTTTCCAATACATTTTACATTCCAGAAACTCACAAAAACAAGTGTAATAAATATAATGCGTATATATGATTATTTTAGATCATACATAGTTAATGTTTAACTACATACAAAACTAAGTAGGTATATAAATGTTACAACTCGTATATAAAAGAATAGGTTGTTGAGATGCTGTGCTCGTAGGATCCAGCGACAGAAAAACCTATTGTGTATGTGTTGTCTAGTGAAATTATAAGTAAAAATCAATAGGATCAAAAGGATAAACGGATTTTTATATACCAATAGCAATGCAGTGAAAATTTTTGATACTCGTGTGTTAAAAAAAACAGAGTATAGCTGTTTTTTTAATTCTTCAGAACATTAAACTGTAAAAATAAGAAAACAAGAGTAGGTAAACTAAAACATGAAAAATATGAAAAAAAAAAATGTTCTGAACAATAAGCAAGTCACGTATTTAAATTGGGCAGATAAGAAATTGATGTTTGTTCTCGATATTCATGTCTGAATATAGAAATTTTATTCTTGAATCTCGATACAGCTCCTGTTAATCAATTTATGTCATAGTATAAATATAATATAAAAAAATTGTAACAATATTTAGTCCTTTATTATTTCAGAGAATCAGCAAAAATGTTGTTTCGTGTATCTGTTTAAAAATAATTTTCTCTCTAAGTGGTTAATACAATCATCAATCGATCAATCGTCAATACTAATAATAAATCTGTAAGTGTAGGTATTGTATGTGTGTGTGTTCCTCCATAACTCTTAAACGAATTAACTGATTTTCATGAAACTTGGTAGATAAATATTTAGACGTACAGGACATAGGATAGGCTACTTTTTCTTTTTCAACGCGGACGAAGTCGCGGGCGCCAGCTAGTAATTAGATAAAAGTCTTACAACGTCCAAACTTTAATATTCACTTTTTAAATATCATGAACAAAACTGTGTTGTATATTTAATTATTAATGTTTTTCAACAACAGATATGACAAATTTGACAAAAAGAAGATATCGGGAATTTTTTTATTATTTAAATTTTTAATATATCCCAATTATTTTCCGTGATTTTATATTATTTTTCAGGGATTCTTAAGCTGGCTATTAAGTGACTTGATTAGAACAAAAATATTTACTACAATTTTATTTCAATGTTTAGCTTAACTATACTTTGTTAATACGAGTATAGACTAAAATCTAATTATATAAACCAAACATTTTGTATAGAAGTATTGGAAAGGTTCTACGACTTTTTATGGGCCAATAAATAAATTTCGTAAACAACATACACCCGACCTACTGTAACAATTTTGTTTGGTAGTTTCAATATTGCAGAAAATAAAATAGCGTCGAAATGAAAAAGGTCGAGATGGCAAGGGAGCTAACATTCGGAATGTGTACCTACTTTATTCCATGGGATTCAATTGGAACTCCAACTATATCGAATTCAAAGGTACTAGCTAGCTAAAAGGTTCAAATGTAAGTAAATATAATAGATACTACCTACTACTACAACTCTTAGTATACTTACTTATTAGTTACTACTGTATTAGGTACCCATTTGTATTTTTTTTATTTCCCCCCAGGGTTTACGCCATACCCACGGGACGTATGTTTTTAATTAATAAAAAATTACAAGAAATTTATGAATTAATTAATTTCAATTACTACAATTAAATAATAACAATTAACAAAGACATTCCTTTTTTACTTATATTAAAACAACAATAAAACAATTAATAAAATTTATTTCGATAAATCGACGTTCGTTAGTCTCGCAAAAACTCAAGAATGACTACACCGATCTTAATTCAGTTTTCACTTATGGAAAGTTGGATAAACCAAGGAATGTTTTTATATATAAAAATTTCACACCGAGCGAAGCCGGGAGCGGGTCACTAGAAATCCCTACCTATGAATGAATCCTCAAAATATTATGAAATATTTAAGTAATAAAAAATTTCAAAATTAAGAAGAATTTTCTTTCTTGAGACTGAAAGTTTACGACTTTGTATCGCTTTTTATACATGATGTTGAAAATTAGAGTGAAAATTTCCCGCCGCTTAGAAGTGGTGCTAATATGAATTTAAGTTATAATGGAAAGTTCTATAAAAGAAGCTGATGTTGTTATGAGCTGTCACTGAAATTAATGATTATTACTTTTTCAAAATTAGGCTACTCCACTTAACATTTATGAGGAGTCAAGGCTGTTGCGTCTCAAAGGAAATTCCCATAGAATCCGCCATCGCACCCCTTATAATAAGTTGTGTAATAACTTATAAGAAAATTAGGTCACCAATGCCCAAGGCGTCTATAATGTGAGTAATATTGTTTTCATGTTTTTTTTTTTTTTTCGATAACACCCTCTTATTTTATAGGTTTCCTCTGCCACGGTGTCAAACCTTTTTTATGGTTTCAATAGTAAAGAATTAGTTGAACGCCTATAGGTGTCATATATTTTATATGTTAATAAAGATATTATGTATATCTATACTAATATTATAAAGAGAAAAGATTTGTATGATTGTAATGAATAAACTTAAAAACTGTTGGACCGATTTTAAAAATTCTTTCACCTACCTATATTAGAGAATCACTAAGAATTACTTTGTGTAAATTAGTTAGTTAGGTACCTACTATTGTTAATAATAATTTGTAAATAAATGGTACCTATTATCACAGCCCATTTTAGAGTTGAGGGTGAAAAGATCGATACCCCTGACGCAATTAGGATTATAGGTTTAAATGGAAGATGATTCAGACATTAAACATTATTCGATTGTGTCTGCTTACATACATTTTATTTAAGCTCCTGAACAGAGGCAAGAGCAATTATGTTTATTAATGGTAAGTATTGCTATTTAACCTCGATAATAAGAAGGATATTCCAATTCTAGAATACAGTTGTCGCTCAGTGCAATTACGACTTGCCACTACTTATTTAGTAGGTAATGGCTTATGCGGAATAATGGACTCAATAATGAAATTTATCACTGATAGGTATATCTACCTTTCTAAAAAAAACTTGTTTTAAACTGTTTAATTTGTTTGACCAATAGTTTGCAGTTTGCATGCAGTTGCATGTTGCAGTTGCAATTTCCCATACAAATTCACGTTTACGCGTTCGACAATCGACGCGTTTGATCGAGTAAAACTCGCACTAAGTAGGCGCCAATATTTTTTGTGTAATTGAGAACGAACAACATGTTTGACAGTGACGGCTATACGGACGTTAAAACTGTCAATCGTTTGTGCTATCAGCTGTCATGTCATGTCATAATCATAACCACAGAACACTATATAGTATATACATTTTTGCTTGAGTAAATAAATAAATAATAAATAATTTACAATTCTTCATAATCTATCTACTTTCCCTCATTTTGAATTTGAATTCTTTATTATTTAAATATTTATTTTGTGTTGGTGGTTGTCTGATTTTCTGTTAAATAATAATATTCGTGGTTGTAACAAAATAATTACTTTTTTGATGAGATTGTGCTTTGTTAAGTAACAATTAAAATGCCTGAATAATGCCAACAGAAACATCTGTTTTTAAAGTACGTTTGAAACAAAGATTTAAAATCTTTGGTTTGAAATACTTTTTTAAAGTAATATGTCCAGTGAACGAAAATACAAATATGCCTACACACCATTGGGTTCACATATTGGGTAAGTTAAAACACCATTCCCACAATTTATTAAATTTGTAAACACAATACAATAACAACAAATAATGTAACTACCAAACTGGAAGTAAAAAAAAATATTGATTGTGTTTATTACGACTCCAGGATCTTCATTTGAAACTAAAAGTGCTTTGTTTACTTAATGATATTACAATGCTTTGTTGAGTTGAATATATTATTTATTAAAAAACATTAAGAGAACTTACTTAAGAATCATATTATTTGAATTGGTAATAAAACAGTTAAAATGCATAAAACTATACTAAGCATTACTTTTAATGGAAATATAATTACAGAATTTAAAGAACTAGTTTATCTAGAATTACATAATATATACTAGCTTAACTTGTACATGAATGGTTATTCTGTTTGAATTTTTTTAGAAAAGAAAATTAAATGAAAACGAACAGAAGTTACGGAGTTTTTTCTCAAGTTTGGATTATGGAAATGTTACTGCAGATTTATAAAATATAGAACATTGTTTGAGTCATTCATTCAATAAATAGAGTCATTTATTCAATAAATGAAGTATACAATTAAAATAAAATTACACTGAAGCTTGTATTTTTTTTTACTGGCTAAAGATGGTTTCGCTCTTGGCTAGCATCTAGCAAAGACGAGGGCTATGAATGATGAAGCGAGCTCACCTATATGATGCCCACCCAAAAGGTTTGGGTTATATGAGCTTGGAAACACAGACATCAGTGGGGGAATACGTTGTTTACTAACATCATCAATACTAATAATAAATCGGTAAGTGTAGGTATGTATGTATGTATGTATGTTCCTCCATAACTCTTAAACGAATTAACTCATTTTAATGAAACTTGGTAGATAAACATTTAGACGTACGGAACACAGGATAGGCTACTTTTTTTTCAACGCGGACGAAGTCGCAGGCACCAGCTAGTTAAAAATAAATCTGTGCCTATGAGAATCTGTCTAACAAGATACACAAATATAATATGAGGAGCTGGGGAACAAAAGCGGACTTGTCCTATTTTATTGTTTTTTTTTTATTTATTTTTGGCTCTATGAGTGCATATCTATCGACCCTTGAAATATTGTCAATCAAAAGCGGTCAGATCCTATAGAAAATATTTTTTTAAATAAGAATTTTCAAAGAAGGAATTTTTTTTTAATCAAAACCGAACAGAAACGTAAGCAAAAAGTCCATTGTATAATTAATTTTAACAAAAAAAAACCATGATACAATTTTGTTTTTTTTTTCATAACCAGACATTTCCTTGGCTTTTTCAATCATAACAGAAGTTGTCCATTGTTACCAAACAAAACCGGACTTGTCCATTTAAATTTAAAAAAAAAAGCTATGGCATTTCTGTGACCAAAAGTAGGCTTATTGGCTTTTTTATACAATAGACTACATTATATAAAAACGCACAAATTTCAGCTAACATATAACTATCAAATTCAGTATTTTTGCTGTAGTGTAAAAATCAATTATAGGGACAAGTCCGCTTCTGTTCCCCAGCTCCTCATATAAGATGTCCTATGAGAATGGTCATCTTTGCTTGTGAATTGGGATTGGTTCATTGAATTTCTTTACTGATAATCTTAACATTATGATCTATAGATCAGAGATTAAATAGTTTCCATTTTCCATAAAAACTTTTTTGCTCTTAATTCGTTCCATTAGTTACTCACCGTAGTTTTCCATAAAAAGAATTCCATAAATTCTTAGCCAGTCGCACACAACCATTTTCATTATGTAAATTGCTGTATATCGTTAATATACACCTTTAACTAAACTGTTAAAACAATACATGTTAATTAAAGAAACATAACAAACATTGCTCAAAATCTTATTTGTCAAGTTTATCTTCATTGTTAACTTTGCACCTTACCATCTAGTGAAAAACATATTTAAATAATCAAAATGGTGCAAAGTCTTATATGTGAATATTTTAGCATTGTTGACATTAGATATCTAATTATAGAAATGTCTCTAATCTCTATTAAACATTTTTAAGCCAATTTTGACTTAAGTTGTAAAAAGAAATTTATAAAGGCTCATATTGTGCACATTGATATTGTATCATAAAATATGTTACAGTTTTATAAAAAAAACTAGCTTTTGCACACGGCTTCGTCCGCGTAACTTTAGAAAATATAGCTAATGTTATTCGCTGGTGATGTAACTTTCTATAATTATGTGAAAGAATATTTAAAATCGGTCCAGTAACTATCTAGCGGGAAGAGCAGTCGAGTGAGATGCGCAATGATTTATACCAAAAAAAAAATCATAAACAGACCCTTGGGCATATACTCTTTTTGACAAAACTAATGCATATATCTATTTCGTGTAAAGTTATTTGAACTCTTGAATAACTAATCAATGTTTGTAGGCAAAGTATTTTGGAGTTTTTGTACACTAGAGTGACCTTATTCACCCTCAAAGTTGCATTAAAACTTGTGTTAAAATATGTATTTCTCAAGGATCATATCTTTTAAATTAATACTTTTTTTTAAAGTTTGTATGACAAGGAACCTAGTTAACCACAAGATAAATCGGTATCATGCTAACTTTTGTAAATTAAACATAAAACAGCGGAGTAATAATCATTGTACGTTTGTATCAAGGAAAGCTGACTTGTATCACCTTAAGATTTAGTTCGCAAAGAAAAGAATAATAAATATTCGATATCAGTATATTTCCTGATACCTCACACAATAACGGGTTCTAGTTATCTTGGTTGAGAGAGTTGCGATTGTAACTGACAGAACCACAACCACCTCACTTGCTGATCGTGATAACAGCTTGTTTCCATTGTTATACTTATAATTAGATTTAACGCCGAAATTCTAACTATACCTACAATGTAACCAATGTTCAAACTTGGTTGATTTGAAATTACTTTTTATAGAAATACTATAGCTGCTGTCCGCGACTTCGCCCGCGTATAACTTTGTAAATTATATACTAAAACCTTCCTCGAGAACAACTCTATCCATTGGTGAAAACAGAATGAAAATCGGTGCAGACAGACGCGGCGGAGGACTTTGTTTTATAATATTGTAAGGATATTGCAATATATTTCTATAAAAAGTAATTATAACTGTAACCCAACTGGGCAGTATTATTTTGTCGTTATTTTACTTATGCGTTTATAGGGCTCCTAAATTAGTTTGAAAAGTCGTATAACTAACTACCTCAAGTAAGAACTTCGTAAAAGAAGTAGGTAACAAAAAATTTACTCGTACAATTTGTATTAACTATAATTTATTTACGGAAATTTTCTCAGCAAATATGAGGCATGGGCAACTTGAATTAAAAACCTAGTAGGTCTTGCTTTCTCGCTGTAGGTATTAAGTCAAGTTAATAACATTGTAGGTTGAAGTAAATGTATTAAATTAAGTCTATCGCGAGTTTATGTTGGCCGTAAATTAAATTGAGCTAGAAACTAGGTCTCGAGTATAATAATGATTGCGAAGCAGTAAATTGCCGTGTCGAAGCTAACAATGGACACAGCACCTAGTGGGGGGTAGAGACCGCGAGAGTGGGCGACTGGGCGAACGAAGTGAATTCTCCAAGCCAGTATAGTGAGAGGCGCGGGCGTCGTACGCCGGTCGCCGACTTTTGCAGGCTTCGAATTACCTCCCGACCTATCAACCTAATATCAACCGTGCTCCACATTGTTAGGGTAGAGAGTTCACCGCGGTAAAGCTAGTTTAGGAACAGTGACCCCCAAAGCAAGTACAAAATGATCGAGGATAATACAGTGAGGGAACTGAGGGACGACATGAAGCGGCAAGCGGCCTTATTCTATAACTCAACAGAGAGGTTTGTTTATATTTTACGTTTGCGAACGGATATCAAAATGTAAACTTTACAATTTCTCGTGACATTACGTACAGTTTCCTTTAGCGTTCTGCGTCGAAGTCGAAACTTCAAAATTCTTTATTAGAAGTCAACGCGTGACTGTGACCGATTGATCCAGCATGATGTATGCGAAAATAACACACACGGAATGCAGTTTAAAGTCACATTTTCAATGACACATGTGTTTTGTTAAACGATTTGATTCATACAACTATAAATTTCAGTAACTATAGAAATTATTATAAAATTGATGTCAAAACGCATTACAAAGAAATTAAGTCATTACTTTGTACATAACGAGCCTATTAAATATTAAAACTATAGACACTTTTTTTGAGCAATTAGTCTTTTTAGTTGTGACAATAAGAATTTAATCTGATCAGTTGTTTAGATAAACGTGATTGGAATGTTTTACAATATGTAACTAGTAGTTAATGTAGAATTTGTAAATTCTCAATTCTTTTCAAATTCCATTCAATGTTGAACCGGACTTTATTCCCCCCTATAACTTCTTAACATTAATGCACGTAGTTGCCGATTTTCTTAAATCTTTATGACCAGTTTTTCAAGGTCGGTTCTTGCATGTGCAAGAATGTGGTCGGCCGGTGTATATATATGTAATTGTAGGTATACGTTGTATATAGCTTGAAAATTAAACGTTCGAAGTAAGGGGTCGATCGCAGCAACATTATTATGTACTAGCTGGTGCCCGCGACTTCGTCCGCGTTGAAAAAAAAGTAGCCTATCCTGTGTCCTGTACGTCTAAATGTTTATCTATCTACCAAGTTTCATGAAAATCAGTTAATTCGTTTAAGAGTTATGGAGGAACATACATACATACATACATACATACATACATACATACATACATACATACATACATACATACATACATACATACATACATACATACATACATACATACATACATACATACATACATACATACATACATACATACATACATACATACATACATACATACATACATACATACATACATACATACATACATACATACATACATACATACATACATACATACATACATACATACATACATACATACATACATACATACAGAAAAAAATTCGAAAAATCGTCAATTTAGTTTCAGTATCATGTATAAAGCCTATGAACACGATATCTTTGAAAACAAAGTAACTTACTCCATGACCAACCTTTACAGATTTATTATTAGTATTGATTGATGAGACACTGTTTATCGTGTTTTCTTTATTAAAATAAACTGTTATTTATATAAATAAAGTTATTGGAAAAATGTAATACCATACATTCCAATGTTTTATGAAGATGTTGCATGAAATCATAAATTAACTTTATAGTGTAGGTAGGTTAAAATGTATGCAGAAAAATTGTCAGTAAGTACTTTTTGTAAATTATAGTAGGTTCACAATAGTTAATTGTTTTGATCTTTACAGTCTAAAGTCTAAACCATTAGATTACTGAACTGAGTACCTAATGACGCTTTATTTCGGCATTTATTATTTAAGTATTCATTTATTTTATTATACACTGAAACGCACGTCATATAAGCTTACTTACTTTAATGTTAGTCCTCGTTTCGCATTAGGCATTAGGTATATGTCATTTACAAACGTAATACTATAGATAGGAACATTTAATATCCTAATAGTCCTAATACCATTATATATTTTTGAAACTATTCGAAAACTGTTTAAAAATCTACACTACAACAAATTTTACACAGTATGCTTGGTTGTCATAAATAACGTATTCATAAGAAATAACATTGTTTTTAATTGCTATTATGACGAATGCAGACATTCAGCCAATGCATTAACTATGCACAATAAACACAATAATAATAACAAATTTAAAGTGAAGTTTTCAACTACGAGTATAGTCCAAAGTAAACAATAATTTAAATTTCCTGTGGACAGTGATATGTTAAACAAGGCAGGATGCGCCCTTACCATACTACTAGTGACAAAAAAATGGTCCTCCATTCTACTAAAAATAATCTGTTTTTCATTGCCATCTTAATACGTATTTTTATATCTTATTGGCGTATTTTGTTATTGTAAAGTGTTCTCAATGGTTGGATGGACATATCACTGGTAAGTAGGCTTTTTCGTATCTTTCTACGTACAGAATGAACACCCGTCACTGGTGCCAATTTCCGATTTTGACACCGGCGCGTCGGTGCCACGTACTAGGAGCGTTAGCCTTGTCCTTACGAAGTAATATAGAAGTCATTGCCTGTGGAAAAGTTACCTGGCATCGATGTTTACCTGGTAATAGCTTTGATAAATAATATTATTTATCACAGGGTAATAGTGGTAATCCTGTGAAATTTGGTAGCGATCGGACGCGGGCGAAGCCGGGAACGGGTCGCTAGTTATTTATAAAGACAACAAGCGACCCGCCCCCCGAGAATGCAATTTTTTTTTACAAGTTAAGTTTGTGTCATACAAACTTTCCTCGGTTATCGATATTTCCATTAGTGAAGAACGCATCAAAAGCCCTTGTTATCAAAATTGTTAAAAATAAATAATTTCGAATAAAAAAAAACCATGTATATCTCTTCCTTCATACTATGCTAGTAGCAAGTATGAATCATAACTTGTTTATTTAGCTTAATATCTTTAATATTGCCATATTTACCGCAGTTACTTGAAAACTGTCACGGTTATTTTGATAACATGATGTTATGCACTTTAAAGTTTTTAAATTATTTTATCTCACACTAGTTATCTCAGTTGAAATAAAATTCCATAAAAATTTCCCGTGAAGAAGGATTTTTTTATCTTAAACAGTAGATAACTTTAATTATTAACAAATAAACAAATGATTTTATATCAGGACTAGTTATATCAGTTCAGACCAACTTCATTATCATTATCATCGTCTCAGCCGTAGGACGTCCACATAGGCCTCCCCCATTTTCCAATAATTTGAATTTTCCAATATATTTTCCAATGGCGGTCTATTGGAAAATTCAAATTTTGGTAAATGGGAGAGGCCTATGTCAAAAGCCGTCATGTTTTCAGTGTCGAGCCTATTAGGTCCCTTTTAGATCATCAGCCCATCTTGTGAGTTCAAAAATTTAGTAAAGGGTGTTTTTTTTAGAGGTTCAGATCTTTAAGTTGTCAGCATTGTTTTGTTTGACAACTAACTAAATCAAATAAAAAAAAAAATCCTTTAGTTATAAGCTATTTACTTAACTAACTAATTAACTATAATAAAATATGAATAATATGTGATAATTATATCCGGGTCATCGATTTGTTATTCGTGATATGATTCCTGATAGTAATGTAGAGGTCACTTTCAATTTCAACTAATGTTTTTTTTTTTTCAACTCACTTATGTTGCTGGCTGACCTTGTGCCTGCATTTCCTGCAATTAAACTTATTACGGATGTTATTCACTTAATAACAACTTCAGTAAGTAGGTAACATTTCTGTATAAGTATATAGGTAACGACATGTGTATGATTTTTTATGGAAAATTGGATGGTACAAAGAAGTCAAAGTACAATGCCTATGCATTTGTTTCATCTATTGTTTTAATATTTCAATTAAGTATGTAAGTTATTTATTGTAAATTGCTCATATACCATCACTAAATTTTCTTTATGAACTTGAAAGCACAGCTGGAAATCAAAGTCAGCTTCATTCATTATCAAGTATAAGTATAACTTTATAAAATTGCTTAAATATAGAACATGTAAATGGACTATGGCTAATGGCGTCGTGTTATAATTGGTATATCTCCAATAATAATTAATTAATAAATATAATAATAATAAATACAATCAAAATCAAAATATTTATTTATTAATTAGGTTTCTACAAGAAACTCTTATGATCGTCATTATAAATTTAAATTTACCAGGGTTTCGGAAAAAAGCCAAGATGACGATCCTGAGAAGAAACCCCGAAAGAAAATCAGGATACTATTCTTTTTGTCATCTTTAAAATATAAAATAGCAACAATTACACTTAATTTTAACAAAATACAATTATACAATATATACAATTATAGTTTTTTAATACAACATAGTATGAGCTCCGAATCGCTTAAATCCAGGCTTCATTGTCGGTTAAATAAAATCAGTGATTTTATAATAGCCTTTCGAGAGGAGTTTAGTTTTAATTACACTTTTAAATTTATTTATAGATAACTAAGGCTCTGATTATTTGAGGTTGTTTATTATAAAACCGTACACTTTGACCCAAAAAGAATTACTTATCTTGTGGAGTCGCGTTTTATGAAAAATTAAATTACTTTTAAACCTGGTATTGATATTGTGTACATCACATTTTTTTATTAAATTGACTAATATTTTTATGCACATAAATTAATTTTTCATAAATATACTGACATGCAACAGTCAAAATCTTTATTTCTTTGAACTTTTCTCTGATGGAAGACTCTGAGGGGATCTAGTTGATAGATAGTTAAAATAAAAATAGTATTTATGTCCGCAGCGCTACCCCAAAGAATTAGTTTATCACGATTGCTAGATTGACGCGATTACTCATGTAATGTAATAACATCAATGATATTATTATACTAATGGAAACAGTATCACATCTTAAACGGTGATTGTGGTAAAGACACTTCAATTACAATATTTACAATCATTACACGATTTGCAAGGTTGTGACAGTTTAAAAAAATGTCGTTTGTAGAAAGTTCTTTCTCTTATAAAAAGATCGGCCCCCAGAATACTGCACTTAATGGAAAGTGACTATCGTCGTCTACATACACAAGCAAAACCAGGAAGGATGCAATAAGTGTTCTGCGTATATCCTGAGAGGATAAAGGCAAAAGAGAAGATGATCAAAAATCATAACAAGTATTTTAAATAATTTTCTAAATTAATATTTATAAATTAAAAAGATTAACTACCTAACTTCTCACCATGAATTGAAGCTACCTACTTGTTTCAAATGGATTTTCACATTACGTTAAGTATAATGGCAATTCTCGCACAAAAGGCACAAAATACGTGGACATTTTTGTATACAATATAATAAATGTTTGCTTCAATGTGTACACGATCAAGGTCTCCACAAAATCACTGCTAAAAATCTTTTTATATTCAGTATCATTAAATATATTATTATGTTTGTGTGTGTACACAAACTGGGTTGTAATGCGTATCTATCTATTTACATTTTATTTTTATTTTACCCACTTATATGAAGCTGAAGTACTAAATTATACTTTGACATCACATGATTATACATTACACAACATCTACCTGAAATCAGCTGAATGCTAAGAATAATGTTTTAACCGCTAAGCCCCATTTTTCGTTGTCCTTGGCTTGACATAATGGCTGATACTAATTGCTTGTACTGGGCTTTATCACTTATGTTCCGTAAGGACAAATTGCCAATAGGAACAGAATTTTATTATATTGGAGTCTCGTGCCAAACAAATCAATTTTTAACGACCGACGCAAAAACGGAGTGTTATAAGTTTGACATATGTGTATCTGTCTTGTCGAATCGTAGCCGAATAAAGCCGGATGGACCGATTGTGATCTGAATTTATTATTTTTTTAATTATTAATGGAAGAGAAATCAAGTCACATGTATTGAGATCTAGCTGGCGCCCGCGACTTCGTCCGCGTTGAAAAAGAAAAAGTAGCCTATCCTGTGTCCCCTACGTCTAAATGTTTATCTACCAAGTTTCATGAAAATCAGTTAATTCGTTTAAGAGTTATGGAGAAACATACATACATACAGAAAAAAATAAAAAAATCGTCAATTTAGTTTCAGTATCATGTATAGTTAGAGCCTATAAACACGATATCTCTGAAAACAAAGTAACTTACTCCATGACCAACCCTTACAGATTTATTATTAGTATTGATTGATTGATGATAAGTCCAATCCAACGAAGTTTGTATAGGACTAGGAAATTATTAGTCTTTATCGCCATCGCCCATAAGGCGCCGTAATACCTGGGAGGCAAACGCAGTAAATTATGCGTGTCTAACGTCGTTCCACAATTTCTTATTGCTGAAAATTTACAGAAAATATGTAGGTAATTTTCACTGTAATAATATGTTACATATATATTTATGTATTACCTACCACGTTAACGAGTCGTCATGTTGATTAGAAACCATAAAAGATCAACTCAAATATTCCACTAAGTGACTCGTAAAACCCACACAAGTTTCGGCTTTACTTACCAAATTGCTACGCTAAAATTACATATATCCAAAAATAGATTCTTTAAGTATACCTACTTACTTAAGGCAAACAATGAATTGTATAGTAGCGACCCGCCTCTGGCTTCGCACGGAGTTGAAATTTTCAAAAAAAACTTTCTTAGCAGATGCTTATTTTATAAATAAATCTGTTTTCCAAATTTTAGTTTCCTAGACTGAGTAGTTTTGGCTGTGCGTTGATAGTCAGTCAAGACAAACAATTTTATAATCAAGACGATCTGAACAAAGTTTTCGCATTGGATGTCGTTAGACTGTTATTAATCGAATTCTTTTGTCGAGCGTGTTTTAAATTTTGCGGTTTTTTAAACTGTCAATTCAACGATTTGTCAAGATAAAGGCCGATAAAATGCAAAACGATTCGAAGTAGGTAAACATCGGCAACAAAAGCTAATAAACAAAATCGATACCTACAATACTCGTACACGTTTCGTTCTGTCTGGAAAAACACGACAATGGAAAGCCGAATTTAATTAAACTTCGTATAAAAGAATTTTAAACAATTTTAAACAAAGCGTAATAACGAATCATCATCTAGCTCAGTTTTTACTTGCTGTCTTCTCACCTATTTTGTCAGAAGTTCTAGCTTTCTTTCTTTACATCTTTCCATGTGCTTTTCCATCGTATTTGTCTTAGAAAATCACAATCTGCAAATGCTCAATTTTTCGAATATTTCCGTAGATTTCTGTGTAAATATTTGTTCAGATTCGGTTCGTTTAGAGAGGAATCAATCGAGGCTAGAATTCAGTAAACAAATTAAAGTGAAAAGATAACGTAACATAACATTAACGTTCAAGTGCATAAAAGCTTATTGTTAATACTTTTTGTTCGGGAATGGACCAAAATACATTTCGCTAATTTATTCCCTTAAAAAAGGAATTGTCCATCCGGAAGATAGACTTCGCAGACCTAAATACGAATTCCAGACGGGCCTGTGTGAGTTCTTGCGATTTCATATGTAGATTACAGCAAAGAGCACTGCCATAGTTAAAGAAAAACATCATAGGGAAACAGAAGACTAGCAATCGTCGAAGAACTGTGAAGTGTGCTGCTATGTATGACTATAAAAGCCTATAGGATACCTGTTCACATAAAGATGAGGTCTATACCCAGCAGTAGGAGTAGGGCGTAATATTTATGTCATATATTTTCAAATAAAATATACAGTTTCACTTCCTACTTTCCCGTTTTCTTATTGAAATTTATTTTCGACACTGTGATTTTGTTCGGTGAGTACAGAAACTGATAAAGTTATAACTAGGTTTGGTAAGTGAAATTATAGCTAACGATTCTAGTCTGTTCTTAATATTGGTAGTCTAGATATTCTTGTTGATATCTGTGTTAGGAGTTATGTATTCCTTATACATAACTCTTAACACAGTTATCAACAAGACAAGAATGTTATTAATGTTAAGAATGCCCAGCGAAAAAGCAACCGACCGCGACATTGCCGGGTTAGGTTAGAACGTTCTGACCGGTTAGGTAGTAGAGGCGTGGTTTCGTTACTAGCTCCTTCTCCGTACATCATGATACACTGTTGGGTCGCAGTGTATCATCGCAGTGTTGTCGTGCTATTCTTGGAATATTCTTTGAACTTTTTTTTTTATGTTAAGGTCGACAGACAGGCTGACGGTTCGCTTGATGGTAGGTGGCTACCGTCGCCTATAACACAAGCAACGCCATAAGTGCTACAAGTGCGCTGCCGACCATAGAAGGATTAAGGATAAGGGATAAGGGAGGGGTGGGGTAATGGGCTCTGGCATCCCTTACTCACTCACCGAAACACAACAGCACATAATGCTGTTATTTCACGGTGGTATTCTGTAAGGTGGTGGTTACTGCCGCCAGACGGGCTGCCCAAATGACTGCGAAACGCAGTGTGCCCTGCCACTACTTTTCAAATCCAGACCAGAGTCAATTTTGAAAATTATTTTAAATTTTCCAAAGTTGACCCCGCCGGGAATCGAACCCAGGGCCCCTGACACGTTAGGCAAGCACCCTTGCCACTCATCCAACGGGCTCGTCAAAACTAGATTACGAATGAAGTTCCAATCAAGAAGGTCTAGCTTGACGCCGGATGTGTGTATGGCGAGGAATCAATCAAATCGGTAGGTCCTAATTTGGTCTATGATCACTGGCATTATCCTAGTGGTCATTAAACATTTCAAAATATACAATGTAATAAAAAACAATCATCCAAAGAGAAAATATAAGAATGCTTTTCCAAATTAGGGTAAGGTGGAGAACGATGGTCACATAAGCAGGAATAGAAATTGTTCCTTTTACCCCTAAAATATCTAAATTGCAAAGCTCACTAAAATTAGACACCTTTTTATTACCTCTCACACCGCACCTTGTGGTATTAGCCGCACCTTGAAGGAAATGCCGGTCACACCGATTGGGGTAATTACGGTCGGATCTTTCCTTGTAGATTTTCTTAAAAAATAACATAATCAAACATATGAACAAATTGTTAAGTATATAGAAATAATTATTGTATCAATTAGTAACATTTATTTAATACAATTTTGATTAATATTATTACTAAAAGAAACAGACATGTTCGAGAATTCAACCTCTTACCATGATCTACTCCGCCTAAAGGATAATATATTAGATAAAAAATATTAATTTACTTCACATAACAAAACATCAAGGTTGCTTTTCCCGTCACAAAATCTATTTTTGTTTAAGGAATCGCGTGTCGGTATCGCTTTCAAATAGAAATTGAATCATCATGGAATGGATTTCCAAACAGTACTGCACAGTTGAAATATATGTCGCTCTTGTCAATGACAAAGCTCCATATATTTACTGTTATTATTAATTCAACTATTTATATCGATACAATAATTAGACGCCATTGTTTAGGGTAAATTATATTCATTACTAGCGACCCGCTCCTGGCTTCGTCCGGGGTGCATTTTTTTTACGTAAAAACCTTCTTTGATTATCCCTCTATTCATGAGTGAAGACAGAATTAAAATTGGTCCAGCCGTTCTCGAGTTTTGAGCTTAGCAACACAATTCAGGGATTCATTTTTATTTATAAAGATTTTTACCACGATCGTCACAAGCCCACAAGCCTTACGTTTGTGTTGTTGGACATTATGTTATAGACTTCGTACGTTCACTAACTCATTGTTGTCTTTGTTCTAAGTATTTTTAGACACCGCAGTCTTTGTACTGAGAAATCCTTGCAAAAATATTACGTAGAATACAAAATTTGCTTCAGGAATTATCCCTAACATTACAGCTACGACAAAAAGTGCCTTTCCTCTCCCATGCTCGTGATTTCTTGACCTAATTTTCCTCTATTGTGCTGAAGGGTAACCTCAAAAGGTATGGATTTAGTGAAAACTTAATAAGATTATTCATTATTAACTTTGTCGGTCACTTTTAAAAGATCTCTCAATGGGTATTTTTAATAGATATATTCTGTCAATTAAAATAGGCATTAGCGAAATATTTGGCGACTTAAGTAAGTACTACACTTACTGTGTTATTATCGGGTACCCTACCTAAATAACCTTTTTATACTTAAGCAGTTAAATTACAAATTTTATTCTGGTAATAACATTGATCTGAACTATAGATGCGGCGTAGAAAGCCCCGAAATCTTTGATAGTATTAAAATCATACTAGCACTAGCGAGCGACAGTGCGAATTCGTCCACTTCTCTCTCTTTCTCTCTCGTGTGGACAATCTCGAGTGGACGAATTGTACTACTACCATTATTTACGGGCTACGCCGTGTCTATACTCCCAAATATACTTATAAAGTCTTTGGGTAATAATAGATTATCGAAAGTTATTTTAGTTATAACTTATTCTTATTAATCTATTATATTAATTTTATAAATATTTTTAACCTACCTATGTTGAAAAATGTGCCGTTTTATGACGAAGTTATTTTTTAATGTGCCCAAATTGTATGTGGATTTATCATATTTTATTATAAAAAATATCAAAACCCGCTAACATTGTAACTTCACCCTAAAATTGTTAGAGGATTGAGATGGCTAAAGTAAGAAACCCTATTAGAGAACAGTTCTCATTCCGGAAGCCAATCTAAATAGTAGCGGAAAATATATGCCGAATTACTGAGTTACTTAATTGACTAGGAAATGTATGGAGTTGTTATTTGTACTTAATATTTTTCGTTTATTAAAAACTATTATAGTTTCCACTGGTGCTTATAAAGAATGATAAGTAAGGGTTTACAGAAGACCACCGTGAATACCTTAATACTTAACCCTACTATGGTCGGCAGCAGTTTGCAGCACCCGTGGCGTTGCTTGTGTTATATAGGCGACTTTAGTAACCTACCATCAATTATTGGACCATCAGACTGACTGTCGACCTTAACATAAAAAATAAAATAAAACTCTACTTCCTTTAACTTCGTCTCCATAATTAATTCGAACATAATTATAGCATTCACAAGTATCATGGTCAATTTTTGTTGCTATCGTGCTAATACTTGTACTTATGCTAGCCTTCATTTCGAAAGGGAATAACTAATTAATTATTCGTTTAATATTTTCAATAGTTACACGTACCTACAGGTAGACTTCCCCCTAGACTTTATTCACGGTATCAAGGCCATTGTTTCTTGTTTGTCTAAATAACCTTTATTTATTAAACACAATAGAACTCCCACAAACTACCTCTGTTATAAAACTGTCAACAGCACGTGTTAATGAATAGAGTGATTTAACTGCGTCTTTTGTCATTTATACATAAATATATATTTATTAGAAGTGATCTATTACTCTAGCTTTTGACTAGACTACGTTCGCGTTACAGAATAAATTATGTATAACTAGCGGCCCGCCCTCGGCTTCGCACGGAATAAATTATATATAAAAACCTTCCTCCTTTACCGCTCTTTCCATTAGTTAAAACCGCATTAAAATCTGTTGCGTAATTTAAAAGATCTCACTGCCGGGCCACGGGGCATTCGCTGCAGCGAATTTTCGCCCGTCGCGAACGCTACGCCTGTCTTGTTTAGTACATTTCTACATTTGTTTTAGTCGCCCGCAAAGATTTAAATCGAAAGATGCGGCGTAATCTCCTCGCGCCATACTAAAAACACACCAAAAATTCTTAACAATGGGTTGGGCGCAGGCGCTCAACCCCACTACAGTTGCACGCCAGCTACAGTGAGTGACGGTCGCTTGTTAAGAGCGTCGCTATCGTCGCAGTCACGTTTGAAGTAAGGAATGTGTTGTCTGTGTTTAAAAGTGTGTTTAGATAAAGGTATATTTTATACTTTTGTCTTTAGTATAATGTATGTTGTATTTTGTAACACACTTTCGCTAATAATGCCGCATCTCTCGATTTAAATCTTTGGTTTCCCGCGCGAAAATTCATTGCAGCGAATTGCCCCGTGGCCTGGTGGTAAGTATCCATGCAGAGACGGCAGAAAGTGACTATAATAATATAAAAGAAGAACCTGCGCACGGACGGATGCGCGCGAGCCTTCGCATGGATACGCGAGCCTCTTCCTGCCTAATCACTGATCGACAGATCATTGTCATTAGTTCTGCAATTGTTGCGAGTCCAGACATGTTAAATCAATTGCGAAATAAAATGGTGGGTTGGGACCTGTTGCCATGCCATGCCGCCCGAGCGTCGCTTCAGCAATCTCGACGACCTAAAGCAGATTTGTTTGGAGGTCGTGCGCATGCTTGCGCAATCGCGTTCCTACACACCATAAAATATCTTTCTCCTGTATAATCGCTTCAATCACAACAAACATTCCCCTAGATAGAGATCTAGGGGAATGTTTGTTGTGCTAATTGATTTTCTATATTCACGCTGCGCTTCGCCATAATTATGTTCGCTGCTCTTAGAATTAGACGATTAGTACCTAGATGAAATTCTTAATACACACAGAACAAATTGATAACTTCTGGGCAGTGATATGTTAAACAAGACAGGATGCACCCTTACCATACTACTAGTGACAAAAAAATGGTCCTCCAATTTGCACATCTAGTTACTAAAAATAATTTGTTTTCATTGCCAACTTAATAAATATTTTTATTTCTTATTGGCGTATTCTGTTATTGTAAAGTGTTCTCATTGGTTGGTTGGACATATCACTGGACATAATATACCCGTCATTAAGCATTTAAGCATATATTATTCTCATTTAAATGTAAAAAATGTATGTATTTTATTTGTTATCTTTAGATGTATTCGTGTGTGTCATGTGTATGCAAATAAATGTTTTCTATTCTATTCATTGGTGCCAATTTCCGATTTTGACACCGGCGCGTCGGTGCCACGTACTAGGAGCGTTAGCCTTGTCCTTACGAAGTAATATAGAAGTCATTGCTTCAGGGTCGTCCGATCTCTGGAATTTTGTTATGTGTAACATTATCAATCTTAAATATATACCTACTATACAGGTTGTTATTGCAGTCACTATCCGAAATTTGATATTGCAATTTTTAGCAAAATATCAAAACTTAAGTGTTCTTTAGTAACATTCAGTACTAAATAAAAGTTATTCACGATAAAATTGCCCTGAAAATATCGACTGTCATGCACGCCGTGTCTGTTGTTGAACCCAGCAAACTTGAATGCAAAAGTTATACATATTACTTCGATAGTTGATTCTCGGCTTGTTGGTGTCCATCGTATCCATATATCAGTAGGTAATAGGTATGAAGTAACTGATATTTATTCTAAACGTCCTTTTTTTTGTACGAGTATATTATGTATCTTATATGCACAGCGACATTATGCCACGCACTTTGTCAGGCCTTGTGCCTTGCAAAAGTAAAATAGCAATGTGAATTTTAAAGGTAGTAGAATGGAATGCATAACTCGCTGTTATTTGTATTACGTTCACTATTGTGAAGTCGGTGACCTAAATGAATGAATAAGAGCAGCAATAAGTGAATTCTGAATCATTCACAGAATATTATTCAAATATTTAGTCTTTTGCTTATAAAAGTACATAGTCAATCAAATCAAATCAATAAGATAATCACACCTGTTGTGTTTCGGTGAGTGAGTAAGGGATGCCAGAGCCCAAATTTCACTACCCCTTCCTAATCCCCTATTCTTACTAGCACTTGCAGCATCTTTAGCATTGCTTGTGTTATACGCAACAGTAGCCACTTTACATCAAGAGTACCTTCAACCTTTCTGATGACATTAACATTAAAAAAAGAAAAAACAAAAACGCGACACGATACAAGCTTTTGTAACTGATATAAACTAGGCAGACGTAAAACATCTTGGCTTCGCGAGTAGCTAGGTATGTCCAGTAGCTCTTACTGGAGGTAGTACCGTAAGAAGAAGAAGTCAATCAAAACTACTCAGCTTAATGAGTCATTACGGAGAATCCCCCTTGGTATTAATTAGTTCGGCAACATCTCGAAAGATGTCGATGTATCCGGTCAAGGTAATTGGGTCACAACCCCATCAAACTACTACAACATGGAATCCGCGTGCCATACAAAACACTACGAATTTTATGGAACATTTAAAAGTGACATGCGTAGAGCATGAACTGTCATTTATAACAAAACAAACATAATAATTAGTACGTAATTTAAAGAAAATGTGACTTTACGTCAACCCATTAGAGTTTAAAATGAAATAGTAGAAGTTGATCGTTACTACCTTTTACCATTGACGCGTGAAGGCAAGAGTCCGCCATGATTCTGTCAAAGGCGTTCTTTTTATGTGCCGCTTTGGCATTTGTGACGCAAATTCCATTGTAGTATTTCGATGCACAACCCAATTAACATTTTAAGCTCCCGTGACAAAATATGGCCACCAATTTATAGTTTGTCTTCGAAATAAAAACATCTTATTTTATAGTCTATCCACGACAGTAAAGATGAAAGAGTTTTGACCCACTTGCGTGTCACTCCAGCGCGAAAGTGTTCCCATTTCACTAGTGATAAAGATATGTTTTTACTACTTTATCTCAAGCACTTACAATAGTAAATAGTTGATCTTATAAATCAAAATGTATAAGAACATTAAAAAAAAAGTTAAAATTAAACCTTGCCTGTTTTAAAATTGCAACAATCTATCTAAATTATCATAATACAATTCTATTGTTATAGTTGGATTTAATATCCAAGATCACCACTAGTGGAATATATTAAATTTTTTCTGAAATATCGTGCGTTATAATATTGTAAATATTTATAAATTCGCACTAGATTAAATTTACATTGAATACCCTAGATCGCAGAAGCGGTTATTACACTTTACTAAGTTATAAAGACACGTTAGAAAGTTTTATGCGATGCCCTGCATCAAGTCTAGAAAGTGTTTTTATCGTTGAAAAGATAGTTTAAATTTAAAACTATTAAGTAAGTACATTATATAACCAATTTAAATTATTTATCCGTAAATAAAATATTTCGACATTGTAATACAACAGTTTTACAATGTAAAACCTACGAATATAAAGGAGCCGAGGACTTTGTTTTTATTTTTTGTTTAAACGAACTAGACTCAATTCTTAAAGAATTTAATGTGATAAAAGTAATTGTTGAAAAAATCAATAAGAAAAACATAATATTAAGCGCCTCTTTCACCAACTACAAGTAAAGTGTTGATTAGTTACTTTTAGAAATCATTTTCTGTTTTGTTGAATTATGCACTCGGTTTACTGCATCATTCGACAGGCGATTTTTTTTTATTATTTTCTATTTAATGTTCGGGACGTTTACCGTACAAAGGTATATCAGCTAAATTATTCCCGGTGGCAGGTGACTTTAAGTGACGGTTTAGCCTACTTGACGTTGGTGAAAGAGGCGCTAATAACGTTGGTGAGTGTGGCCTGACGAGAACCGAGCATTGCCGAGAACAGTCGAAATGTGCCTGTAAAATAGCGGGTCACATTAGTTTCGCTTACACAGAAAATACTAATCATTATTTAGTTCTTAGAAGTGATTACGATGTTAATGCCGTAACCATTGTTATTTTGTATTTCTTGGTAATAAAATAAGTCTGTATTTTTACTTGACCTTTTTTTCTATACCTATTAATTCACACTAGCAAAAACAATAAATTTTATAGGTGTACCCGGATTAACTTTTTTACTTTACAAGGCACACAAGAAGCGATGCGAGACCTCAAAAAACACATCATTAATTATTTTATATTTTTGTGGTGCTTTTATAGAAATCAATGAGGAATAACCCCCTTAATTTGATCATTAAATAAAGTCTGTTTTTTAATCTCAGAGACAAAAATGACACATGCAAATGTCAAGTTTGCATATAATGATACCATGTAATGTATGTAATGCATGTCACATGTAATGTCATTTTTGTCTCTGAGATTAAAAAACAAACTATAGGTATACATTTATTACACCATGCACAATAATAGCATAAATTCCATTATTATTGTAACCAGTTATTACTTAGTATGTAGAAGTTGATATTGAGTAGTTAAGTGTTACGAAGTCCCAATATCTAAAAAAAAACATAGCGTGCATCGAGTGACGGCCTGCCGATCAAACCGAATCGGTTTGACCTCCAACTTTATGCAGTGAAACATTCTTAATAATATTAACATTTTATGATTTCCAGTACCTAATTTATATTATATTAAACAAGCGATCGCCCGCAACTTCTTTCACGTATTTTTTCTTCAGCTGTCTGTTCTCACAAGTTAATAATATAAGAAAAAGTTATTTTAACTGTATTATTTTAACCTATTTATATGTAAATAGGTAAAGATTAAAAGAGGTAAATAGGTAGAAAAATAAAAAAAAACACCTGTATTTTACAAAGAGACAATATTTTAATAAAATTTTAGTTTTATGTTAATTTTATTTCAGTTCAAATAAAACTATTCCATTTATAACCCTCTAAACTTTGGCAACAATAGAGGTATATTCTAAAGGTGTAAAACGACCAGTTGTTTGTGCAATTTGTAGCACAAATTGCCAATTAAAGTAACATACACACATTATATTGTCCGACTACAATTTCGAAGGTGTAAACAGTGATATAAACTAAGACAATAAAGGTACAAAAGCACAGTTTACCATTTATATTACTCGTGTGTTTACGATACGACTATTTTATAACAAATAGAAATTTGATGGATTACAATCAGTGGCGTTTAGTTTAAAGCAGAGGGCTTCAGAAATGCTAACCAAATGTAAATTATTATACATTAGCTGCTGCCCGCGACTTCGCCCGCGTAACTTTGTAAATTATATACTAAAAACTTCCTCGAGAACCACTCAATCAATTGGTGAAAACAACATGAAAATCGGTGCAGTAGTTTTTGAGTTTTTGTGTACAGACAGACGCGGCGGAGAACCTTGTTTTATAATACGAGTATGTAGTATGTAAGGATTACTTAGCTGGTGACAGAGACTCCGTCCGGAATATTTCGGATATACAGTCGGAATCAAGTAAATCCAGATATGGATATATATACAGTAAATCCACAAATATGGATTTATACAGTAGTTTATCGTTCGGATTTTTTCGAAACTGAATTCCGACTGTATGTGGCGGCCCCAAGCTCTGGTCTAAAGCCCGTCTTGCAGCAGTATCCAGTCGGTGTCAAGGACAGTTTAACTCTGCGGCTTCTCCGACTCCATTTTAGCAGCAGAATTGACTTTCACTAAGTAAAAAATGATATCGCGACACTCAATAGATTAATGATAATAATCTTGCACAGATAATTCTTTTCAAAATGTTTATTTATTTATTTATTAAGGTACACCAACAGAAGACACAACAATACAATACAATAATTAATACAATCGGTCCTGGTCTGATGTGAATTCCAATGACAGGTATACACAACATTGCAAATCATTATAGACCCTTGACAATATAGAAAGTTCTTATTATAAGAAAATGTTATATTAAATTAAATTTTGAGTCGAATGTCTATTCAAACGCTCGTATTCCTTCGATATGAGGCAGTGTGTGCTACCAATTTGATCAAAGGCATGCAGCCACTTGCTAACCCTGAATTTTATTTTATGAGGGATTAAATTTTTTTCTTTTTTTTTTTCAGAAAACAACCCCCTGTTCGTATTTTTAAAGCGATATGCTTTTTAATCAATATTATTTTATTTTGATACTTTCAAAATCGTTCGTTGCAATACTTTCGACTCGAAATCTATTTAACGGCGATATTGTTCTTTTGATATTTTATAAGTCATTAGACTTATAAAATAAAAAACACTTTTACAAAATAGAAAAACTCTTAATGTTATATGATACTTAACTATATATTAAATAATTATTGTCAGATTCCCACATAGTTTCCGGTATCTTGGACAATAGATACTTATATACTTAATAACTATTATGAAACGGTGTGAATCAATGGTAGAAACAAATGTAGACGTAATATATAAATGACTGACGCGTTTTAATTACACAAAGGCCCACGGGAAACATTGAAGAAATAATTACTTTATAATCTTTGTAGCGTATGTAATTTATTCAAGTCTCGTCTGCTCGTCAGCATATATAGCTTACATAAAATGTGTAAATCGTAATGTATCATTAAATTTATTTTAATGAATAAATCCAGGGTCGAAGCGATAACATTTATTCTAAAATATATTCTAGGATAATTCAATACATTATAAACAATACATATTGTATTTTTAACAATAAAATCTAAAAATATTAAGTTAAATAAGTCATACCTTAAATAAGTTAATAATAATTTGTTTCAGTTATTATTGAAGATAACAAACCAATACGTTTCAAGAGTTGATCAATAATTTCTTATCTTTATACACTTACCTATTTGCATTCGATAAAGTAAATTTATTTATGGTGTTTATCACCATCAAGTTAACGCATATTTATTATACAATACTTACATTTAAATATTTTGATTCAAAATTGTAAAAACCATTCGTTCCGTTCTCAAGTGATGCTCCGTCTCATACGTGTAGGGATAATTGATTTTTATTTTTATAGAAGAGAACATAAACTAATGTTTGTATATTAATTAAAATTATAAAGGTTTTCGAGTCAATATAAGAGATTTTTTTTTTTAAAAAAGTCCCGTTTTCCTTTTCAGAGAACAGTCCAACCAACAGCAGCGACCATGGCTTTTCTGTAGACATTTCGACACGTCTTCATTGCGGTTTTGGGAGCGTCGACGTTTGATTGTGGCGCTGTTGGCTTTCTTCGGATTTTTCAATGTGTACGCGTTGAGGGTGAACCTCTCTGTGGCTGTCGTCGCTATGACTGAACCGGTTGAGACGAAACTCGAAAATGGAACCGTCGTATATGTAAGCATCTCTCTATCTTATAAATACTGATAGGAAATTACTCTTGGTTAATTACTTTCATATTATCGATGGTAGACAGAACGTGGTGACGTGGTTGGACTATAAACTGTGCCTAAGAATCTAAAATTCGTATATTATCGACACTCATTATACATATTAAACTATGTCATCAAATAAGTACCTAAATAATAACAATTATTCAAAACGGAAAATCATAAGTCCAAGAATTTTCCGGTCACCTGAACAGCGATCCGCTTCAGTGAAAATTTATTAACAATACCGTAAAAACACACGACAGCGTCAATGATCTCAGCTAAACGGTCCAAGCTGGGCACGACCGCACTAAATTTTTATCGCTATATAGCAAAAATAATGCATTTGCAATTTTGCAAGCCTAACTTCAATATCGACCTTATGCCAAACGGTTAAGATGCGTCTAACTAAGACAACGCATGACCTGTTTACAGCTAGACAGTACTGACCACGTTTGATAAATCTACTTTTATGCTCTCTCCGATCTTTGCAGAGAACCTTAACTCGTTCGTCATAAGATCCATATTCGCGGATGACATTTGCTTCGCAGCGTTAAGTGGAATGTTGCATAAAAGCAATGTAAGGGGTGCGAGACGAGAAACTCGTCCGATTTGATGGCTATAAAAAATTTAATCTACAATAGCTGTTGAATACGACTAGCCTACTTATAGGGTTGTAACCTCGTTATTGTGTTTACATACATATTTCTTACATCAAATTTTATGGCAAAAAATAAACTTCGAAGGAAATTTACCCCGGCTCATGCAATATATTGTGCCGTAAAATGGTAATTTGTATAGTGAAATTTTCACTTGGGATTTACAGTTTAAGTTCCTGAGGGATCGTCTAAAAATATAAAAAAAATGGGCGCCTTTGTCGCCATGGCTGCGCGTCTCAGGTGTTATATTTTTCATTTTTCCATGCGAACGAAGTCACAGGCACCAGCTAGTCGCCTATGAGCACAATCAGTAGCTTTTGCCGACCCTAATGATAATAATAGATTTAGAGACAAGTCGAACAGAATAATTTATTTCTGCTGTTAATTTACCGTGGCTTTCTTTAAGAGAAGCAATCCATCCATTCATACTATGAAACGTCTTTAAAATTTGTTTACAATTTTTTTTATTTTTTTTATTATTGAGTCAAGGCAGCGCCTAACCGCGATTCAAAACAAGAAGCGAAACGCCTTCCACTTTTTATAGGAGAGCATCAAAGTTTTTGCTTATACTTGTCCTCGGCGGTTTTATATTCTAAAAAATTAAACCAGTTTCCTCGGCGCAGTAACTAACATCAGAATTTTTATTAATTTTTTTATAAACTAAACGGACTATTAAAACGGACGTAAATAGCGACATATCTAAATACATACATGACATATAAATAGATTACTTGTATCCAAAGATATGTATTATCTATTCTACTACTATTATATGAATGTAAAAATTATTTATATTATTGTTGTTGTATATGTAACTATGAGTAATCTTTGAAATAGCGTAATGGATTTGAAAATAATTTTACAAATTAATAGCTCCACTATCTGTTGGGTATTCTATATAGGTATTCTATTTTTTATTTCGTAAAGATTACTTTCAATTGTAATAATTAATATAAAAACAAAAATAAAAAATAAATGTCCATGTGTAGAGGAGAACACAAGTTGCCTTGATTGTTGTTATTTTAACAGCGTAGGTGTCATCAAATCTCTTAGTGTCACGATGGGAATGCAAACGAAGCCTTTCGGCAGAGCAATTTTATTATAAAATATTATCTTGTATTGCTACAACAAATATTTTATTTTATAGAAGAGTGCAACGACTCAAAAATCTTTTGAATATTTATCAATATGTTTACAGATCCCCGAGTTCAACTGGAGTTCGCAGACTAAAGGGCTGGTACTCAGTTCATTTTTCTACGGGTACCTCGTGACTCAGTTACCCGGTGGTTGGCTGGCAGCTAAAATAGGAGGTAACAGGTTTGTTCCATTTATGAGCACAACAATGCGCTTGTCATTTTATACTCTATTATGTCTTCAGGTCTCAGACGACGTTATAATTGCGCCAATTCTCACCAGTTAGTAAGAATCTAGTACGTGTAATCAAAAGATACTAAAAAAGAGTGAATAATTCCGGTGTGAACGAAGTGAAATGTCCAAAATCAGACAATGTTAGTGCAAAAAGTATTTTCTAAAATATTTTAATGTTTCATTGCAATTCATAAAATTTTAAGAAAATAATAATACATGTCCATTGTTGTCCTGTTTTATTAAATTTCTCCAGTAAATAGTCCAGCCGTTATTTAGCGATGCCTTTGGACGTACTCGTATCTTTATCTTTACATACTTAGTATATTTTGAAGTCTGTCTGTATAGCCGCTAACTCCTCGTAAACCACGCAACGGATTTTGATGCGGTTTTCATCATCAGAAAGAGGGATGAACGAGGAAGGTTTGTGTATTTAAAAAAGGAGCGGATCTTAATAGTGCATATTAATTAAACATATTTTTGAAGTACTCTAATATTATTGGATTGTAATTGTGCTTTGTTTTCTGTTTCAGAGTGTTTGCTATCGGCATCGGAGCAACATCATTGCTGACTCTGTTCACACCGCCATTGGCACATATAAGCACTGGAATGCTCATCGCTGTCAGAGTTGTAGAGGGGCTTTTCGAGGTGATTATTAGCACAAAATGTGTTACATAGTTTGTTTGTTGATGACGTTTAGGAACTGCTGGATTCTCATAATCAGGAGTTCAATGTTGCACGAGCAAGAGCAACATTGAAGAGTTTTATTGAACATTTTTTTTGTATAAATCATTATTTTCTTTAGCTTCTGGTCCCAATTAAAAATAAATTATATGGCAAATTACGCGAATTCAAGTTAAAACGTTAAAAGGACATTGGTTTTGTGGTAAAGCGTTGTTGAAGGTAGATAATATCAACCTTCAACAACGCTTTGCTTAAAAATTAAAGGGGTCACAAAACAAAATGATCCAAAATTACTTTTATTTAAAAAATGGGACAAAAATCGCCCTTTTTTATGTTCATATAACACAGACACTAGTCGAAATCGGCCTCTAAATCACAAATTTACGCATACGCCCTTTTGGAATTTTCACGCATCGGTGACTAAGTTCGGAGCAAAGCAGTCAAAAATTCAAAAGTAACTTTTGATTTGTGACCCTTTAGTTTTAAAGCAGGGATATGTGTTTTGTTTGCTAGGGCGTGACGTATCCGTGCATCCACGCCGTGTGGTCGCGCTGGGCGCCGAGCGAGGAGCGCGCTCGTTTGGCGACGTTCGCGTTCAGCGGCAGCTACGCGGGCACCGTCGTCTCGATGCCCATTTGCTCTCTGCTCGCTCACTACACGGGCTGGCCGGGGATCTTCTACGTGTTCGGTGAGACCTCGTAATATTACATTAGGAATTAGGAGGAGCCCACTTCGAGAGGGAGGTCGATCGTCGAATCCAGCTCGGATTGGCAGCCGAAGGTAAACTCCGAGACATCTTCTCGTCTAGAAATTCATCAGTGCCTTAAAACAAAAGTTTTCGACCAATGTGTGTTGCTAGTGGTGAAACGTGCTATATGGCCCTTGTAAGAAATCTCAACGAGCCACGGAGACAGTTATGCTCGGGGTTACACCAAGAGATCGAATTAGAAATGAGGAGATCCGAAGTATTTGTGGCCAGCACACATAGTATATGTATATGGAGAGCCTTAGGTCTCTAGGAGTGGAGGTAATGGACCCGAAACATAGTCAAATTATTAGGAATTTAATATGTATTTGTTCTCCATCATACAAAGAAACTGCTCTTACTAATACACCGAATATCTTTTAAGGATTCATCTATAAGAAATATTGATAATTCAAAAATACGAATGAACCATTTTCAGGCGTGTTGGGACTCGTATGGACAACTATATGGTGGCTTGTTGTGAAGGAGTCTCCAGAAAAGGATCCCCATATATCAGCGGCAGAATTGAAATATATACAGGTACATGAAATTATTAATACAAATACATAGTACATTACTTACAGGTAAAGAAGTCACCTCGGCTGTTGGAAATTTGATTAAGTGATTTAAGCCAAGGCATAAAAATAATAATAATACTCTTGCTATCAAACTGCCAATATGTCTCCTCAAAGATAACCGTATTTTACAAATTTAATGTTTGACTTTTCAGGAATCCCGTGGCACTCAAATGGTGGAAGGTTCAAAGATGAAACACCCTTGGATGGCGATGTTACAGTCGCGACCAGTTTGGGCCATCGTGGTCGCTCATTTCTGTGAAAACTGGGGATTTTATACGCTACTCACATTCCTACCCACATTTATGCAAGGTAACCATCATTCTCATATTGAAACTAACATTTCTTAGCAAGGGATATTGAATACCAACCGACACCTTGCTACTTCTGTTGTATTTTTAAGGGGATATGTTGATTTTCGAGTGTACCCAATGACTTTAAAAACAGTTTTTATATTTTATCTCCGTAACTAGAAATTTTTAAGGAATAAATCTCATATTATTCAATAGGTACTTGTATAAGTACCTATTGATACTTAAGAACTTATTGATTACCTTTAGATAGTATTATCTAAATAATTTTTGAACGGCTTTTACTAATATTTATTAGTTTATAAACTCCTGAGTTTAATCTTTATTAGTCCGTTATTAGTCTTTGCTCCTGAGCCGCTCTAGCCGAGTGTTTTCTCTTTCCACAAAGGTAAAAAATATAAATACCGCTGTCACTGTTCCTCAGCTCCTATAAGCTAAAAACCTTGATGTAAAATAAAGACTTGGCTTAAAGGTCTAGTAACCAGGCCATAAAATTACAAAAAAAGGTCCTAAACTCCGCCCACTCGACAGATTCACATAATTATCGTCCTTAATAAATTATAATGGCGGCTGTACACTCTCCAGCGAGTGCTATCGCCATGTATCGCCGAAAGTACTCGCGCGAGAAGCAGAGTGACGAGTGCGACCTTGTACACTCTCGTTTATTCAGTCGGTTGCAAACGCCGAGAGGATGGACGCGTTACAAGTTACGGCAGCTATTGCCTTATGCGCTATTAATTATTATAATTTTACGTGCACATCTATTTAATTCAGCTTCGTTATTCCACATATTGATATACTTAAACGTCTGCACGACTAGAAAAATAGAAAGCTTGCGCTAAACTGAACGTAGCGCGAGAGTGTACAGTACAATGACGCACTTGCCTCGCCTCACGAGGAAAGCGAGACTCTTTGAGTCGCGCACAAAAACCGATACGGAACGGAAAGCACGCGAGGCGAGGCGAGACACAAAGAGACGAAGCGAGTGTAGCATGTACACGTTGTGTCTCGCGGTGCCTCGACGAGTGTACAGCCGCAGTAATTTTGTTATGTGGTCGCCCTTTCAGACGTGTTTGGGTTCGAGACGTCGCAGACAGGCTTTCTGTCGGCAGTGCCGTACCTGGCGATGGCCATAGTGCTTCAGGTCGCTGGCCACGTCGCCGATTGGCTCCTCAAACGCAGGATATTGTCAAGGACCAACATAAGGAAGCTGTTCAATTGCGGTGCTTTTATTGCACAAGTGAGTCTATGTTGCTAATATTCAAAATTTTGTGAGTAGTGTCTCCGGCTGAAGCATTGATTTTTTGTGTAGAAGTTTAATTACTAAACAGATTGTCTAATTTAAAATTATTTTTTTTAATTTTAACTTAACTTAACTTAATTTAATTTTTTTTAAATTTCATTGTAATGCTGACACTGCTTTAAAGTATAATATTTTGATATCTAACCGTGAATGCAAGTAATTTTTTTTTATTATATATGTAAGTAGGTGTATCATTACTACTACAATCTAAACAGTACTACAATCATATTTAGGAATCTTATCAAATAGAAATTACTGTTCATCAAATGCCGAACAGAAAATCCAAATTACTGCTGTTTGTTTTTGTAAAACCAGCTTTCATTGCAAGGCATAATGAAATCCGAATACATCAAAAGAAAATATTAAGAAATTAATATAAAATAGTATTCAAGAGTACGTTACGTTACACCTTTTTTTAATAGGACGATGTTCTCTGTTTCAGGCTGTTTTCATGGTTTCTGCGTCTTTCTGCACTACGGTCACTGGGTTCCTTGTTTTCCTCACCATCGCTGTCGGTCTTGGCGGCTTCGCTTGGTCCGGATTCAGGTACATATTATTTATTGTCTTTCGTAACTTTTTAAAATAAGCCTTTTTATTTACACGCCCATATTATTTTACGTACTATAAATTGTAGAAGTATAGGTCTCAATTTGTCTCAAATTTATCAATGATATTATGAATATATATTAAGTTTCCATAAATGCACTGTGAGAATAAAATTTAGTATATTGATTGGTTTAAATTTAAAAGAAATATGTATATAATAACTAGCTGGTGCCCGCGACTTTGTCCGCGTTCTGGATGAAAGGTACCCTATGCCCTTTCTGGTGTCTCAGACAACGTATATGCAAAATTTCATTTGATCATTTCTGTAGTTTTTGAGTGAAAGAGAAACAAACATACATACATCCATCCGTCCATACAAAATTTTGGCGTTTATAATTAGTACGGATTAGTAAGGAAGTAAGGATATGTAGTATCGTAATTTGAAGAGTTGTTTTCGTGTGACGTTTCAGTGTGAACCACTTGGACATCGCCCCACCTCACGCCAGCGTACTGATGGGCTTGTCTAACACTCTGGCGACGCTGCCAGGCATCATCAGTCCTCCGCTGGCGGGTTCCATCGTTACCGACAAGGTTCATTCAAATATCCTACTAATATTGTAAATGCGACGCAAAATCTGGGTTATAAGTTTGTCTTGTGTGTCTAGCTCTGTCTGGTCTTGGTTAACCAAATTTGATCCTTTTTTTTTAATCTGTTCTTATTTTTAGCTATAGTTAATGAAGATCTGTTCAAGAGTTTGAAGACAATCAACCCATTTCCTAATTGACGAAGGGATTTCACTAAATTCCACATGTTCGATTGATATGAAATTTGGTAGACTACTGTGTTACTTCGGTGGTATTATCATGACATGGTAACCTTGACCTGATTCTGCAGCAGAGTAGTCTGAGGGATATCCAACCAAAACAGAAGTAGCATGTCGGACATTAGTTTATAATGTTGAATGATGATCGAGAGTGAGAGTAAAGGAGTATACCCCTAGTAATTTAAGGTATAATTGGGAATTTTTTCTTAATGTTTTGAACAAGATAGCGCTAAAAGGCTTAGTTCATTAGATGCGTATTTTTTAAGGCTATCCTATGGCATAATAAAAATCAAATTTATTTTTTTGAGATACCGCTTTTGCGCTTAGAAGGGCAGTATTGGTCCATAAAATCCGTTTGTCCAATAAGAACCCTATTAGGATTTTATGGACCAAATTGAAATGCAGTGAAAGTTTTTGGTACCTTGCTCGTTTGTTAAAAAAAAAAAAACAGAGTATAGTACCGGTGACGGTATTGAATGATGGTAGACGGCGGAGCAGTGGCGCGTGGTGTACATGTTGTCGAGCTGCATCTACGTGGTGGGGGCGGTGGTGTACGGCGCGTGGTGCTCGGCCGAGAGGCAGCCCTGGGTGCTGGAGGCGTCCACCAGCCCCTCCTTCGAGACGGACGCCGACGACACCCAACGACCCTACAGCGGTGAGATCTCATCATAAAAACCTCAACTTTAAAATTGTCCCATAACAACAGTCCAAATGACCCTTTCATTTCATATGGGAGGAGTAGCGACGCGCAGTCGCGAGCATTGACGCTCTCACTGGCGCGTGGCGGCACCGCGTTCCTTTTCTTCCTTCCTTTGACGTGAGAGTCGTCGTCTGGACTGTCTCACGACTCGTGGCGTCTCGCTCACTGCGCTTCAGGGCGCGCGGGGGCTCGAGCGGCCGCGAGTGGAAGTGCGCGGCTTCTCGGCACCGTTGCTAGAGGAAGCACGCAGTCGCAAGGCGCCGCGAGCCGGAACGCGGCGCCGCTAGCTTTTTTACTTATACGAATAGCTTTTTTACTGACTGAAGATAAAGTACTGAATACAATATGCAAATAGGCACGTCGAGTCCTCGCTCGTCGCTGCTCCTCCTATATCAATTGACCCTAACAGTAACGTGAAGAACACGTTGTAGTATAAGTATTAGGTATACTCAAAAAGAAGTAGGTAGTTAAAAACTCAAATTTCTAACGAGTTAAGCAGTATTCTCATACAAGTCCGCACACGAGGCAACTAGTCACACACAGTGAATTTTTGCCATTTTTTGTTTTAATATCTTCACACATTCCACACAGCACCATCTAGTTTCACACTAAGCAACTAATGCTTATATTAAGGATACCAGACAGTTTATATACTTACTACATAAATATTACTTTTTTTTGTAAATACGTACATATTATAAATACAAAACATACATGACTCAGGTACAAAGGCATTAATGGCAACATATAAACATTTGCCCCGAGCGGGATTCGAACCCGCGACCGTTTGGTTAACAGCTAGGGTTACTAGCCACTAGACCATTAACCATACCTTTCGTCGCCCACTTGTCAGTTAGGAATTATTTTTTATATTTATTTTTCTTAATCAAAGGTTAAACGTGATCATAATGGTGTTATTACAGGGAAAATCGGTTATAGCGACCTTTAAGGGTACACAAAAATTGGTCGTAATAAACGGATAGTCATTATAAGCAATATTAAATCTTTATAGGCATTCAACAGGGACCTTGCCATTTGGTCGCTGTAACCGATATGTCGTTATAACCGAAGTCGTTATATCCGGTTTCTACTGTATTAATAATCCCTCTGTTTTGTTTTCAGAATCGCTCGATAGCCCCCCGGCAACAGTGTCGCACGAAATTCCTTCAGAAACAAATAGTCCAAAAAAGTCACAAAACAGTAGCAGTCAAGCTTACGATAATAAGGCCATGGATCATAGTGATGATATATGAAACGACCATTAAATATATTACAGTATAGCTAAATGTATTACAAAGTTCCAGCAATTATTGAGTTAAGATTTTATTCTCAAAAGGTAAAAAGACTTGGTCAATAAGAGATGTGTTGTGTATAGCAACACTGATTTTTTTTATGATAAAGGTCGACAGACAGGCTAAGATTTCACTAGGTCCTAGGTGAACTAGAGCCTTTAAAAGCTTTTTACTAATTCCATACTACGCAATCTAACGATTACTTGTTAGTTATTTATATTGATAGTAGCAAAACACAAAAAAAAATAATGACATTTCTAAAATAGGATGCAAACGAAAAACTGAAATCAATTTCATATCTAGAATTTTGAATTAATTTCTAAAATCAAAAATTTTTTTAGTCGATTTAATTCTTGTATATTATGTGTATACTGACTAAAAACAATGTTTTTCAATGGAAAAACATGTTTTCAAGCAAAAACAATAATTTATTTAAAACTAGCTGCTGCCCGCGTCTTCGCCCGCGTAACTTTGTAAATTATATACTAAAAACCTTCCTCTATCCATTGGTGAAAACAGCATTAAAATCGGTGCAGTAGTTTTTGAGCTTATCGCGAATAGACAGACAGACGCAACAGAGAACTTTGTTTTATACTATATTAATATGTAAGGAAAGGATTTTCAAAAATATTACAATTTCTGGAATTCTTAAGACAACAGATTCTTAAGATAAAATATAAAAGAAATAATATTATGTGTCGACCTATTTGCCTGTGACTATTTAGTTTAGTATATGAATATTATATTTATGTTATTATGATAAAAAAAATTAAAAAATAGGTATTTCAAATTATGAACTAAAATATTATTAGTATGAAGTTACTCTTCGAAATAAAATGTGTGATCTAGTTCGGTTTAAAGAATTTTTAAAGTTTTTTTTTTATATTATTTTAATCGTAATAAAAACCAAGAATCTGTTCATTCTTGAAAGATCTAAAAATAATTTTTAAGAATAAGTAAATGTTATTTATTTACATGTGTGTTTTTTTTTTGTAAATATTTATGTTTTTTATTACTGTAAAAAAAAGAAAATTATCTGATTTGTTTATAAGTTAGCGACTGTGGAC
Source organism: Synanthedon formicaeformis (assembly GCA_945859745.1). Lineage (NCBI taxonomy): Eukaryota > Metazoa > Arthropoda > Insecta > Lepidoptera > Sesiidae > Synanthedon > Synanthedon formicaeformis. The sequence goes on along the minus strand of OX243959.1, from coordinate 9,642,814 downwards.
GATTAGTTTTAGTTTTTCTTTTAATATCAGAGTATTTTTATTTTATATTATTATTATTTTTTAGTGATTTATAAAAATAAGATACTATACAGGTGTCCCAAGACTATGCGACATGAAGGGAAAGTATCTTAAATATCGTAGATAGGATATTTTACTGAAAGAAGACTTTATGTTATTTTTAAAAGTTAATAATACTGCATTCAAAGATTTTCTAAAAATTACTTGCTTCGCCTGGGAATCGAACCGACTAAATTTGAAAAAAAAAACCCTTATTTTTATGATGCCAATCGAAAGAATGGACAAAAAATAATAATTCTTCTTAGGTAACATAGTATCTTAAAAGAAAGGAATAACGTAAAATGTTTGATTAAAATTTTAAAAATATTTTTATATAACAGACGAAGCAAGTATTTTTTAGAAAATCTTTGAATGCAGTATTAATAAGTTTTAAAAATAACATAAAGTCTTCTTTCAGCAAAATATCCTGTCTAAGGTATTTAAGGTACTTTCCCTTCATATCGCATAGTTTTAGGACACCCTGTAATATTAAGCTCTTTTATATTAAGGAAGACGATATGAAATTAAAATAGAAATAAGCTAATTTTTATGAAAAATGAAAACATAAAGAATTAAGTTTAAATGCGATAAAACTGTGTTAAAAAAAATATATCAATGACAAAATTAATTAATATATATATGCCTTTTTGAGTCTTATATATTTACAAAACTATTTTAAAACTTGGCAAATCTTCCTTCATTATGATAGCTATAAGTTATGTATAATAATGTCGCTTTGTACTGTGAAATGTATTTGTATATATATTATAAGCATAGTATAATAATAAAATATTGTACTTAAATGTAAATTAAACATTTATTATAACAAATTATTTTGCGTTTTTATTTAAATCATCACTCAACTGTTCTAAAAACTAGTTTATCACAAAAAATACTACTTAAGGTGAAACAAGTCGGCGACCCGAACTCATCGGTCTCATGGCTAAAATGCGTCCTGTCTCCATCGAAATACTACAATGGAATTTGCGTCACAAGTGCCAAAGGGGAACATAAAAAGAACGCCTTTGACAGAATCATGACGGACTTTTGCCTTCACGCGTCAATGGTAACAGGTAGTAACGATCAACTTCTACTATATCATTTTAAACTCTAATGGGTTGACGTAAAGTCACATTTTCTTTAAATTACATACTTATGTACTTGTTCTTTAAATGTTTGTTTTGTTATAAATGACAGTTCATGCTCTACGCATATGTCACTTTTAAATGTTCCATAAAATTCGTTGTGTTTTGTATGGCACGCTTGTTCCATGTTGTAATAGTTTTATGACTGTCTCACACAGCACAAAGCGCGGGAAGAGCAGTCGAGTGAGATGCACAATGATTCATACCAAAAATAAAATCATAAACAGACCCTTGAGCCAATTCTCTTTTTGACAAAACTACTGCATATATCTATTTCGTGTAAAGTTATTTGAACTCTTGAATAACTAATCAATGTTTGTAGGCAAAGTATTTTGGAGTTTTTGTACACTAGAGTGACCTATTCAGTTTCAAAGTTGCATTAAAACTTGTGTTAAAATATGGATTTTTCAAGGATCATATCTTTTAAATTAATACATTTTTTTAAGTTTGTATGGATTCGAACCTAGTTAACGACAAGATAAATCGGTATCCCCAGATAACATTTTTCAGTCACAGAATCTTGGAAGTAGTTACAAGCTGACACCGTTTTGTAACTGTTACGAAACATAGCGACTGTGTGGGGTTAAACACAATTGTGTGGTAACAGTTTAAACACAATTCAACCAAAAAATTATTCAGTAACTATTTGTGATCGTTGTGCTCACATGTTACTATTTTTTTTGTGTCTACACATTTTTAGAAACATTGTGCCAATTTTATAACTAGTGTACAATTGCTTAAAAATGTGTGGTATCTGTGTGGTTACTATATTACCATAATTATATTTTTTTACACAAAGTATATGAATGTTACGACATTGTTACTTGAACATTTTGTTGCCAATATCTTAATCAAAGTCACAATTAGACACCTGTTTCTCAAACTGCTTTGACAAGACTTGAATTTACTGCAGTTAAAAATAAATAAAAAGGCGAAAAAATACAGTCTCTCCACTTTTTATATAAAAGTGTACAAATTGATCTCCACAAAATGTCACTGTAAGTAAGTGCTTCTTCGTACAAATATATAGTTAAATTGACTTATAACTAACATATTAATTGTTTATTTATAATGTGTAGTTTCCGTTTTGTATATAAAGTGATATTTTGCAGGCCAGAATACGAGTATGTCACATACACCAACTTCAGATATTAAAATCATTCTGACATGCCTAGTGTGGAAGAGCTTAGTGCCAAATTGTCTAGTGTCGAAGGTCCTAGTTTCGAAGCGACAGATTGCGTGCAAGCAGACTTCATTGATCCCATACCAAATATATGGAATGTACAGTCAAAATGAGAGAGAATTACCAGTTGTCAAAAGACATCAACAATAAACGGTTTTTAAGTACCGATAATAATATTGTTGAGATGAAATTTGCAATTTTAGATCAGGGAAACATTAAAATCATTGGAGAGAATATAAAAAACAAGTGTAATTTTTTGAGAGACCATTTAATTCTTCATATTTAAACATTTATGCTACATTGCTTGCTTATGAAGTAAAGGAAAAAAAAATACGATTTACTTGATGTAAAATGTACACTTATTAAATTTTCATTGTTTTGATTTACGGTTTCCTCGATTGCATTGGAATTCTCATTTTCGGTTTTTATTTTTGAAGCGTCTGTTTAAACTACGAATACTGGTTGTTCTGTGGGTTTTTTTTCAATTCTCAGAAGGTACACTTTTTATTTCTTCTTAATATCTCGCTGGTTTTTCTTGCCCTTGGCCAAAACAGGACAGAATCGTCATTTACCCATGTATTAGGTACAACCGTACAACTGATATAAACTGAGCAACCCTCACTGGTGAGCACGAAGGAAAACAGCATTTTTTCTAAACGTTTGAGAATCGCTGGAAACAAAAAAATGTGTTGCACCATTTTGTTAAATCGATAACATTATAAAATCTTCTGCTTACACGTCGACAATTGTCGACACAATCTTGTAACTTTTGTAACTAGAATTGCCCTTATAACCTAAAATTTTTAAAAAATTATAAAGATTTAGTTTTTATAGATTTTTTACTTTAAAGATTGTTCTAAATAAAAAAAAAGTATTTTTAATATAAAATAATAATAATATTGAGCTTAGAATTTAGAAAGTTTAGAAAATTTAAAAAAATGTTTATACATTATATCCGTATATATCAACTTTACCTGTAAAATTACAATTAAAAGGTGGCGCGTTGGTAAATTACAAGCTTTTTCACCAAATTACACAATGAATTTCTTTTGCCACTGACAATCTGGACAGTCAATATATAAAAATTCAATTAATACAATACCTACTAAAAAGAAAAAGTAAGTTTACCTTGGCAAGATGGTGATTCTGATTTATTTTATAATTTGACATTTCACAATAATTTGACAACAAACTTCAAATTTTGAATGGAAGAAGGAACGAAACGAACGAATGATTTCTTAGGACTGGTTGCAGATTGAGAACAATGTTACTACACAGCAACGTAACTGTGAAACCACTAGTTACTGTGTCGACTGTTCCCCATTTTTAGTCGTAGCGACGAAACTATCTCGACTCAGTGACTAAAAAAGTTTCTAGAATAAATTTGTGTCGACACAAAAGTGTCGAAATTTTTCGTAACAACTACCAAAAAATGTTATCTGGGTCATGTTTACTTTTGTAAATTAAACATAAAACAGTTGAGTAATTAATATTCTACGTTTGCATGGAGGAAAACTGACTTGTATTACCTTAAGTTAAAAAGTTCCTAACGAGTGAAGTAAATGAAATTTTCTAGTATTTATTTATCAAGTGTTAAAAACACAACCGATCCAGTTCGTGTATTAAAAAAGACTAGGGAAGTACCTAATTAACTACCTAAACACGTGTCATTTATAAACCTCCACGCCCGACGCAAAAACGGGGTGTTATAAATTTGACGTGCGTGCGTGCGTGGAATCACATGAAATTTTAAGGGGTCCCTAGACGATCATGCGTGTATGTCAGTCATAGCTTGCAGGATGAAAAATAAAAGGAACTATCAATCAACTGCCAGCACGTAGATGCATGCCATTCACATCGATCAATACAATTGAACGGTCATGCTGCATGATCTCTAGGGAGGAGTCACGAAATCATGGAAAAAAAGATCTTGAGGGCTCATACATAACCATATGATTATTTTCTATCATCGTCATTTTTAAAAACCACTAATATGGGTACAATTACAATAAATATTAATAAAATCATGTGAGCTGATCTCTATTAACAGCATAAAGTACTTACTTACTTAGTACGTATCCAGTTACCTGAGGAGAGATTCGAATGGATTCGAAATTTGAAGCGATCAGCGATCGTTTAGCTACGGTCGGGGTAAGAAAAGGTCAAGTCACCTTCAAGTCGATATTTGCTTGCACCAGGCCAATCTATTAGTTAAGTACTTTATGTCAATATTTTAGTTGCACAATACTGTTATCTGCATCAAACTAGTCTACGACGACGAGCCCGTTGGACGAGTGGCAAGGGTGCGGGTTCGATTCCCGGCGGGGTCAACTTTGGAGATTTTAATGTAACTTTCAAAATTGACTGGTCTGGATTTGAAAAGTAGGGGTAGGGCACACTGCGTTTCGCAGTCATTTGGGCAGCCCGTCTGGCGACAGTAACCACAACCTTACAGAATACCACCGTGAAATAACAGCATATGTGCTGTTCTGTTTCGGTGAAAGAGTAAGGGATGCCAGAGCCCATTACCCCATCCCTGCCTTATCCCTTATACTTGTAGCACTTATGGCGTTGCTTGTGTTATAGGCGACGGTAGCCACCTACCATCAAGTGGACCGTCAGTCTGTCTGTCAACCTTAAAATAAAAAAAATAAAAAGTCAAATATTTAATCTAGGGTACCTACTTATACAAAAAATGTGTTATTTTTATACAAAACAATTATCTTTCTAATAAATTTGTTATTTTGTTATTTAAAAATAAAATTGACCCGAAAACTGTAGGTAGGTAGGTAGATGTACATAAGAATAATATAAAATTGTGAACGAGCCACGAAATATTTAAAAAAAGCATTTAAATATTCAAAATTTATACAAAAAAAAATTTTTTTATGAGTGATTAAAAAAAATTGTAGGTATTTATATTTTTTTACAGTTATAACTGTATAACTGTACATCCTAAATAAACTGTAAAAATAAAAAAAAAGCATTACCTACATATTTAATCGATATTGTTTACAATTAAGAAAAACATTTAAAAATGCTAACAAATAAAAAAAAACAAAGTAGTATAGAAGCAGTAAGTTAGTAAGTATACCTACATAGAAGTTATTAGATAATTTAGATAAAGATTTATTAATCTGATATTGTTAAATTGATATAAACGTTTTATTGTTCGATAAACCTATTTCTTAGTAATAAAAATCTATCCACGGCAACACTAAGTATTCCATTGAATTTTATTTGATAAAAATAAGTATTATTTAATATTACAAAACACAAGCAGTAGCACAAAACTGTACTGATGCCGGAAATTATACCTAGACAATTCGGTTTGAAAATTCGTTTGAAAATAGTTTAAAAATTCGGTTAGCTTTCATTATATTTTATCAAAAATCATAGGATTAATAACAACCATTTTATTTATTAAAATATTGTAATTTAAAAGTAATAAAGTATAAAAAGATAATTTATTGTATTAAATTAACGAGCGATATCCGTTATTAATCTTCTTTTTTCTTCATTATATTATATTCGTCGTCGTAACTCAACATTGCTAATACGATAAAATATTACAGCATTATTAAATATTTTTCTATGTTAATATTTATTCGATTTGTAATAATTGTAAAAATAAAGTATTAATATTATGCACTTATTATGTTCGTCCCGTCCACCCCACTCCACTCCCGCAGAGAGGCCCGGGCGGGTCGTTTGTCGGTAAAGTTTAAAGAGAACGCACTTTGTTTGAACCGCCTTTTCAATAGTCGTTTGCGCACTCAATTCACGCACTTGTGTTTTATAAGTTCTAAAATGGAATTAAATAGTGTTACAAGAATGAGGCTAGAAGAACTGAAACGAGAAACTGGCTGTAATATCGTCCAGCAAAACGGGCAAAGGAGATTTGGTCCACCAGCAAATTGGGAAGGCCCTCCACCACCGAGAGGCAGCGAAGTATTTATCGGCAATCTCCCAAGAGATGTTTTTGAGTACGACTTAGTGCCCATTTTGTCGAGTGTTGGCAGAATCTACGAATTCCGCCTGATGATGGATTTTTCCGGATCGAATCGAGGTTTTGGATTCGCCGTCTACTCAAATATAAACGAGGCCAAAAGGGCGATAAAGGAACTGAACGGCTACCAGATCAGACCAGGTCGCCATATTGGTGTGGTGAAATCTGTGGACAACTGCCGGCTTTACGTGGGAGGCATACCGAAAAGGAAGTCCAAAGAAGAAATATTCACAGAATTGAATAAATGTGTCTCCGGTATAGTCGACATACATCTGTACCAAAATTGCTTTAAGAAGAATCTCAATCGTGGGTTCGTGTTTGTCGAATTTGCGTCTCATAGAGCGGCTGCGATGGCGAGACGCTCTTTAGTGCCAGGAGTTACCACGCTCTTTGATCGCGAAATCGTCGCAGTTGACTGGGCGGATCCCGAGCCGGACATCGATGAGGAACTGATGGAGCAGGTATGCCTCTTTTTCTCTTATTATCTTACTAGCTGTTCCACGCGATTTCTTCAGTGTAACTTTATAAAATACTAGTTGGCGCCCGCGAGTTCGTCCGCGTTGAAAAAGAAAAAAAGTAGCCTATCCTGTGTCCTGTACGTCTAAATGTTTATCTACCATGTTTCATGAAAATCAGTTAATTCGTTTAAGAGTTATGGAGGAACATACATACATGCAATACCTACACTTACAGATTTATTATTAGTATAGATTGATAGCCTATCGTTGATAATGTAGCTTTCTATGAGTGATTTTTTTTTAACATCGGTCCATTAGTTTTTGAGTTTATTCATTACTAACAAAAATATAGTGTCCGACCGAAGGTCAATTTCTGCCCGAAGCCGAAGCCGATTAATCGGCTATCACCACAACCTTCGACCGAAGCCAAAGTTTTAAAAGCTTTAAGAAATTTTGTTCAAGATTGGCTACAAGCTACAGATAATAAGATAAATTATTTTAAAACTTTAATATTGAACATTTATCAACTGTATATCAACTGTCTAGAAGTTGATCTAGAGATGATAAAAAAATACCTTGCAATTTATTATTTATTTATTTATTATAGTAATTTATCAATCACAATCGGATCAATCAATCAGTCTTTGATTTTCTTGACTAGTGCGAACTAGACTAATAAATAAACATACACTCAATTTCTTATTAAATATTGGTCAATTAAATGCACAGTTTTGAAAAATTTAGAAAAATTAAAAGAAACCATTACCATAATTATAAATAATCACACAATAATTAATAATAACTTGTAGATAATTACTGTATTATCTACAAGTTATAATTATAATATTTTATTATTAGATCACATTAAGTGAAGTTCGCTAAACATAGTTATTTGTATTTAGCCTTCTCTCTCAAGAACTTCATAATTAAAACCTTTGCCGAAGGTGGTTGTTTGGCCGACGGTGGCAAAAGCCAAAGCTGAAGCTTCAGTCGGACACTAAAAAATATCTACAATTCTTTTATATTAGTAAAGAAAAATCAATTCTTGGATAATTTTGTACGTTAATGGACAATGTCTGCTTTGCAGGTTAAAGTACTATACGCAAGAAACTTTTCATTTGCAACAAGAACAGAAATTATTAAATCTGTCTTTGAGGATGCAATAAATACAAAAATTAAAAAGTTAAAGAAAATTTATAATTATGCCTTCATTCATTTCTTTGAAAGATCACATGCAGAGCAGGCGTTGTTAAAATTGCAAAATTTAGTACTAGATGGCAATGATATTGAAATAGTCTGGGCCAGGCCGGTGGTCCGTGAAGACTATAAGTTTCGAAAAGGCCTTAAAGGCCATGCAAAGTTTCAAAATTACAAAAAAATAAACTCAAAAGCTTTGATTATGTACAAACCTTGTGAACAGGAAAAGCCATGTGACCAAAAGACCCAAGAAGAAGGTATCTGCGGTGTTGATAACTCCTTTAATTCACACATTGAGACAAAGCCATCAACGCCACTCATGCCCTTGGAAGATACAAAAGCCACTACTGCTGTATATGAACTTTATGAAATGTGTAAAAGGTGAGTTCTATTTTTAAAATACATTAAACATTGTCTCCAGAAAGACTTCAAAAATGTTGTGGCAAACTATAAGCATTGATGTGCTGTAGGTGTTATCAAGTAATATTACTATAATTAATTATTTAATAATAATTTTATGTTGATCTTAACATTCACTTAGGATGTGGTTTCTGCGGTCTTACTACTTCTGTAGTTACTTGTGTTTCCAAAATTTTATGATCTCTTGTCACACCATTAGATTAATTTTTTCTATTAAATATATTTGATTTCCCTCTTTAATGTTTCAGTAACTATTTAAAACAAAGATTTAATTTTAAGTAGATAAATTAATTCTAGAGATAAGACAAAGTTTATCTATTGGTTACCATTCAAAATTGCATACAAATATTAGAAAAAAAATCAATTTTAAAATCATCAACTCATACCTATGCTAATTTTAAAATATGTATCTACAAATTCAACCGAAAGGCTGAGTTATCACTACATATTATTATGAAACAGTCCTCCGCCGCGTTTGTCTGCCTGTCTGTCTGTTCGCGATAAACTCAAAACTACTGTACCGATTTTCACGCTGTTTTCACCAATGGATAGAGTGGTTCTCGAGGAATGGTTTAGTATATATTTTACAAAGTTACGCGGGCGAAGTCGCGGGCGGCAGCCAGTTAAGTATTAAAATATAGTACATATTTATATTGAGCCATTGTTTGCATTGTGTAGTCTCATCATTTAGAAACTCATTGAGGGAATAATATGCTTTATCTACAGAAATAATAGAATTTTTATTGAAGATAATGCAAGTCTTTGAACACTGGCAGATTCCTGATATTTCTTGTTTTTTTGGAATTTTGTTATATAGGTAATTTAGTACTTATTATGGAATTTCTTAATATGAAGAATACCAAATAATATCATAATAATGATCAAACAGGTTTCTCTCACTCCTGTTTCCTGACGCCTTATGAAGGCCATAAGGCGTTACAAATTCCTTGTCCTTGTCCTAACAGCCAAGGAAAACAATTTGTAGCACTAATCTAGTTAACTATGTGTTGTTTTTAGTTACGGCTGGGCTCAACCTCAGTATATTTGTAAGACGCACGACTGCTATGGTGGCTATCGAGGATACATTTCATATGTGGACGTGTCAGGTGTAAAACTGCTCTCGATGCATGCACCAGTATGCATCACCTTCAATAGCAAACTTTGTAACACAGTTGCTCAAGCTCACGAAAGCGCTGCACAGGAAGCAATCCAGTATCTCAAGGTTAGTGAATTTCCTTCTGTTACCTTTATTTTGTATTATTTTATAATATAATTATAGTTTATTAGTATTAGTCCTTATATCGGTTATACATATAGACTGGTGTGTATTATTAAATATTAAATGTAATTTAAAAGTACATTGACTATTCTGGTAACGTCACGTCCGCCATAGTTACCGTGGAACGGGACGGGAGAGCAGAGATGGCACGGGGCTGCATTCCCGGTCGGTGAGCGGTATCGAGCGGACACGTTCTTTACAGAGTTTGGAGTGAAAATTTATGATTCGCGGCGGCTCATAATGCCATGATGTGTTTAGTTTGCAGATAAGATATTAACGTCATATTATTTGTAGATTTATAAACTAGATAATGGCTCAAAAATATTTTAAAATATTGGGATAATTTTCTCATTAGAACAGTTTTTAAGTAGCCCTTTTTTAAAACTAGCGGTCGACGGGAAAAACTTATAAAATAGCGTGAAAAACTTATAAAAATATTAATTTTCCAAAAATTCATATAATTTATTGTAAAAAAATATACGATTTCTGTAAATTTTCATTCAAGAAAAGTATAATCAAAAGTGTCACTTTTAGTAATTTTTCGTGATATTAAACGTCTTATTTTAGTTTAGGATGAAATTTAAGATTTTTCTGTTTTTTCTTCGACCTAGTAAGTGAAGTCATTTATGTTCTAAAACATTGTTTCATATTTTTTTTAATATTTTTTATATTTATCTACGTAGGCCGTCGACCGCTAGTTTGAAAAAGGGCTGTTTAAAAACTGTTCTAAGAAGAATTCATTTAAAATATTTTTTAGCCATGTACTAGATTAAAAAACTACAAATAATATAACGTTAACATCTTATCTGCAAACTAAACATCTGAAACTACTGAAAATCATAAATTTTCACTACAACGTGATTCTGATTCTGTAACGCTCTTAAGTCGAAAGTGAAATTGTTAAAATGTGATCAAATAATATATAATTATAAAAATAAATGTGTTTATATTTCTCCGAGGCTGTCTTACACATAATAGGTTCTAACCTCACTTCATTAGACATTTAAACAGTTTTTAAAAATATATAAATTGTTTCAATAAATAAAATGTGCGTAAGTATTAGGTATGTTCCCCATCGTTTAAAAAGTACTTTTCAACCGACGAAAACGAAAAAACAAAAACGGAGGAGGTTCTCAATTCGACGCGTATATATATATATATATATATATATATATATATATATATATATATATATATATATATATATATATATATATATATATATATATATATATATATATATATATATATATATAAATATATATATATTTTATTTTATGTATGATCACGCATAACTTTTGACAGGGTGGTCCGATTTTGATAATGGTTTTTTTTATTTGAAAGGGTGCACCCCCGAAGGGGGTCCCATTTTAATTTGGAAAAAAATTCCAACCCTAAGGGTAGGAAAACAGGGGATGATGTTCACTCACCGATTGTAGCGTATAACCACGCATAACTTTTTACAGAGTAGTCCGATCTTGATAATTCTTTTTTTAATGGATATACCTTGAAGTTGGTCTCATATAATTTTGGAAAAAAAATCCTACCCTAAGGGTGGGAAAATTAAAAATTAAGCATGTAGTAAATATTAGATAATAGCCACAAAAAAATATAAAATAAAACTATAACAAAAAAATAAAACCGCCGAAAAAACTGAAAAGCATAAAATAATCTTCTTATTTTATTTTACCTATCTTATCTTATTTTAGTAATTTTGAGTCGGCGCTAAACAAGCAAAAATTACGTAAAGAGTGATGCGCGGCGGCGACTCAAAATTACTTAGGTAAAATAAAATAAGAAGATTATTTTATGCTTTTCAGTTTTTTCGGCGGTTTTATTTTTTCTTATCTACATAATAAATATTTTAAATATTATGTAAAATTTTTGGTGAGGCCGTTTTTGAAATGAATGAGGAGTTCGATTATCCGTGACCGATCTGATATCTATTTTCAGGTAGTGAAAAGTAGCGGAGTGCGGTGCACCTCTCCAATGTACTTCACTTCTGCACCTCTTCAACCGTTTTATCAAAGCCCCATTACCAACGTGTACAACACTCGTGGCTACAACTATATAAATTCCGCCCCATTGAGTCTTCCTGCACATTGGCAGTGAATTTTAATATTTCAAAATTTTTATTATTATAGTTATAAGTTAATATCCTTAAGTTCAATATTTTGATAAATAGGTAAATAAAATAATTGGTTTTAAATGTTTTTCTCTCATTGGAATCAATTATCCAACTTTTGACTTCAATTTCATTGACTTGAAATTCTCATTTTTGAAGAATTTTATTTTTGTTATTTGAAATACCTGCGAACAGTGTTCTACAATAATTGTATTGTATAACCTGTTTCAATTTTGGTATTGAAACAGATATTTCATTTTCTTTATATTTGACTCAGGACTTTATATTTGTATATGACCAGTTTCATTTATTCTGTTTGATTCCTCATAACCGGGGAAAGAAATTATTATTATTAATAATTAGATAGCAAAAAAAAACTTGACTCATTTTACCACAGGTAGTTATAGAAAACTTTTAAGTTGTTTACTTAGTTTAGTAGGTAAGTAGGTACCTAAGGGTTATTATTTTATTACAAATTGTATAACTTTGTTAGTTTTTGGTTCTTTATATCCGCTATTTTTTGTTTCGTTAATTATTCTTTAATGTATCCAATCGATACAAATCGCCGATAAAAAGTTACTTACTTAGGTTTATACTTAAGTATAAGCAGAGCTAAAGTGCTAGTTCGAGCGATATATTTCTATCTCTACTAGAGTAGTAAGACGTCTTTTTAAATTTTTCAAAAAACTATTAATCTTTAAATAAATTCTCTATCTGCACACTGTAGTTTGATTTTTATGTGTAACCTCAGAATATTACAAGTCAGCATTCACCTTTAGCCGCACCGCACGCGCCGCAGTCATCGCTTTTGTAGGTGATACTCGTACAAGTCAGCTTTCCTCGATACAAACGTAGAATGATTGTTACTCTGCTGTTTTATGTTTAATTTACAAAAGTTAGAATGACTAGGTTCCTTGTCATACAAACTTTTTAAAAAAAGCAACTTTGGAGGGTGAATAGGTCACTAGTGTACAAAAACTCCAAAATACTTTGCCAATATGCCCAAGGGTATGTTTATGATTTTTTTTTGGTATGAAAATGAAACCAAAAAAAATGGTATTGTTTTTGGTCGACTGCTCTTCCCGCGCTTTGTGCTGTGTGAGACAGAATGAATTTTAGCTAAGCTACACGCACCGATGAGTTCGAGCCGCCGACTTGTGTCATCTTCGTCTATCTAGCGGTGGGCGTTATGTAGCACCAATCGTTTTCACAACGTTGTGGCTGAACGGCAACGAAAACGTTGTGGGAGACTTTGACAACGATCTATTTCTCAAAACGTCAAACTCAAATTTCTCCCGTGCACCAATCCGTTGTCCGTTGTAGAAAACGGACTTCGTTTTCGGTTCGGAAAATTCACAACATAACGAACGGAACGCACGAAACAACCATCTCTTTCGCAACCACCGGTTAAGTATGATAAAAAGAGACGGTAATATCTAATCAGATACGATGTAATTATTACGACCTTTGACATTGTTCGGTAGATGCGTTTGTACGATAGTTTACCTTATGTATATACTAATAAGATAAATTTCGATTATTTTCGATACTTGTTTTTTTACCGAATTTCATTCATTTTGTTTTGATGACTGTGAATGCAAATTGCAAGTACTTAATTAGTGACATATTTGCCTTGGTCTAAAATATATAAATGTTACTACAACTCAAATGAATATTTTTTTGATGACATTATCATTTAGATATTAATAATATAAATGTAAATATAATTTATTTTTAATTTTAATTTAAATAAAATAAAATTCTTATATATATTTATATAAATAAATAATTACATACTTATATATATACGCTTCCTTTCTCCTAGTCCCTAAGTTGCATGCCCAACAGGGTCCATAACATTGGTCTTTATTTTTATAACATCTTTGTACATTATGGTTTCGCAATAAATAATTGAATTGAATATTATCAGTCGTCATATTATGCGCAATAAATCAATTTATATACTTAACAATGCCTAACAACGCGAAATTAACCACAACGAAAAACGGATCCAAAAACGAAAGACTGTTTTAAAACAACATATTTATTTTGACGGTGGTTGCGAAATAGATCGTTGTGAAATAGACGGTTTGCACAACGTTGTGATAGCTCCGGTAACGTTTTGTTGTGTTGTTCAGAAAACGCGTAACGACACATGATGCATCGCATCGTACTGGATTTATATGAATGGCGGGGCGCCGGCCGCAGCTTCCAATGCAGGCGGGCCGGCGTTGCTGTCAAATTATTTTTATGTTCATTTGAAAATCGCCATTTTGGCGCTGTAGGCTATAGAGTGTAAGTACAGTCGGGGTAAGAAAAGGTTCGTCACCTTTAAGTCGACATTTGCTTGCATCAGGGCAATCGTGCCAAACTTTCATTTCAAACGTATGTCAGTTGTCTGCTTAGTGCTTTAGTTTCAAAATGTACTAAGAGTCCACAATTTTGACATGGGAATGAATTTAAAAACTGACGAAGGTTTTCTTACCCCGACTACATGGAACTAAAACTAGTGATGTCCGCATGATGGGGACATTTACAGAATACACATTTCTTCATGTTTTAAAACTCAAGAGGACACAAATAAACTTACAGTCCCTAAGACATCAACAAATAGAATAAAACAGACATTATTAACTTATCTATCAATTAAAAATACGCAAACGTCAAAATTATTTCCAGTACTTACGTACGGCGGCACTTCAAAATTGTACACGAAAATATCTGTAATTTGTATGGAATAACCAATCCAGAGGTATATAGAGATCAGTGGTATAATTAGAAAGAGAACGCTTGAAGAAATATATAAGTAAGGAGGGTAGAGATAAGGAGCGCAATCTTACATGGGTGTTAAACTGAAAAAGTGGCAACTAAAAACGATAAATTGAGATGGCGCTAGTGTGTACAGAGAGAGTTTGAGAGTATGGAATGAATGTAGTAGTAGTTGACGGAGTGAAGTGCGCCGTTGAATTTTGGTTGAATTGTTTACTGTCACTAGCCTCACTAGCGCCAACAATTTATCGTCTTTCGACGGACACTTTTAATACTCAGAGATTGCCCTCCTTATCTCTATCCTCCTTGTACATAAGTGTCATCAGTCTGTCATTAACATCCTTACTGCCGTCAATGAAATTGTCAAATGTCAATCAAACAGCAAACTTCAAAGTCATTCATTTCATTCAAACAATTCAGTTTTGAATTTTATGCAAATATAAAGTAGCTATTAAAAAAAAATAAGTATTTTTACAAAATCATAATAAAAAAGAAAAGTTATTTTAGGCATTAAGATTTTATTCTTTTGTAATAAAATCTTAATGAAATAAATTATAAATCTGATCAATATGTGGAAAAAGATTAGTAGGTGTTTACCTCAAATAACCTACAACAGTAGATCAAACGATAAAGTTTTGCGACAACTTTTAACTCCAAATAGATTAATTTATAATAAATTATATGTAACAACACGCCTTCATACTACACATGCTCCCCAAAAACGGCTCGCTGAGAAGATAAATATTGAACAAGACTGCAATTCGTTTTCATACAGAACTCATTCTTGTGGCGAATTACGAGATGTTAATGCTGGCCAAAAAGTTACTCTCTGTGGCTGGATTCAATACATTCGCCATTCAAAATTCCTTCTATTGCGAGATGCCTATGGACTTACCCAATGTATTGTTACCAATGAATTTGACATTTCAAATATGTCCTTAGAAACTGTAGTTTTGGTTCGAGGAACAGTTATTTGTAGACCAAAACCGATGATAAACCCTCAAATGCCAACAGGAGAAATAGAGGTAGCTGTTGACCACATTGAAATCCTTAATTCTGTAAATAATTTACCATTCAATCTGCGTAATTACCAAAAACCGAAAGAGCAATTAAGATTACAACATAGATATGTGGATTTAAGGTTTCCTGAAATGCAAAATAATTTACGTCAAAGATCCACAATGCTTCACAACATGAGACGGTTTCTTGTCGAAACACATGGATTTGTAGAAGTTGAGACTCCTACCCTGTTTTGTCGTACACCGGGAGGCGCAAGAGAATTTGTCGTCCCTACACGTCACTCTGGTCTCTTTTATTCATTGGTGCAAAGCCCTCAACAATTCAAACAAATTTTAATGTCCGGTGGAATCGATAGATATTTTCAAGTAGCCAGGTGTTACAGAGACGAAACTACTCGGCCAGACAGGCAACCCGAATTCACTCAGCTAGATGTGGAAATGTCATTTACAAATTTAAATGGCGTATTAAGTCTTATTGAACAATTATTATTTGAAACGTTTCCCCGTGTACTTCCGAGACCACCATTTAAAAGAATGACTTATAAATATGCAATGGAAAACTATGGAACAGATAAACCAAATTTAACGTATGGTTTAAAATTTGAGAATTTGAAGAATTTATTTCCTGACAAATTGGAAGACCCAGCGTTCGGAGTATATGCTATACCTTATCCCAAAGAAATAGGAAAGTTTACAGCGAAACAAAAAGAACAAATTAAAAATATAAGGAAAAAATATGACACTAAAGTTATATTACATGAGAATATAACGAAAGAGTTAGGCTCCGATCTAGGTAACAACATTCAAGATATAGTCGGGCAGCCAAACTCAACCCTTATTGCTATGGGTGACAACGTTAACGCTTGCTTATGTTTAGGTGAAATCCGTGAACTTATAGCCGAAGTATTACAATCTAAGTCAATTATAACAATTAACAAAGATATTCATATATTGTGGGTAGTTGATTTCCCACTGTTTGTTAAAGGGGTACATGGTCTTGAAACTTGTCACCACCCATTTACAGCCCCGCACCCTGATGATATGCATTTATTGAAGACTGACCCTCTAAAAATGAGATCATTAGCTTATGATATTGTTATGAATGGTAACGAAATTGGTGGTGGGTCGGTTAGAATACATAATGTAGAATTACAAAAAGAAATATTGAAAATGTTGAAAATAGATACAGCGAATTTAAGCCATTTCTTGAACGCTTTGAGTTCTGGCTGTCCACCACATGCAGGCATAGCTCTTGGTATTGACAGATTAATATCTTTAGCTTGCGAGACAGAGTCTATAAGAGATGTCATCGCTTTTCCAAAGTCTCACGATGGAAAGGATCCACTTTCTGGAGCCCCTAGTAGCATATCCGAGGAAGATCAGAAATATTATCATATAGCTACACTTAAAGAAGGTTAAGCCCAACATTTTTTATTTTTTATTCGTTAATAAATAATTATATTGAGAAATATTGCTTATTACCACTCACCTTTGTTTTTATATTAACTTTTGGACCACACAAAAGTTTTTTTGATACAGTTTAGGCTAATGGAAAGACTCATAAACAAGGAAGGTTTTTAATAAAATTACATTCTTGTTAAACTCTTGAGGCGGGGAGGGATTTATTTGCAGTCAAAGTAATTTGTTAAAATATACATTACTGTATTATCATTTTGTTAATGATTTCATCATAGTTTATTTGTAAAGAATGTTTACACGTGAAACAATCCAAAAATATTTAATAAAAACAACAATATTGTCTAATGTATTTTTATTTCATTAGACATCTATTATATTCTGCATAATGATTATTTTATAATGTATCTGTAATAATGTAGGTCTTAGTGCCCTATTAGATGCAGGTCTTAGTGTGCTGGTATTGTCATCTATCAGCCTAGCCCACTGGATTGAATGTCCTAAGGATTTCACAAATCTTTAAATTTTGCTCTTGTTTAAGTATACAAATTTGCTCACATTTCTCTGTTTGAGCTAGTGAGTTATCATTATTTTTAATCCACACAGGATATCTAAAAATTATTACTTTGTAGGATTAGTAGGTAATGTTCTTGCTTTACTACTATAGCTAATGTAGCTTTAGTATATATCTCGAAATTGTGAACATAGCTGCCATAAAAAATATATTATTTATATAAATTAGGAAACTAGTTCTTAATTATTATTTTGTATTCTTATTTTTTTTCTATTATTACATGATTGTTTGTTTCTTAATAAAATAAAAAAATAGCTATCATGGTTACAGAAGAGTTCAGAAAAAAACCTGCTAGATTTCTTATTAATTCCGTAAATTTACAGAAAAGAGTTACTTACTTTAAAGAAATTAGGAACGAACATGTAGGTATTTGAATTATTTATTTCATGAAAATATTATTTTAATGGTTTGGAGACCTAGTTTTTGCATTGGCTGATGGGTATACACGGTTCGCCTTGCTTCATTCTGAGAAAACCTTTTTGACAGCTGCATCCTGCTACGCAAGGGAGAGGATCCTGACATCTAAATAGCGCTTTGAGTGATATACAGGTTTCAGGAGGGCAAGTCCTCTTGCATGTTAGGTAAACTTCATTTTCAGGGCAAGTTTTATCTGAAAATTAAAAATATTTGATTAAATAAGAGTTGATTACACTCTAAGCTGTATACATTACTCATTTATTTAGAATTTTTTATAATTTATATTCTATATACCAATATATAAAGCTGAAGTTTAGTTGTACGCGCTAATCTCAGGACTTATACGAATTGAAAAAATCATATATCGAGGAAGGCTATATAAAGAACGCGGGCACCAGCTAGTTCTAAATAAGATGAATATATTGTAGAGGTATAATAGGTATTATCATAAGTACCTACCTACTACGTATTTACTATATAGTATTATGCACTAGCTGGTGCAAAGTGAGAAAATATATGAGTAACTAGCTAGTGCCCGCGACTTCTTCCGCGTTGAAAAGTAAAAAGAAATACTTTAGAAAATATATTCTGAATATGGGTAGTATAAACTATGTATTATGTCCTTTCCTGACGACAGTGGCGCCGCCACCCGACTTTTTTTCTGTGTGCCAAATTTCATCCAAAGAGTAACAAACACAATCCTCACAAACTTTCACATTTATATTAGGATTGCATTCATTGATATTATTTCAAGTGAATTTTAATTAAGTTCATCTTGATGACCCAACCTCAACCCAATCTTCGACTTGACTGTCCTTGTGAATTAAACGTGTAGGTAAGTATAGGCAGGTTTTGAAATCAACAATGTGATTGTCTATTGCAAATTGTAAGATTTTAAAAAGTTTTTCTTTCACCAATTAAATATTTCCACGAACTCACCATTTCTAGACTCCGTCTGGTCGATACATTGCACGAAGAAGTAAAATAGAAATACTAATATTAACTTTTTCATGTTGCTCGTTTGACTAACAAACAAGTTCTGGTTTAAGTACGATACAAGTTTTTTATTTATATTAGTGATGTCAATGGCATATAGATAAGTTTCATTACGTTCAAGCGGGAATATGTAATTCCCCCCATTGCGACATTCGTCACCGACAGACTAAAGACTTTTGCGCCTTGAAAGTATTTTTTATTGTATTTGATAGATATGCAAACAGCCTAGGTATTAAATTAGATTTTGCATAGTACGACACCGTGCAATACTAGGAGTATTGCAGAAACGCTATTGTTCATACAAGAGTTTTTAAAAAATGGGTTTATACAATTACCTACCATAAGTAGATACCTATCTGATTCCTGGTAGTAAATGCAGGTTAAAACTGCATAATCTAAGTTTCAATTGAAGTATACATATAATAAAATTGTAAAATAATCATATTTAAACTAATTAAAAATATGACAATCAATATTTTTAATGTGTGTCTGTTACATTTTCACACCTTAACTAAATAGATCATCATGAAATTTTGAAAACACATTGCCAGGGCTAGAGAAAAGGACATAGGGTACCTACCTACCTTATAATTTTTATTTTTCAACGCAGACGAATTCGCGGGCTAAGCTAGTATCTATATCTATATAAAAAATTTAGGTACATATCTATATATGTACCTAAATTTTTTGGGTTTTTCTATATTGTCTGAATGCTATAAAGAATTCTTCAAAAAATAATGTCTACCTATAAGTATATCATAAGGGTAGGTACTGTAATATTATGTCAAAACACGATGTCTTTTTTTTCTATCATTTCTCTTTACAATATATCGAAGAATCGAACATGTCCCCTAGCTCACTGACGCCATGTCTGCCTTAAAATAACCTAAGCTAAAATAATCTAACGTAGGTACTTAATTTTTCCCTGCACTCAGAAGTATTTAGTACGCATTAATTAATTCCATTGAATGTAGAAACATAAGTTTATCTGTAGTTACAAAAGCAGCCTGGGTTGCATGGCACTTTCTGCGCAGTTAAAGAACGCAAAAATGGAAAAACTAAGATCTGGGGGCTTTGCAACTTGTATACCTACTGTTCTTTTGTGGGACATAGTTTTTTTGCAAAGAAATACAGGTCTGATTGTGTCTCTCACGAACAATCTGGCGCATGAGCTAACTCAGGGCACTGGCATATGGGCACACACGGCCCTCCATCCTTTTGCCTGAGGTAGCCACTTTTGCAAGCACAGCCTGGCTCACAAGGAAACGGTACTTTGCACTTAAATCTTGCTACGAGTGAGAAGCATAACTGTGGAGGGCACGGCCTCTTGCATGTTTTGTACTCCTCGTTCGGAGGACACATTACATTATCTGTAAAATAATTTCAATGTGTTGTTTTTACTAATTTCTGAAGGTGTTTGCGATGAGAAATTACATGCACAAATAGTGTGAAATGAAAAATGAAGTAATATTCTGACTAAAATATGTAAATATCTAAGTACCTATATTACATTAATTTGTCTTTTAAATTTTAGAGAATTTAAATTGTATAATATCTTGCGATACTTCGTGCAATGTCAATGTCTAAATTAAATATTTAAAATTGCGTACTATTTCGTAACTTTTACTTGAAAGAAATTAGAAATGATGCGGAAACCCAATTGAAGAGCTGTTTTAAAACCAAAATGTGAACATAAAAGTAAAATGATTCAAAATCGGTAATATTCTTAAACTGTTTCGATGACGTTGTCGATTTAAATATTTTACTTAATCGACTCTTAATATACTTAGTTTCTGTAGTGCCTCTGAAATATGTGCTAAAGTACAAAATGTATTATTTAATAAATTTTAATTTTACTCGAAGTCAAGATAAGTGACCAAAATAACGCTTTTCTGCTAAGTCCTCATCTTAATTAGACCTACCATTTGGAGGGCATTCGTCTATGGGAACGCAAAGGCCTTTGTCGTCTCTTGCGTATCCTTCCTCGCAATAACACTTCTTATTGCACTGTATATTTACAATTGGGCAGTTAGTTTTGTTTTGTTTGTGGAGCTCGGAGCAAACATTGTCACATTCTACACTGCAGTCAAAATATTCATGAGCGCCAGTACATTTGGGGTTTTCGGTTGTGACTGAAAAATAGACCTTTTTTATACTTTATGCACATAACGTAACCCACTTATTGACGACACGTGTGGCCTAGCTGTTAACCAAACGGTCGCGGGTTCGAATCCCGCTAGGGGAAAATCTTTATGTGTTAACATTTTTACCTTTGTACCTAAGTTATGGATGTTTGTACTTATTTATAATATGTATGTATTTACGAAAAAAAAGTAATCCATCTATGTAGTATATCAACTGTCTTGTATCCATAATACAATCCTATAGTTGCTTTGTATGGAACTAAATGGTGCTGTGTGGAATGTGTGAAGATATTTATTAATTATTTATGTTATTGAATGGCAGGGCACACTGCGTTCGTAGTCAGACCCCCCTTTACCCCTTTACAGAAGACCACCGTGAAATAACATCACATGTGCTGTTGTGTTTCGGTGAGTGGGAAAGGTATGCCAGAGCCCATTATCCTATCTCTTATCCTTAATCCTTCTATATTATTTGAAGCAAGCATTGAATCATTTTGCGAATCTGGTTTAATGCGATTGAGTACTTTTAAATACTCTTTGTCATATGTTTGTTATAATAACATCGACTAATTGTAGATATATCTAACTTATATTATTATAACTACAAACAAATTGATACTATGAAAAAACTTACCTGTATAGCATTCTGTGCTTGCAAAAAATTGCAAAATAACACAACAAACAAAAATCAAGGTAAACGGCCTGTACATGTTGCTCCTTCGACTACTGAACTAACTTTAATGAAGATGAGTTCTCTTTTAGTTTATATGTGTAGAGTTTTGTTTGTACTTAATTATTTTTTTATCGTGTTAAGAGTATTCCGCGCTGTGGGTATGCATATTCAAGTCGTTTAATAAGGTGACGACATACCTTGTTGTGATCACACTTTTTCCTGTACCATTCAAAATCCAATATAGTAACAGTCAATATAATTTAAAAAGAATATAATAATTCTTATATTTTAGTCAACCGTTGATTATTTTTTAGTAGCTGTTAATGTGATAGGTATTCATTATATTAGTATAGTAGCTATTATTAATAGTGTTATCAAGGTTATTTCCCTATCTTTAAGAGTGCGTATAAAGCAAACAAAATTTGTAATTTCACGAAAGATTTAAATCGAAAGATGCGGCGTAATCTGCTCGCGCCTTACTAAAAACACACCGAAAATTCTTAACAATGGGTTGGGCGCAGGCGCTCAACCCAACTACAGTTGCACGCCAGCTACAGTGAGTGACGGTCGCTTGTTGAGAGCGTCGCTATCGTCACAGTCACGTTTGAAGTAAGGAATGTGTTGTCTGTGTTTAAATGTGTGTTTAGACAAAGGTATATGTATTTTATACTTTTGTCTTTAGTATAATGTATGTTGTATTTTGTAACACACTTTCGCTAGTTTTGCCGCATCTCTCGATTTAAATCTTTGAATTTCACCCGCGTGGCCCCTTGGACATGATAGTGACACAAAATACGTAGAACTAAGCACAACATGCGACGAAAGATAGCGCAACTCGCTGAATAAAAATGTTCAAAAGTATTAAATATTAATTATTCGTAAACAACAATGTCAAATGAAAAATTGATACATAGAGCATTAGATAATCTGTGAAGTGAGATTACTGATAAACTTTTAGCTTTGTAATGTGTGTCATTTTAAAAATAAAACTAAAATCGATGGAAATGAAAGTTCAATTGGTGATTTTTTTCTATGGAGAAAATTTCATTATATTATGTTTTCTGTCCGAGTCTTCACTTTCATTTGTAATGTATTTATCTATTTAAAAAGTTTTTAAATTGGACTTTGTTCACTTAGATAAAATTCAAATCTAGGATTGGCTATTTTTCTTTATACGCGCCCTTAAAATGATTAACCATAGTAGGTAAAATTTCAACCAATGGGCGAACATTAGTCAACATAGGCAATTTAGTATACACATGGCAGTTGTGATCTTTGACGAGTTTTGCTATGGCGAGATGACCAATAAGCCGAACTAATATAAGCATATTACCTACTCACAGTTAGGTACAAATACAAACTTTTTATTTATTTTTTTATTTATCAACTACTATCACGGATGCAGTTCGTTTAAAGAAAACATAAAAATAAGATAAATGTAAAATAAAATCGTAATAGAATTTTTTTGGAAATTTCAATTCAATTCAATTATTTTTAGTTGAGTTATTTTTATTTAGTTATATAATTATATAGCTTATAAAATAATATATAATAATATTATTATATATTATAAATATAGTTATATAGTTATTTAGTTTATTTAGTTATATAAAGAAATTTAGTTCAAATGAAATTTGATATTTGCCTGCCTAAATGACAGGTATACCTAGTAGCTATACCTGTCATTTAGGCGATGCAATGCAAAAAAATTAGGAGAGCGTACTGTGACTGTACAAATTATTGCAAAATAATACAGGAAATGAGCAAGACAAATAACTTGTATCTACATTAGTTGTTTATTGTCTTGCTAAACAAGTTGTTATATTGTTATCAACACTGTGTGACAAACGTGTATTTTGTTTAATTATTTCCTACGGTACATATTTTTTATTTAAAACTTTATCTCTCATTTCATTATATCGGAAAAAACTGATGCAGTCTAAGTTTTAGGTACAACATAAAAAAATGTTATTTTTATAAAAAACATTGTTATTTGAAGATTATTGTAAATAAAGTATTATAAAAATAATAATTTCTAACATATAATTCATTGATTATCCAATAAAAGATTTGCCAACAAAATTTTCAAAATTTAATAAATTTTCCATTTTTTTTGTGCTTTTTAAAATATAGTTCAGGTAGAACAAATACTTTATAATTTATATTAATAATATCTAATATTAATAGAAATAATTAATATATTTAATATAACTTTTAATAATTTATATAATTTCTAATAATTTTCATCATTTATTTCATGAACTTTCTAATATCCCTTGTTTAATTTATAACAAAAATTTCCTGACTCCGAATGTTATCCAACCTCTTTTCAGCTGAAACAAAGACAAAAGTGAAAGGTAAGTAGGTATAGATAAAAATATAATTCATCGGATCAAAATCGGTCAATCCGTCGATTCCACAGACACATACACGTTAAACTTATAACACCCCGTTTTTGTGTCTGGAATCGGGGGTTAAAAGGAAAATGTAATAAATGATTTGAAAAGAAAAAAAAATCATGATCAACTTACGACACTGTTCATATGGAACGCATGTCCCATTATTTCTCCAATACCCCTTGCGACATCTGCAAGCTGGGGTACATCTGACTACAAACAACAAGACGCCAGGGAAAGGGCATCTACCGTCGACCGAGGCTTGGTTGCAGCTGTCAGTGGGACAGACCGACGGACATGGAAAGTATTCTTCATTTGGACGATTGCATTCGAAAGGAGCTAAAAAGAAAAATTCTGCATAATTTCCGTTTTTCTATATGATTTACTTAGGTAAACAATAGCTTCTTGAAAGTATGATATTGATATTTAATAAAATTCTGATAATTTATGTTTCTTTTCATCTGTAGAAGTTGACCATAAAGAGGAACGAATCCCATTGCTCCTTTAAGTAAGTAGTGACAGGGCATACTGCGTTTCACAGTCAACTGATCTGATCCCTTACGGAAGACCACAGTGTAATAACAGCATGTTGTGTTTCGGTGAGTGAGTAAGGGATGCCAGAGCCCATTACCCCATCCCTTCCTAATCCTTAGTCTTACTACGGTCGGCAGCGCACTTGCAGCACCTATGGCTTTGTGTTATAGGCGACGGTAGTCAACTTCCATCAAGTGGACTGTCAGCCTGTCTGTCGACCTTTATCATAAAAAAAAATAAAAAATCTACGCCTCCACTACTAATTTTACTTACGACAATCTTCTGTTGGAATACATGTTCCATTTTCTGCTCGTCTGTAATTGAATATGCATTTGCAGGCTGATGGAGGGCACTGTCCAGGTTTTTGGCAAGTTCCGAACACATCTAATTCTTGTTTTTCAAATTTAGCGCATGTGTCATAAGCACATTTAACGGGACAATCGTCTAATGCTTCGTAGTCACCACAATCGATAGCTCCTGAAATTTGGTTCATATTATAAACTAGCTGGTGCCCGCGACTTCGTCCGCGTTCTCTATAGCCTATAGCCTTCCTCGATAAATGGACCATCCAACACAAAAAGAATTTTTCAATTCGAACTAGTATCCTGAGATTAGCACGTACAACCAAACAAACAAATAAACTTTTCAGCTTTATATAATAGTATAGATTAAAGACATATATTTTAAATACTGTGTGTGACTGGAGGTGTCATAGTGATATATGGATATATCCATGACTTCGTACACGTCGTTGCTTTTCTGAAAATTCCATAGGAACGTAATATTCTTACAGGATAGAAAATATCTTATATTTTAATCCAGGTAATGAACTATGTTTGTGCGAAATTTTATCTAAATCCATTTAGTCATTTTTGCATGATTGAGTAAGAAACATATAATTTTGCATTTATAATAATACTAGTTCGTCATTTAATGCTCTTTTCTTTGGTGAAAACCGCATTAAAATCTGTTGCGTAGTTTGAAAGATCTAAGCGTACCAGACGGCGGGAAGCGACTTTGTTCTATTTCTATACAAAGTAACGATTAGGATACTACCAGAAAAATTATACATTACTGTTTCTTTAGAAAATTTTGTTATAGTAAAACTAAAGTCGAAATTCAGTCTAGCACATGACAAGCTAAGAATATGTTAGTTATCGAGTGATATAACCACAAAGAAGATGAATTACATGGGGCCCAAGTGAAACCCTTGTGGCATTAAGGGCCTCTTTCACCAACTACAAGTAAAGTGTTGATCAGTTTACTTTTAGTTACTTTTAGAAATCATTTTCTGTTTTATTGAATTATGCACTCGGTTTACTGCATCATTCGAAAGGCGATTTTTTTTTATTATTTTCTTTTCAATGTTTGGAACTTTTACCGTACAAACAAAGGTAAATCAGCTCCATGGTACTTGACGATGGTGAAAGAGGCGCTTTACTTATTATATTATTCACCAAATAATTTACAAATTTTTATTAAAATTTCCATACCTGCATAGTATATGTTCACAACAACAGTAAATATAGAGACTAATTGTAAAAACGTCATTCTCGAGTCATGACTGAGCTAAAATGTAAAAAAAATGGTTGTTCTATTGAGGATATGCTAATCAATGAAGGTGACCTATCTTCGTATTGAAATGACATATTATAGGTGGTCATAAGAGTATAATACCTTGAATACACTGTGAGGCAATAATTTGTATGAATTATATTTTTTATTTTGATTAGTTACAACATATTATGTAAATATTTAAAAAAGTAATCATTTCGGTCTGTACATGTCTGTACCTAGGTCGAATAAATAGTTTTTAGAATTTTTGTCCGTTTGTCTGTCTGTGCGCTTGTGGCTCAGGAAACGGGTTAACGGAATTGAATGCGGTTTTCACTGATGTATTGATGATTACCTGGATTAATCTAACACTTACTTTTATACTTTTTATCCCGGATGCCTTCCTTGAAAAAAAAAAGCGGTTTTCAACCTCATCAAAATCGGTTGAATGGTTTAGGAGGAGTTAGCGGCCTCCTAGGTTAGGAGGAGTTTAGGCCCTGGTTTAGGAGGCAATTTTAATTTATACTACTTATACTTAGCTGGTGCCCGCGACTTGGTCCGCGTTGAACGATGAAAGGCACCCTATGTCCTTTCTGGTTTCCCAGACAACGTGTATGCAAAATTTCATGGTGATTAGGTCAGTAGTTTTTGCGTGAAAGCGTAACCAACAAACTCACATTCACATTTATATTATTAGTATAAATACATATACTATAGTATCAGCGCCATCTGTCGTCAAAACTGCTTACCATCAAATACGAGTAACTGCTACAATACATACGTTACGATACGTACTAATTAGTTAATTCTAAGTTATGTACATAGAGGGCAGTGCATGCGTGTGTGGTGTGTGTGTGTGTGTGTGTGTGTGTGTGTGTGTGTGTGTGTGTGTTGTGTTGTGTTGTGTTGTGTTGTGTTGTGTTGTGTTGTGTTGTGTGACAATAGTGGCAAAAATCGATGAGGAATTTTAAATGTCTGGCGACAGTAACCACTCCCTTACAGAAGACCATTGTGAAATGAAGGCGTATGCTTTTGTGTTTCGGCGAATGAAAGATCGGAATTAGGATAAGGGTATCCTAATTCCGATCCTTCATCCTATTAAGGTATCTTTCATTAAGAAAAAGAAACATTTCCTAGCAACCCCGACGAAATTCTGGACAAAAGCTAGTCAAAAGCTTCTGTATTAGACAGAGGTAGATAGGTATACAGAAGAATTATTTAAATTGTTTTTTACACAAGTACTTACCTACTGGAATTCCAATGAATGCAAACAAACTGGATTCGAATAAAAAGAGAGCCAATTTATTTTTGGTAGCAATCGCATATTGAATGAAATAATTTTATATATTTCGTATTGTATTGTTCAAATAAATGACGCAAGCTGTAAAAGAACAAAGTTGACTCGTAACTAATTTCTGAATTTCAATGAAAGATCAACACAAATTAACATACAGTTGTGTTAGATATTCTCAAAGTATATTATTTACTAACAAAATACTGATGAATAATACAAATACAAAGATTTATTAGTAGACTAACTTCTCTACTTAGGTATAAATCCTGGGTAAGAAAGATAAAAAGAAATGCATGCGAAGGACATGGTCCATTCCCATTCGTTCAATTAGGAGTTCAAATTGATTGAACTATTGGGACTTTTTAGTTAAATTACATTAATTCATTGAACTATCGAAACTTCGATACTAAAAGTGTCTCAGTAGTTTAATTGACATAACTATGAACAAAGTGATCATACAAAAAGACAACGGATTATGACAATTATTCATACCCATAGGTCGAATAGCTAAGGTTACTTGGTGCTCTGCATATTAACTTTTTAAGGCACACGCAGTCACTTAGACAGCCCGGCTGAAGGCAGTACCACCTCCTTACATAAGACCACCGTGAAATAAAACGTTACGGACCCACCGTAACGTTTTATTTACAGCATCATTCGATAGCCGATTTTTTTTGAATATTTTCTATTTAATGTTTGGGACGTTTACCGTACAACCAAAGGTATATCAGCTAAATTATTCCCGGTGACAGGTGACTTTAAGTGACGGTTTAGCCTACTTGACGTTGGTGAAAGAGGCGCTTAGAGTTTTTTTGTTCCAAGGGGTTGTTAAGTTTCAATTATATAATTTTCAATCAATGGATTGAAAACGTATTGAAAGGTTTCCCTCCAAAAACAAGCCAATTGCGCATGTTATATAGGTACAAAAACGTGCAAAATTTTATTATTTTGACGCAATCCACAAAGAACTACGCATATTGACAACATAAATTGTTAATAACCCAATATTACAATAGAGTTTTGTTTAAACAGATTTTTCCGTGGCGATGTTTGTATTGTATTGAGGTGTCTATAATAATAAGGTGGATCTTACTGTATACTTCAGAGTGTTGCGATAAAGTATTGATGTAGCTAACAATGAAGTCTCGAGTGATAACGTTTTGTGTTCTTCTTATTTGTTCGGAGCTAGTCGGTAAGTTTATTTTAAAATTAAAAAAAATATCTTTCACATAATTGAGTAATCTTGTAATATTGTAAATAAATTGTACAAATGCAAGTTTCATTATGGTAAAAATAATAATCTATACTAATATTATAAAGAGAGAAGACATATTAGTTGTAATGAATAAAATCAAAAACTACTAGACCGATTTTAAAAATTTTCAACGATTATCAACGAGTAACATAGGCTATCTTTTATAAAGTTACGCGGGCGAAGTCGCGTGCAATAGCTAGTATTTAATAAAGTTATAATTATGCCTGAAAATAAATTAACGCTTTAATATACCTATTCATGGGTTACAATTTAATCTTTTAATTTATTTCAGCTTCAATTCCTTATCCAGAGGAACTGGCTAGTCTCTTAAGAGCATATTCGACTTCAGGCGCTCCATCAAATAATGATTTTTCTAATCCTTTGGAACTACCAAACGTAGCACGCTCTCATAATTATGGAGATAGTGTCTCTCCACGAGATTTCTCTGGAACAGGATCATACGAAAAGGGAAACAGTGATTATAATTACAATCCATTGGAGATTTCCACTTTTCAAAGTTCCCAAAATCAAGGCAGTTCAAGTGCTTTAAACGAATTATACGATAGAAGTAGAATTCAACAAAGAAACAATGATTATGAGAAATATATACAACAAAGTCAATCGTCTTTGTCAGAACTGACTTTGCAGCGAGAACTGGAAAAGCAGCAACAAGCTGCTTTACAAAATCGTTTAGCAAATCAATTTATTCAAACTGGTGGCCGAAACAAATATATTTCAAATAGAGATATATCTTCTGAAATATCACCACCGCAAATAAGAAGAGTTTCAGATTCGTACGTGGACTCTTTGCCAATCGAAACACTTTTGCAACACAACTTACAACAAGCAAAACGTGTAGAAACTATGCCAATAAGATCACAACTCATACAAAAAACATTGCCCGTAATAAACAACCAACCTTCCAGCTTACTAGATAAACTTCGGCCAAATCATTTGAACACGCGAAAATCTGCATCGCAGGGTTACGAAAATATACAACAAACCGTTGATCCAATTGTTTTCAGTAAACAGCAATATCTTCAAGTACCTCAGGGTAAGGAAAAGTTGAAATTTAATTTATTTGTACACTTTCAAGTTTTTTTAAATTTATTTTTTATATCTTCATGATTTTGTTTTAGAAACTGGCAGAAAATCAGTAATCGATGATGCTAGAATAAAAGAAATTCTGAATGAAGTAGAAATGGCAAATAAAGTCGCAAATTCAGGCTATCGGGATATAGTGATAGGAGGTGAGAAAATGTTAAATTAAATGGTTATGGAGAATAATAAACAAACATTTTCAAATTTTCTTTGCTATTTTAAGGTGTTAAGACCAAAGAGGCTACAACAGGGATGGAAAAAGTTTTATCTCAATCAAAAGCTAGTGCTCAAGCTTTTGCAACAACTTCAAAGGAAGGTTAGAAATTATATAATAGAGTGGGTTTTCAAGACTTACTATATTATTATTAGATGAACAACTATACATATCACAATAATATTTACATTGATATTTTGTTTTATATAGGTGGGAACCAAAAATATTTGCCAGGCTCTTTGACCGAAATTTTCTCTCACTTACAATTAAATAAAGAAAAACCTGGGCCAATTCCAGAAATTCTTAATGGATCAGGTATTTAGAGACTATTAATTTGTGACAGGTATTGAGATTATATGAAATATACTAGTATATTTAATAAAAACGAATATTTTTTTCTAGCTTTGGTCACTCATCCTTCAAAAACAGAACCAAAGAAACCGAACCAAATGCCAGGTTCATTAACTGACATTTTTGCCCATTTAAATTTAAATCAAACCAAGCCTGGACCTATTCCAGAAATTTTAAATGGATCAGGTAATATAGAAAAAATAAAAACTACAATTATTTAATATAATATGACAAATAACTAATATTTTATTTTGTTTTAGTTTCAACAACTCAACCATCAAAAATTGAGCCTACAAAACCGAAAGAAAACGACCCGAAAAAGAAGCGTTACTTGGTTATTCACCCTAATGGGACGCAAGAATATGTTAGCGCAATAGATAGCTTCGTTACACATCATTCCAATTACGTTTTATATACTCCTAAGAATGTTACCCAGGGTATGAAAGTTGGACATATAACTGCCAATAATCCTTATGTCCATCA
The DNA here is from genome assembly GCA_945859745.1 of Synanthedon formicaeformis. Classification (NCBI taxonomy): domain Eukaryota; kingdom Metazoa; phylum Arthropoda; class Insecta; order Lepidoptera; family Sesiidae; genus Synanthedon; species Synanthedon formicaeformis. Next base: position 9,611,751 of record OX243959.1, on the reverse strand, counting down.
TACTGAAGTATCAGCTAATGCAATTTCTAAAGCCAGAGTTGCCTTAGTTTCAAAGAATATTAACGCTACGAAAACGGTTGCTACAAATTCTGTATTGCTTACAAAGCAAAAGATATCACCAAATGAAACAATTATAAAGAAAGTTGTAATTGATGGAAATTTAAAGAAGAACTCCACAGTTCCAAAGAAGGTTCCAGTTATATCACCGCCGAGTGGATCAGTGTCAGCCGCAGCAGCAGCAGCAGCTGCGACTGCAACTGCGTCGGTATTACCCGCTAAGTCAATCGGATTGGGATTAAACAAACCTGTCAAACCAATAATAATTAAGCCTCGAAATCCTCTGTTAACTGCCCAGTCGATTGCTAAGGTGTCCGTAACACAGCCCCATCCAAAAAATTTGCCACACGGTAAAGTTAATGTTTCAAAACCACTATACGTATGTGAAATAATAATATATGAAATTGATCCTTTGACAATGAAACCAAAAATAATTTCAGATACTATTGAAGAAATAAGTAAACCTAACGCTACAAAACCAACAAACAAAACCAATCCACAAACCACATCGACAACATCAACTACACCAATGCCTATAACAACTACAACAGATCCAACCAAAATGACTTCATCGACTACCACACAATCGTCAACTACTACATCAACGACCACAACAACACCGCCAAGCACCACTACTTCAACAACCGCAAAACCTACAACGACTACGTCTAGTACCACATCGTCTAGTACCACTACCACACAACCTACAACGATCACATCTAGTACCACACCGTCTACTACCACTACTTCAACAACTACACAACCTACAACGACTACATCTAGTACCACACCGCCTACTACCACTACTTCAACAACCACACAACCTACAACGACTACATCTAGTACCACACCGCCTACTACCACTACTTCAACAACCACACAACGTACAACGACTACATCTAGTACCACACCGTCTACTACCACTACTTCAACAACTACACAACCTACAACGACTACAACTAGTACCACACCGTCTACTACTACTACTTCAACAACCACACAACCTACAAAGACTACATCTAGTACCACACCATCTAGTACAACTTCGACAACCACCACATCAACTACTACACAACCTACCACTACAACGACTACAAAGAGGACGCGTAGAATGGGTAAGTAATAAATAGTTTTGAAGGACAAGTAACTTGACACATTATATAATATTTTGAAGAGCATATTGATTTTATGAAAATAACTTTATCTAAGTTTAACTTTTGTAATACGATTGTAAATTATTTTAATTACACATATTCGATAGTTTAAAGCAGCTATTTGGAATATTTAATATTATATAAAAAAAAATTAAATCAAAATAGATTTCTACTCATGTGAAAGGTAATCAAAAATAAAGTAGGTACTCATGGAATGACGCAAAGGAAAAAAAATTGTTTACATTTATGATAGTTATCGAAGCAGCTGTACATTTGATTTAAATAAAAACTTTTGAAATATATTTAGCGTTGAGTCAATATTAAATTTGTTAAACATCGTTAAATACGTTAGGATTAAATTAAATTATACAAGTGTTGTTATACACACATTTTATACAACATTTTTATAATTAAAATAAAATCAAATGCTTTTCAAAAATATTAATTTCATTAATGTAACAAACTAATCAAAAAATAAGCATAACGTTGTGACAGTTGTGCTCTGATGGCTTTTTACGTAACATTACCTAAATTATCTAACAATAATAATGCTAAATGACAATAAAAGACAATTTCCTTGAAACACTTTTTTAAAAATATGTAAAAAGTATAAGAAATATTTCAAAAAACTTGACCCGAGATATTTTCTACTCAGCACTACCTATATTTTTTAAATAATAAATTTGGCGAATAAACTGAGTTTATGCAGCGAACTTGAAAGAGATATATCGCTGCTTAAAAACTAAAGGGCCACAAATCAAAATTAAACTTTTTACAGAAGAGCTAATTGAAAAAAATTAATTATTATTTGTCTATTTTTTTCTTATTATCTATATATCAAATATATGCATATTATACATCGTTAGAAGCGTATTTTTAAGTAGCATTGAATGTTTTAGGTACTTTTATAATATATTGAATACTAGAGGAGATATAAGCATATAAGTTACTTTTGAATATATAAAAAATGATCAAAATCAAAATATACTAAATATGGAATAAAAAACCATAACATACAATATGAAGGATTGTGATTGTATTTTTGCAATAAAAATATTTTTAGAATTTTTTGTTTTATGGCCCTTTAGTTTTTAAGCAGCGATATTATTTCGATGAGTTTATGCAAACAAATTTTATACATTTTTTGGTTTCTATAAATAACGTAATTGTATAACCTATCAAGATTTTATTACTAGGACCGTTCAATCCTGGTGTAATTTACTATAACTTGATATTAATATGGAAATAATTGTAAAATCATAATTAGATATAATATCTACTTTGCTTGACTATTTCAGACATTTCAAATTTTTAATGACTGTATAACGTCTAAATATTATTTAAGAAATACTGTTTGGTTATTGAGCTTGTGAGACTTTAAGCGCCTCTTTCTCAAACGTCAAGTAGGCCAAACTGTCATTTAAAGTCACCGGTAACCGGGGATAATGGAGCTGATATACCTTTGTTTGTACGATAAACTTCCCAAACATTAAATAGAAAATAATAATAAAAAATCGCCTATCGAATGATGCAGTAAACCGAGTGCATAATTCATTATAACAGAAAATGATTTCTAAAAGTAACTAATCAACGCTTTACTTTTAGTTCGTGAAAGAGGCCCATAATTAAATTTCAATAATTATTATATAAAATAATCAGAAGAGCAACAAAATCACATCGTTACTGACAGAAATTACGAAACGGTGACAGGAGTCACTTCATTTTATCTGGAAATTTTTTGATACGTCATGATACTCCCATTACCTGTTTAACCTATTTTACGGATTCCATTTTCTTTTATTTTCATGTCCATTTCTTCCATTAATGTGGTGAAATTGTCATCAGATCGGTATTTTTAACCTATTCTTTTGGTCATTTCTTTTGGTTACTATTCATTTACTTATACGTTTTTATGTATTAAATGCATATTAAATCTAACTCAGAGTGGTTTTTTGTTAACTTCTGTTGTGAATTGTTTAATATTAATGTACGTATGTATGTAACTATGTATATGTTGGAATAATAAACAAATAAAATGATGTGTCTAATTTTATTTGTACAGTGTTTGTGGTGCATCTAGATGCTAATTAACATAATAATATATTAATTTCAAATTGGACCTCTTCTGTTTTACATATTTTGCTCGCGAATAAAATCGCGAGTTGCTTTATAAGTGAGAAGCACCTGTCGTAAGTCTATCTATCAATTTTCTCTTTAGAGACCTAACATTGTAGTATTTAGAACATGCCTAACGGTATTTTCACATCTTATCGCAAAAGTTTTTACCACTTTTTATAGACTAAACCCCTTTGTATTTAGCGTACTTTGTATAGCAAAAATATGAAAAATTTTGCCCAAAGTATTAAATACGAGTACTAGCTGTTGCACGCGATTTCGTCAAAACATAAGTCTGTTACTCGCTGAAAATATAGCTTTCTATATCTGAAAGAATTTTTAAACCAGTATAGTTTTTGAGTTTAGCATATTTTTTCTCGTAATAATATTAGTACCTATAGATAAAAAAAAGGTGTTTAAAGAGTTTTGAAGTCCTTTTGAAGAGTCCTTTTGAATATATGGCAATTATTATAACATTTCAATTGGAATTTCAAATAGAATAAACCGTCACAGGTTTATAGTTATACAAAAACCGAAAAAGAAAAGTCTATTAACCTGTAAAGGAAGAGGAATCGTTTTGAGTGCCATGCACCCAGAAACGTTTTGTGCGTGCATCTACAGCTATTTAAAGTTTCATTTGTGCATATAGTATAGTACAATTATATCTTTAAATATATTCCAATTTTTCAGTATTACTAATTTCAAAACATTTTATTTTCAAATTAAGTTTAGGAATATAGGTAAAAGAAGCTAGCAGGTAATTAACTTAATCTACACATGTAGACGACAAGAAATATTTTTAACAAAGAATTTCAAACGCAGCTGGCGAGGTGATTTCGTTTTTGTAAGGGATTTTGTTTTTCAGTGGCTTAAGAACTCTGATTTATCTGATTTTAAATCTGTTTAGTAAATAAATATACATCAAACAATATTTATACAATTAAAAAAATACTCAATTATTATAATGAAATAAAACAAAACCATTAAAAGTATTACGTGAAAAATATTATAGGTTTCTGAATAACATAGCGCTTTGTTAAAATAACATCGTTTAAAATAAAATAATACTTAAATAAATAAAATCGCAATTTCAATATAATACAAATTGTACTTAATAATTTTATTTAACATCGCGAATAAGATACATAAATATTGCAGTTCAATTCAAAAAGCTAATTCAAATAATTTAAAATAATTCAAATAATTTTTATAATTGCTTGATATTTTAGATTAAACGTTGTTTGTTTTTATAATGTTTTATTTGTATATATATTGTAAAATACTATGTAAATTATGTTGATTAAAAAAAAATATCAAATTTTTAGATGACAAAGAGCCAAGGGTTCCGGTTTGGTTTGAAACTGATTTATATGATGGCGGAGAAGATTTTTTGGATAAATTAACTGAAGGAGATGACACACCTGGATCAGTGTATGTCTTCCAAATTCCAGTAAGACCAATTATTGATAGAGATACTAAAACAACAATATACCCAAATGGAACAATTGTAGAAGAGACGATTGAGGCTGTTTGGGATGACCATACAGGTGGGTTGATTTTCACAATGACATGTAATAAAATTAAATAAATGAATAGATAAATATGTCATGAGATGTTGGTCGAGGCTCTTGGCTATCAGACCATTCGCTGAGACGACTATTGATTGTTGAATCGACAGCCCACAATGTTACGTTGTGAAATATTGCAAATGAAAAAAACGTAAACGGCTAAAGGAACAAATAATTAAAATGTCAAATGTCAAACAAATGTCAAAAAACAGAAATCGATGTGCTCACGGCCAAAAACCTCTCTCTGCGACGAAGCAAAACAAAAACGCAATATTCTAGAACGAAATTTTTAAAATATAGATATCAGTGAAGGAATACTAATTTAAAAAAAAGGTTTGATAAATAGGTATAAACAGATACATAACAAATAAAGTAATATAACAAAATTAGTAACACTACGTTACATAATGGCTGTCACCTCTTGAGCCAAGTCTGTAAACTTACTAATTATTATTATTTTATTTACTTTAAAAAAATAGTAATTTCCCTTAGCACACAGAGCACGAAACAGCATAGGGTTATTTTACATTAGCCAAGGATGACCAGAAATTATCCTGAAACAACTAAGTCTGTGTGTTTCTAATAGTAGCTATTTAAATCGCAACGGTGTTAAGAAAGTGACTTGCTATTCTTCACACTAGTATGAATGAAAGGCAAATATTAAAACAAGAACTTCTATAAATTATTTCAGATAAAAAAATGGCTGAATGTTATCAATTCCTAGATTTAAAGCGTTAAAAACGAGTTTGACTTTGTTTACGATAGCAGTTTTTTTTGCTTCCGCGTTAGCTTTAATTTCCTCTTTCTGTACAAATGCAAATCGTTTAATCTCCCTCTTTTGTATAAGAGCTTAGCTTTTATTCGAAAAAGTTGAACCAATTCTTTGTAATATAAAATGCCTTTATGAAAACAATATAAGCAATAAAAAAGATTTATTATTTTTTGAACGGAAAATGGCTTCACATCACCTTGTAACATAATGATGTTATTAAATTTTGTTTTATTGTACATAAATTTTGAGCACAGTTCTAATAGGTGTGTATACTTGAAACTGTTAATACATTTATATAATTTTTATGTTTTTTGTTAATGAAATAAATAATTCTTCGTTTGAGGATTATTATACAATCAATGTTTTGTTTTAAAACGTTTGTTTACGTATTGTTTTCTCATTTCTAGATAAACCAAAATTGGTAAGAGCAACTACAATTGTACATCCCAAAGATAAGAGAAACCTAAGCAACGAAGAAAACAACGATAAGGATGATATTGATAGTGACGATAAAAAAGAAGATAATGTTGATGCTAAAGAAGATAACGACGATAAGAATAACAAGTCAGACACCAGTTAAGAGTCTTAACTTGAGTAAGAAGAACTCTTTCTTAAGTTGAAACATTTTTCCGCGCTGCTTAAAAACTAAAGGGCCACAAATCAAAATTACACTTTTACAGGAGAGCTAATCGAATTAAATTAAATTATTTTTTTCTTGTTAGATATATATCAAATTTGTGCATATTATACATCGTTAGAAGCGTATTTTTAAGTAGCATTAAATGTTTATAATAAACTGAATACTAGAAGAGATAAGCATATAAGTTACTTTTGAATATATAAAAAAATGATCAAAATATACTAAATATGGAATAAAACAACCATAAGTTTTTTTGCAACATACAATATGAAGGATTGTGATTCTATTTTAGCAATAAAAACATTTTTGGATTAAATTAGTTTTTAAGCAGCGGTTTGTTCCTTATAAAATGACTTTGTATTATAATAAAAATGAAGTCTTCATTACAGACTAAATTGTTTTATTTTTAAACCAAATATTAACGATTTTTATTACAATACTGACTGTGTTGATTTTCGAGTTACTCAATGTGCAAAAAAGAAAGACCTACATGGGGTCCCTAAGATCGTTGACATCAACGAAACTTGTCTTCAGAATGTATATTATATTGTATACTGACCCTCTATGACAAAGTAGTAATAATAGCATTTTTAAATTATTTTAATCATGTTTTTCCAAGATTTTCCTTTTCCAAGATGACGGCCACAGAGAACTCAGAACTTGAACCTGAAAGTGGCATATCTACTTTCAACGATTGGCTTAAAATCTTTGTAGTCTAATTGCTGAAATAAATAAAGGAGGGACGAAATATTTTTAATAAAGCTGTTGTAATTTCGCGCATAAGTAATGGCACAACGAAAGAGGAGAAATAATATGGCCCCATAAAGTGTAAATGGCGATAATATCTCACGGTCAGTGGGCTGTGACATACCGCAAGAACTTTGATAAATATAGGATTTTTATACTTTGTTGCCCATACTTTTTTTGTATTTTGTTACAATTGTCATTTCTATTTAACGAATGGGGACGATAAAATACTCCAAAAGAAAAAAAAAGGTACAAATACTTCTAAGCTTGTGATTCTAAGAATGGAATAACTCGTATTCAAAAAGGCACGGCCATTTGTCAGTCAAAATAGTAATAAAATCTCTAACAAACTCACTCATCAAAATTGGTAAATTTTGGCCTTCAGCTTAGATAAAGGAAAAATCTTTCATTGTTTTGTCAGGCACACTATTTCGAGGCCTTTATCGCATTGTAGATGTATTTTCAATTCAGCTATCCTAAGCCATATTAATTAATTAAGAAACTGAAGAACTACATAGTACATACATATTCTGTCGACTCTAAAAGAAAAAGAGATACATGACTGCAATGCTTTAGTCAAGCATTGAAACACAACAGCACAGGTGCTGTTACTTGACAACTTTTTTTTAAGAAAGCGGTTACTGCTGTTTGGAACCATTACTTAAATTGTTTTTCCTGTAAGGCTGGATTACGTTACGATTGTTAATTTTATGTAAGTAAGTATAAGTGCGAAATTTTGCATGTATGTAGATATGTTTGTAACTCTATCATACAAAAATAGTTACTGGATTTTAAAATAATATATTCTATACCTTACAATAACACAAATATTATCATTATTACACACAAAAGGAATTTAATGCTCGTAAAGTGATAAACAAAAATAATAATTAAATGTTGGATACAAGTTATCAAAGAAAATATATTGGAAGAAATAATAATTATTTCAAGTTGCTGTTTAATGAAAGAATTAACTTTGTTTGAAACATTTTATAGCCTATAGAATAATTTTGAACTTTTGTAAACGACTCCTGAAGGGCTGGCTTACGATTTTTATTTATTTAAATTGTAATTTCAACATTACAAAGAGCAAAAAGCCAATACAAAGTTGGTTTCCAAAATAAGGTTGAAATTCCCCTGTGGAGGCAACACCTGAAATGTGGCGCTAGTGATTTTGTGACGTTGCCAGCCCGAATTATTAATAAGTGAAGGTAGTTGGAATCCTTTGTGCTGTAGGAAATAGGTCTTAGCCTGAAGCCATTACAAGGGTACAACACAAAAGAGCTTTAAAATAAACATGTTTCTCCTTTGAGCTTTGAAGGGATTAAAAACGTGGTGTACAGGTACAGGTATGTGTCGTTTTTTATCGAGGAATCTTTTTACACTTTATTGTTTCTTCCTGTTTAGATTTTTTCCCATGCGAATATAAGTATTTAACTGCTAACTGCTGAAGGTACTTGAGGAGTTCTGTAATTTTCTTATGTGTATTGATAAATATGGACATTACAGAACCTATGAAAAACATAATAATTCTGCTTCATTTTCAGTCAGTTCTAGCAACGAAATAAGGAATATTACAAAATAAATGTGGTATTTGTGTATAATAAATTATAAGAGTTGTTATTTTTATACATATATTGGTATAGATATAAAGTGTATATTGGTATATATATATGTCTGTCTCTCTGTCTGTCTGTTCGCGGTAAACTCAAAAACTACTGCACCGATTTACATGCAGTTTTCACCAATGGATAGAGTGGTTCTCGAGGAAGGTTTTAGTATATAATTTACAAAGTTACGCGAACGAAGCTAGTAATGAATAATGAATATATTGGTGACGTGCACGTCTCCCACAATTAATCTAATGCAAATGTAATTAAACCAAATTGTTTATACATTTGTTAGTTCCCACTGAACCGAATTTGTGTTTTCAATTTAATAAACATGAATTTAGAGCAGTGAAAACAGAAATTCTCAATAGTCACGAAAATACAATTTATTAGGCTGACCGCAAAACGTACGGTTAGAAGTATATGCGGTATTAAAATATGATAATATTATTATAAATACGGTTCGGGTCGACAGCGGCATATGAATACGAGTATCAACAGAGGTATAAAGTTTGCCTCATATAAATTCAGTGGGAGACGTGACTGGTGACGAGTTACAATTTATGTATGGCCATGTTGTTTTTATTAGTAGCTTAAAACTACATTTAAAATTATTCAGTTTAGATTATACTTGCTTTTGCATATTTTTTTTTCGTGAGAAACGCTTTATATTATACGTCATTAGAGGTATAAAGAAGATTAGGACATTCTAAATGGTTGTAATGAAATATTTACTTATTTAGTGCGAATTTACAATATCAAGTTGAGCTTCAGCCTGTCTGAAGACCTTTATATTTAAAAAAAGTTTACCAGTGATTTACTAATAAATTCAAATATATTGAACATTTTACTACGTAGTTATTGCGTAGCTACAAACTTAGTGGAGGCTATAGCTGAATGGTTAAAATTAATGGATAGAGGAAATACAAGAAAATTATACGGAGGAAATAGTGAACTTCCTTTTAGGTAGAACCGGTCTGAAATGATACTGATACAAGACAAAAAGTAATTTCCGCTCTCCGAAGGCTCGTAAAAAAAGAGTCGTTTACACTTTCCCTGACCTCACGGCCAGGATATTGAGCAATCTCTATTTTTTCACACGTCATAGTGCCATCGGTAAATACGGATTTTCGGGGAAAATCGCATAAAATAACATGGGTATGTTATACCGGTTTCATGTTACTAATATATTATGTATAAGATATTTACATAAAATCGTTTTAAATGTTACGTTTATAGGGCTTATAATTATTATTATTTTGAGTTAGAAAATAAATAATTTCTTAAAAATATTTTACAAATATTACCTTTAACTGTATACTTACATTTATTATAATTTGAAACAACAATTTTAAACAATGAATGTTGTAAGTAGGTAAATGTTAAAATTTACTTAACAAAGTCAACACATAAATTTTAACGCTCACAAACAATGAACAATGTCCATTCATGCCATCTGTATAAATAAAAATCTGTATAAATTTGATAACTATTCTAGTTACTCGTGTAGTACGTGGAATAAATCATTTTTAATTTTGACTAAAAACAATAAAACCTGCCCTTTGAAATAGAAGGGTTTTTGCCCTTTGAAACAAAAACCCAAATCCTGTTCCTGACGTTTCTGAGTCACTGTATTTCCAATAAGGCGTGTATTATAACCAAATATATAGATAACAATACAAAGGGATGTTCTAACTTCAAAAGCAGTATTTGCACCATAAAGTTAATGTAATAAGAAATGTTTTTATAATCTTTATAAAAGTATAAATAAAAATCAATCAAGTATTCATGTAAATATGGACTCCAAAACTGGTTGAGCACATCTGGAGTCCAAAAATCCAAAAATGCTCGACGTATTTTAATTCGGTTCTACTTATAGAAAGAGGGATATGGAAAGATTCCACAGCAGACTTTAGCCCCATTTATATATTAAAAAAAAAAAACATTTATTGTAATTACTAACCTAACCTAACCTAAACCAGTAAATACTGTATTGAGGTGCTATCTCAATAAGTACCTAAACAACACTCAATCAATTCTATATCCCAATTATTACGTTTCCATCGCAGTTCTGCATTTTAACCACAATCTGTGGTGTATTTAGAGATGAACATTTGCGTAATTTTAGATTATAGGTATATCTAAACGTGACAATGTTGCCATTTTAAAATAAGCTTCGTTAATATAAATGCAAGTGCAGTGACAGGTGCCGTGTATGCTGCGGTTCGAAACCGCAACACTTATTAATTCACGGAAAATATTCATAATATGCTTATTCAGCTGACCACAAATTGTTCTCGACACATTTCAGATTATTTGTTTTGTTACCTTTCTTTGTTTATGGATTATTGTGAATTATTTATATTAATAAATAAGAATTCATTACAATCCTAAATATTGTAAACTAGCCGTGTCTATAGAAAAATTCAACTTATGGAGGGTTTACACGGGTCGATTGTCGCCGTGCGGCTAGTCGCTTCACAAATTGCCTCACCAAGCCGCATCGCTAGCCCATTTACACAGGTTACTAAATTCGCATGCGGCTCGGTCATTTCCGTCGAAAATGTTGAGCAGAATAGCTGTTTGTGCCGGAATTGAAATAGTTTAACGAAACGATATGGATACAACACGCGCGAAACACTCCTTCATGCGGCGGGCGATCGCCTGCAACTGATCGGTTACACGTTCGATTTTAGTCACCAGTCGCATGCGGCCGGTCGCCGCGCGGCCCAACTTTGCGGCTTGCGGCTTTAGTCACTTGCGACCTAGCCGAATTGTCATTTAGACGGTCGATGTACGCCGCGCAGCAATAATCGTGCGGCTTTAGTCACCCGTGTAAACCCCACATTACATAATATGTTACCGAGATCAAAATATAGTTTTTAGACAAGTTTTATATATAAATCTCAAGGATATATAGACATGTAATTATGTGGTTTTATGCAAGCTTAGAATACCTTCTAGATACCCCTAGTTAAGTAATTAGGGAATGAATATTTCATGTCATCCTGAGTCAATTGGTTGAAACGGCCTCTGACATTGCTAAGTCAGCGACTAACGAAAGATGTGTTCCTATTGTGTCTCGATAAATACACCCTTGCTGAATAAAATGATATAAAAAGTACACCTATATGGTTTTTTGAGTCCATTCTCTGAGACAAAATCTATTAAAGGTTTCGTCTAAGAAGTTAGTTAGGTGAGTTAATTAGTAAATATTAATTCTATTTGAAAATATTGAAATAAATTGAAATAAATATTGAATTCAAATATTATTTGAAATATTATTTTCAAGTTCGAGGAAAATGTTGTTGATTGCATTGTTACCTCTATTTATGTATTTTTCTTTTTCTCATTTATTATACACGGCGTAATTGTTTGTTTTCCCAAATAAAATAAAATAAATAAATTGAGCTAAATACTGAAATATATTCAGAAATAAAAGAGACACCTTTTTCATTCTCGTATACTGTATAGTATATCAATTAATAGTTTTTTTTTGTAAAATAACATGTTTTCCATTATTAATTTTTTTTTCAGGTATCGTTAATTTTATATAACGGTACTAGAAGCAGTTTTAAATATTCTTATTAGGTTTTACACATTAAACTATACATTTTCACAACTTTTAGTAAAAGTATTTAATATTAATTTTTATATAATATACAGTCATGGTATATGTGAATTTTTGAAATATTTTCAAAGTAGTCGTATTATTTGTACCACTTTTTTAAAACAGTGGTGAATCATACCTAATATACTATACCTATATATTTTAGCTAACCCAATATTGTCTTAGTTGGGTATAATGAAAATGTATTATATTTAGAACGAATACGGTGTTAATAGAAGAAACCTTTTATTCGAGAAAAAACTAGACGACTCGGATGAAATTCCAACTTTTGATCACTTAACGTCCTTAACGAACCTTGAAGGTTTTTATGCCATTAGCCAACGTAATGTACTTTGTAGACAGATATAGAATTATTCGACCGTTTTTATAAGTATTTCGTACGTTTTAGAAAGGTTTCCTTTTCTAGTTATAGGTACATTTTTTTCATTATTTAATCTTAATAAACCAAAAATGTAAATTGCTTCTTAAATCTATTCCATTACAATATTATGGGGCGTCGTGTACTTATGTATTTAAGGCTATAGATAACCATCACTAGGAGCCTAACTAATACTAAAAAAGTAATAGTGAGTTTGTTTATTTACTAACTACATAAACACAAAGATTTATGAATATATAATGAAATTTTGCATATGTGTTGTCAGGGATAAGAAAAAGGGCGCCTATAATGCAAATCTTAATATATATATAAAAGGATGTGTGTGTGTATGTCTCCGTATGTCTCCTATAGACTCCAAAACCGCTGAACTAATTTTGATGAAACTTTCAGACAATCTTCAGATTAGTGCAGTAGGTGTTCCTGTGAAGTTTGGTAGCGATCGGACGCGGACGAAGTCGCGAGCAAAAACACTGGTAATATATAATTTCTATATACAATAATAAAATGTGTCACGTGGAATGAATAAATTTCATCTTGTAGGTAAAAATTCAAGTTTTATGAAAAATTTCATTACGATCCTTTGACTTTTGAGTTAGAAATAGATTTAGGAGACCTGAGATAGCGAAAACTAATATGGAATTCGATCACGAGTCTGTATCGGATAATCCTTGCGAAACCTCAAGGATTTTCTTCAGAATTTCAACACGAGAGCTTAGATTATATTTTACTTATCTAAATTTCAATCTAAGATTTTCTATTTTCTATTGTACAATTTGTATAGCATTTTGTATGTGGTATTAGCATATTTTCCTTTAATTAGGTAGTTTCCAAGCATCTGATTTTCATTTAGTAACAGGTGTTCTTAGATAAGGATTCTCTTGTCGCCCTGACTTGATAAGTGACACCCCAGGTGGCACAGGTACGAGTTTCATGATGGCTATAATAATACAACTCTATATTATCTACGAGTATCTTCTGTTGGACTATAATTAATTGATAATAAGATATAATAAGTAATGTCAGACTAGTCAAATTGAAATTAGGCTTCTGCATTGTGTGATCTATATTTTTATGATAATTGGTGTCTTAGTTGTTCTAGCATGAGTTTAGCATTAGTTTCTAACCGTAGGTACACACTATGCGTTTTTAAGCGCGCGCTTTGCCAACACGCTTTGAAAACCATGAAATTCTAACAACGCCAAGCGCTCAATGTGTACTCGTTCTAAGAACTTCAAGCCCGCCTTCCACTGCGAGCGGAGCGGACTCATTAAGGACTCCGTTTAACTGGCCACGACAAATTCAAAACAAGTGCTTCCACTTAGAAAGAGTGAGCTGAGCGGAGTGAGCGAGTTGAAAGAGTTACAAATGAGGTTGCAGAGTTGAGCGGCTTCCCAGCTGACTCCGTACGAAGTCCGCTCGACTAGCAACACTATATTCCATACAAGTGCTTCCATAGAGTAAAGCGGAGTGCATTAAACGGAGTCCGCTGCGCATTGTCTTGAAAGCTAGCTTTGAACGGACTCCGCAAAGCCACCGTCCCCTCTCGACCTTCCCTGCCCCTCGTTCATCTTCCGCCCGTCAGTTTTCGTTATGTTGTCCGCAGTCGAAGCACAAACCTCGCTCATCTGAATCCGTTCATTTCCCGACCAGTTCCCGCTCGCAATCTCGCTGCCAATGGAAGGCCAACACACCTTTTCCCGCTCTCCTTCTCAGCGGAAGGCGGGCATCGTAGTTCTCAAAGCTAGCTTCAAAATGCCTAGTGTGTACTAGTTCTAACTGTCGACAGGTAAGTTATAAATACAAGCAAGTGCGTAGCCGACCATTATAGGATAATAAATAAGACAAATAATAGAGGAATCACACCTTACTTACATTTTTTACGAAACACTACAAAACAAGTGCTGTTATTTCACGGAGGTCTTCTAAAAGAGGTTGGTTGCTACCACTAGACAGACCTTCAGGCTGCCCAAATATGACTGCAAAACGCAGTGCGCTCTGCCCATTATAGATAGCTACTAAGCTGAAGTGAAAATGTCTTAAAATTTGCAGACATTTTCAGCGCTTACCTGTTCTTCTACCATTATGTTGAAATTGCCACAAGGTAAAGCTTTAAAGCAAGCTTCAAGTTTAATATGAGGCCAATTCATAAAATTACGAGTCATAAAGTCAGCATTCTGAACACAATATACCTAAAGAGACGTAGAGGACCTATAGAAAGTTATATTATCAGCGAGTCATAGACTATCATCAATCAATACTAATAATAAATCTGTAAGTGTAGGTATTGTATGTATATGTTCCTCCATAACTTAAACGAATTAACTGATTTTCATGAAACTTAGTAGATAAACATTTAGACGTACGGGACACAGGATAGGCTATACTTTTTTCTTTTTCAACGCGGACGAAGTTGTGGGCGCCAGCTAGTATTTTATAAAGTTACGCAGGCGAAGTCGCGTGCAACAGCAGATTATGAAATAAATCGCTGTTCGTCACTGTCTGTTTAGAAAAAAAATAAAAAAGCATTTTTAAAAGTATTTTTAACAATTATAATAGATTAGATTAATATAATCTAAATAATAATATTTACACATCATATGATAAAGCATCGGTCCCTATATTAGATGATTTAGATGTGTACATATCTAATAAATTTTTTTTTGATAAAATAATGTTGCTGTCCGTTCATGCCTGTTTAAAAAAAGTAAAAAAAAGCATTTTTAAATATTTACTTTTAAACAAAAGTTAGAAATTAAAAAAAACCTATAATACACAAAGATTACACAAATTACACTTCGTGATTCATTGTTCTTCAGAGGGATTATTGGACTGTGGATTTAAATAAATTGTTATCAATAGTTCCTCTAAATAAATTTACAGCTACTCATGGAGCAATATACTGATTACTTAGTTTTACTGTGGCTCTACCATTCATTCGCATATGTACCTACTCACTGAGAGGATTCACGAGAAAAAATACATGAGGGGTCGTAAAGATTTTATTACTGTTTAAGATGAATATAAAACTTTTGCTTTATGTGCCTCAACTCAAACAAAGTTAGCATTTTTGCAATTCTTTATTTTAATGTGTTAATTGCATCATCTATGTCTATATCAATAAGATAAGATCCTTGTGTCTGTTTCTCCTGTAACTTCTAATTCAGAGATTCTCAAACTTCTTTGTCTCACAGACCACTTGGCATGTTTTTTTGGGTTCGGACAGACCCCTGCTTAGCTAACATTACTAATCTATTCTATTTCTAACTATATAAACTGTGTGTATAATATAAGAAATCTGTGTATGAGTGAAAGTAATTAAGACACGGCTTGTTTAAATGAGATTCACTATTGTGGATCCCTAATTTTTTTTTGTTAAGATAGACCCTTTGTACGTCATCGACCCCTGGGGGTCGATATAGACCACTTTGACTCTTAATTATGTCTTACAGTTGGCGCCGATTGGGTATTAGTGATTTCGGATATGACGATGCAGTAATTAAATGTGTTTCTGAGGGTTTTATAATCTCTACTTATTTCACGCCCCATACTGTCAGGAAAATACAAGGAAAGATCCCACCAAGACATACAAACATTTAGAAGTTAATTAAAGTCACTGAAGTAACAAAATATTTAATTCACTCACGTCAGCTTAGAAGAGACGACAAAGTATTTATTAGTTCTAGAAGTTTGCAATGAGCGCGAGGAACTTCTCTCGAACTGATTGCACAAGTTCCGAATGGCATCCCAAAAACGTCTGCGGAGTTACACAGCTGTCTAAAAGTTTTGTTGGATCAAAGCAGTATCATATGTGTGATGACACATAGTTAAAAAAGTTCCCAACTTTCTGTTGTCAGCCTTAGTTTGATATCGTCAATGATATTTTCAGTCAATGGGGCGTATCTATTAAAAAACTAAGGCTATGTTATTTTCTTCGGTTTTTTTACTTGTAGGCTACGTATTGTTTGATTCTTCGACAGAAATTCGTAATCTCTGCAGAGAAATGATGAGTATTTTCCTGTCTACATAGCTCGCTCAACTGACTTGTAATTTATCCTTCGATTTGGTAATTGGTAATTAGTTAGGACTTGACATGGAAATTATCTGTGTAACATTAGGCAATTTTTTTTTTATTTGAAATTTCACTTCCAAATTAATATTACATACACAAAATATTTTAAATTTTGTTAGCACTTAAGAATGGAAAATGTAACTACACTTTTCTATTATAACCATTGTATGTTTGAAGGTTAGTCGGTCGCAGATATATTATTATGTACGGATAATATGCAAATGATATGTCATATGTTATGTTATTTGTGTTATTATTTAATTTTAAGCACTTGCCCATATTTGTGTTTGAGCATCACAGACGGTAGATCGCTAATTGTAAATATAAATAATAATAACAATTTGGTTATATTTATATCAAAATGTATAAGAAAATATCACGAATATTAAAAAAAAAATTCGTGCCTACATTATGAAACGAAATGAAATAGTATTTAAAGTACTTTTTATAACAACATAATGGCATGCCAGTGACGCATGTTAGCAGAATGTGGCGCGAGAGGTGGGTACATTGAAAAATATAGTGTGTAAAGCTTTTAACGGATGCAAACATTGACTCTCGCTAAAAGAAATAATATTTACAGCATAACTGTGTTTTTCTATTTTAAATACTGAACTTTTTGTGAAAATCCTAAACTACTCTTGATTACTCCTAACTTAATTTTGTACACCGATAGTTGAATCATATTGCGTACTAGCCGGCGCCCGCGACTTCGTCCGCGTTAAAAAAGAAAGAAGTATCCTATCCTGTGTCCTGTAAGTACGTCTAACTGTTTATCTACCAAGTTTCATGAAAAACAGTTAAATCGTTTAAGAGTTATGGAGGAACATACATACATACAATACCTACACTTACAGATTTATTATTAGTTTTGATGTATCTATAATTAATTAAATAAATAAATTATAGTTAATTAATTAAATAAATTATAATTAATTAATTAAATAAATTATAGTTAATTAATTAAATAAATTCTAATTAATTAATTAAATAAATTATAATTAATTAATTAAATAAATTATAGTTAATTAATTAAATAAATTATAATTAATTAATTAAATAAATTATAGTTAATTAATTAAATAAATCATAGTGAATTAATTTTCCGCTCTATTCAAGTTTCGTTGGCTTCATTTGAATGTAACCTTCTTCGTCTATCGCTCTTTGCACTAGCGAGATCTTTCCATTAGTAAAAACCAATAGCGGAGCGATTCCATTAGCGGAGAAATAGAGAGACACAGAGAGCGACTTCAAGTTATAATATGTAGAGATTTTATACTCAATGGTAGCCAAGGAGCTTTGGCCAGTCGGATTTATGTTTAACGTGTGACCCAAAAAGCTTTTAGTTTTTCTTTTAAAAGTCCGAAACCCTAGTGTTTAGACTTTCTTCAAATGATAAGAAACAATCAAATCGACTCTAACCCTTATTGCAAATATTACTCGAATATAAAAAAGTATAAAAATAAATTCTGCAACATATCATTCCGTACTGAAAAAAAAATCAAAATTAAATGCAATAAGCAATATTGTACATAAAACTTTCTTTAATAAAACCATTTATTGCACGAAGAAAATCTTTATGAAACGAGTTCGGTATACTAAAAACCAGGCGTTGCACCGTCTAATATCTGCATCGTATAATTTATGTTGTGTACAAATTTTTATAAACCAAAATATATTAAAGCCAAAAGAAAAGTGCAATAAATATATTAATAGATATACTGCTTTAGTCACGTGCATTTTTGCACAGTACCTATACTAATTTTGTAATTAGTCTAGACTTTAGGAAATAAGTAAAGGTAGTCATTTTATAATTTGCATTTTGTTTTAATTATTTATTATTATTGCTTCTATGTTATTTGTTTAATACAAGTCACTAAATTAAATTATGTTTAATTTCTAAAGAATCTCAAGTCTTGTGAATATACAAAATGTTATAAAAACGTTCTGGGCAACGTTTCTATTTAATGTAATCAAATTTCGTATTTGTTTATTACTGCAGTCACAATACCTATATATTATACTAGCGACCAGCTTCCGGCTTCGTTTGGGGTGCAATTATTATAGATAAAAATCTTTGCAGTTTATCCCTCATTCAATATGTGAAAACCGAGTTAAAAATAATACCCATTTTCGAGTTTTTGAAACGTACATAAACCGGCTTAACTTTTTATATAGACTAACGCCCCACTCTCAGCTTCGCACCGGTTGCAATTTTTTTTGTGTAAATTATATTTCAAAACCTCATTAATAAAAACCCCACGAAAATCTGTTCAGTAGTTTCATCGCGAACACACATACAGACATACAGATCGACAATCGCGGCGGGGGACTTTGTTTTATTAGATATATTTAAGGATTTAATTTTTTTTATAAAAGTTGTATTTTACATACTTACCTACTTAGCAGTTTACGCATGAAATTAGGTATCAATGTGACGTCTTCTTGACGGTGGATGTTGAATGTTAACACAAGCTACGCCAATTTTGACAAAAGTATTAAATCTTATATTATTTTAAAGAGAACACATATCGCTGCTTAAAAACTAAAGGGCCACAAACCAAAATTACACTTTTTACAGGAGAGCTAATCGAAAAAAAAAAATTAAATTATTTTTGTCTATTTTTTCCTTATTAGATATATATCAAATATATGCATATTATACAATACATCGTTAGAAGCGTATTTTTAAGTAACATTAAATGTTTTAAGTACTTTTATAATAGATTGAATACTAGAAGAGATATAAGCATATGTTACTTTTGAATATATAAAAATGATATAAATATACTAAATATGGAATAAAAAACCATAACATACAATATGAAGGATTGTGATTGTATTTTTGCAATAAAAACATTTATGGATTTTTTTTTGTTTTGTGGCCCTTTAGCTTTTAAGCAGCGATATGTAATATATAAAAATATTTTATAATTATACTATAATACAATTAAAAAGAAATTGAAAACGAACATTGAAATAAGACGAGAAAGTAAATGAAGTAGTATTTAAAATATAAATCGAAATGTTCATAACTACCTCTAAACTTAACTCTCAACAATAGTTACGCATTTGAATAGACTTTTATAAAATGCACAGTGAACCGATATTTCTCTCCCATTGTACAGAAAAGGTTTTACATTCAGAAATAGTTTTAAATTTTAAAAGGGATTTGATGAAACTTACTTTATTCAGTAAGACAATTTAGTTTAAATTTTAACAAATTTATGATTTAGTTTAATAGGTATCTAAATCACTAAAGAATTTTCAAGAAGACAGGGTTGGCCCTACCAGCCTGAGTATAATGTCGGGGGTCCTCCTCCCAGGACCTCCGCAGCCTCCCTAGGCTCAAGACTTACGACCCTGACGACAGCTGACAGGTAGAAGCCGAGGCGGAGGGACTACCCCTGCCCCAGACCGTCGGGTTCGCCGTCAGAGCATTCGTCCTTCTATATGGTGTGCTGATGTGCTCCGTCACGAGTTCCACTGAACAGAGCCCGCTCGGAGCACACGGATATGGGCCTTTTTGGCCCCAACAAACCAATCCGATTAGACGATAAAACGTCCCAAACGTCCACCGACCCCTGCAACCCCACCCCCACCACGACAAGGTCGTGGCCCATCTAGAATTCACGCATTGGTTGTAAGTCTGCTTCAAAGAACCTGAAAAATAACGTTTAGAAATATCGAGAGATGTTTTTTGAAATCGCTTTTAAAATACTCACACTCTTCTACGTTTTAAAATGCATACAACACTAAGATAATTATTTTTTAATACACACTGCATTCTCCCGACATCCGCAAGGTTGTATAAAAGTTCGCATAAACATTTTATTTTACAGCTTACTCCATTTCGCATTCTTGCCAGCCTTCATTATTTTTCTCCCTTATTTTATCAAGTCTTTAAACTCTTTATAACGAGATTCACTCCGAAAGTAGAATTCGAATTCTCGGAATCTGTAAGTAACTTAAGAATTCCTGCAAGCTATAAAGAACATGGTTATTGAAATTTCTCAGAAATTGTATATTAGATATTTTCTTTAAGATGCAAACAAAAACTATAAACACGATATCTCTGAAAACAAAGTAACTTACTCCATGACCAACCACAGATTTATTATTAGTATTGATGATAATAGCCTATGTTACTCGCTGATAATGTGGCTTTCTATAAGTGCAAGAATTTTCAAAATCAGTTTAGTAGTTTTTGAGCTTATTCATTACAAACATACAAAAATACAAATCTTTTCTCTCTTTATAATATTATTTTACGAGAACAATAGAAGTCTGAATGCATTCATATTTATTTATGGTAATTTCTTTCGCTAAACATAGGATACGTTCCATTCAATCGTTGAAAATTTTTGCATCCCGTATTTCATGCGATATCACGAGACCCTGTTTACAATCAAATTATTCTGTTTCCGCCAGACCTCTGAACCAGAATTAATGTTTGTGGAAATACACAGCTTCTCTCCGCCAATTATTTAAAATTGATTTGATTTTTTAAATTTTATATCTGTTTACATAATGACACCCTGTAAATGGCAATGTAATTAAGCATCGCTGTTTATATAAATCTATACTAATATTATAAAGAAGGAACATTTCGCTGCTTAAAAACTAAAGGGCCACAAATCAAAATTACACTTTTTATAGGAGAGCTACTCGAAAAAAATTAAATCATTTTTTGTCTATTTTTTTCTTATTAGATATATATCAAATATATGCATATACATAGTTAGAAGCGCATTTTTAAGTAGCATTTGTTTTAAGTACTTTTATAATTAATATATAAGCATATAAGTTACTTTTGAATAAAAAAAAATGATCAAAATATACTAAATATGGAATAAAACAAGTCTTTTTGCAACATACGATATGAAGGTTTGTGATTGTATTTTTGAAATAAAAACATTTTTGGATTTTTTTGTTTTATGCCCCTTTAATTTTTAAGCAGCGATTTGTATGTTTGTAATGAATAAACTTAAAAACTACTGAACAGATTTTAAAAATTCTTTCAGTTATAAAAAGCTACATTATCAGCGAGTAATATAGGCTGTATTTTATAAAGTTACACGGAAGAAGTCGCGTGCAACAGTTAGTTTTATATAAATTAATATTTAATAGGTGTGTCGTAACTCTTAACATAGAAAATACGAACGCACGATTTCAAAACGTATTGTGAGGACATTTTTTATTGAGTGTCTGTTAAAATAGGTTCAGAGTTGTGACGCGAATGACTTCCGAGGTCCCTTAATCCCTAAGGCTGGTTATACAGTGACGCTTTCGCCAGCGCGGTTGGTAAACGTCGCGGGCCACGAGCTTTGCGTCTCTTGGATCGTTACGTCATAGTATAACACGCGCGGATGGCCCGCGCTGACGACTGTACGAGGCAGCAAACCGCGCGACTCCAAACTCGTCAAGCGAGTCATCCGCGCGCTTCGGGCCGCGCTTACCACCCGCGCGGACGGTAAGCGTCACTGTAAAACCACCCTTAGTACGTGACTCAAAAGAGCTGTCAACAAGGTCGGATCGTTCTCAAAGTGCGTGCCGGCAAATCTTGTTACAGAATTAACGTTATTTGTATCGGTAACGTAACTTTGACGTTTTAATGGCGTGGAATTAACTCGATATGAAACATGCCAGTTATTTTTTCATGTAATTGGTTGTTTTTGATATATTTCAGTGAAGTACTTACGATAAGTTTTGATACTTTTTATGATTTTAATTTTCTAATATAAGATCTCATATGAATTTCGTTTCTATATTTAAATACTAGCTAATGCCAGTGACTTCGTCCGCGTTGAAAAATAAAATATATAACGACTGACAAAATATGTAATAAGCGTGAAATATTTAGCCTTTTTTAATACTGAAATTCTATTTTAACTATAGGTGAAAGATCAGATTAGTAATTTTACTGATTACCTTCTTTATAAACAAACATACAAAAATTCTATAATACGAATACAAACCGATTTATAATACTAGTAGCTGTCGCCTCTGTCTGTTTCTCCCCAACCTCTTCTGAACAAACCAACGGATTTTGATACGATTTTCACTAATGGAATGAGCTAACGTGGAAGGTATAATAACATAATTTGCAAAAAAATCCACCAGAGCAAAGCCGGGGGCAGGTCGCTGGTACAATAAACCAATAGGCAGGTGAAGTTAATTTTATCTTGCTGAAATATGCTAATTCCGGAGAATTTCTGTGACGTATGGATGTAATTTATTATGCTAAGGTAGAAACCCAGTCATTAGATGGGTGACGTGAATGCTGTTAATTGTAGGAGGTAGAAATACATTTAATTACGCTTGCTACTCTTCGCGCCCCCCATGAGATACACACGGTCAGGTTGTTCAGGAAACTACTTTGATTTAATTTTGCAACCATTAGTTGCATAATATAATTATTATAATTAGAAAATTTGTATCCGAATGACTTCTAGACTACTAAAGTTTTGCTTTGATAGTCAGGAAAGTTTTGCTTTGATGCTTTAAATTTTTATTCCATAATACTGTAAGGCATTCTACAAGTTTTTTAAACAAGCAGAATTCTGCTTGTTTAAATTATATTCTCTGTTTTCAAGCCAATAAACTTACAAGTACCTTGCTACTTTGTGTAACAGACATTACAGTCGGCTGAGGATTTGGAACCCTCAAGTAGTTGTTCAGAGCTTCTTCAGCAGATGTGTTTGAGCAGATTTTAATTATTCTTGTCACTCTTTAGAACCATGTGTAGTAAAATGTTAATTTACAATTTGAATGAGTTTCTAAATTTGTGATGGTACTTTGCACTTCTGATCTTATATCTTACTTTATCGCCCTACTCAAGTAATTAATACCATATATTTAAGTGTACAAGTGTAGTGTAATTATGTTATTAAATTTGCAACAAAATTTCCAAATAATTAATTCTCAAATATAGCATACTTAGTTCTATAAAAAATATTTAGATATTTAAGTACAAGAATTTGTTATATGACTTAGCGCCTCTTTCACCTACTACAATAAAGTGTTGATTAGTTACTTTTAGAAATCATTTTCTGTTTTATTGAATTTACTCGGTTTACTGCATCATTCGATAGGCGAATTTTTATTATTATTTTCTATTTAATGTTTGGGACGTTTACCGTACAAACAAAGGTATATCAGCTAAATTATTCATGATGACAGGTGACTTTAAGTGACGGTTTAGCCTACTTGACGTTGGTGAAAGAGGCGCTTAATACTATAAATACTTAAATATTTTGTGTTCAGAAATAGCTAAAATAGAAGATATGGAAATGGCCTCTCACCCATTCAACGAGTCGAAGTCCTAGGGAACGAAATAATCGAACTTCATTGGTCAATCGAAGCCCATTGGTGAACTCATTGGTTAAGTAATGATTTAGATTTTAGATAATATCACGCTGCGCCCCATTGGCTAATGTCACGCTCATTAGCCAATGGGAACTCAATATGAGGAATATTTTAAGGAAACAAAACGAAATTAAATTTGTTATCATTAGTCTTAGGTTTATATTTGGAGGGTAAGGCTTCGTGGGAAGCGGCTGGATGCGAAGTTCGGGAGACAGTACGTGGCGGCGAGCTTTAGGAGAGGCCTACATCCAGCATTATCCAGGTGATGATGAAAACCACAGGGAGTCGTTAGTTAAAAAATATATTTAATGACTTGTTATATTGACACTTACCCAGAAAACTTGTTTTTCTGCATTCAACTTGAAATTAAACACAAAATGATTGTTAAATTAGTATTGTTCGACAAAATTTATTTCCCAAATAATATAATATTTTTTATAATACAAATTCTCCAACCTTCGTTGGAGAAAGAGTAAAATATTCCAAGTCACGAGCCAGATGGCAAAAAAATAATAATAACTCCAAACGTTTCGAGAAAATCATCTTGTAAATTCACGCTCACAATAAATATTTTACGGTTGTAAAACGTAATTTCTGTTTTCCACGGCGTGTTTCGTCTTTATATTGGGGGAAGCTGCAACGTTTCGATAAGTTCGGAACTCGGCCATTTGGGAACAAGGATGGTTGCTTTGCATAGAGTTGGTACACGTTAAGGTATGTACACACTAACTTTTTATGTTCTCTTAATATTATAAAGGAATCACCGGATCCTAAATATTCGAAAATTACAAAAACTACACTGACGGACTCATAAACTGCATCAAAGTAATAGACGACTTTGAAATAAATATTTTAACCAAGTATGCAAACTTTCTTAAATTAAAACCTCTAGATTGGTTCGTGAACTTTAAAACAGCGTATCCTTAAGTTTAAGTTTATGTACTGGAAAGGACCTAAAGACTTTTTTGAAGAAAAAACAGAAATTTAAGGAAAATTGTTTTAATAAAAAAATTGGTTTTAACAATAGACACAAACTTTATGCAAGGGTTTATTTATGTTTTAATAGGATGTATTACCCCCACGTGCCCTTATTACGGATTCTAATCGGTTCCGCATAGATTTTATTAGGGTTATTAAAAGATCTTGCGGAATATTTTCCCATTCTTCTGAAAGTGCTGTTCTTAGTGCTGCCACTGTCATGGGCACAGGATTTCTCGCATATACAGCTCTTTTTAAATTGTCCCAAACATGCTCAATGGGATTAAGATCCGGGCTGCGTGCTGGCCAATTCATTGTACGTATCCCAACCTCTTCGCAATATTGTTGAACTTGTGCAGCAGCGTGCGGCCGGGCATTATCCTGCATTAAAGTAAAATTTTCGCCTATGAATCCCATGTAAGGCACCACGTGATCTTCTAAGATCTCTGTTATGTAGCGATGTGCAGTCAAACCCCCTCTATTACCGTTTTAACGGACCATATCTATGAACACATGTTCTGTTCGCCCGTTCATCGATATGCCACCCCAGACCATACACGAACCGCCTCCAAAAGGAACACGCTCCTCAATGCAACTTTGAGCATATCGCTCCCCACGTCGACGATAGACTCTTCTGCGACCATCTGCACCATATAAACATGTCCTACACTCGTCCGTGAACAATACGGAGGCCCATTGCTCTTCTGTCCAATTTAGGTGATCACGCGCAAATCTTAAGCGAGCTTGTCTGTTAGCTACAGACAACTTTGGACCATTTGCTGTTCTAAAAGGAGTGATATCCGCTTCTTTTAACCTTCTTCTTATTGTTCGTGCACTCACATTTACTCCACGCACTTCATTAAGCTCTGTTTTGATGTTAACTGACGTGAGGAAACGATTTCGCAGGGAAGTTGTAACAATAAATCGGTCATCACGACCGGTGGTTGCTCGAGTCCTGCCTGTACCACGTCTCCTTCTGTAAGAACCTGTCTCCACAAACCTTCTGTATATTCTAGAAACCGTAGACTGGTTTAAATTTAAATTTCTACCAATCGTTCGTTGATCCAAGCCCTCCCGCACCAGTGCTACAATTTGAGCCGCTTGTTCGGAGGAAGTATCCATATTATGGTTCAAAAACTCTCGATGAGTTAAAAAACTAACCCAACAATTCTGCTGGTAACAATAATTCAATTGACAAAAGAATAAAAAATCAATGCGAATCAATTTAAAACTTTGCTTTAAATAACACGCAAATCTGATACTACGAGTAAATTTTCTTTTCCCGGCTATATTCATTTGTTTTACTGCAGTTTTATTTTTAAATTTTGCTTTTTTTTAAGATTAAGAGCCAGTCTCTCCATATTTATATAATTTAATCTAAAAAGTTTGCATACTTATTAAAAAAAATCATTTCAAAGTAATCCTGAACTTTGATGCAGTTTATGAGTCCGTCAGTTTATTTGATACTTTTAAACTTAAATATTCTATGAAATTCCATTATCAAATTACACGATATTTTCCCAGTAAAATCCATAATTTCTTTTTACCTAATGGCACAAGTATTAACAATTGAATTTTTTTTTTTTGGTAAAAATCAAAAACAGTAAATTCGTATATTTGTTACGCGATTATTCCGCCAATTATGAATTGACATAAATACAAATACACTTCTAGATCTACAGTCCTTTTAATTTAAGTTTGTACATATTTTGTTTTCGTTTTTTTTTTTAATTTTATCGTTAGTAAGGTTAATATGACATAAAAAAATCTAAAAAATATTAAAATATGATTTTTGTAAGTGATTTAAATTTTATCCTAGGAAATTAAAAAATAATAATTAGTGTTTATTTAACACTATGAACACTGCCTTAGAATGTGGAAATAGTATCTAAATCCATGACACAGATGGACGGGCGTTAGTTACAAACTATCAGTATCTATTAAACTTGTACGTGTTGGATTAGATTCGTGATGTAATTTCTTGCAAGGTGTCCTCTCAGGGATTTTCGTTTCATCTTAAATTACAAAGGCCAAAACTGATTGGATGGATATACTCGTTGTAAGTAGCTGAGATATTAAAGAAAGTAAGATATTATACATAACAAGTCTATTTTTTTTAAATGTTTTTGAAAGTGCTTACCCAAAAAGTTTTAAAATATTAGAATATAAATTCCATGTCGAGTCCTGAGTGAGGAATTAGTAAATTTACCGAACATTAAAATTACAAGTCACTCAGCGAGCTCCAAAGAGAGGACAATGCTTGCCATTTGTCTAAAGGATGTTAAAAAATAATTATTGTCCGTCATAACCAATAGAGTTTACCAAGGTTGAAACGTCCGTGGGTGAACTTTGGACCTATGATCTGGAGAGAACGGCTAACAGTGGATGGATTTCAGAGACGAATGACTGCATTTAGTGGCGACCGATTAAAAGGTCAAACAGATTTGTGACGAGAAAAGTTTATTCATTTTCGAGCGCTAAAATTGGTATTGCTTAACTTCCTACACAAATTAGCCAAATCGGAGACGGACATCCAACTGCCTAAAATTTAAGCTAAATTTTAATTAGAAAGTTGAATTTTAGGAGCACATTTTGATACTCGCAAGTTCATTTCTTTAACACATTTATTGGTTTCAAACTTACATTTGCAGTTGGACCATCGACAGATATGGATCCAATGTATGTGAGCATTTATCTTCCGTTCCAAAGTAGAGTTAAGTCTCGCTTCACCCGACTCTCAAAAACAGACAAAGATATTTGAGATTATCGAAGCCACTGCTTGGAAAACCTTCGAATCGAAAGTCCTAATATTAGTTTAAAATTTTATGAAATAAACTGACGGACTCATAAACTGCATCATAGTTCAGGATTACTTTGAAATGATTTTTTTTAATAAGTATGCAAACTTTTTAGATTAAATTATATAAATATGGAGAGACTGGCTCTTAATCTTAAAAAAAAGCAAAATTAAAAAATAGAACTGCAGTAAAACAAATGAATATAGCCGGGAAAAGAAAATTTACTCGTAGTATCAGATTTGCGTGTTATTTAAAGCAAAGTTTTAAATTGATTCGCATTGATTTTTTATTCTTTTGTCAATTGAATTATTGTTACCAGCAGAATTGTTGGGTTAGTTTTTCAACTCATCGAGAGTTTTTGAACCATAATATGGATACTTCTTCCGAACAAGCGGCTCAAATTGTAGCACTGGTGCGGGAGGGCTTGGATCAACGAACGATTGGTAGAAATTTAAATTTAAACCAGTCTACGGTTTCTAGAATATACAGAAGGTTTGTGGGGACAGGTTCTTACAGAAGGAGACGTGGTACAGGCAGGACTCGAGCAACCACCGGTCGTGATGACTGATTTATTGTTACAACTTCCCTGCGAAATCGTTTCCTCACGTCAGTTAAAATTCAAAACAGAGCTTAATGAAGTGCGTGGAGTAAATGTGAGTGCACGAACAATAAGAAGAAGGTTAAAGGAAGCGGATATCACCCCTTTTAGACCAGCAAATAGTCCAAAGTTGTCTGTAGCTCACAGACAAGCTCGCTTAAGAACGCTGCTGCACAAGTTCGACAATATTGCGAAGAGGTTGGGATACGTACAATGAATTGGCCAGCACGCAGCCCGGATCTTAATCCCATTGAGCATGTTTGGGACAATTTAAAAAGAGCTGTATATGCGAGAAATCCTGTGCCCACGACAGTGGCAGCACTAAGAACAGCACTTTCAGAAGAATGGGACAATATTCCGCAAGATCTTTTAATAACCCTAATAAAATCTATGCGGAACTGATTAGAATCCGTAATAAGGGCACGTGGGGGTAATACACCCTATTAAAACATAAATAAACCCTTGCATAAAGTTTGTGTCTATTGTTAAAACCAATTTTTTTATTAAACCAATTTTACTTAAATTTCTGTTTTTTCTTCAAAAAAGTCTTAAGGTCCTTTCCAGTACACAAATTTAAACTTAAGGATACGCTGTTTTAAAGTTCACGAACCAATCTAGAGGTTTCAATTTAAATCTGTATAGAAAGTTTGCATACTTGGTTAAAATATTTATTTCAAAGTCGTCTATTACTTTGATGCAGTTTATGAGTCCGTCAGTGTAAGATAATTTGACATTATGTTTCTGGATCGTTTCTAACTCACAGACTAATACGCCGACACTAGTTATTAGTAGTGACAGTCTCATGTAGTGTTATGTTAGATGTGGTTAGAAAATCGTATGCGTATTTTCCAGTAACTACTAGAAAATGAAATTAGGAGTTGTTTAAGGAAGCGCTTCGTTTAGACGTATACAAATTAACACATTTGTAGAAAGACCGATTCAGACAGGCCGAGGCGAGACGGCGTCTGAACGGATGGGCTAATTTACTGGCTCGTTTAGTTCTACTTTGAATTGGTTGTCGATTAAAGTTAATGCTTTAGTGCACAGAACAGCATGGACACATGTATATTTACTACGTATTTGTATATATACATTCACACTGAAATGTATCCGATACTTGAAAGAAAATAAGAAGAATTTTTTTCTATTTAAAGATGGCCCAAGTTGCTTGTGTTACAACTATGTCAACACTTCACTGTCCTCCATATATTTATACTAAGAGAAGTCATTTAGGTATCCCATCCCATTCAGATCCTTCGGAGAAATTACTTTTGTAATTTTATCACACAGACTTAAAACGCTTCCCCGGTAGTGATAATTTTACCTCACTCGAAAAGTATTATCAACAGGATCAGAATTGTTTCCTTTCATTTTATGCGCACTGTTTTATGGATTCATTCTGAATAATTTTATATATTTGCATGCTGTTGTATTTTGTATGATATTCGTTACCCTATTTGTCTCGCGAGATGCTAAGCTTTTATGGCCCAGAAGCCCACGAAGATTAGAAAGATTACATCTCTGAAACATAAATTGGGTAGCCCGTTTGGCATCAGTAATCACTCCAATATAAAATACAACCGTGTAATAGCCGTGTGTGGCGCTGTTGAGTTTCGGTAAGTGAGTGAGGTACTTTATGCTACTAAAGCTGGCAACGTACTTGCAGCACCTAATGATCATACGAAGTGTACCATAAAAAATCATGATGAAAAAGGAACAGTAGAGAAGCGTTATTTAAATATTTGAATGAAAAACCTCTGAAGTTCCCGCTGTTACATACAAAAAGGAAAAAAGCCCCATACTAAATTAAATCTTAATAGCGCTCCAGGGAGTTGGCGGCAAACCCAACTCAAAAGTGATGTTAAGTACAGAAAACCGGTCTTCGATTTATTCTTCGGTTTGGTATCAGTTCAGTTTTTTTTAAGTTTTATGGTGATTATATCTCATCAAAAATAAACTTTATTATAAATTTATTCATTAAAGTCTAGAAATGCCGAAGGTTGATCAAGATATCCCGTGTCCCGGGACTTTGAAACTTTCCTATTTCTTAAACTTTATTGGTGGTAACCACTTGGTGACAACCAGTATTGGTGGTAGCATACCACCGCACCATTAGCATAAGCGGAATAAACGAGAAAAAATATATGGATGTGTTTAAAAAGCAGCCACTTACCTAGATTTTGTTTTTGATGTGTTTGAAAAGTTTAAAGGAATGCATAATTTACGAGACAATCTCGAACACTAAAATACACTTGAGTCAATTTGGAACATCTTAAGAATTCTCAAAACTTAAACGAATATCGAAAGCAATTGAATAGAATCGAGGTGCCTTAAGTAAAGCAACGGAGGCAGAAATGAATTAATTGCGATGAACTTCTTAATGCAATCACGCAGTTGATTGGAACCGTTATTGAATCCAACACTTGAAAATGAACTTGCAGTCAGTGCATTAACTTACAGTACGGATATAAGTTGATTTTAGATATTCGTAGATTATGAATACTAACCACCATTTAAGTAATTTAACCATCGCTTTACAGAAGACCACCGTGAAATAACATCATGTATGCTGTTGTGTTTCGGTGAGTTAGTGAGGGATACTAGAGCCCATTTTCCTATTCTTTCCCAATCCCTTATTCTTAATCGAACTATGGTCGGCAGAGCATTTGCAGCACCTGTGGCGTTGCTTGTGTTAAGGTCGCCATTCACGGGCAGTCCATATGGCAGCGCTCTACGTTTGTAGACGACATCTAAATTCTTACCACCAAACAATTCACGTGGTTTTTTACTTTCACGATGAGATAATGCATGAATTTGGAGTGATGAAATGGAGCGCTGCCAAATGGAGTGAATGGTAGCTTTTATAGGTAATGGTAGCGACCTACCGCCAAGTGTACAGGATGAAACTCGTCATACTAACTAATGACTCGTGAACTAAGGCAAGGAAACATAAATTTTTAATCATTGGAATTCCAATTTCCATCACTGGTTTGTGTCAAGCCGAGTTTACCCTAATCCTTGATGGTGGCTACCGTCGCCTTCAAACGCAAGCAACGCCACATGTGCTGCAAATAGGCTACCAACTATAGTTAGATTTAAGGGTAAGGGATTAGGAAGGGATAGGGAAATGATTTGTGGCATTCCTTACAATTAATAGACCACGTGGTCTGACGGTTTTGTCCGACCAATCGGACGACGTACACTTAATTAGCAAAAATCCGAATAATAAAATCCGATACTTAGTATAATACAATATTATTTAATATTCCTTTAATAAATATAAAAAAAGTCTGTTCTTTATTCTTTGGATGCGTTTAGTTCTTTCAATACGTATTTTCATAGTGTAGGCATGCACACAACCCCACATGAATTGGCGAGGGGCCAAATTTTGTAAGTATTTCACGACACCAACGTTTTTAGTGCACGAAAATACTGAGTAGCACTAATGTCTGTTCTTGAATTTCTTTAACATTTTCATTTTAGGCCGTTCATTTATCTGTGATATCAAATACGCCTGGCCGTTCTACTTGGCACAATTTTTGATGCGAAAGAGATATTCGTTTAGAAGAAACTAGAGTCATTTGAAACGCATTGAATCATTAATTTATTTTTAATCTGTAAAAAGAAAACAGTTACAATTATTACTATTTTAACAAAAATGCTTAAATTAATATTGTAATTAATAATAAAATATATTATTTAATGAAACTCTGTACAATTTTCGTTGAATATTAAACTGGACTGTAAAAACTTTAGCTTGTGAAGCGCCGCTGCTAAAGGTTGAGTTTTGCATATTGTTCACTGAAAATTTATTAAAAGCTCATAAAGAATTTGTTTGAAAAATTATATTGCAACTACATATTTTATAAATGTTTCATAAAAATAGTTTTAAAGTGGTACATCTATTATTCCCAAGTTTATTCCTTTTTCCATAACTTATAAAGATATTTTAACATATATATTTTGTCTTTTATAAACAAATTATTAGGTATTTATAGGATTTCTCGATCAGCGTTATGCAATCTATATAAACAAAAATTTTTGCCAAAACTCGAGAACGGCAATTTTTTTTTTCGAATATTCCTTGAAGTTCTGAAAGGTTCTCATGAAGAGAAAACAACTTTATTTTCTCTTTCTATCTAGCTTACAATTCAAAATTTTCACTAACATGACACACTTTTGATATACTTGTTTTCATATTAATATTCACGTGAGAATTTTTAAATGTAATCATTAATACGATTCTCAAAGGATTTTTTATTTAATCGCTTTTTATTTAATATTTAAGGAGGTTTATTTTTCTTATTTAAGTATTACTTTTGACAGATATCTTGGATTCAAGACATCCGTTTATCTAAAGATGATTTTGACAAAGTGTGTTCGTGCAAGCGCTTCTAATTAATTAGGGTCCCGCAAAAAGGTGTCGGGGTCCAGAAGCAATGACGCAGGCTCATGCAGAGAACAGTATCCGCCCGCGATCCGCAGTGGCTGCTCGTCTCTACGCATGACGCGCCCTTCAATAGAGATTCGCGCTGTGTTCAAAACACGAACATTTTGACATTACATTTTTTTCCCCAATGCCATAATTTATGAGAATTACATTCTTAGAGTGACAGTTTGTTTTTAAAAAATATTTTTTTTTAATTTAAATTTAAATTTCGGTATCAAATTATATAAATTTTTGATAAATTAGTACGTTTAACACAACAACAGAATGTAGGGATTTATTTTTTTCTAAGTGGGACTAATGATTGTGCATTTAAAAAAAAATAATAATTCATAATATTCAAAGTAATAAGGTGATACGTGTGAGTTATAAAATGGTCTTTAGCTATGATAGATGTGTGTTATAAGTTATTTAGTTTGTTATTAATAATAATGTTTATATACATATGGGTGTACGATAATGTTTATATTAGAATCTAATAATTAGATAAATCTTTTTAAGAGATACGTTGAACTTTAGCCAAATTTAGTTAGAATTTTTTTAATTAATTAGGAATTAATATTCATATGGTGAATTCCACAAAATCACTGGTGTTGATAGTCATATGAGATTAGAATTAAAAACTCATGTCATCAGTAATTGTTACCATTGAAAAAGTTTAAAATACATTACAATAATTTACATTTATCATTCAAAATAGAAAATATTATTAGGATTATTTATTTAATTTATAAAATATAATTGAAAATGATGGCTCATTACATAAATGAGCGTCATTACTAACTCATAACAAATTATATCAATCATTGAATCTCCATATTTGCTACTGTACAATACTTATATATGCAATACTGCTACTATAAAATCTTTTTAAAATTAGTGCTTATATTATTCGGAATTATCATCGATTAAAAAATAACAACAAATAAATAAAGGTAAATCTTTATTTGCACAAACAAATTTCTACAGAATCTTAATTGATATACCTACAAAGTAGGTACATATAAATATTAATATTTTCTACTCGACAAGGACATAGGTACAAATATTGAAATTACACATGAATAAACTTCAAAGATACTCTTCTTAATTAGGTTAAAATAGTATTTGAACAGTCACCATATTTAGAATGAAATATTTTATGGCAGTATTATTATTTATTGAATGAATAATAAGCTTTTATAAGATATTTTTATTCTTTGTGGACTTTTTATATGATTGAATTAATTTTGGCATCAATAAATATTTGAAGTAACTTATTAACTTACTTTTTACTAAGTTAAGGTGAAAGTTATATATGTAATTTATTGTGTTTCTTTGGTTTATCATTCATTAAAAAATAACAATTACATAGTGAGGACATGATTTTATTATCATTCAATAAATATTATTCAAGCTATACTTATCACGACAAATGCATGAAACGTTACAAGCAACAGTGCTTCTATGTACCTACGTATCTTTGTAAATGTACTTATGTAGGTTTACAAAGACTGTGTCTAGCTTAAAATAACCACGTTCGAAAACTTGGCTTGATGCAGCGGCGAATTGTAGGCAAATACTAAATATAACTTGCGAATGGAATTAGGTTTTACTTCATTCTATGTGTCGGTAAAGTTGAAACAAATTTTTCTAAAATGATATTTAATGTACACAGTACATAAATTGTAACATCAAATATATTATTGACACTATTGATTGACATAAATATTGTAGGTATAAAACTGCGGAAAGGTCATGAAACTTGAATTTTTCGATAAACTTGTCATCACAAATTTAGATAAAATGAAATTAAAGATGAGGAAATTGAGGTTAGGTATTTTATGTTCTTACTTTGAATGTTCTTACTCTCCACCTACACACCTTGTGTAGGTGGAGAGGTATGTAATAATAATAACAACAATTAAATTAATACTAATATACTAATACACTGGACATAGGCATAGCCCATAATTTTCCAAAAGGCCGTTCAAAAGCAGCCTGGAACTTGCTTGAAATACAAAAAAAAAGTAAAAATAAGCATACAATCACGTGTACTCATGTAATAGATTGTATTAACATGAAAGAAAGGTCTGTAATTTGAAGTCACGTCTCCGCGTCGTAAAGCGCTAAGAAGTAATCTGAAATGTAAATATATACAACCTTTCGTTAACAGGGAACGAAAAAAAGAAACAAAACTTTTTTCACGTTTGTTTTGAATAAATGTATGCTGAATAATGCTGCACAGACAATTAGACATGTAGACCGCCTACGGCGTAGACTCTCAACGAGTGGCTACGGCGCCGTAGAAGTATGCAAGCCCCTCGACAAAATGTTAAAAGAAAACTTTCTAGACTGTGGCTTGTTCTATTCAAAAAGAACATTTAGAACAAGTATCATCACAATGATTTCTTTGTTTGACAAGAAGGCTTTTGTGATTTTTTATCCCTACAAATTTTGTATTACCGACAACACCTACAGAAAGGGCTGACGTAGTAATATCGAATGTATAATTTGTTTTACCACAAATAAATTATTGCATTTATTTTTATTTTTATACTAGCAGGCGTCTGCGACTTCGTCCGTGTTGACACTTACAGATTTACTATTAGTATTGATTTTACAAATTGAAAACGCTGTCCGCGTCTGTCACTAAACGAATTTTGATACGGTTTTCATAGATGGAAAGAGAGATCAACGATGAAGGTTTGTTTGTATATATAAATTTCAGAAAAAAATGCATCCGTGCGAAGCAAGGGCAAGGCCGCTTGTGTAATATTATTACCGTATTTTTTCAATACATTATTACACGCCATTTCTCTTTCTAACATTTTCTCTTACCCGTTCCTTTTCTACACCATTGTGGTTCTTGTATTCCCAGGTCTTCTTTTACTTTTCTTGGTGCCATCTATTACCGAAGGTTGGCTATCATCATGGCTATCAGGGCACGGACTTTTAATGTTTTTAATATAACATGTTGAATTTCTAGGTAAAAAGTACAAATTCAAGTTTTCCCTAAAGAAATGTAATTTTCATTTATATGTATGGCAAAAGTAACCCTTTACAAACAACTCAAATCACATCTTCGATATTTTATCAAATACAGAAATCTTTACATTGGAATGACATTTCTCAATATGCTCCAAGGAAACATTCTTTGAGGGACGGTAATATTGTACTGGTGAAATTGGGAATATATTTTTATGTAAATTGCTTTTTACAGTCGAGTCCATTTTCCATATTTTTTATTTTATTATTATACATGTTGGTATCAACATTCATTTATTTTTACTTATAATTTATCGATAAAATTATAATTACTTCTTGTATGTATATTAAAAAAAAGTTTTTGAATTTTTGTCTGATTGTTACGGCTAATTTTCGAAACGTGTGGACTACTTTTGACGGCATTTTCACTGACAGATAGCTGATATTATAAGGATGGTATAAAATAAAGTCGCTTCCCGCCATCTGCCCCTCTGTAACGCTTAGATCTTTTAAACTACGCAACGGGTTTATCACGTTTTTCACTGATGGAAAAAGCGTTAAACGAGGAAGGTTTTTATATATACTGTGCATAAAAAAATTGCACCCGTGTAAAGGAGCCAGATTATGGTACATAGTTGAGAAAAAAAAATTGTTTTCTCTCTCTCACACTCTCTCTCTCTCCTTGTGCCTCTTCAGTCCTGAAGGTTAGCCGTCAACTTCCTGAACCGATCCATGTCAAGAGCCAACTGGAACAGCTGCTCGACCGAGGCAATCCCAGTCCACTCTCGGATATTTTTTTAATTATATTATGTTTATGATAATAAAAAGTGGTGGCGCCAAATAATTAGTTATCTGTGGTGCGTTTCCTATTCCTAATCCACACCAACAAACATGCATACACCGCAACGCAGTAGCGCCCTCTGGCGCACACATGAATACAAGATGAAGAAGTGAACGCAACGTTCGATATACGTAAACCGCGCCGCGAGGATTTATAATTAATAAATCCGATTATTCCCATATCGCACCGCTGAAGCATTGTGCTTTTGTAATCTACAAATGGTGTGGCTCCGCGAGTGCAATTGAGGTGAAAAAGGGACAGTTTTGGAAGCCAGAACGAGTGTGCGGCGGACCAGCTTCCGTCTCCATCGTCCTGGAGGATTTGCATCATCATAACCGGCAGCGACGAGGTAGGTGTTGCATGTCCTATCCAACTCTTTTCCTAGCCCTTTGATTGCACGCACCACGAAACAATACAGTCCACTAATTATCTTCATATTAGCCGCACCATTAGTGGTCACTTTGATCCGGATCAAACCATTAGAGGCCACTTCGAGCCGGATCAAACCATTTAGTGCTCCTTGCGAGCATATGGTCCAGTTTGGTCCCATCCAGCCGCCCTTATTAGGTTACTTAATAGGCCCTAGTAAGAGAATTAATATTAATCATTGTGAATATTAATTTTATCAACCCGCATATACCTACTTATTTATTAAAATATTCACATACTATTTTCTTCATAAACCGCCCGTAACAAATTAAGTTACGTGATTTCCCGCCTAGATATAATATATATCTATGTAATACTTAATATATTTCATAAAAATATTAAGCTAATTAATCATAAAAGTGATACTTTAATTAATTTATAAATTATTATCTAC
Source organism: Synanthedon formicaeformis (assembly GCA_945859745.1). NCBI lineage: Eukaryota > Metazoa > Arthropoda > Insecta > Lepidoptera > Sesiidae > Synanthedon > Synanthedon formicaeformis. The sequence continues at coordinate 9,574,189 of OX243959.1, read as the reverse complement.
CTACTATAATCTACCGCACTAGCAAAATCGTGTTATCGTAAATTGTTCGATATTATACGACCGAGTCACGAAGTCACGCGCCTATCATTCGCGTCGTATTGCATTTTCCCGCGTAATATTGTCATTCGCGTCGTACTGTATTCTCCCGCGTAATATTTGAATTTATTAATTTAACTAAATTATTCGCTTACATTTCATAATGCCGCCAAAAAAGGTTTCTTCCGATAACGAAGAGGATGTATCAGATCCGCAACTAGCTATTGCAAAAGCTAAATATGAAGCTATCTTCGAAATATTACAAAATATCTATGATATGTCTTCAGATAAGGAAAGTTTCTCTGGCGCCTCTTTACAGGTCGAATCGCTTCGCACTAAGTTCGAAACGAATTTAGATAATTATAATTCTCGCTTATTAGCATTGAATCCTAACGCGAAACCTAACTATAAAGGGCTCGTCGCTTTCGAGCATTTGTATAGTAGAATAAAGGGAGTTCAATTAAATTATTTGTCGCCAGCTGATAAGCAAGATTCACACGCACATAAGGCTTGTCCCACACTGCCGCCTATACAACTGATGGACTTTTCGGGTGACGTTCGCTCATGGTCATTGTTTTATGCCAGCTTTAAGTCTACCGTTCATGATAACCCATCGCTCACAAACTCCGAAAAGTTGTACTATCTGCTAGACAGGCTGAAGGGTAAGGCTCAATCCGCATGCGCAGGTATCTCTCCTTGCGCTGAAAATTACGAACTTCTTTTACAGACGCTGATTGATAAGTATGAAGATCAGCGTATGCTCGCTTCCGCGTATTTAAATCAAATGTTTGAGTTCAAACCTTTACAATCTGCCACCGCGACAAACTTTGATTTATTTACAGATAACTTTACAAGTGCAGTGCGCGCTTTAAAGAATCTAAAGTTAGATAATCTGACTGACTTAATCATACTTCATATCGCGCTTAAGAAATTAGATTTAGATACTGTTCGCACTTTCGAGTTGAGTTGTGATTCCAAAATACCTATGTTCGATAACTTAGTCGATTTTATGACCTCCCGCGCTAAGGTGTTGGAACGCACTCAGCCTAGCTCATCATCGGGTGCAATGAATACTCGTCAAAATAATAATAATAATCGTCGCTCTAGTAATAATAATAATAACGCCCCGCCACCTAAGTACCAAACCTATTTGAGTACAACGGTCGACTCACAGTGCAAGTGTCTTTGCACTAATATAACGCATCAGCATTTATTTAAATGTTCGGAATTTAATAGGATGACTGCTCATGAGCGTTTCCAATGCGTGAAGGATAACAATGCGTGTGTTAATTGCCTAAGTTTAAAACACCGAGTTTTAAGTTGCTCATCTAAGTTTAATTGCCGCGTTTGTAAACAAAGGCACCACACAATGTTACACTTCAAGCGAGTGGAGACCGGCAGCGAAGTCCCCGAGCCCGCGTCGAAGCCTCCTCCTTCGACCGCTGCCCAAAGTCATACTGCTAGGTGCGCGCCCCCCGCGCGGTCGCCGCAGCCTTCCCCCGCGCGCTCAGATGTTGCGTTATGTACCTATTCATATAATAATCGATTGCATGATGCGCCCGCGCGAAGTAAACAAACTACTATTTTATTATCAACCGCTCAAGTCGTCGCGTATGATATTAAAGGCGATCGACATGTTATTCGCGTACTATTAGATTCAGCATCGCAAAGCCACTTTATTACGAAAGAGTGCTGCGATCGGCTAGGAATACAGCTTCATGACACTGAACGTACTATTGTAAAGGGGTTCGGTGGAGCTGAGAAAATTATTAAGACTAACTCAATCGATTTAAAATTTTATTCGCGCTTTGACAACAACATTAATTTTAATATCTCGCCGCTCGTTGTTGATCAAATTACCGATTTATTACCTACGGCTGTGGTAGACACTACTGTATTATCACACCTATCAGGGGTGCCGCTAGCGGATAAGAGTTTCGGCATGCCAAATAAAATAGACGCGCTGATCGGAGCTGAACTCTTCTCGCATATATTTCTCCCCGACGAAGTTCACGCCCCGCGCGACTCGTCGGTGCCCTCTGCTTTACGCACAGTATTGGGGTATGTTATTATGGGTTCCGCACCCACGATACCCACACTCATTAACAACCAGGCCTTGACATGTTGCCTCGCTCAAGAGCCTGCCGCTATTGACTCATTAGTCAGGCGATTTTGGGAGCTCGAAGAGCCTCCCTCCGCACCGCCCGTTCTTCATCCCGCCGATGTTGAATGCGAAGAATTTTATAAGTCAACTACGACCCGCGATCGCGTTACTGTTAGATACACTGTTGGCCCACCATTTTACGACGATGTTTTTTCTCTCGGAGATTCTTTCGAACCCGCTCGCAAGCGTTTCTTATGCCTCGAAAGAAAGCTATTAGCTTCACCTAAACTTAGGTCGGCATATGATAACGTCATTCAAGATTACCTCGCAAAGGATTATATTGCTCCCGCGCTGCTGTACGATCTCCATGACCCCACTCCTATATACGTCATACCGCATCATGGAGTCGTGCGCGAGGACAAGACATCCAACAGTCGATCTGTCCTAGATAATCTCCCCGCTTCGCACAGACTTCCCTCTGAGGTGGAGTTTGATAAAGCCGTGCAACATAAAATATTAGGCTTGCATTGGTCCACAGATAATGACCCTTTTTATTTTAAAATTTTCGCTCCCGCCGAAGTGAAGTGCACTAAGCGCTCCATTTTGTCCACCGTCCGTCAGAAGGTTTACGTGCACCCCGTGTGCACGCCTGTAAAGCATTGCGCTTTAGTATATAAGCTCGCTCTCCGCACCTCCTCCTGGAGTAGGCCTCTGCGAATTATTACATATGTATGTAAGTTCGCAAAGTTATTGCCTCGCCGCAGCACTATTGCAGTGACCGCCGATGATATTCAGTTCGCTGAAAATAAGATGCTAATACGCGCCCTGCAAAGCCAGCACTTTGCAGAGAAATATCATAGAATTAAAAATAATAAATCGTGCTCGCCGGCCTTAAACCGTTTGAGGCCTTTCGTTGACAACGGTCTGATCCGCGTAGGCGGTCGCCTCGTCAATTACGCGCTGGACTATGCACACATGCATCCAGCTATTTTACCGCGCAGTGATCATGTAGTGAATGTGATCATTGATTTACTATTCACATGCCTTATGACTCGTGCTGTGCATATTAAGGTCGCAACAGACCTCAGCACTGCGAGTTTTCTCACCGCGCTCAAACGTTTTCTCTCTAGTCGAGGACCAGTGCAGTACTTGCACTCGGACAACGCGAGAAATTTTAAAGGACCGCCAGGGGAACTTACCTTCGCCCTGTAATTAAACAATAATTTTAGTTATTATTTTTAATAAGTTTCGCACCGCGTTTTTTAGTTTAAGTTTAGTTGTAAGTTATATCAATACCGCTATATCAAATTTATATTATTTTATACCGCTTCGCATACTTATCTATAGTTTATAATTTTACTTCCGCTTCGCCGTGACTTTGTGGACTCATCGCTAACCCCGCGCGCACTAAGCGCTTGATCCCCAGAGTCATAGAATATATATATTTTTCTTCTCGCTTTTCTTATGTTTGTTTTTTAATGGTGACCCATTAAGGGCGGGTGGATATGGTGGCGCCAAATAATTAGTTATCTGTGGTGCGTTTCCTATTCCTAATCCACACCAACAAACATGCATACACCGCAACGCAGTAGCGCCCTCTGGCGCACACATGAATACAAGATGAAGAAGTGAACGCAACGTTCGATATACGTAAACCGCGCCGCGAGGATTTATAATTAATAAATCCGATTATTCCCATATCGCACCGCTGAAGCATTGTGCTTTTGTAACCCACAAATGGTGTGGCTCCGCGAGTGCAATTGAGGTGAAAAGGGACAGTTTTGGAAGCCAGAACGAGTGTGCGGCGGGCCAGCTTCCGTCTCCATCGTCCTGGAGGATTTGCATCATCACAATCAGCATACGAGGTAGGTGTTGCATGTCCTATCCAACTCTTTTCCTAGCCCTTTGATTGCACGCACCACGAAACAATACAGTCCACTAATTATCTTCATATTAGCCGCACCAAAAAGAATAACAAAAAAAAAAACAATAGCATATTTTGTAATATTTATTTCATCTCTTAATATACTCACAAAGCTTACAACCATAACACAAAGAAACCTTATTACAATTTCAGTAGTCTTTTTTCATATGTCCAAAGCGTATCTCGGTGAGACCTTGTAATGTTCCGCTTATATTTTCCACGAGCGTGAGGGATTCCACATGATTTATCAGTTTTGGTTTTCCGCACGGCAAAGAATTACACAGTAACTCAACTTACTTTGTCTTACATTATAACCGCACTCGACACTCGATTTATGTGTTTTTTATAAGATGTACTTGGGAGAGTGTGCTCAGGAGTTGCATGAGCTCATACCGCCTTCCCCTTTCTTCCATCTTTTTATACTTTTTATCCTGGAAACATGTTAGAGGTTCCTGTGGGATTTTCAAAAAATACAGCGCGTACGAATTTGCTTGCATTAGCTGGTTTATTAATTTATGAAAGTACCTACATCAAAGCGCAGACCCTTAAAATATATTTCGATGCTTTCTTAGCCCAATCTGTATTAGGTTTAAATACTGCGGACTATTCTTTAGATATAAGTAAAAAGCAGGAGGGATGAGTACTTACACTCCTATTCTATTATTGAAACCTTGTATTCCGCAAACCGTTTTGAAGTATGGCAAAATTGTACATATAGTTTTATAAGAAAGAATATTTGAAAAACTTTGGTCTGTTTAGTAATAAACTCCTCCAATCGTCGAATAAGCGAGGCGAAAATTATAAGCTGAAATAATAACAGCAATTTAATTAAAAAAAAGTTGTTATAAACATTTTGAAATCCTGTGAAACGAGCAGAAGATGCAAAAAGGCCCGTGTCTCTCCTTACTTCGCAAGCAAGCTATTTTCACTCGCTTAATATGATAAACTTAGTATCTCCGGAGCGATCTTGACGCAAGGCTGTAACTCGTCCGCCATTTTCGATGAGATGTTGTGATAACAGTACTCTCTTGCGGAGTTTAGCTTCTTATTTTAAGGTCGTTATTTTCTAGGTCAGATTTAGGCATTATTTAGCGTACCTATATCTAAGTGACTATATGTATCTGAAAGGAAAACAGTCTAAAACATGGGCTATATAAATTGTTTTAATGACGTCATGGAATTGGTGAAAGATTTTTTTTGAATCGGATGAATTTACCTCCTATAAACAAAAAAACTTTACTCTCTATTTTGGCTTTAGTGGCTTTTATATGGAATGTCCTTTATCAATACTAATAATAAATCTGCTGTAAGTGTAGGTATTGTATGTATGTATGTTCCTCCATAACTCTTAAACGAATTAACTGATTCTCATGAAACTTGGTAGATAAACATTTAGACATACAGGACACAGGATAGGCTACTTTTTCTTTTTCAATGCGGACGAAGTCGCAGACACAGCTAGTATATAATAAAAGACGCGCCCCGTATTCGCACGGAAATTATATACACAAAGCTTCCTAGTTTAGCTCTTTCCATTAGTATCACAATCAGTTGGATGGTTTAGACTTTAGATGAAATTAGTGGAGAAACAGAGTCGGACAGCAACTTTACTATATAAACATATTTACTTACATTAGAATACATATAACATAGTTTATTCATAGTGGCATTGTTCAATGATTGCAGCTCAGAATTCTAATACATATTGTGGCGCCGATTTGCATCATGTACTGGCAGCATTTCATGTTGAACCCGTTCATGTGTCTCACTAATGGCTGTTCTAAAAACGTACAGTGATGTCATAAACACTGTAATATCGAGGCGTTAAAATCCAGTTAAAATTGTACAGCAAAATCTAATATCACGTTATAATTTTCTTGTTAATAACCTCCTTGTAAGAACTGATATGTCTGATAGTATAGAGCGAGTACTCAGGGATTTCACATAACTGAGCAAAGTAGCACATCTTTTATCGGAATGATCTCAGTTACGTAAGACCGGTAAGAACGTGTTAGTTACACTCAAAGAGAACAAATCAAATGCTTACCTTCATGTGGGGCGTTATCTTTGAAACTGTCATAATATATGGATGCTACATCTATACATATACATGTACTATCGCGGTCAATGGAGCAGACCCACTTTTCATACAAATTTGTCTAACGTTGAATTGAGGTTGTCATAGTAACGTAAATGTTATAATACGAAATACGAGTAGGTATTTGAAGTAGGAACAAAGATAAATACAAAATGTGCACACGAAATTGTTCCTCACGGTGGGACTGCTCCCTTGACCGCGATAGTACCTATACAATTATACATATACATATACATATAAATATACATATACATATACATATACATATACATATACATATACATATACATATACATATACATATACATATACATATACATATACATATACATATACATATACATATACATATACATATACATATACATATACATATACATATACATATACATATACATATATATGTGGTATTATAAAATAAAGTCGCTTCTGTGTCTGTCCTCCGCCAACTTTTAACGGATTTTGATATGATTTTAACTAATGGAAAGAGTGATAAACAATGAAGGTTTGAGCGTAAATTAGGAGGAAATAATTACAACCGTGCGAAGCCGGAGCGGGTAGCTAGTATACCTACATATATCGCACCTTCGGCAAGACAATGGCATAACTGCACTTTTTGTAATTTTACAGGAGAGCCATTTAAAGTTATTTTTTTTGCATTCAATATCCTATTCTTCTTCTTATATTGCTTTTAAACAATTCTTCATCAAATAAGACTATGGGGCTTGTAAATATTTTTTAATTTAATAATGTTTTTAAGACATTTCTGCACATATTTTAAGTTTAACTCATTTAAAAAAAAATTGTAAGTTATGCCCTTATCTTGCCGAAGGTGCGATATATAAGTTAATTTTTCATCTACGAACAATCTCTTTGTTGCTCAATAAACAATTGGAATTAAGTGTCGTTAAAACTTATCTGAGTTTAAGTGTGATCAATATCTGCCGTGTCACGACGACTCTGCATTATAACTTTTACAATGTGAACTCTATTGTTTTGCTCTTTTGTCTGGTATAAGCACGCACTTTAAATTTTAAGATTAATTTTAACTGAGATTATTGGAATATGTCCAACTTAAAACCTTGGTTCAGATCAGCCGATAAAGCCTAAAGCAAAAATTACGTTTCTGTATATGAAGTAGATGTTATATGCATGAATTTTGTAATTATAAGCAAAGTTTTTCAATATAAGTATTATATAAAAATTATAAGTCTTGTAAATTAATGTGAAATTTACTTCTCAAAATATAGTCATGGAGGTTGGGAATTGTAATATGTTGAGTTGAGTTAAAATCTTCTCAATACCATATTTATCTGCTCATACTCTACTCATACTGTAAAGGCAAAAGGCCCTTAAATATGACCACAGAAAAGAACAGATTCTCTTACTGTGGTCATATTTATTTGGGCTTCATTTTTAAAGTCTTTTGAATATTCTTTGGCCGTTTGACAACGAATCTGAAGCAGTAGAAGTTAAAAAGATTTGAAGAACGTGTTATGTAGACTGACTATATTATTGTTGTTATTGACGACACGATAACAACAATAATGTAGTCAGACTGACTGTTATTGACGACACGTTTGGTCTAGTGGCTAGTAACCCTAGCTGTTAACCAAACGGTCGCGGGTTCGAATCCCGCTAGGGGCAAACGTTTTATGTGAACATTTTACCTTTGTACCTGAGTCATGGATGTTTTGTATTTATAATATGTATGTATTTACAAAAAAAAAAAAAAGTAATCTATGTATTATATCAACTGTCTGGTATCCATAATACAAGCATTACTTGCTTACTTTGGAACTAGATGGTGCTGTGTGGAATGTGTGAAGATATTTATTTATTTATATTTACTTATGTAAAGAAACGTACCGATGACGTCATCTACTATGCCACCTAAAGTTAAGGCAATGCAAAAATTGATAAAATTGAATAGACTAATAGGTACACAGCATGACTTAAGGTCCGGAGTTAATGAATTTAATTTTACTCACATGTTACAGACTTAATCTTTTATAAAGTAAAAATAATTTATTAATATAATAATTTAGGATATAGATAAATAATAAATATATTGTATAATAATTGTAGAAAATTAAATAGAAATTAACAAATTATTTTAAATATAGTGTACATAATAATATGTACGGGAATATTATAAATACTAATATCACAATATAATTGTGAAAGTAGCTTTGTCTGTCTGTCTGTCTGTTACCTTTTCAAGCCTTAACTACTCACCGACCATAATAAAAATTTGCACACACATTGTCAGGGATATAGAGAAGGACATAGGAACCTTTTGTCCAGAAAAAAATTTCTGTTTCCGAGGAATCGCCTAAAAATAAAAATCGAACGCCTGTCAAAAGAATAAAAGCAATATAGATGTCAGGCCTTATATTGGCGAGTGACGTCGCAATCTAGAATTCAAATATGTAGGTATATTTTCAGTTCTTTATCATACCTATTTAAGACGAAACCAAACTTACAACTTAGAATATACCTAGATCGTTTTGCTATAATTTATGTATTGTGTTATATGAAAACGGTCCAAGTTTCGATCGCCCAAATCCATATAGAATATTGTCTGTGATATATAGTTATTGTAGTTTTAACCGCTTGGGAGTTATTGCCAATGGAACGTTTTCATAAATTCTCACATATAAACTTAAATGGTAAGGGAGGTTACACACTGAAGCATCTTTCTTAGTATAAATATTTGACATCGAGGGTAGAATTAATATTAATTGAAATTATATTAATAATAAATAAAAAACAATAAATTTTATATAAGAAAATAATTAAGTATCAAAATTTCTAAAAAACTTGATGAATTGTAAATCAAAGGCTATTTACTAATTATGTAAAACAACTATATTTGGCATGCGTATTTGCTTGCGTAAATTATAGCCTACATAATTATCATATTATAAACCATATATCTCAGTAGTTTTTGCGTGTATTTATATTGCTCGAAAATTTCATTAGATATCATGTTTCTAGTCGTTAAAACTTAAGAGGGGGTTAAAGAGAAATAGCCAATCCTAGATTTGAATTTTATCTAAGTAAACAAAGTCTAATTAATTAATTTTTTTAAATAGATAAATACATTATGAATGAAAGTGACGACTGTAACAGAAAACATAATATAATGAAATTTTCTCGATAGAAAAAAATCACCAAGTGAGCTCTCATTTCCATCGATTTTAGTTTTATTTTCAAAATGACACACATTACAAAGCTAAAAGTGTATCAGTAATTTCACTTCACATATTATCTAAGGCTGTATATAACACTTTTTCATTTGACATTGTAGTTTACAAATAATTAATATTTAATATTTTTGGCACTTATAACATTTTTATTGAGCGAGATGCGCTATCTTCCGTCGCATGTTGTGCGTAGTTCTACGTATTTTGTGTCACTGTCATGTCCAAGGGGTCACGCGGGTGAAATTACAAATTTTGTTTGCTTTATACGCACTCTTAACAAAGAAACAAACAAAGAGCAAGACAAAGTTAGCTGTTTATAACCAGTGTAGTTAACCCTTTACTAACCAAAATTTCCAAGAGCCAAGTTAAGCAACGCGAAGTAAGTAAAGTTGTGATTAATTTAGCATTTACCTGTAGTTAGTAAGTTCGTTCAAGTTGGATACAGGTTACTTACTTGTTATCCGATACGGGTAAATGTTTTCAGTTCGTAGGAGTAATTTATCAAAAGTCGAATGCAGATTTAATGTATTTCGTCTTGATTTAACTAATAATTACTAATATTATATTTATACCCATATGAGTATTACACTGCGAGTATTAAAGAGGTATGGCAGCTTCCCATATAACATTATTTTATTTATTTATTTATTTTATTTTATTTTATTTTTGCAATTGAAAACTAAATTGAAAACTAATCTTTAAATGATAACTATCCCATTATCCGTTTATTGTAAAAATATTAACAAATTACCCCAAGTTTTTGAATGAAGCTAACAGAAATGTATTATCAGTATAAGTACTATTTTTTAAAAAGTTTTTACCTGGCTTTATAAGTTTTTTTAAGTTTCGATGTATCTACTTTTATACAAAATGGCATAGTCAAGAATGTCATAGTCATACGTTTAGTCAATAAAACCCTCAGCAATGCTTATGTATTTAAAGTTTTATACTACAGAAAAAAATTAATTAATTATCTTTGAATCTATACAAACATCAAAATTTTGAATGTAGCCTATGCCTTTCACTAAAACTAAAAGCAATTTTTTTTTACAAAAATAACAAGTGCGAATTTTTTTCCTAATTCCATGAAAGTCATGAGTTCTGTTTGTTCGAGAGAATTTACATAAAGACGTTGTAGCCTATAAAAGGTTTCAAGTAGGCTTGAAGGAGTTCAAAACTTTCATAAGATTTAGTCTAGACCCACAGGCAACGAACTCTTAACAGGGCTTACATATTTAATTGGCAAGGATATATTTCAGTAAGAAAATGTAAAAACAAAAATATAATTGTACATTTTTATGGATTCAAGTGCTAAATTTCTGTAACTTACGAACACCTTTTATAATATTTATAATTGATATCAGTGAATTTTAATAGGATAGTAACTACCTTTTATAAAACAAATTAATTCGGAGAAAATTGGCCATTCCTTTATATTGGACAAAATGGGACATACAGATGATATAATGGGCAAACAATTGTAACGAAACACTGTCGCGGAAAACTCGTAAATATTTTCTAGACGGGCTCCGGTTTTTGTTGCCATTTGTGTGACTTCACAGTTATACATGCGCTTAGCTGAACATTTTCAATTACTTTGTTTTCTTTTGACTAGATAAAAGAGGGTCCGTATGGTGGTAAGTGGTTCTGTTTTTTAGAAAATTAAATGAGCAAAGAATTGAAAAAGAATACTTGTTCGAAAAAGAATTGGTAATGGTAACGCCAACGGGCGGGAGCGACCGCCATTCTGCGCTGGGTTGTCATAGCGTGAAGACGATCGATTTACTTAGTCGGTATTTTAGTAACAAATAGACATGTAATCGTTAGCAAGAACAAACAAATAAATGTCCCTATTATGTGGAGTATTATTACTACTATTATCTACCGTGGTCTACATGAAAGTCAACATGTTGCTTATTAACAGAAGTCATGCCATAAGTAGAGCCAGTGGGCAATTGGCCTTAGTGGTATAAGGAATGACGGATTAGATAGTGACAATAGGCTCGGACATTGCTTACTCGCCGAAATACAACAGCACACAAATGCTCTTATTTATTTATTTTATTTATTTTATTTATTTTATTGTAGGGAAATTTACAGGTATAATTTCATATTAACATGGGTGAGTAAATAACTTAAACCTAATAAAAAAATTCCACTTATAAATAACAAACTATAGTCTAATAACAAAGATAACAAGAATAAAATCAAAATGAAAATAAAAGTCATAGTAGGCCACTGAAAAATTTATCTGCTATAATGTTTTTTGTTTTAACTATAGAACTGCGGAACAGGTCAACATCTGTATCCTCTAATAACACATGAATAATAATGAATATGATAATGAATAATGAATAATAATAATGAAGCACTGGTTTGAATTTCATAGTAGTATTCTGACTACGTAGGACAGTGTGTCCTTTGCCTAATTGAAGAAAGTGGGAAATTGTGAATATTAAATTAAAGAATAAATGTAAAACCTTAATTTTATATTTAATCTAGCTGGTGTCCGCGACTTCGTTCGCATTTTTTTTTTCTTTATGAAAAGTACCCAATGTCCTTTCTTTTATCCCTGACAACCTCATGACTGAAAATTCCTGATGATCGGTTGAGTAGTTAAGGCGTGAAAAGGGTCTGTTACCTTTCACATTTATAACTAGCTGATGCCCGCGACTTCGTCCGCGTTGTAAAATAAAAATTATGTAAGCAATATAACGCCGTTACCCCAAGTTGCTATAACACTTTATCCAGGCGTTAGTTACAGATATATTTTATTTTAGACTAACTTGCTCCCGCGACTTCGTCCGCGTTGAAAAAGAAAAAAGTAGCCTATCCTGTGCCCTGTACGTCTAAATGCTTATCTACCAAGTTTCATGAAAATAAGTTAATTCGTTTAAGAGTTATGGAGGAACATACATGCATACAATACCTACACTTACAGATTTATTATTAGTATTGATTGATTGATATTACAATAGTATAGATTAAAGTCAAGTATTCATGTAAATAATTGAATTCTGTATGTATACTTTACTAAATAAATAAATAAATAAATAAATATATTTATTTTTGGTGAAAAAATATTTTTAATATCCACATTGTCAGTACGAATAGTTCAAGCAGGTTAGACATAAAATTCTTTAAACAAATATTTTGGTCTAGCTAGCACATAGAAATTTTAAAGATGTAATCACTTAAGAATGGGTATAAAGCAAACAAAATTAGTAATTTCACCCGCGTGGCCCCTTGGACATGACAGTGACACAAAATACGTACAACTACGTATAACATGCGACGGAAGATAGCGCAACTCGCTCAATAAAAATGTTATAAGTGCCAAAAGTATTAAATATTAATTATTCGTAAACTACAATGTCAAATGAAAAATTGTTACATACAGCCTTAGATAATATGTGAAGTGAAATTACTGATACACTTTTAGCTTTGTAATGTGTGTCATTTTGAAAATAAAACTAAAATCGATGGAAATGAGAGCTCACTTGGTGATTTTTTTCTATCGAGAAAATTTCATTATATTATGTTTTCTGTTACAGACGTCACTTTCATTTATAATGTATTTATCTATTTAAAAAAATTAATTAAATTAGACTTTGTTTACTTAGATAAAATTCAAATCTAGGATTGGCTATTTCTCTTTATGCCCGCTTTTAAGAGCTACCTCATGCGAGTGCATTGAATAGTGATAAGCATTTAGATACGTCTGCACTATGCAGTGGTTCGAAATTTATTCACCGCATTTAATGAAAACGCTCCATCAACTTAGTGGAAACATTTAATATTTATGAATTAGTTCTCATTTATATGAATACCTATTCATATCAAATATTATTTTAACGCTGAATTGATTTGAATATTTGAACGCTGAACAACTTTTTAGAGGATTTATTTCTGAAATCTGTTATTTTTTTATATTGACATACCTTTTTATATTCGGCATAATTGTAATATTAATTGTAACACAATCGCGATTTATTTTCTCATAGATAACAATATACTGTTTTCTGGTGAACAGATAGGCGAAGGACCGACCTCTCTTCGGATCTTAGATTAGATCTTACATATATTTAAATCAGATTATTTAATAGTTTAATAAGAATAATTAATTAATATTTAATTAATAGATTAACATGTTCGAGAAAAATTTAGAAGTTCCACTATAAACTTTTTTTTTAAATGTATTCAAATCAATTTAAATTTGCATATAGAATATTTGTTGAACTTTTTAGCAATAGTTGTCTTTATAAAGGTTACGGCACCGCAATCCGTTTGACGGTCTGCAAATTGCTTTCGACGTAAAATTTTAAAAGTCTCTTTTGTGTCGTTTTTCGTCGATTGCGGCTCGTTCTTTTTAGGTCATCTCCTAAGGCTAAACTAAACTTAAACCATATACAATAGCCATATTTGGAATTTTAAATTACATCGACTTAGTACAGTTGGCAGCTTTATTATTTAATGGATATTTTGTCATGTTAAAGGGTAGCAGGCAGACCCAGTAAATGTTGAATGTACTGAAGAATAAAATTATTATTTATTAACGTGAATTTTCGCTTTTTATTTTGAAACTACTTTTTCAAGAAAAGTTTGGTAATCCTCATATAGCTTAATTATATAATTTGTTATTTATATAATTTGTAGCTTATTTGTATTAGTTTGTGGTACTGATATAACCGTACGTGAGAAACTACTTTTCCATGAAAATCGAGCACGGAATGATTCAGTCATAGGGCTTACACCTTGACTACTCGTTTTTATTTGGTCAAAATTGGCCTTTATAGAGCAAAATGTAACCTTGAATCTTGAATCGAATGGTTATAATAAGACTCACGAATAGAGGAAACTGGCCAGATGGTTATTTGTCGTAGTTTTGATACAGACTGGGGCGAGTATATCTGGTTACAGGCCTCTTTGGTGGTTGCGTAATATTGGATCCAACCCTTAATCAGATTATTAATAAAATATATTGTTGGGTTGTTATGTATGTACGATAAATTAAACCCTACTACGGGTAGCTAAGGCAGTAAGCTGCCGCTGTGCGGATTATGTTACTACAAGCATGTGTCACCGCAGCCCATTCAATAATGCGTTATGCTCTCGTAAATGTATCGAGCAATATGGGGCGCTATGACAATGTTACCATACAATTTTGCTTAAACGTTTTTTTTTATGATAAATGACGGCAAATAGGCTTACGGCTCACTTGATGGTAAATGACTACTTTTGCCAATAAATTGACTATCTCTTGTACCGTTAATAATGTGGTAGCGTCAAGCGTTTTGCAGTTTTCAAGTGGACAGCATGGTTGGCAGCTAGAACCAATTACATAAGCTACTTGTACTTACTTACTTAAAGTATTACACTTAGGGCCTCTTTCACAAACTACAAGTAAAGTGTTGATTAGTTACTTTTAGAAATCATTTTCTGTTATATTGAATTATGCACTCGGTCTACTGCATCAATCGATAGCCGAATTTTTATTATAATATTATTATCTATTTAATGTTTGGGACGCTTACCGTACAAACAAAGGTATATCAGCTAAATTATTCCCGGTTACCGATGACTTTAAATGACAGTTTGGCCTAATTGACGTTTGTGAAATAGGCGCTTACTGTACTTACCTGTACTTACTTGTACTACAGCAGTGTAGTACTTACTTAAAGTTACTACACTTTGTGTTTCGGTTACTCCCTGTAACTGATGTAAATGTATAGGTATTCGTCTGCCCTTATCTCGTTTTTTTACTTTTCATCAAATTTGGGTCAGCAAAGCACTTGAAACTCTCCTCATATTAATTCTAAGCGAAATATTGTTACCATCAATTAGTTTTTCAGAATTTCTCTCACACTTTAACAAAGAATAAGAAAAATATTTCATGTTTTTCTAGATGTTTTACGTCTAGACGTAGATAACTTTGAGCGGATAATGGCCACGTTCAATGAGAACTAATATACATTTAATGTAAACATGTACATATAATATACATAATGTATATGTATAATAATGTATACATAATATAAATATATTTCTATTGGTATGGCTTTTCTTAAACTTTCACAAGATTTCACGATTCAGATGGCTTTGCTGATTGCTACACGAATTCAAAGGAGACACAAGTCGATTTACGTTTCAAGATCTAATGAATAAGGACAATTAGTGATAATAAACTCATTCAGAATTCTAAACTTCATTTATCAAGTATACTCAGTACTTAAATGAATAGGTTTTGCAAAATAAAAGTTTAGTTTTAGGTATGTTCAAATCAAACTTAATGTCAAGATGTCCTGGTTATGGCTTTAAGTACGCATTATTTTACAATAATATAACAAAATAACTTTTGTGCATTAATAACTCGATATTTTATGTTCAAATTTTTCTCTCGAGCATTTCGTACGTATTGTCACGTACAAACGCCAGAAGCCGTATGGACAAGAGAAAAGTGTGTGATGATTGGATGTTATAAGTTTTCAATGTGTGTGTGTGTTTGGAAGTTATATGCTCGGTCACTGTAAGCTGTTCGTGGTATTTGTAATAAAGTTATTGATTAAATCCTGGATTACGAGTATAATTTGTATACATTTTTTATCATGGCAATCCGTTATCGTGAAATAGTTTATTCATAGTATCACCTAATATATAATATGCTTTCCTAACAAAGTTTGACTGCCAACGTTTTTCCTTATTTTTTTTATTTGTTTTGTCCAATTTATATTTTAATTCACTCGGCAGTGCGGAGGTAATCGAGTTAATCTGCCACGAATCCGCCAGAAAATTTAATTTAGTTGTGGATGGAGCCAGTGTTTATAGTTTATTTCGTCACTAGAGAGCCCATACTATGTTTTTTTTTGTATGGAGTATACAAAATACCAACATTTATTTATCCAAAAAATTGGAAGATTGTTACAAAAATGGTAATATTTTTTCTTATAATCTTAAGTATTACATTAAATTCGTTGTTAAATATATATAAATTTATTCCAATAATAATTTATGGTACTCGTTGCCTGTTAACACAATGTCATAGAGAAAATAAATTTAGTTTTCTTCGTCGATCGACTATAATATAATAATTATACTGACTAGTATAACTCAGACCTAATACATTTATCTGTTATTCTTAGTAGGGGCAAAGTTACTCTGTTTGATGTTAACTACAGTAACTTTTAAAGTGAATCCAGTTTAAACAGAATACAACACAAATTCACTTTAACTCAAGTGGGACATCTTTGTAGGGCGACATTGTTATCGCAGCATATTATATGAGTGGAGAAGCTTTTAGTATTTTACATCGATTTTCTCCTGCAAGTGACTTACTTATAAGTGAAGGGTTGTATCCAGAAAAATTAAAGAATGCTATCATAACACCAATTTATAAAAATAAAGGAGACAAAGGACTTTTGATAAACTATAGACCTATAGCACGAATCTCTGTTTTCTCAAAAATATTCGAAAAGTACATTTATAAGGAAATAAGTACATACATGGAAAAGTACAATATTTTTACAAGTGAACAACATGGATACAGAAAAAACAAAACAATAAATGAGGCACTTTATAAATTCCTAGATATCATTATGACAAATGTAGACACTAAATCTCCAATATGTGCGGTATACATGGACATGACGCAAGCATTTGATCATGTAGACCATGCAATTCTTATTGAAAAACTCGAATGTTATGGAATAAGAGGTAATATACTAAATCTGATGAAATCATACTTATACAACAGGAAGCAAATTACAGAGATTACTAGAATAAATAGAGATAATAGAACACATGAAGCATTTTTATCTAAGGAACGTATTCTGAAATACGGCGTCCCACAAGGTAGTGTTTTAGGACCATTATTATTTATAATATACATTAATGATCTACCGAAAACTGTTGATCATCCTATGTGTCTTTTTGCCGATGACAGCACAATGATGATAAAATGCAGCGATAAAGATACCTATAGTAATGATATAAACACTGCCTTAAGAAAGATTATATACTGGCTAAACAACAATAACCTAAAAATTAATTTGTTAAAAACAAATGTCATGCATTTTAGTCAGAGAGTATGCGATAAACTATATTTAGACATAAATTACGAAGATCAAACTATAAATGAAATTAATATAACAAAATTTTTGGGCCTGGAAATTGATAGTAAATTAAATTGGAAAACTCACATTGATGGTCTCAGAAAACGACTAAGTAAACAAGCGTATGCCCTACACGAACTATCTAAAACTGTAAGGATTGAAGCTCTCTTATTGGCATATTACGGCCTTGTGGAATCTGTACTAAGATATGGACTTCTATTCTGGGGAAACTCGACTGACAAAAATTTTGTTTTCAAAGCACAAAAGAGGTGTATCAGAGCAATGTTTAAATTAAAAGTAACAGATAGTTGTATGCCCTATTTTAAAAAACATAAAATACTAACACTTCCTTCACTTTTTATATATGAAGTTGTAGTATACGTAAAATCGAATCCCACTTTATTTAGACGAGTTTCAGAAAACAGTAAAAGAGAACAAAGAGATCCGAATAGGCTGTGTATTCGCAAAGCACACACAGCCCTTATGCACAAAAGTGTTTTTTGTCAAGCACCAGTCATTTATAATAAGATTCCGAACAATATCAAGCAGCTCAACATTAATATATTTAAGAAGAAAATTAAAGAGTTATTAGTTGATAAATGTTACTACGACTTAAAAGACTATATGTGTGATAATTTTGTGGATAGTGGTGATTAATAGCTTATTTTGTTATGTAGTGTTCTCAAAATATTTGCACACCCCAAAGGGTAGAATGTAGCGAGCCTTATACATTATAAATAAAAACATTGTAAATTACCTATATTCAGCAAATAAATTATTATTATTATTATTATTATTATTATTATTATTACTTATGGTGATATATATTAAAAGGTTCATGATAAAATATCTAAGCAATGGAATTTATTGACATAACTCAAGTGGGACATCTTTGTAGGGCGACATTGTTATCGCAGCATATTATATGAGTGGAGAAGCTTTTAGTATTTTACATCGATTTTCTCCTGCAAGTGACTTACTTACTTATGGTGATATATATTAAAAGGTTCATGATAAAATATCTAAGCAATGGAATTTATTGACATAACTCAAGTGGGACATCTTTGTAGGGCGACATTGTTATCGCAGCATATTATATGAGTGGAGAAGCTTTTAGTATTTTACATCGATTTTCTCCTACAAATTACTTACTTACTTATTGTGATATATATTAAAAAGTTTATGATAAAATATCTAAGCAATGGAATTTATTGACAATGCGTTTTCGGCAGTTTATTTTGAAACTAATATCGGTACATGATTTAATAAACTTCTCTCTTTATGAAAATTTCAAAATATCTCTTTTTGAACATACTTAATAGGATTTTTTGGGAAATTTCTTTTGAAATTCCACATATAACATAAATTTTACACATTTTACAAAAAGAAAATGTTTATGTTATTAATTGGTTATTAATAATAAAAAAACTATTATAAGTAAGAATTAATATTAAAGCAGGGATCATTTTGTTGTTGTTCGAGGATTTTGTTAGACTTGTTTACGAGTTGAGATCAAACAAAGAATGTACCCCAATACACTATGTATGTACTATATGTAGCAACAACGTCTAGCATTAGCGTGGAATATTCTTGTCATAAAACATAAGGTAATAAATGACTAATGGTTTCTCTTTCACATGATTTGCTTTGCCGCCGACCCGTTACAATAAAAAAAAAGTTTCCTTTATTTGGGAAGGAAGTCACTCATAACTCACCCGTGAATGCTTGACGTGTTGAATTTGCATACCTTTTAGCTGATATGCGAATTCATACCTGTAGGGCGTCAGAGCTAAAACACTCACGTTTCAGACTTGTTGCTAGGTTACTAGGTCATTCAAAGAGCTCCTACTAAGTTCTGTATAAATTCAAACAACTAATAAACTGAATTCGGAGTAATTTACTACAGAACTCTAAATTTATTTAGAATATTAATTTAAAACAAGCTTTTGAATACTGCAATTTGGAGTTTTAGGTATAATATTATATATATATACAAAAACTAGCTTTTGTCCGCTTATGTTGTCGTATTTTGCAGTTATTAAAAGTTATACGTAATAGGGTCGACACAAAATTCTGTGAAAGTTTCCCAAAATTCTTTAATTAAATGTGGCCTATAAGATTTTCCAGGTCAAGGGTGAATCCGAAAAGGAAAATTTTAAAGAGTTTCGCGTTTGAGCCAATTCACGGAGTTTTTACTAAATTAATATAAATTTTTTATGAGCGCTTATATTATTGGGAATTTTTTCGAAAGAATTTTTACTCACTTTATGTTATGTTAAACGGCGGTAGATAGGCTGAAGCCCAATTGATGGTAGGAACAATTTAACTTGCTTCGGTGAGAGAATAAAGGAAAGAGAAATTATGTTTTTCAATAGAAGAAGTTGGGTACTATGTTATGTTTTTCCGACAATAATTACTTAGATGAAGAAAACTTCCCGCACACATTATTTAATTTTTCACTGGACGTATTTATTCTAAAATTAGGTGCCTTCTACAAAAAGCAAAATTTTCAGCTAAATCTCGATTCTTTTTATTTTATGAAAAATACTAGGTTACGACGTGCAAAGTGAAACACATCTCGAGTCTTTAGGGTTGGTCACGTATTTCGCTCTTAGACAAATTCTTATATTTCATATTTTCACGTTTACGATATATTTTATGATTTTTACTAAGATTTTTTTTTGAAACGTTTGTGCTGTCATTCCGAATATCTCTTTCAATAAAATAGTTCTCTTAGCAATATTTCTCAAGTGGCTGGAGTTCGCTTAAAGGTCGCTTTATGCATTTATTTCGTTTTGACGACAAGTATTTTACAATTTGGTTTATCTTATAAAAGATAAACCAAATAAGACCATCAGCCAGCCTTTCGGTAACTATAAAGTTACCGAAAGGCTGGCTGACGGTCTACTTGATAATATTAGACGACTTTTGTTATGTTAAATGTAGAATGCTAAAATTAAAATTATAAACTAAGCCCCGACTTTCTATTGAGCCCAAACACGTTATATCTGCTGAGGAGTTGGGTATCCAGCAGAGTACTTGATGCTACAAAGAAAAGAAAATACCAGCGCAAGCTGCTTGTCAGTCTTCAAATTGCTTTCGACGTAAAATTTTAAAAGACTCTTTTGTATCGTTTTTCGTCGATTGCAGGTTGTTCTTTTTAGGTCATCCCCTTGGGCTTAACTAAACTCAAACCGTATACAATGGCCATACTTGGAATTTTTAATCGCGCTTATAATTTGATGACCCTATTTAATATTTTTTTTACTACTGACAATTAAATTTGTATAAGGGCCTCTTTCACAAACTACAAGTAAAGTGTTGATTACTTACTTTTAGAAATCATTTTCTGTTATATTGAATTATGCACTCGGTTTACTGCATCATTCGATAGCCGATTTTTTTTTATTATTTTCTATTTAATGTTTGGGACGTTTACCGTACAAACAAAGGTATATCAGCTCCATTATCCCAGGTTACCGGTGACTTTAAATGACAGTTTGGCCTACTTGACGTTTGTGAAACAGGCGCTAAGTCAAACTAATATAAATTTTAGCCTTGTGTTTACACGTATATCATAGCCAAATTTGCATAGTTTGTTTCCATAGATAACATTGCTAACGGGCTATAATAAAATCAACATTTCTCCACAGCGGTTGGGTAATAACTTAACTTTGACTGAATTTAATGCTACGATGAAAATGTTTTGAGTGTACAAACATTCGTCTAATTTAGTTCAATGACTGTAAAGTGAAAAGTGTAATAAGTAAGTGATGTCAGTGACAAACGTAGTCTTATTAAAGATGCAGTGGGCAGGAGGGGGGAAGGAAGAGAGGTGATCACAGGACAGAACACACTCTACCTTGAACTGTCGCTGTACTAGTTGCAGGGTTACAACAAAATGTCGGCAGGTAAATATAAATAATCTGTCTTCTTCTCGCTTTTCCGAAGGCTTTCATCGCAATTGGTCATGCTGTCGTTGTGCATATATATATGTCGGCGGGTTTGTAGGTTAGTAGGACTTCGTAAATCTTCGAATATCTTCTTAGACACGCAGGTTTTCTTACAATGTATACCTTAACTGTTAAAGCAAGTTATCATTATTGTACTTCACAACAAATGTGTTCAAAAATAAAAGGGCCTGAACTTCATTTTCCTATGGTTAAACCTGAACAATATGTCCTAGGTTCAATATATTTTTTTGTTTGTCTTAAGAACCTCCAGCTGCCATGTCGATAGATAAGCTTTGAGATCAATGCTTGATAAATAATTGCTCAATTTTTTATTTTTCTAAATATTAATAATTCCGAAGTTATTAACAAAAAATGAAATGCCTTTTTTTTCAACTTAATTTTTTAATAACTTTTGCAATTTTTACCGTGCTAGAAAATCCTTCGATTCGAACCCGTCATCCCGAATCCAATGAGCTGACGCTAATAACTATTTTAAGCAGCTTTATCACTATTTAACACGAATTTCATCTTGCGAACTAGGCTATTAAATACAAGATCAGAGTTAGTGTTTAAACTTCTTTATTTACAAAAGCTTTCAAAGAAGATATATGTGCTATGTGTAAGTTATATACATATATTCTCCTTCGCCGTGATATCTGCTAACGAACCTTCACCGATCTCTAACGAACAATAGCCGCTTGCATTCAAATTGCTTCCTTTGATCTTGTACGTAACCTCGATAGATTTTAGTGCCATCTTGTTTTTATTACAAAACAATATGTAAATTAATTAATAATTTAAAAAAAAATAAAGTTGTAAAATTTAAAGATAAAATATTGATATATTTGAATGTTTTGTCAAAATATAGTCAATTTGTTTGTTACCGTATCTAGTTTTAAAAACAGAAAACATTCACTGAATATTGCTGTAAGAAGCAGCTGCAAGAAACTTTTATTATTTTCTCTGAAGGCAGAAGACTAAGCATCGATCGTTGCTGGCCACCACCCAACACTAAGTTTAAGTTTGACAATAATCTAAATTTAGAGTGTAACTCTAGAGAACTGAGTGGTAAAAAGTTTTCCATTTTTGTAAACAAACAAGTTTTCGTTTCTCCATTCTAAAATTAAAAAGTGGTAAATAAAATAAAACTGACCGTTTTATTTTATTTTATTTTTATTTATAAATGGGTCAGTCAGCCATAAAGGAAACATGCCTCGACAGTGTGAAATTGATGACTGATACAATTTGTCTACAATTAGCAGATTGAATATCTCTATTTGGATATATGTGTATATCATCACGCTTATTAGTCACGAATAATAGACGCAATGTATTTTTAAATGAAGATAACGTTAGATCTTCAGTTAGATAGATCCAAGGATAGTTTAATATGGCTTCTCCGTCTCCAAAATTAACTGATTATAAATTGTGAATAATTGCTTTGCTTGCTTTTACTATAAAACTCTTTGCTTTGAAGTAATTGAAATTGAATTGAAGTCTTTTTTTTTTAAATAATTTTATTTTAAATAGTGCCACTTCATTTGTGTATGTTTAGTAAGCTTCTAAAGCTCTTTATACAAATTACTCATCTTCAACGGTTCTTTTCTCATTTCATGGATGAATTTAGAGAATTTGACTATTTATTTTAGGACTAATTAATATAATTTATTACAAATTATTGAAAAAAATAATTTTGATATCAAACCTGAAACGTCATGGCTACGTTTTATTGCAAGTGTTTAATCCTAGTTTCAGCAGGTTCCGCAGTTGCCATGATTGGCGCGAACCTACGCTTCGGTTCAGCTGGTGCCAGCAACTCTTCCATCCTGAATAACACCAGATACTGTCCACCTGGAGGAGCTGCAAGTGCTGCTGCATTATTAGCTCTATCGGGCCTTGGAATGTCCGCGAATTTGGCATTGATGACTGTTATACTTAGCAAAAAACAGCTAAGGAGGTGGGTTATTTAATTTTTAATACAGATCTGTACAACACATTTATTAAGATAAGTTACAATATTTTGCATCACCAAAACATAGTTTAATTTTGTTAGATTGTCAGAAAAATGTATAGAAGAATTATCCCTATTCTGCTTCGAAACACAGCAGCGTTCGGTGCTCTTGTGTAAGATGCATACATTATAGCGTTTTACAAAGAAATTCTATAGTAGAGCCTTAGTGGAAAGTATTTCCTTTATCCCGACCACAGAGAGCAACAAATAAAATGCTAAGTAAGTATAGGTACTGCTAGTATAGAATCGTGAAGAAATACATTGCAAGCAACCTACCCATGTTTTGAAGCAGAATTGTTTTTAAATTCAATTCAAGTGCTACTTAGTCGTTATCAAGAGATTGCTAAGTTTCTGTAAATTTAACTATAAATGCAACTAATTTCTTAGTTTGTAAAAAAATTGTAATCCAATTTTACTTCCAACTTTTTGAGATTCTCCTCCCAATGAATCTCCTCCTCGACGACATTTTCCTTAAACAAATTATTAAATGAAACACGTGGTAACTTTATTAACAAGGGCTTTAGTAGATTTTTAATAAAAAATGTAGTGGATAAGCTAAGGACCACTCAATGGTGGGCACTGTACTTAAAGTAGCTAAGTCTGAGGACTAAGAAATTTAAATTTCAAGAGTCTGAATTTAATGTTCATAATTTTGTTTTTTGTTCAATGTTTCATTGAACAAAATTCACATTCAATTGATTCATTGTAAAGTAATATATAAGATCTTTATGGAATCTTACAAATAGAAATAGAAATTCGAAAATCACCTGTGAAAAGCTAGCGAAATTGCCAGTAAATTGTATTGTTGTGCACTTATGAATGAAGCTTCCTACGAATGTTATTACTTCGCGGAGTATCGCACTCATCTCTTTCAGAGTAACGAAACAAATTGCTTTATAGTGTTTGGAATTGGATGAATACAAATAAGCACAAGTGTTACATAATTCATATGAACGATGAGAAATAATAAAAGAGGCTCTGTTGTTTATTTTTTTAATCGAATAAAAATTAAATGTTGAATTTTTTAAAGGTTAGCTCTTATCCGGATCTGGCAAGTAGTAGTAGTCATACGGGCGTTATGCAGTCATTTGGACAGCTTTACTAACAAATATCCCACAAAGGATTTTTTTTTTATTACTAACAGGCTGAATCTTCGTGAGCTTCAGTTTACCGAAGGTAAACTTCAGGTAGCTAAAAAAATCAGCTGGTTAGTATACCCATCCCTCCCAAAAAACCACCCCCAATAAATCATAATAATGAGGTCATAAAAATTATTATTAACCAGCTGATTTTTTGTCTGCAGCTTAGTAAACATTAGTATAATAAAATGGCCGCATATAATAGTCCTACAAATTGAGTGGTACGTTTTCCCAGTGCTTGGAAGTTTTTTACGGCTGCTAACTCCTTTAGCTACCTCTATCGAGAATTTTCGCAGAGGAAAAAGTTTTTCGTCTCGGCAAACTGAAGCTACTCACGAAGATTCAGCCTGTTAGTAATCAGAAAAAAAAATCCTTTGTGGGATACTAGACCAATAATAATAAAAAAAAAATACATATATATTATTACTAGCTTTTATGGAAGAGCGAAGGCTCCTGACACAGACTTCCGCTTAAAAGGAGTCTTCAATCATAGTTATTGTAAAAACGATTTTTCTAACTGTTAATAAACATTTTTTTTAATCCCTATCCTTAATCCTACTATGGTTGGCAGCGCACTTGGAGCACCTGTGGCGTTGCTTGTGTTATAGGCGAAACCACCTACCAACAAGTGGTCCGTCAGAATGTCTGTCAAGTTTAACATAAAAAAGAAAATAGTTCACAAAATACTCGTACTGTCATAGAAAGATTAGTGTAACCCCGAATGAGACTTTTCCCTATAGATATTAAAATAGCTGTTGCACGCTACTTCACCTGATAATTTTATAAATTATAGCCTATGTTACTCATTGATGATGTAGCTTTCTATAGGTGAAAAAATTGTCTAAATCGGTCCAGTAGTTTTTGAGTTTATTAATTACAAAAATACAAACCTTCTCGCTTTTTAATATTAGTATAGATTTTTTGAATATTCTAAGAACGATATTGCAATTTCTATTGGCGTGTGTCTAAACTGTTTAAAAAGTAAGTCACAAAAGACTGACTCAAATGGCAGTTCGTTCTAAAAGAAAGTTATAGTGAAAGCTAGAATAAATTCTTTCCTGTCACGTACATTTTGTTTCCAAACGTCGACACAGTCTCAATTGGAGATATAGACTTTAGATACGTCCTAGTTTTAGTTTCTATTTAACATCTGTGTTTGAAAAAACTATCGAAGTAACTCAAAAATAATTCAAAGTGATTAACTCAATAGCATTTGACAGTTTTTATGTTGATATGCAAATTTTAGTTAAAACTTTTTTAGTGCACGCTCTATATAGAAATTTAATGTTCGTTGATAGACCCTAAAAACTATAAAAAATAAATATACCCTATAAACCCTAAGTTAAAACTGACCAAATGATTGTGAAATGCAGCTGGCTAAGCCACTATAAAATAATTTTCTGTTTATCAATAATTTATCAATTTTTTTTATTAATTAAACAATTGACTGGCGTGTTGTAAGATTAATTTATAAATTTATTCTATTAGATTTCACCTGGTTCTTATTACAATTTTAAGTCGTTTTCCAATTCTCTCTAAATCCTCCTAAACCACGCAACGGATTTTTTTTAGAACTTTTAAATATATTTAATAACACCTAATTAAGTTTTTTCCTGGGCGAACCCGGTAGCGGATTGCTAGTAAAATATATGAGGATCCAATCACCTATACCTACATTCTCACAACAATACAATAAGTAAAACTGTCAATTCAAGCAATAATATTCAATTTATAGAATTTTATATTTATAGATGTTTGCATTAATCCTCTTGAGAATGGAAACATTTCTTTCACTCACTTTGGGGTCGTCAATCACGTAAGGGTTTCTGTTGGGATGATTGATAAATTGCCCCCCAATAGAGGGGCTTTTTTTCTATTACCAGTTGACAGAATGAGTAATAATATTGTTCAGAAGTACTGCGACGCGGTTTTAATGATTTATTAAATGAAGACTTTTGGATAATACAATTTATCAACGTTAACTTCGTAACGTACTCTTCGACTTCGACATTCTACCTTGTCTTAAGGTCAAATTCTAATAGATGAACATATTTTATTTTAGTTTCTTAGGAAATATGTATTTAATTTTCAGACACATATCGAAGTTACTATTTTATTTTGTTTCATTATTTTTCTATGGTTTTTTTTTAAATAAAAATTAGTTTCATTAATTACAAAAAGTTTTTTAACAAACTCAGATGACACTTTATAAGCATCTACGTAATTGTTTTCGTTTACAAGAAAGTAGATTGACAAAGTTTGCTAATCAATCACAATCTTAATCAAAGTTAGATGGTGTCAAAGTGAGTTGTGTGATCAAAACAGTTATTTCATCTAAATTTATTATGTCCTGTGAAAAAGGTATATGGAGTAACATCCAACTTTGCATTCTTCATTTTTATGTACCTATCTTAATAAAATTAAAAAAAAATATTATATATAAAAAATATAAAAATTAATAAAAAGTAAAATATTAATAAAATACAAAATATAACATATAATTATCTAATTGTCTACCGCCTTTTAAGGGATCTTTATTGTTACATTAGCCTTAAAGTATAAAAAAGTGTACGATTTTCATTAAATTGCTTGATATTTGCTTGATATTTGGCAGATTTGTTTTCTTGCTACGAAATTTATATTTAAATTTTACGCTACCTGTTTGTTTTGTTTAATACCTTGTTAAAAGCCTTGGAATATTTCGAATTATTCGCATCGTTTAAATAATTTTGTACAAGAGGTTAGTAGAGGATTAAGTGGCTTGAATTTTCAAGAGAGATATTCAATGTAACATTAAATACAGTTCTATTCATTAAATACCAATTGCTTTTATCAAAAATTTTGTAATGGGAAAAAAGTACACATAAAAACATTCTCAGGAATTTGTACAACTGAGAGAACATATAAAAACTATCTAAATAACATTTTTACACGTTTTAGACATTTTTAGACAAAATTAGGATTTATTAAGTTACATCACAAAAGAAAACTAGAATAAAAGACGACAAATGGATATACGGAAGACAAAATGAGAAGGAACAGCAGAGGTTGTTAAATAAAATAGGTATATTAGGTAACTAGCTGGCGCCCGCGATTTCGTCCGCGTTGAAAAAGAAAAAGTAGCTTATCCTGTGTCCTGTACGTCAATGTGTTTATCTACCAAGTTTCATGAAAATCAGTTAATTCGTTTAAGAGTTATGGATTAACATACATACATACAAAAAAAAATTCTAAAAATCGTGAATTTAGTTTCAGTTCATGTATAGAGCCTATAAACACGATATCTCTGAAAACAAAGTAATTTACTCCATGACCAACCCTTACAGATTTATTATTAGTATTGATGAATTGAAGTCCTGAGACGATAACGTATTCTGATGTAGCAAGAATGTTAATATTAAGCAAGAAAGTTCATAGATCATTGACTAAAATTTGTATGTAAAGATGTATTCTTTTATGCAATATCATTATGTAATAGATAATTTCTTTATAGGTGGTCTCATGGTCTGCTATTTCACCAAGCGATAGTGGACTGTGCACGGGCAGCGATACTTTTGCCACTCGGTATCGCTGTGTTCAAATGCCAGCCAGTATACAAATGTTCATTAGTTGAAACAGCTTTCCTATTACTGGTAAGTCATATCAAAGGTCGTAGAGATCTGTTTTATAAAAATAATTCAATATATTTTATTTATTTAGTTTCACAAACAACACGCTTAACGGGGCTTAAAACTCATATATTGCAAACAATATTGTGTATAAAAATATATTTCTATTGTTGCATTCAAAGCAACATTCACAAAGAGGAAAAATCATAACACAATAAAATGTTTATTCTTACCGTTATGAATAACCAATGGGGAGAAAGATAAAAATGAATGTATTGGATAGCGCTGAAGAATAAAAGAATTTCTTTCAGCAAAGTTTTGATACATCATATAACTTCTCGTTCGAAGACATAAAAGAGCAAACAGTGATCCCAAACGGCTTAATTTTGATGATATCTTTAAATCTTTGTAACATAACGTTAGCAAATATTTTAGCTTCGCAACGTGTTTACTTTGGAGCGTAAAAGAAAATGCGTATTTGATCTTCTCCACTTTCTTTCAACATATAAATTATTCTATCTCGTTTTAGGTAACAGTATCCACAGTAAATATGCTCACGACTGTACTTAATGATAGTCCAATTTTCCCGGAAAACGAAGAGGAACAAGCTGATTTATCGGCTCCGTTACTAATGGATAGTCCACAGGTAAAAATAGTGCACTACCGGTAAACATCAGAGATTTTTTTTTTCAAAGCAGAGGAACTAGTTTTTATGTGTCAGATTTAATGGCACATGACAATTGCTGCCCTGTAGATGTAGACACACTTAAGCATTGAAATATAATTATGTAATGTAGACAGTGATGGCATATTAAGTAAATTAAGCTATGGCGACCCAAGTTTGAATATTTGTTTGGACCTCTTAGTATTTTCGATTCGAGTGAGTTTAAAGTGGTGATCATTTGCTTCACCAGTGTAGCTCTTAAGCTCTTAAGAGAATTCAAAATAATTTTAAATATACTCAAAAGTATATAATTACAGATTGTGGGACAAAATATACCTATTTCTTAGTTATTAAATTGTTAATATTTTTTTCAGTGTGTACTTTTCGGAACGTTTATGATTTGGTTCGCATCAATCACAATAAATCTTGGACCGACATTTTTATCCGGGGCTTTGGCTGCAAGCGCCGGCTCTTACGGGTCTTATGGACCAGCGCCCTCGTGCCCTTTAGTTCGAGGACCCTACAGGCATTACGTCCTTAATGCTCTCTGGATAAGTGTTAACTGCGTTTGCGTAGGGTTGACACTTTTCCATTTGAAGAAGCTTCACCGAGATCTTACAAAGGTTTGAGCAATGATTCATTTAATCCCAGGAACAGATGGCATGGAGAAGTTCTGCGACAATAGAGGAGCTTCGTTTGAATTATTTGCATCATAACACGCATTTGTGGAGTTATTTTTCATAAAAAATCTCGTGTCAACTTCGCAGGTGAGATAAAGAGGGCAAGCAAATCAAGTCATAACCATTTTCACATTCAGCTCAACTTCTCCATGATCATTTGACTGTTGCGCTAAAACAACCTTCATGTCATTCACAGCTTTATATGATTCAACTAGCAATAGAGTTTGTAAAACACAAAAGTTTTGTAGTGTACGCTAGCGTTCACAGTTGAGAGAGTTGTCCGCTTAATCTGTTTTATAACTAAACAGTGCCCAGGCAGAAACTCGGCAGAATTCACAAAGGCACCCCACATAATTTCAAGTTTCCCTAACATACTGCATACATTCTAGCCTTGTTGTTTGAATGGTTTGTTGGTCGGTAAATTGCCAATATAATACATGCGTCCGTGAATAATAAGATTTAAATTTGAAGAAGTTTCCAAAATACTTCCACTCACCATTTTTTTTTAATAAATATTAACTGTGCGATTGAGAATTTATTAATTGTGCGTGACAGGCTTCGATCAAATATACTTACTGGTAGATGCTTTTAAGCAACTCAATACATGGCACCACGAAAACAAGGCATGAATTGGCAATATGCCTTGTTTCTCTTAATCATCCAGTGACTTATTTTTATTATTATTTGTACGATGTTGTACTTACACCAAATTTATTTTGACACCAATAGCAAACAATTATAAAAGAAAACTTTAGGATTTTTTTAAGAGACTCTGTAAGTAAACTTTGAGGCGCAGATGATGTTTAGGCTTAATTTTGTAGGGAGTTGTGCATCTTCCAGTAAATTTGATCGAAAGTGACAGGCGTCTCCGCAACAGCAATGTTTCGCTCGGTAATTTAAATCTTATGGCATGCAGGCTAACGTAGAAGCAGTGCGAGTAGCTGGTTTAGTGACCACGCTTGTGAGTATGGCTGGTGACAACAGGCGTATGGATTCGTTGCCAAACAGCGTTGGACCCAGGGTACGTACGCATGTCTTCTTCGTAGCATCCTTTTAGATATGTAGTTTGTAGTATGCCTGAAGTAGACTTAGACTACAATTTCCTAGCGGAAATAAATGTTTTATAAATAATGTTTACTTAACCAAACAATTAAATAAATAATAAAGTTCAATATTCTTAGATAAATTTAAATTGTAAATCTAAAACTTTTGTAAAACCTGTTATTTTAATTAAAGCAATTTATAATAATTGTAGCAATCCCTATATACAAGTATTTTTCTGCTTCTCTTCTCTTCCTCTTCGACATATTTTTTCTTTAATATTTAAATTTTAAACCCTATCGAGATTCTAAATCTTACAATCTCACAATGTTATAATAATTTAATATATGTTTTACAATAATTTAACTGTACAGATAGTGTGCAACTACTTGTTGAAAGCGGGAAAGAAAAAAAAGATTAACAAACGTATCAGAAAAAGGTCTAAACTGTTTAGCGCCTGTTTCACAAACGTCAAGTAGGCCAAACTGTCATTTAAAGTCACCGGTAACCGGGGATAATGGAGCTGATATACCTTTGTTTGTACGGAAACGTCCCAAACATTAAATAGAAAATAATAAAAAAAAACGTCTATCGAATGATGCAGTAAACCGAGTGCATAATTCATTATAACAGAAAATGATTTCTAAAAGTAACTAATCAACACTTTACTTGTAGTTTGTGAAAGAGGCCCTTAGTCTAACTAATTTAATGTATATTTAAATATATAAATAAAAAAAATAATAAAATAAAAATTACGTATAATTGCTGCTGAATTGCTATTGGCAAGTTTATAGCTTTAAAGTCTATTGGAGTTTAAACCAGATATGCGAAACTAACTAAGATAACAATTATTAATAGACACTAAGAAATAAAATTTTACAGACTGTAGATGGATCGCTAGCCGACGGACACTGCCGTGCAAGTTCGAACCTGCCACTTGGTGGAGGGCGCCGCCTTAGAGGTTATCTCGCGAGGGTAGAGAGAGATGGAGTTCAGCGGGTTCGAATGTTCCTGGTCATAACAGCTGCTTACATCTTTTTCTGGGGACCTCTATTCATAGTAACCTTGCTGCACCACCCTACATTAACATCACTAAAATCGTATGAGGTGAATATTTTTAATTATTATGTTGGGTAGTTTATTCTTTTAAATATAAGTGTTAGGCGGACTTACTTACACCCAGTAGTAATTAGTATGTCGCCCTAGGAAGAAGAGTATGTAAAGTTGTCGGACGAGTGTCTAGTGAGATGAAAGTCGCTGATGTCGAGGGACATGAAAGAGGGATAGAAAGGGGAAGTTTATATAAAAATTGCACCCCGGACGAAGCCGGGAGCCGAGAGTAATTATAAAAATGTGCGGAAAAGTCAAGGACAAAAGCTACTAGATATACAAACTTGTTTTAAAAACTAGGTAGGTAGGTATTTTATTTGACTAAACGATTTCTATTTTTCAACAGATGTACTTTCAAATTACACTTCACATCTCGTATGTGCACGCCGCCGTAAATCCTCTCCTCTTTCTGGCGATTCATCGCGCTCTTCGACGAGCTGCTTTACAACTATGTTGTGGCTGCTGCGTACATTGGAGTCAATTCGTACTGGCCCTCACGGCTGCTGGTAACTCATCCACATATTTTTGACAACAGTTAAATGAAATGCTGGGAAGATCGACTGGCGAGACTAATCTTTGGTTTAACATGGTGTGTTTTATTATAGCTCAGTCCCCGCTGGCACCGGCATCGTTTTCGCCGGCGGCGGCATCTCCAGAACCGCCCCCTGCCCCCCCTCCGCCCATGGCTCCCCCTGCGCCCGCACCCGCACCCCCCGCGCCACACACGATGATGGTAATTACCTCTTATATGTAAGTGTTGACACCGTAATACGTGACTACAATCGCTCGCACTGTCCCGCACGTATTTCCAGTAGCGTCCCACATCAGTACAGACACAATTAAATTAGAAGTTTGCATGAGTTTCCGGCGTCGAATCTTCCGCGATAGTTGAACAGACCCTTAGCGTCAGTTCACATTGAAAGGCGACGCGGTGCGCTCTTTTCTAGGTAGAAATACAGTATAGAGCTTATTGACTACACAAAAAGGTACATAGTTCATTGAGTACGCGAGAGCGTGTCGGCGCCGCGATACGCAGTGCGACGTCGCTAGATGCATCGCGTACTCACTCAGTACAATAATTAGTTCAATATGTAGATGGAACCAAAAAGAAAGATATGTTACTTTCTAACATAACATAATATGTAAAAATGGGCTACATAAAACTAAATTCCCACAACTACAATTCCAATATCGAACAATAATAAAAAGAGTCGACAAATGTATTTAATTTTTTCCCCAAAAACTTTGTGACAAAATATTTGTGTACGTATTTTTAATGTATCACGTGTATGCAAGACAGTGTTCTTTGAACGACTAAACGATACTAAGCTCACTGGACTCAGTATATAAGGCCCATGCGCGAATATGAAGTCACTAATCTTTCTTTTTGCTCCCATCTACGGTTCTATATTGAATTGCTACCTTAAAATGTCGCAGCTTCGCGTCTCGATGTGAGCTGACCCTTAGCTACCTCTAATGTAAGATTATCTCGCAATCTCGATCTCAGAGTTGGGAGGTTGAGGAGTGCGATGCAGAGAGTATGTCGAGTGCGCGTGTGCAGGGAGACGAGGATATGATGGGGGAGTTATGGAGTGGCGGCGGAGCGCGTCGTCCAGTGCGATCGCCGAGCCCTCTCCTGCCAGCTATATAAGCGCCCGCTCACCGAAACGCATGCCAATGTCAACGCCACCTATCGTCACATACGCAACATATCCGCTATTTGGCAGCCATTGTCCGTTCCAACTAACACCATCGAATTGTACATATATTTTAATAAAGTAGTTCGTGTTTTGTGTTTAGCAATAACTGTGTAGTTATGGTGGAGCCTAAAGGGTAATTTTACATACAATAAGGTAGCAAAATTAAATATTTATTATAAGATATATTCCTATTGTATTTATACAATATATTACCTACATTATTATGTACATTGAATGTAACAAAATGAAAGCTCAATTCTAAACATTGACATAGTGAAATATTTATCAATAATATAATATGTATCTTTGTGTATTAAAAATTATAGAAAAAGTACATAAAGATGGATCATAAATGCATACAGATATATTTTTGTGACAAAATAAATTATGAACATGTATTTAATAATAATAATTACTCAGTTAATTAAGCGATTTATGTACGAAGTTAATCCAAGGTGTCGTATAAAAATATTAATAGGTATTGTTGTGTCTCTATGGTAAACTCAGACCAAATAAGAACTATAGACAGAATTTTGCGGACAAGCCGGTTTAAGCATGTGTGCGTAGGCCGTTTACTCTATTGATGTTTTGTGTTCCAAGCTCAATTTTTGTTTATTGGTGGTTTGGTATTATTGGTATTATTGGTTTCCAAGTTTACTTACGTGTGAGATGTGGTTCAATTCTGCTTTTTATTTTTTGAAACCTGGTTTTTAGATCCATTCACTAAGCAATTCGGCATTTCCACAAGGTTTTTTAACATGGCGAGGCGTAATTTTAATAACGCGAGGAGTAGTTTTACCGACTTCACTCTGCCGTCCGCAGGGCGCTATCTTTAGTTCTTATTGTATCTGAGATAGTAAAAGCGAAGCAGGCAGGTGGCTGTCCACTTGATGGTAGGTGGCTACCGTCGCCTTTAATTACAAGAATGACCAGCGGAGTTCCTGAAAGGATTTTAGTATATGGAACAAGGGAATGTGATAGGGTGTGGGTTTTAGCACACTTTCCCACTCCCACAGGAGAACAAGTCAATGTATTTAAGGGTGGTCTTCTGTAAGGCGGTGATTACTGTCACCAAATCGGGCAGCCTCCCAGTAGCAAAAAAGCCTTTTCTTCTAAATGCATAGATAAAAGTGTTTTTCTTTAATTCGCTTTATTGTCTAATTGAGAAATATTATTGAATGATCGTAATTTAATTAGTCCGATGGGTTCGAATCTCATCCCGACCCATCTCACACAGTGTAGTGTGTCGATTTTTTTTAAAATTTGAATTCAATTAATGTGCAAAAAGCCAGAGAAAAACTTGTTAAATCATCTATTTGTTAGGATCTTACATAATTATGTGAAAATACATAAATATTTTTTAATAATAAGTGTAAGTATAACTATTATGGTAATCTTCTTGATAAAGAAAATGATATGATATCTTTTAGGATTATGGGTATTTCAAATGATTATAAAATTATTAATTAATTATAATTAATTATGCGCATTATGCGACATATTATTACAAATTAAGAAATATAATATGTAGATGTAGTATTACATAGTACTTATAGAAGAGTCGAAAACTCAAACAATAATATAATATCAATCATGTATAGAGGAAGACGTAACGCTTCGATGCAAACACAGGTTTACTATATAACTTATGTGTTTTGTATCCTTTGTATCGTGACTAATATTATGAATGCGAAAGATACACTGGACCGCAAAGAAAAAGGGTCGGTTGGAAAATCTTCAAAAGTACCTGACCTAGATTTATGAAATAAAGACTAAATTAAAGCTAAACTAAATAAATTTTACTTTTATTTAAGCACATTAAAATATTCTTTAATTTAGTCTTTATTTCATAAAGCTAGGTCAGGTACTTTTGAAGGTATTGAAGATTTTTTAACCGACCCATTTTCTTTGCGATCCAGTGTAGTTTTTTTTTACGCTTTCGCGCATTAACTACTTAACTAATCACGTTATCAGGGATACAGAAAAGCATTTAGAGCACCTTTCATCCAGAAAAAGTATTGTTCCCGAGGGATTATCTAAAAATAAAATTTTTAGTTTCCAAAAAAAAAACCCT
Source organism: Synanthedon formicaeformis (assembly GCA_945859745.1). Classification (NCBI taxonomy): domain Eukaryota; kingdom Metazoa; phylum Arthropoda; class Insecta; order Lepidoptera; family Sesiidae; genus Synanthedon; species Synanthedon formicaeformis. The sequence goes on along the minus strand of OX243959.1, from coordinate 9,538,730 downwards.
GATAACAATAAAGATGATAGCAATAAGATTGAATAAATGTTTCAACACCTAAGAAGAAATCTAGTTATAAATAAAGACAGAGCCAGGAATAGGTTAAACTATGTATAAAATGCCAACAACATTAGGTTGAATTTAATGAAAATTCTTTTTCATAATAATATGAAAAATCGTAAACACTAAAAATTTAAATTCCAGTAAAGAAAATTATACTAAGTTTGTATTGGCGAAGTGATACGTCTTCCTTGAATTTCGTGTAAGGTTGCCAAAATAATTAATTCCTACAACTAAAATGGTGACCACGAATTGTCTTTTGAACTCTCTATCTAAGAAGACTGATTAATTTTATCTTTATTTGTACTCTCAAGATGATCTCTCAATTTTTATCTAGCTCTATGTCATAGTTAATTAATAAATTTTTTAGTTAGTCGACAATTCAGTACTTACTTTTGTATAAGTACCTATAAATATTCGAGTATCTAGTAATTACCGTTTAAGCTCTCTGGGGGACTCTCTGGGGTTCAATAATAACAACATTTTTTTGCCATCCACAGCAAAAAAACCTTGTAAAAGGACATTCCATCTGATTTATATATTAATACACTTTTCAATAATTTCATTACATTATCCGCGAGGACTTTAATCAGAGGGTTACTTTAGGTTATCTAAATAATAAATTATAATATAAGAAAAGCTCATATAAATAATCACTAAATAAGATAATCAGGCAGTTTGCAGCCTTAACATATGATCAGCAAAAGTCTCGAAAGTGGCATCACTTGACTTGACTAATATAATATTGATGGAATTTTGTCATTTTTAAATTACTTTAAAGTTTGTTATTTTAAAATGTTCCTCTGTAAAATCGAATATGAATTTATAGTATGAAGTAATTACACAACAGCGCAGCTAAATGTCCATTGATCATCCAGTCGTATAGAAACCATAATTTAAAACATTTCAAATTTTTATTTAAGTATTGGTTGAGATTTACACATCTTTAAGCTTCCATTTTCTTTTGCAATTCTAAAGTAATTTTTAGCAATTCGCTGCTTAAAAACTAAAGGGCCACAAATCAAAATTACACTTTTTACAGGAGAGCTAATCAAAAAAAAAATTTTTTTTTGTCTATTTTTTTCTTATTAGATACTTATATGTCTAATATATGCATATTATACATCGTTATAAGCATATTTTTAAGTAGCATTAAATGTTTTAAGTACTTTTACAATAAACTGAATACTAGAAGAGATATAAGCATATAAGTTACTTTTGAATATATAAAAAATGATCAAAATATACTAAATATCGAACAAAACAACCACAAGTCTTTTTGCAATATATAATATGAAGGATTGTAATTGTATTTTTGCAATAAAAACATTTTTGGATTTTTTTGTTTTATGGTCCTTTAGTTTTTAAGCAGCGAATTAATTTTTTTGTAATTTTTTTAGCAATAAGTGAGGTGAATTATTTATTTGCTTAGTTTTTTTTTTTACTAACAAAAATATTTTTTATAACTATTTGCTTTTACCATTTACTGTTCCTGTAAATAAAGTAATTTATAAACATGTAGCAGTCAAATTCTCATTCCTAAGGTAAAATAGCATTTTAAGAATATTTTCAATGTAGAGTCTAGACTAAGATAATAAGTGTGAGGGCCTCTTTCACTATCTCTGAGTAAAGTGTCAAATAGGCTAACCGTCATAAGTCACCGGCGTTACTCAAGGGTAATTTCAATGAAATTGACACAAGATACTCGTAACATTTACTCGCCAATTAGCGTTACTTCAAAAGTAACTAATCAACACCTTACTTGCAGTTGGTGAGAGGCCCTTAAATGTATAAAAAATAATATGAATACTAAAAATCAGAGCACTGTAAATAGAAATGAAATAAAATCGTCCTGTTTACAATTTATTAATAATATACAATTTATATTGTACATAATTTTAATTATATACTAACTATTGATTGTATTATTAAAGGTTGTAATGTAAATGTGTAAAATGTATTATTTAATTGAAACATATAAAACAACAAAATGATAAACGAATAAATATAAATGAGATGTGAAATATTCTGTTTGTTTCTTTTAAAAATGCCCTTGAACTTTTAATTTTTTTATGTCACTAAGTACAGTCACACTCCCAAAATGTATGTAGTTATCTGTAATGACAAAATAACTACTTTGTACTAAATTTATATATGTCATAGTATATAATAATATATAATGTATCTGCTCGTCTGACTACAAGTTCCGTTTAATTTCCGAAACGGCTGCACCGATTTTGACTGGACTTTCACCAGCAGATAGATGATAGATAGGGAGTGTAACTTACTCCCTATAACATATAGCTGTCTGTTGCTTTTAATTAAGAAAAAAAATATTCAAACTGTTCCCGAGGGGTCTATAAATATTTTTTTATAAAATCAAAAAATAATTGAATACATTTTTTTAAAATTTTTTCAATAAAATTTTGGATATAGATTTTAAACTCAAAATAACAATTGAACGAACTCGGTCATACTTAAAAAATGAAGTAGGTAAACTTAAAATGTTTCTTTTTTGGAAAAAAACGTGAATTTAGTCAACATTTAATAAGATTTATGTTATCGTATACAAATTTATACACTAGAATACACATGAGTGAATTCAGTGGTGGTGGCAATACTCGGCGAATAAGCAATTCAAAGCTGCACCGTCACAGCTAAGCTAAGCTTCGTCGCATCCGTTGGCGGCAGACAGGTTGACACTTAGATAAAACCTACATACGTGTTCCATACCAATGAGATTGTGGTAAATATGAGGGTACGGGAATTTACAGGATTGGAAATTCATCAATTCTATCTTGATACTCTATATTAGGTAGAGTCGAGTTCAATATTTTTATTTTTTAAACTAGCTGGCGCCCGCGACTTCGTCGTCGTTGAAAAAGAAAAAAGTAGCCCATCCTGTGTCCTGTAAGTCTAAATGTTTATTTACCAAGTTTCATGAAAATCAGTTAATTCGTTTAAGAATTATGGAGGAACATAAATACATACAGAAAAAAATTCTAAAAATCGTCAATTTAGTTTCAGTATCATGTATAGAGCCTATAAACACGATATCTCTGAAAACAAAGTAACTTACTCCATGACCAACCCTTACAGATTTATTATTAGTATTGATTAAATCCGATTGTCTATGTCTACTACTTGTGAGTACCTATGCGCAAATGCGCAAATTTATTTAATTTTTGTTTGATGATAAGGTTGGCAGACAGGCTGACGGTAGGTGGTAACCGTCGCATATAACACAAACAACCCCACAGATGTTACAAGTGCGCTGCCGACTACAGTAGGATTAAGGATAGGATAGGAAATATTTTTTCCTATGTGATTTTCTATACTATACCTTGAAATCGATAACGAACACTATACATTTTTGTTACAGCTTTTCTCGTCGATATTATTTAATTATTTAATTGAATGATAGAACATGTGTTGTTAGATAGTCTTTACGGCAATATATCTCGTCAGTTGTACACAAATGGATATATTTAACCTTGAGGCCGTCTGATATATTCTATTTTTTCACCCCGCAATAAAAGGGTTTAATTGGCTTTATCGTGTGTATTGAAACAGAGAAGCTACACACAAAGCAGAGGAATAACTGTTGAGGATTGCTTCCATTCGAAAAATCAAGTTAAAAATAAACAAGATAATTTATTTGTAGCTAAAAAGCAAGACATCTGTAATCCCTATAATTACACTAATTGAGTTGAGATCCGCGTTCCCTTTATCATTTTACTTAATTAAAGTCTCAAAACAGTTGTGTCATTGAATTAATAGCTATACTTTGATGTCGCCTACTGATGATAATGTCGGGGCAGGAGCAAGGGAACTCAATTAGTTTTGGGGCAAACCGGCGGGGTTGTCGCCACAGAAATGTAAACTTTAAGTGGTTGAAACTGGAACGCTAATAAAAACACAGTATCATTTGTATTTAAAATGTCCCCGTCTAATTAATAAATAGCATCATTTATGTATTTGATGTGATCTTATCTATATTATCGTCGTATTCATCCTCTTGAATTTGTCATATTTGAAGATTCCTGGCCAATAGACGAGCCGGCGTCGATCGAGTGCGCCCTCGAGACGCGTATAGAAAACATTATACTCGTAGTAGATACTCGTAGGTAGTGATGGTGTATGATCATCCTGTGAATTGCGCGGACATTATACTTTACCATTTCTTGATAAATCAATACTAATAATAAATCTGTTAAGGTTGGTCATAGAATAAGTAACTTTGTTTTCAGAGATATCGTGTTTATAGGCTCTATACATGATACTGAAACTAAATTGAAGATTTTTAGAATTTTTTTCTGTACGTATGTATGTTTTTCCATAACTCTTAAACGAATTAACGAAATTTAATTAAACTTGGTAGATAAACATTTAAACGTACAGGACACAGGATAGGCTACTTTTTTCCTTTTCAACGCGGACGAACTCGCGGGCACCAGCTAGTATATAATATAAATATAAATATTAATAATAACTTACTCCATGACCAACCCTTGCATGAACAACTACAAAGTAACTTACTCCATGACCAATCCTTGCAGATGCAAGTACTTTGTTACTTTGTTATCAGAGATATCGTGTTTATAGGCTCTATACATGATACTGAAACTAAATTGACGATTTTTAGAATTTTTTTCTGTACGTATGTATGTTTCTCCATAACTCTTAAACGAATTAACAGATTTTCATCAAACTTGGTAGATAAACATTTAGACGTACAGGACACAGGATAGGCTACTTTTTTCTTTTTCAACGCGGACGAAGTCGCGGGCGCCAGATTGTAAATAAATAAATATCTTCACACATTCCACACAGCACCATCTAGTTCAACAGTAAGCAACTATTGCTTCTATTACGGATACTACATAGATTACTTTTTTTTTGTAAATACATCATATTATTATAAATACAAAACAAACATGACTTAGGTACAAAGACACACAAACATTTGCCCCCAGTATATACTAATTATAATTATATTACTATATTTAAACTATGAATGAATGAAATATAGACCCAGCGCTGGACATGACGCTCCAACTGAAATACAGCCCAATATCATTTTGAGTACCTAAGTCCTAATTGTTTTTTTTTGTTCCTTCCGGGGGTGAAATCACCCCTGTGGACAGTCTATTGTCAATTAAAAATTATTTTTTAACTCTTGAGAAATTATTTAAGAAATTTGTAGACCATGAACATTCATCCTTTGTAGGTAGGTTTTACGTTGGAATGCGACAATTAGATTTGAATATTATTAACATTAAATTGGTAAGACATATGCACATTACAAAATACTAAATACCCCACTATTTTACGTTACTTATCTTATGGAATTTATTATCAGGTATCAAATGTCGCTAGATGACGAAAGAAATTGACGGTTTTATATGCTTACGTGGTCAGTCTTAGAGATTACACACAAAATATGTATAATTATTTAAATATTGAATTTTTTTTCTACACAACATCTAAATCATTTTAACAATTAATACATATTATTGATAATAATTATCAATAACCTTTTTTTGAAACACGTCGTACTAGAAATATACAAATTACATTTGAGTATATCATGTGTGTCAATATATCCTATGTGTCTTGTTTTGAACTGATCTGCGATATTTCTGTAAATTGGTTTTCATTTAAATTAGTCGGTTTTAGGATTTTTTAAATTTTTATTTGCATTTATACGAATGAGGTTTTCTCGTATTACTTATTTTGTATTTCTTTCATCAACTTAGTCTTTTGAAAATTCGCAGAATCACAGACAGACATGAAAAGCGATGTCTGCAAAGTCTGCAACATAGTGCAAAAAGTGAAAAAAAAAAAAAAACTAAATAACCAGTATTCAGCTCGGGTGCGCACGATGGAAATGCAAGTTAGAAAAGTAATTAAATATGGCCGCTACAGACTGCCGATTACATCAAGTTATGTTTGCGGTTCCCAGGATTTTCGATTGAACTCGCGATTTGCGGTCTTTAAAAGCGCGCTTTCAGAACATGCATTGCAATTAAGTTGTTCATTCTCGCTCTCTATCGTGTGGTTGTACCGTCAAGTGTTCACGTCTCTTTATAATGGATTTCTTTCTAGTTTCCTGTTATATGAACATTAATTATCAGGTATCAAGTCTTTTACTGTCTTCTCTCGTTTATAATTTTTTAATGCCTACCACGGGCACCACGCTCTCATACAATTACAATCATTGCTTGTGTACCTATGTAACAATTAGGTTAAAATTGTCTGTATATGCTGTGGTTTTGTGATTGTGTGGAGCTAATAAATTCATTATTATTATAAACCACTAACAAGTAGCAACATGCCCCTGGCTACACACTGATAAACGTCATACACAAACCTTCCTTGTTTATCGCCCTTTGCTTTCGTACCCATTCGGAAAAGCATTTCATTCAAGTGTCCATAAGAGACGATAACATTTTTAAGTTAAAAACTAAAATTAAAAACAAAACCATTCTAGCATAGAAATAATATATCTTTGCGAGGATTCTAGTGAAAACTAGATATGCGTAATTTGAAATTTGTCTGTGCTCTATGACGTCAATTGTTTTATAATTGAAGGTAATTATTAAACAATTTGCATCGAACGATTGTTCGATTCAAGCACCAATACCTATTAATCAACCGCCATTGAATATTCATTAGCAACTCCCAATGCTTTAAGCTGAATATAGATCAGATTTAAGAGATTTCGTTTGTAATAAATTGTTTTCACGGGGCTGTAATAGATTGATGTTAAGACCAAGGTTATTAGAGATTACGTTTCTTGTAAGGGCACAATTGGGACGCTCTATATAAACGATCGTGTTTTATTACAAAAAATCATTTCATGCTCACATTTTAAACTCTTTCATTGCTTTAATTAGATTTTAAAATGCAGTATTTGTAATTAAAGTAGATTAAGCGTTTCTTCTATTATTAGCGTTAATATTTTATTATACCTATGTAAAATATATAGCCATTATAACTCCATTATTCACCAATAGACATACTTGTGTCTACTTTATGTAGACATCGACTATATAGTTGTTATTGGAGTTATCCGCATATAAACTCTTAGGGCTAATTACACTTTTTATGTTATTGGAAGGTCCACTTGATGGCCAACGTTACCTATAATCATAAGCCATCAAAAAAGGCCCACATTGTATGGGAATAGAAATATCGGGTGATTATTTTTCAATTTTATTTGAGTTTTTTTTAAATTTTTTTAAATTAATGTAACTAAAATTTAAATGTAGGTACCGGTACCTGCAATAAATTACTAATCACCTGTCACCAAATCCTGACGCACGCCGCCAGCAGTTGTGAATTGCCGTCATTATGAAACATCGCGAAACGTGACACACTTGCGTTGATGGTGAACCGATTGCATCAGAGCTGCATCAGAGTATATAGGTTGACTAGCTGGCGCCCGCGACTTCGTCCGCGTTGAAAAAAAAAAATGTAGCCTATCCTGTGTTCTGTACGTCTAAATGTTTAGCTACCAAGTTTCATGAAAATCAGTTAATTCGTTTAAGAGTTATGGAGGAACATACATACATACATACAGAAAAAAATTCTAAAAATGGTCAATTTAGTTTCAGTATCATGTATAGAGCCTATAAACACGATATCTCTGAAAACAAAGTAACTTACTCCGTGACCAACCCTTACACATTTATTATTAGTATTGATTGATAAAGTTAAGACGTTTATCGATACATCACTTGTCAGGGGTACAAGTTAATACAAATTATATTTAGTACTTAATTTCGACGCTAGATGGAGATATCTGGACAACTCCATTTATTAAGAGCTGATGTGCACAGTTGACTATACTTTTCAGTTTTTTTTTTGTACAATATACTTAAAATACTAAGTTGCTCTAAATTGTATTGTAAATTTTAATTGTGACCAAATAGAAAATTATATTTGATTTTTAACACTTGTGAATATGATGCACTTTAAATTTTATACAACGTACTTTAGAGGCAACTCATAGTTAATGAAAGCCGTCCTATTATCCGGAGGTAAAAATGAAAAATGTCTTTAATAGTATGTACGCAAGCATTCATTGAAGTTCCTTCTTGATTTTTTTTGCAGATATCCTTTTTTTTGAAAGATTTTTTTAAGAGGTTATCTATATCTTGAGAGGTAGGTAGCTATAGAATATGAAGGTAACTGTTGTTACCTTAGCACGATATGCGTGCTAAGCCTTTACACAATTTAGGGATTTAATGTAATAATCAGGTAACTTGTCTATCCCAAATCCGTACGGGTGTTATTGACTAAACTTCAATTAAATTCCTAAAATAATTTAGGCTAAGCTAGTGACGGCATGTAAGCTCTCAAAAATCGTATTTGGAGTTTTTATTACAAATCTACGACTCATCTACGCTGTTCCTAGATAAATCTTTTTTTTTTATTTGTAGATTTTTTTTTTATTTGTAGCGAATGTTAGTAAACCTCTCAGTGTGTTTATATTTCTTAAAAGGGTGAAAAATATGAAAAAAATTTAAGGAATCCTAGGATAACCTAACCAGTGATACCCAGTAATAGACGAAGCTATGCGTAATCAGAGCAATCAGCTTGGTTAGCTTGATCAATCATTATAGCAAATACTTACGTCCTGTGCTTGGCAATATATTAATAGAATTAATTAGCTTCAGTAACGAAAAAAGCTATAAATTAAGAAGGTTTGTGCAGAAAAAAATGGCAGTTGCGGTTTGCTAGTAACAATAAATATATAATATATAGAGACATAATATGCAAAATTGCAAATTTTAGCCAGAAATAAAGATTATTTAGTGGGCAAAAATCACATTTAGCACAAAGTATGGTGCAGCTTTAAATTCCACAAATAGCCGAATAGAAGTGGAGATAGCTTAAATTCGACGTAACCGATTCAAATAAAAGGAAATCGAACAATGCATTCCAATAAGCTTAGCTTTTCGTTTTAACTGTTTCCGAATTGTTAACGTATCGTAGTGGAATTACTGAGGCATTTTCAACCATTTAACACAAACAAAAAATAAATAAAATTTCCTCAGGTATTTTAAATAATAAAACAATTGTTTATCTGTGCGTTTGTGAAGGCTAATTTCAGAAAAAGCTAAATCGATTTGAATGCGGTTTTCACTTATGTATTGCAGGAATATTTCCGTAACATTTACGTTTCGTAGCGTTTGTTTCATTCCAATCGGTTCAAAAAGTCGAGAGCATAGCTAGTAATCACCTTTTGTCGAAGTTATTTATTTGACAAAATAGTTTTATGAATAACCGTGTGATCTTTGTAAAAAAGACATAATAAAAAAACCAGATATTTTCATGTAAAAATATGTCAGTTTGTTGTCGGAATGAAACAAGAAGTATGCCTGACATGTTTAGATAAGGAAAAAATTCTGAAACGTAACTGAACGCAGAGCTACGTACAACATGACATAAAAACAAAGAGGTATACTATACGTAGTTTGAATTGTAAATATTCCAAGTTCCTTTTCTTCACAAAACACAATTATTTGTTTCTACCTAGCTGTGACTTGTAACAATCTGTGCCTATAACTTCATACGCTTGGTATAAACACTAATAATGTGAAAACAACATTGAAATGGGAAGACGTTTCTGAGATTAACATGCACAAACGCACCGATAAAAAAATATTAATATACTTAATTTTTTTGAGCCCGAAACTCGACAAATAAAGTCACCCTAAGATTTCATTTGTATTTTGTAGAAATGATAAGGTCTGTTTTCCTTTGAAAATTCAAAGTGACAATTCAATCAGTTCAATACCTATTTCAAATCTAAGCCAGCGAATTTTTTAAATGAATGGAATTTGTTATCGAAACTGATAAAGCACTTTTCTGGTCGGCCATACCTATAAATTGTTTTTTGAAAAACTATGGCTCGTCTACGATTTTATTAATATTATATTACGATTAAAAGTATCATTTCTAAAAGACGTAAGCATAGTAATTATGTTATCTTATGGTGGTTACTGCCGCCTTACTGACTAGTCATTTTATAATTGACACTGTGCAATGCAGTAGGCCACTTATTGTTAAGCTTAATCTGTCTTAATAAAATTATTCATTATACGAGTATTTGAACGTTGTTACCATCAATCATCAATCATCATCAATACTCAATACTAATAATAATTCTGTAAGTGTAGGTATTTTATGTATGTATGTTCCTCAATAACTCTTAAACGAATTAACTGATTTTCATGAAACGTGGTAGATAAACATTTAGACGTACAGGACACAGGATAGGCTACTTTTTTCTTTTTCAATGCGGAAGAAGTCGCGGGCACCAGCTAGTATAATATATAATTTCATTATAAAACATAATCAGATAGAAAATGACGCTTTAAAAAAAATCATAAGCATTTAGGTATATATTCGTTTAATAAAATTTTCTGAGAAGATGATTTTACGTCCAGAATCACGCTCCACGATAATTTGGTTCTCAGCAGGGATTTTGCTCAATCATCGTTGCTACAAAAAGTGACGAATTTTTTCTGTTCTGCGCCTTACAATTTTTTTTACCGTTTCAAAAAACTTTATGTAGTAGAATACAAGGGTGTAAATTTAGAGAAACTCTCGTCTTTTGAAAGGTTGCAATGATAAAGATTCAGTAAATTGGATGTGGGCATAAATTTAAGATTTGTGAGATGAGGTAATTTCAGCAGACTGTTTATCAGTCAACAGAGTGTCGAGAGTAGAGAGTTTTTATTTAAGATTACTTTTCTTAGGGCCTCTTTCACAAACTACAATTAAAGTGTTGATTAGTTACTTTTAGAAATAATTTTCTGTTATATTGAATTATGCACTCGGTTTACTGCATCATTCGATAGCCGATTTTTTTTAATTATTTTCTATTTAATGTTTGGGACGTTTACCGTACAAACAAAGGTACATCAGCTCCATTATCCTCGGTTACCGGTTACTTTAAATGACAGTTAGGCCTACTTGACGTGTGTGAAACAGGCGCTTAATGTAATAATTCCATAAGGTAAACTCGTCCCCTAATCAAGAGTCCAAACAAGTAATTTCTTATTACTTTAAATCTTAAATATTGTTTTTACTTACTTATATAAAAATACCGCACGTCATCGATGTAATATGCCCGATAAGTACGAGTACCTACTAAAAACGACGCTGTACTGGTTATACGAATTTGAAATTGAATTGAGATTAGGGTAACATGTTAGTTTGTTAAAAATTATAAGTAAGACACTGTAAGGAATGAATGGCGAATACCGGTTGCGGAATATGCTGGGGGTTTCTTGAGTAAATTTAAAATAAACCTTATAATCCTGCTATGGTCGGCAGCGCACTTGCAGCACCTGTGGCGTTGCTGGTCAAGTGGAGCGTCAGTCTGTTTGACGACCTTTACATTAAAAAGATGGTTTTATATATTTCAGTATACCTATTAAAAATAAGACCATAATAATAATCTAGAATACAAGACTGTTTCCTCGTGTTATTATGGGGTCAGTCATAAACTAAGATTGATTTATGCGTCGTTCTACCCGTTCCCTTAGAACGCAGTGCACGTAATACAATTTAATCAACGTGTTACTGTAAAGTGTAAAGGATAAGGACTACTTTTGATTGTGTTTGTAAACGTTAATTAGGAAGGGTTCTACATTAATCCTTACCGGATATCTGATGCCTCGGCGAGATCTGTCACTCACTGTTGACGTGTACCTACACTTAGCTTAGATCGGACATTTGAGACGCGCTCTAAAGTTATCACTCTGCAGTCCCACAAAAGGTTTGAAACATATAAGAACTATTATTCATTATTTAGGTGTTAATGAATGCAAGACATGATATATTATGTCCTCCACGTTACACATGTCCTGCCATCAGTGAAACAAGTGTCAAAATTCATTAAGAGGCTTAGAAGAAATTAGTGGACAAACATATATAGATACAGACATGGACATATACATAGAGGTTAACGTAGTCGTAGAGACGTAGAGACGTAGAGACGTAGTGACGTAGAGACGTAGAGACGTAGAGACGTAGAGACGTAGAGACGTAGAGACGTAGAGACGTAGAGACGTAGAGACGTAGAGACGTAGAGACGTAGAGACGTAGAGACGTAGAGACGTAGAGACGTAGAGACGTAGAGACGTAGAGACGTAGAGACGTAGAGACGTAGAGACGTAGAGACGTAGAGACGTAGAGACGTAGAGACGTAGAGACGTAGAGACGTAGAGACGTAGAGACGTAGAGACAAAGACGTAGACACAAACACAGATATAGACTTTAGAAGTAAAAGAAGAGACAACTATCGTATAGTTATAGATATAGAAGCGAAAAAGTTGATTTTCCCTGTTTTCAGGAAATTTTATTTTCACAACAGATTCCTACACTTACCTACCTACTCGTATAAACACAAACGGCGATAAGAGCATGTATCCGGCTGTATTTGTATGAATGAGCACAGGTGTCATAACATCTCTGCTTTGAAATGTAGAGTAGATAAATCTAATATATATTCAGTCACTCGCTGAGCTCATTGCGTTTTTGTGTTTACCGTTCCTTTTGGCGTGACTATCCATCTTGTACTAGAGAGTCATTTACATAATATGTTTTTCCCGTCGAAATAATATATCTTTGGTTTTCACTGAATAGAAATTAATTAAATTACCTATATTGATCGTCCGCACGCCTGGTAAAAATTAACAATAAATCAATCTTTTAACTTATTCTACTTTTATTTCTCAAGAAATGAAATGGCTTTCAAAATAACCTTTCCCAATTATATTGGTAGATATCAATGAATTTACAATATCATTCATTTTTCTGGTTCTGATGCCTGATTTCCCCAAACCATGTTTGGTTGAAGACAATGGCTAATTATTTATTTACTGTATATTTGTGCAGGAAATTGACGTTAAAAAGTGAAAATATGAGGTATATAATATGAGGTATATTTTAAACGAATTCAACTTGGTCAATACATTGCTGCACCAGTATTATGCTTTAATTAAAATGATTATTTTCATCGTTATGCTTCTACTGACCAAGTTCAGTCTCATTTCAGACGTGAAACTTGCTTCGGGTGTTTACAGTGCCAAGGCTTCTGTCGCAGTAATAGCCTATTTAGGCCAACTGTAAGCGGTTGCTTTCATGGAGCGTAAATAATGATGAGACGTTCTATGTATCGATAAAAAGGTTATGAAATGGGTTTTTTACTCAATCATATAGTAAAGTCAAACAAGATACAAACAAACTAAAGTACGAACGGTATTGTATTGACATTTGACAATATTTGTAACGAAATTGTAATTGTATTCAAATATTTTTATAAATACATATTATATATATATATAATATAATATAATATATATATATATATATATATATATATATATATATATATATATATATATATATATATATATATATATATATATGTGTGTATTTGTATATATGTAAATATGTATGTGTACATATATATGTATTTTAAATGTAATTAAAGGGAAATCTGAATGAACTTCATGTAAGTTTCAAAAGAAAAAAATAATAAGTTCTTCCTTCTATTAATAAAGAAATAGTATTTAATTATTGCCAGTTCGGAATCCAGGAAATGTGAGGAGAAACTCGCTAAAAAAATCGCTTAAGCCTTAAATATGTTTTAAATATCAAATATCAATGGACGAGAAAAATGGAAAGAGCAAAAATCGTATGCGTACAGTTTTGAACTATTTATAAGTATAGATTATATCTTATCTTATAATAATTATATTACACTAATGACACGCTCCAGGTTTCGCGCGTAATTTTGCACAACAGCAGGTTGTGGCTGCATCAATCGAATCCCGTCGTCGCGTCACGTGCGTTCGAGACCGCTTGAATTTATTTTCTCGCTTGTAACCATCGAAATACTACAATGGAATTTGCGTCACAAGTGCCAAAGGGGCACATAAAAAGAACGCCTTTGACAGAATCATGGCGGACTCTTGCCTTCACGCGTCAATGGTAAAAGGTAGTAACGATCAACTTCTACTATTTCATTTTAAACTCTAATGGGTTGACGTAAAGTAACATTTTCTTTAAATTATGTCCTTATTATTATGTTTGTTTTGTTATAAATGACAGTTCATGCTCTACGCATATGTCACTTTTAAATGTTCCATAAAATTCGTTGTGTTTTTTATGGCACGCGGGTTCCATGTTGTAGTAATTTGAACTTGTAACTTTTAATTTACGATAACGTCTAAGATATTCATTTAAATTGTATGGTGTACGGGCTATTATAATGTGTAAATATCGTATTCAATATGACTTATTAATTAACTTAAGTTTTATTTAATTAACTTATTTAATTATATCCGTCTAATAGTTTTTCTAAACACCACATTATATGTAATCATTTTTTATAAGTAAGAATAGGTATAGTAAGGTACCTTCTTCGTCTTCATAGGTCCTTAGTGTTAGTCTCTTTCAAATTATTTACGTTAACGATGAGAATCGACGAGACATATATATAATACTTCATATTGTAACTTGTTTACTCCATTCCAACAAGAAATTGATATATCAGATATAGGTAGAGAAACAACTCAATCAAGCGCTTAGTAACATAAATCCTGTGTCAACAGATATAATTAAGGCTTTCTCGTCGTCGTTGGTAATATGAGAGAAAATATGTACTCTTATAACAAAATATGTTATTATATGTGTAGATTCCAACATAATGTATCGTGATGTTTAACTGAAAATTTAGTACCTTAATATATTTATATTATTTATTATTATTTTAAAATTTATTTTTATTATTAGTTAGTTTATTAGCTTAAAATTCCATAAATCGTACTTCTCAGTTAGTGAACAAAAAGTCTGCAAAATGAAGAAATAATAAGCTTTTAGCAGAAGCATACAGACAGACAGAAATACTAATACAGACAGACAGGTCATTCATGAAAACTAACTAAAAACGAGCAATAGGCTAACCCACAAAGCAACAACTCGAATTCTGCAAAAAACTAAGTAATATGTCCACTTTTAGTTTGAAAAAACAAAATTTTTCTGTTTAATATTGCTAAGTTGTAAAATAAGTTAAAATAAAAATTGTACAATTAATTTGCATACTTCATACTCTGGTACGGTGTGGAGGTTAAATTAAATGTCAAGAACGGTTGTGGAATTTTTATTAACTCGCATTCAAGAGGATAATTGCATACGGAAAGTGCTTTTTTTTTAAATTATAACCTTAATTAACTCTGAAAGGGATCTTTTTAAGCACACTCACAACTTTAATATAAAGTAATATAGTATTTGTCTCGTTATCATTAAAAAGTTTAATAAACAAAATAAGTACTTATTATATTATTACACAAATGATCTCTAAGGCAAATATGACTAGCGTCCTGTTTGCAATTAATTATCTTGTAAGCTTACAAATATATATCCTCAATGAGCTTGCTCTAGCAAAACAAAAGGAATATAACGTGAGAATGATGATATCACGTGTAACAATAACAATGGCAAATAATTGTTACAATATCTTGCAATTTTTAAGCATATAAAAATAAAATAGTAAGACTACTTGCTGCTAAAAGAGACACAGTGTTACTTTTTTACAGCGTCGTTATGTTTAATGAAGCTCACATCGTTGTAAAGTAAGTTATTCTTTGTGGGATCTCATTTTACCCCATTTAGTTTTAGTACTCCACGCGGTTTCCCGACTGGACAGAACTTCCCTTTTCTGGACTACATACTTAGTTTACTATGTTTGTTCATCAGTCTCTCAAATTACTGAGTTGAACCAAAAACAAATTAAGTAAACAGATCGCAATATTAAGACTTTTTCAAATATATTTTCTTTTAATAATTTTAATAATTTAAGGAACATTATCACATAGAATAAAATATTCTGTTTTCACCTTGTCAATAAAAAAATAAATGTATTGTATAAGTTTTCATTTAAATATAACTAATATAATTTAATAATATATGACGCACTCAACATATTATGTTATCAAATGTAATAGTATTATTAAATTAAAACCTTAAGGTGGAATTCCCTTAAGGTAAATCGCACCTTAAGGTCAGAAGTAATTTCTCTTATACCTAGTACAAACTTCGTCATATTTATTTAATCTCGATAAAAAAATTACTCTTATATTAAAAATGTTGCTCCTTAGTCGATATGAAATCTAATTTTGTAAGGGTCTCTAACTTGATTAAGCTCTTTAAGGCACAATTAAGAAAACGGTCACGTAACTAAACATATTTGAATAAAACCTTACATTTACAATATGCGTACCACTTTATACAATAAAATTTAATGTTGAAATATTGTTGACTAATACAGAGTTAAAGCCAAGAAAATTAGAAGTAATGGCTCATGGAGACAGAATATTTTAGTGGCCTACAAAAAGAACGGCCTCTATCTACCTAAGGGTAATAGAGGCCGTTCTGGCGAATGGCCTGCATGAAATGAAACATTCAAGTAATTCATATGAGAAATGGTTATGAAAATCTTGCGGGCACACATTTGTAAGAACACAATAACATATTGTAACTAGCGCCCTGGGCTTTTAGAAAAATATATTTTTGTCGCGTATCAAAAGACCATTTGTCCACTTGTCCATTTGCTGTCGTGTGTCCACTTGCTGTTAGTTGGCTAATATTAGCCAAAGACATGCATGAAGGGATTAAGGCTTTTTTATGTTAAGGTCGATAGACAGGCAGATAGATGGTAGGTGCGTTACCGACCATAGAAGGATTAAGGATAAGGGATAAGAAAGGAATGGGGTAATGGGCTCTGGCCTATCTTAGTCACTCACCGAAATACAACAGGACACTACTGCACTTTTCCAACTATTCCGTTTACACTTTATCCGGATCGTCAAATTCTTGATCATATTATAAATGGAACTTCGAGCTTGTTTGCTGATTTTTGGATAAAAAATTTAATAATTAAACTAATATTCGCTAGCTTTGAAACTAATATTCAAGATTTAAAAAATTTAAGATCATATTCACCTCAGATAATTTCAGACTATTTAGGTACAGCCTACATTCATTGTGTTCCCTTGATTTTTACTATATTATCAAAACCACATATAGTTGGAAGGGTGCAGAGTAACATTCTTATCATTATAAAACATCCTTCTTGTCCAATGGTTCTTACTATTTTTTAAGTTTATTCATCCTTCTTGTCCAATGGTTCTTACTATTTTTTAAGTTTATTTTCAATTCTTGCTTTGCTAATTTCATGAGTTTTCATTGTGAGTACCTCTGAGCTTCTTATGAGGCCGACAGTTAATGATACCAGAGCTTAAGGTATTAAATTCTAACAAGCAAAACATTATCTACCACAATATAATTAACGATCTTGGACCGGCCAGTTGCCAACTAGTAATATTCCTTTTATGATAATAACGCCAGCCTAAAGCTTTCTTAATTACAATATTAATCTCCTGAGTACACTAAAGTACTGCGTGCAGCTTTCACACCCTAGGTTATATGCCTGACTCATTTGAGCCTTTTCTGCACAGTGCTAATAAAAGATATTAAAAACTTTTAAGGATCATTGATTAAAAACTCGTTTATATTCTGCATATAAAGACTTATTTTAAATTTTTTTATAAAAAAAGAGATTAGTGAAAATACTACACATATTTAATCAACTATATAATATCTACTACTACATACGTGTTGTTCGTTTTTAAGTTTTGATTAAAATAAGTCCCTATTACCATGAATTATAAGTTAGGCATTTATGATACTTAACACGTACAATGATTGTATAAGCTATTTTCATTATATTGAAACTTCTGAAACCTTTGTCGAGGAAGCTACTATTTTTGTTTTTTAATTAGGAATGTCAGATTGTGTTCTATCTTTCAAAAAAAATATGTAAGCTATACCTTCTTTTGTGGCAGGCAGGCCACTTAATGGTAAGTGGTTACCATCAAAAGTCGGGTGCAGATGTAGATTCAGTGCAGACCCTAAAGAAATTTGTTTACCCATACTTAGGTTTTATTAATGAAAATTTTATAATTAGGTTTATTTTCCTCATGTTCATTCACCAAAGTTAGCTTCCAAGCACAGTGGCTTCCGAAACAACTCTCGTAATCACAATTATTGTAGTTTACAACTTTGTTTGAATTATGTGGGGTAAAATTGTGTGCTTGTGTTTCACGAGGTTTATCTTTATGAAGCTAAAGTATTAAGTAACTTTATAATTAGATAAATTATAAAGTTACTTAATACTTTATTATATGTATTTGTATATACAGTAGGGTACCTACTTGCATTAATGTTGGCTTAATTTATAATAATATAGTAAATTGCAATAACTTATCGTTGAACGTGGACTGTCAATGAGAAGGACTATTTAATCTTGACTAAGATTGAATTTCTACCTTTAGGCGAACTCTAGTAGTAAATATTTTAATTATGTTACACAAATACAAATATCGAAATATTGTCCAAAACTTTTGCATTAGCATAGATTAAACTTACTAACTTACTTTTGTAGGCACATTAACCAAAATTAAAACCAAACATCCTATACCTGCATTACACCCTACATAAATAGTCTGTTGTATGCCACTCTAGTACTTTTAAGGAAAAAACTTAAAGTGTGATGTAAAGTTGATGTAAAGTTATTTCTATAAACATAAAAAAGGTTTAGAATCGTAAATGTAATAACAAGTTCTCGTTCGCCGCGAGATTGATTGATTGAGATTGAGTGTAAAAGGAGGCATATTTCTGATTTATACTTTTTTAAAGTTACTTTTTGACCACAAATAGAGTATCTAATAAATATATTTAATCGAAGTTGCTCGTCATAAAATATACATTTTTTAATTTTTTTTTATGTTAAGGTCGACAGACAGGCTGACGGTCCACTTGATGGTAGGTGGCTACCGTCGCCTATAACACAAGCAAAGCCATAAGTGCTACAAGTGCGCTGGCGACCATAGAAGGATTAAGGATAAGGGATAAGGGAGGGGTGGGGTAACGGGCTCTGGCATCCCTTACTCACTCGCCGAAACACAACAGCGCATATGCTGTTATTTCACGGTGGTATTCTGTAAGGTGGTGGTTACTGCCACCAGACGGGCTGCCCAAATGACTGTAAAACGCAGTGTGCCCTACCACTACTTTTCAAATCCAGACCAGAGTCAATTTTGAAAATTATATTAAAATTTCCAAAGTTGACCCCGCCGGGAATCGAACCCGGAGCCCCTGAGACGTTAGGCAAGCATTCTTGCCACTCATCCAACGAGCTCGTTAACACATACATATACATATATAATTATGAAAGGTTGTGTATAATATTTTTTACTACTGTACATTATGCTAGCGAGCGAGTTGTCTAGTTAAATACTTAATAGGTAAAAATCAAACATGATAACTCGCCATTCGGATATCATGATTAATTCGGGCGAGTAGTCCAGTAACTCATCAGAAGTATTTGTAGTGTCAGACTAAGTTTTGCATTCAGTAAGCAATACGCCTGGAATCAGTAGCCAGGTTGTACAGAAAATTACAATGAATAGCAGCATGTGTGCTGATGTGTTTCGGAAAGCAAGTAAGGGGTATCAGAAACATGTGGGTACATCAGCTTGTACACGTCTTTTCCATGAAGTAGTTTATCTTGAAATTAACATATCTGTTTTTAAGAGGAATTTCTATTAACACTTATCTGGTAGCCAATGTTCTTACTTTACCTGTTTTCATATGTATTAACTTTTAAATTAATTAGAAGCAAAATAGGTTATTGCTTTCGTTTTTATATCCGTTAAGTTATTCTCTTATTTTTAGTTTAATTAAAACAGGTCGCTTTTGTGAGAATTTCTCGACTAACTTTAGAAATTTTCCTGAACATGCCTTGGAGTTATGCATTCTTTCTTTATTTTACTTTGTGCATATTAAAATGATTAAATTGTTATTTAATAACGGAATATTGCCATGATTTTCTTGAACAATGTTATAATAGTTTTTTGTTTAAGGGTAGCAGGCAAGCTACCCTTAAACAAAGGGGTTTAAGTGTCGATTTGATGGTAGGTGGTTACCATTATCTAAATAACAAATGCAATGCTACATTAATTGCTGAAAAGAGTTTAAAAAAATGCACATACATTTGCTTATTTCATTGACTATTTTCTTAATCGTTCTCTTTGGAAGAAAGTTGCAATAATAAGATAAATGTGGATATTTTGTTAGAGTTTTTGTTGTCTTCGAGATAAATTACTTCTTGTTACTTTATTTGTGCAACTTACGTAATCTGTGTTAACTTATTTCATCCTTCTTTAGGTTTTACCGGTTAACGAACTGTTATACGGCTTTAAGAAAAATCCAAGAAAAGAAAGAAAAGAAAGGCTTTAAAATGTTATACTATAGCAATAAATTGCACAGTGGGTAACTCAATACCTCAATACGTACCATTAAGTAGATCTATATCATTACCCCGCTTCTCTATATTTTTATTTTAACTTATATTATTGAATAATTTATCAATAGTATTAATGTACACATTATTATCTTTACTTATATCATTATTTTGGGTTTGAAAAAAATTCTCAAACTTTTAATCCATCATTTAAGTAATTTTCTATTTAAGTATCTACTTGGATATCGTTGAAGATAAGCTTGGAGCTTCGTGCCTCGCGTCGCTGTCAATATATCGTGACGTCACTCCGTAAGTTCATGATGAACGAGCTAGCTAACAGATAGCAACTGAAACTGTCTCGAATAAATATTACCTAGTTATTACGTGCAAATGGAATAAATAATAAGTTTATCACAGTTTAAGAACCAAGAATTCTAGGTAAACGCCAAAATTTTCATAAATAATACGGCAAACTAAACTAAATTATAATCTAAGTACCTACGTCTTCTTGTCTTAATGAAAGAGATAGATACTCTTACCAGAATTTACGTCTAGAAATATAAAATTAAACTGAACGGTTTCAAAAATACTGTTATTGCCAAGCTATAAAAATTATTTCAATATTTTTTGTAACACTTAAGAAAAAAGACACAAGGCCACTTTGAAACTACATGATTGTCTTCTTTTCTCTTTGAGTTTACTTTGAGTAATTTTGGTTACATTAAAAATTATATTAAAGACTTTTCAGGAGTGGATAAGTAAATGACTCCAAACTAAACAAGTCCCTAAGGGCCTCAATCACCATCTGTCAATTAGGCTAACCGTCACCGGTAACCGGGGATAATAGAGCTGATATACCTTTGTTTGTACGGTAAAAGTCCCAAACATTAAAAAGAAAATAATAATAAAAAATCGCCTATCGAAGGATGCAGTAAACCGAGTGCATAATTTAATAAAACATAAAATTATTTCCAAAAGTAACTAATCAACACTTGTAGTTGGTGAGAGAGGCCTTAATACAAAATCTGAACAGAGTCTGTACATTATTTTTTTAATAAAAATGTGGCAGATAGGATGTACTTGATGGTTAGGTGGCTATCGATGTCTATAACAAGGACACATTCAATACCAAGGGAATTACACGTGCAAGAAATTGTTTACAACACAAAATATTGAACCTAGGTTTCATTTGTGTTTACTGGCTTTTGTGGTAACAGTTATGCCGACCTCGTTCTGATTGTTTATAGTTTTTGATATAACTTTATCTAATATTAAATGTGAAATAAAGAGACTGATAAACACTTGTCACATATCGTTAAATTTTAACGCCTCAATTACAATACAAGTATTGAATTATCAGAAATAGAAAACAAGAAATATAAAGGCTCAAGTATATGTTTGTAGCGACATAAACGAATAAACTACGCATGAAAGGAGGCGTTCTGTGTAACAAGGGTATAAATATCAATAAATTTTCCCACGCGAAACAGATGTGTGTGACAAAAGAAGGGAAAAAATTTTTTTCAAGCAATTTCCAATAACCATATTGGGTACAAAAATAACTATTGTTAACTTTTTAATCTAGTTTGATAAACACATCAGCTTATTTTTTTCAAAAGCTTTTGTTTCTTCGATCTTTGGACATGAATAAAGTCGTGAAGTTTCTAGGACATTACTTTCCAAGTAAAGAAGTTGTGCCCTAGTCTAGACATAGAGACGCTGTAGCTCATCCAGTGGAGGTACACTTTATTCAGTTCAATTTTAGACATTCACGTAACACATTCACGTTCTTAGCATAGTCCACGTTCCTAAAATAATTAGGTACTGACGCTTTATAGTAATAGATATAATGAAACATCTGCGTAACAAGCCTCCAATCCATGAATGAAAATTATAGCCTCCGACTTTCTATTGAGCCCAAACACGCTATAACTACAACACCCCGTTATGGTGATTTGTTACCAATAAAGTCTCGCAATATCGATGTGTAAGTTACAGGTTCATCCGCTACGCACGTCGCACATATACATAATGATAGATACTATATAGGTATCAACTAATATTAATCGTATAATTAACTATTGATCCATGTAATTTTGTTTAGTGTACCAAATTCCTGCCACGCGGCGTTTTCATCTAGTTGGTTTCATTTAACAGCAACTCATTCATATATTGCAGACAAAACTTTAGCGATAAAATAAAAATTTGAACCAATTGTAATTGTAAAACATTTCTAAATATTGAAAAAATTATTCTAATTCAATTGAACAAATTATGCAAATATAGAGAAGCTTTTTTTTAAAACATAAAGACGACGAAATACGATTACAGAATTAGGAATTGGACAAATTCAATTTAAAGTACAGGACCAAAAGTTAATTGTCGTTTGTTAAAATATCTTGGTCGTTAAAAATCGATCCCACTATAATCTAAGTATTTCCAGGATATTGAGTACCAATAAATTTCATCCAAATACGAGAGTTGATCCATTTTTGTGTGAAAGAATAACAAACATCTATACATCCGTCCTCTTAAACTTTCGCATATTCTTACGATTAAAATGGAACTAGTTTCATTTTTTACTGTAAAAGTTGTCTCAAACATAAAAAAGAAATGAACTGTACATAACTGTTATAAATCTTTAAATTTCCTATTTACATAGATTAAAATATTTTAATAATATTTTTATTTCACTAAAAAAACCAAACACGAATTAATATTTAACTCAAACTTTCCTCTTGTACCTAGAAGATATTTCCTTCTGATTATTGAACGATAATTAAGCCTTTCATGAATCCTAGACGGTCATTGAATCCTCCTTTTGTAAGGATACGCCTTGAGAGTATAAAGGGCTTTGAATTGGTAGGTCGTAACAATGATAACAAAACCTTTCTTACGTTATCCACTAAAAATGGTACGCGGAATAGAGCTTGCTTTGAGAAACGTTAAAGGGTAAAATCTTGTTTTCCAAATTGAATCATGCCCACATTGCGATAAAGGCGAGGTTATACGAAGATCGATGTTGGGTTATTGAGAAATAGCGTAGATAGTATAAAACTATATTATATAACAAACTATTTGACGGCACGTTTGGTCTAGTGGCTAGTAACCCTAGCTGTTAACCAAACAGTCGCGGGTCGAATCCCGCTAGGGGCAAATGTTTATGTTAACATTTTACCTTTGTACCTGAGTCATGGACGTTTTGTATTTATAATATGTATGTATTTACACAAAAAAAAAGTAATCTATGTAGTATATCAACTGTCTCGTATCCATAGGTGCTGTGTGGAATTTGTGAAGAATTATATAATTATTATGACGACTCGTTTGGTCTAGTGGCTAGTAACCCTAGCTGTTAACCAAACGGTCGCGGGTTCGAATCCCGCTAGGGGCAAATGTTTTATTTGTTAACATTTTACCTTTGTACCTGAGTCATGGATGTTTTGTATTTATAATATGTATGTATTTACAAAAAAAAAGTAATCTATGTATTATAATATCAACTGTCTAGTATACACTATATATTAGTAACTGTATCCATTATACAAGCATTACTTGCTTACTTTGGAACTAGATGGTGCTGTGTGAAATGTGTGAAGATATTTATTTATTTATTTATTATTATATAACAAACACCTTTTCAACTATTGGTAAAGTGATGAAAAATAGAGTATAATTTCTCTTTATGAACATAATATGTGCTAGAAAGAGATTTCATTTTATATTTCTACGAAATATGCTTTGCCATCTCTTATATCTGAGTCCAAAATATAATTTCCATAAAAATATGTTTTCTTTTGTAATATAAAAATGTTGAGTTAGTTTCTGTATACGCTTCAAAAACTCGAAAAGTTCTGCACCGATTTTAATTCAGTTTTCATTTATGAAAAGAGGGATACTCGTAAACGAGGAAGATTTGTATGTTAAAAATTGCACTCCGGGCGAAGCCGGGAGCGGATGACTAGTTCTTTAATAAATTGTTTAATATTTTTTAAATTTTTTCAATACAATATAAAGTAGGTATCATGTGCTATTTTCAAACAAAAATCCATTTTATGTTACTTGCTCCGACATAGTATACATTTGCAATTGTGTGAAGAACAATACGAATATGTTTGTACATTTATATATTATGTATACAAGCCATGCGCGCAATGCATCCCGGTATCTCAAATATGCAACTGTTGAATGAATTTTATAGAAATATGTGCGTATAATTGCAATTAAATTATAAATATATTAAACTTAATAGTTGTGTAATAAAAACAAAATGAATAAACAAGAAAACAAAATATATTTAAGGTGGTACGACTGATATTTTGGATTGGCAGACATCTTCACCAACTACGAGTACTAGCAAAAGTACAAAATTGATATGTGAACTGGTTCATAGCTTTATAGCTTTTTTTTACTCAATGGGACTTACATCTTACAGTGTTTTTTTTTTCAGTATATATATATTATATCTTTTTCTGTATGCCCCCTGACAACGTGTATGCAAAATTTCATGATGATCGGTTAATATTCAAACTAAATGTATGATACTGTTTTGTTGTGATTTAATTTAATTTATTTTAAAATACAAACAGAATGGTGTTGAATAGATACCAGAACAACAAGATGCCTGAATAGTAAATTCTTGTTGTCGGATATAAAAAATTCAAACACCATAATTAGGATGTTGTACCCGTTAACCGCAATGCGGGAGCCGTGTAGAATGCGCGCGGGAAATGCGAATTATCCTTGCAAATCCTTTCTAGATAGCTCGAATTATAAAAAGAATACACAAATGCATTTCACGTATACGTTTATTCCATTATTTATTTGAAAAAATATTTGTATAGTTGAGCTCAGTAAGGTAACAGCAAGTATTAAATCTGTAGAATAATTTTATTATTACTTGCTTTAGTTTCGTCAAAAAGGAATATTATAAAATATTAGGTACAAGATGTGACGACATAGTTTTTCTAGAATGGAATAGAACAGTTGACAAGAAATGACAGTTACACAGACTGCTTTAAATATTACAACAATGAAACATATTCTACACAGAACCACAGTTGCATTCACATTCCAACAAAATCCTGTCAGCAAATAAGACCTGTGTCTCGACCCCCCTTGGTTAGCTTGCCTTAACACTTTCTCTCAGGAGCCCCGGGTTCAGTTCCCGGCAGGGTCAACTTTGGAAATGAACTTCGTAAAGTTGGCTCTTGTCTGGATTTGTAGAGTAGTTGTGGGGCACACTGCATTTTGCAGTCGTTTGGGCAGCCCGTCTTGTGGGAGTAACCACCTCCTTACAGAAAACCGCTTAATTCTACTACGATCGGCAGCGCAACTTCACTACCAGTGGCATTGCTTTGTGTTATAGGTGACGGTCGCCACCTAACATCAAGAAGTGGACCGTCAGCAATTAGCATCTACGTGGTAATAATAATAATTTCAGTCTGATTGTGTTTAAAAATATTTTAATTTTCTTAATTAATTTACAGTATGTATTCGTAAAATTACTTTTAACGAAAATTTTGATTTAATATTTAAATTTTCGTTAGGAGTAATTTTACTAATTTCGTGTGAAATGCTTTACTATCTCACTCTCGATAATATAACGTGAAAATGCTCACAAGCCCTCGGGAACTACAAACTGGGACACGTTTCACTGTGGAATTAAAGTTTTACTTTTACCTAATTGAATCTACCATGGCACATGTAACGCATATCTTTATAATTAAAAATTGTTATTTAGTTATTTATTCATAATAAGAGAAAATTAGATATTTTTTACTAATTAATACGATGAAGAAATTTTATTACATAGAAAATAAACTGCAAAAGGTAATGGTCGATAGACAGAATATTGAGAATTTGATGAGTGGACTATTTTTTATGTTATTTTTATGTGATTTTACAAATCTATTGTTAATTTATGTGGGACACAAAGGGGTTTGGGTAAAGTTGGCATCATTTTCAACTTTGGCGGCCACTCATAAAAGTAGCATAATTTGAAAAATCAGTTCGAAAGTAGCATTTATTATCATGGAACTATACCGCTAAATAACATCGAAACTGAGATATTTGGCTTTATATATTACTTAAATCACTACTTCGTCTATATACACTACTTCGATTATAATCGTCTATGTACACTACTTCGATGTAAAAAATACATAATTTAACAGTTATTGATACAAAACGCTTCCTAGAAATAGATACACGTTCACAAAAGTCCCAAATCGACGAATGGTTCAGCCAAACCCCTCCCTTTTTTTTTATAACGCGAGGAAATCTGCGAATCAGATCCTCGAATCAATATGTGGGACTTCTACCCACTAAAACCCCGCGGTGTTTCTTCACGCCGTCTATGGGCGGGGGTCAGGGGACGTTTAAACACGTTACGGTGTCCCCCCGCCAGACGAGGCCCGCACATTTGCGGGCTCCACCTCGATAAGGCGCGGAGTGTAACCTCCGCGCCGTGAAGAGACGGAACCCGGCCCTGTCCGCCGCCCCTGGGCGAGGCGGCACAGGCCGCCTATTCTCCACCTCTCGCAGCAGGCAGTCAGCGAGGGGCTTCACTCATGAAGCACCCCATAACCTCTTCTCTGCAGCACAACCTACCGCAGAGTTGGAGGCCGCTTCCACCTGAAACTCTCGGAAAACCCCTGCTCGTGTGGCCGCTCATCTCTACATTTCCGCGTTTCTATACGTTTCCGCCTGACATTTCTACATCAATCGCGGCAGCCCGAGACAGGCTTCACCTCGTGATATCGTCGGAAGAGTTACTAGGCCGGCCGCGCTACCGGGTCTTCACCACCCTCCAAAAAGCCGCGATTGCAGTACTCTGCCAGACGGTCCTACCCTGCCGTAGAGCCCCGTCTTCGCGTGCGTTGCCCAACTACCACTGAGCGACAGAGCTATCCGAGAGAATCCGCCCGCTGCGACCCGCGCAGGTCTTCGTTCGCAGAACCGAGACCCATACCTCGGTCCGACGCACAAGGACCGGGGGTGCCATCTCTCACCGGCCTACACCCGGTGGGCCGAGTACGGTTCCTCGGCTCAGCGAGCGGTGACCGGTGAAGCTCCAACGGACAGTTGGAGCCTCCAAACTGTTGCTCCGCCACGAGCTCCAATGATCGGAGCCCGCTCGGAGCACACGCACGTGGGTCTTCTTTGGTTCCCTAGCGACAAACCGATCAGCCAAGCAAAGGCCGGTGACCCCACCGGCCCCTGCAACCGCCCGGATTGCCGACTGATTTACTTCTGAATTGGATTTTATGGGTTTTGGTTTTTTAAACTGTACAGTCATGTCTTATGTATTATGTTGTATCTGTCTGTACATCATGTATCATGTATCATCTTATGTATCATGTCTGTACATAATGTATTATGTTTATATTCTCTTGGGACGGGGATTACAAGGATCTGATGCATTATTAGGGCACTATTGTTCTTGTGTCGTAGGAAAACGGACATTAGGTTGTTGTTCCCATGTGATGTCAATAATATGGTACATGGGATGGGGAAGACACCAAGATATAGTTCCTCCGGCGCAGTTCTTGGACACTATAATAAGGAATGACATAGAAAATGAAGTTTCTGACGAAGAAAATGATGATTAGTAACTTTTTTCATTAACTTTTAAATTAAAAAATACAAAAAATAATGTTTTTTTTTTTTTTTTTCATTTTATTGCTTGTTCTTGAAGAGCAACCAGGCGTAAAATTCGTATCTTTAAATCCTTATATCTCTCGTTCGATATAGTTTGGAGTGATTCTTTTTGCACATTATAACATATTTTTGCAAGGACTTTAAACGACAATAGTTTTTATCAATGGCCGCTGGAAAAAAATGTGATGCCAACCCTCCATACAAAGTTACCCAATCCCCTTTGCTACTTTTTTAGAAAAACTTTAGAAAAGGCAGCTGAAGGTTTACTCTATGGCAAGGGCTACTTTATTGCAAATACCACCAATATAGGATTGAATTCAAGAACCCTTTAGCAACCTTTATAGGATAAAAGATTTAGGGGGTCAGGTGGGGGAATCCCTTTAGGATTGGAATTTCTCACGCACCAGAACACAACAGCTGTTAATTCAGGGAATGCGCTTCGGAACGGTTTGTGCTAAATGTCACTACTTAAAGTAGGTACCTAAGTATCCTTCCTCCTTTGCGGCGTATTTATTTTCCATTGCTTACTAAATACATTCTATATATTATGTTTCCTAAGAGGCAATAAATTACAGTATCAACGCTCTCCAGCTTGGGCGACACTTAATTACGTGTGACAGTAACGTGTCAACAAGCCAGCCAACATGTATCGGCTGCTCCCGATAAAGACCCGGGCCACCCGGGCGGTGTGTGACGATAAATATTTATGGCGTCGTCTTTTACTTTTTTCAGCTCTACGCAAATTTTAAAATTAGAACTTTTTAAAGAGGAAAAAGATAATCTAATATTGTCATGAACCCTGTCTTCTGTTATTTACAACCAACCAAACATCTGTCATTTAAAGAAAATGTGACTTTACGTCAATACATTGGAGTTTAAAATCAATTAGTAAACTTGGTCGTTAGTACTTGCTGTACCAGTGGCGTTGTTGACTGCTTGTGTTATAGGCGACGGTAATCAAGTAGATCGTAAAGTGAATCATAAAAATATTCAAAAAAACCTCTAAATTCAAGATTCAAGAAAATTTGAGAAATGTTTATAATTTGTTTTTTAATTTTTTATTTCATCTGTAAAGTAACTATTTATAAATAATATATTGAATGAGATTGAAATTGCAATGTCTTTTATTGTACGAAAATCATCCATTCGTGTACTAAGTGACTCAGACTCTTTAATTTATATTAATATAATGAACAAAATTACTTTAAAATTTCTTACACAAATTCCATGTTTTGTATAGTTCTAAAACTAGAAATAGGTAAAGTAAATTTAGTATTCTGTTATTATCACTAGAATAACATTGTGTACCTATACATTATACCAAATAGGTTAGACTTAATAACTTTTCGTTTGGATAGGGCGAATATTCACTGAATTTCCCTTATATTTGTTTAGGTCTCTTCGGAGTTTATAACTCCTACCAAACAAATATCTCCTTGTGCTTATAATGTAAGTAGTGCTTTTCCAAATATAAAGTGTATTCCATAAATCAACAGAAAATTGTACTTAACTTCTGATGTTATACTATTGTTTCCTATAGCACGCCTTAAGAATATTGTAAGGAAGATGTAAAAAATCAACCAATCAACCAGTTATATGTCCCTTTTATTTAGCTACGATCTGTTTTGACAAACCAGAGATCTTCTATGAGCTAATTGCTGCAATTTTCTTTAACTTATTTTACTGTTGTATTTGGGTCTGTTGTAAAAAAAATAACTTCAATAAAAATATATTTAAATATTATATACTTATTCAAAATTCAGTACAATAAATAACGGTTCGAATGTCTATCTGTAGGAGTTAGTCTCTGATCAATCCACACAATCAGTATAAGTACTGAATCGATGTGGAAGAATATATTTTCAACTTTTGAGAATCATAAGCCTTGACTTGTCGAATAAGTTGATACAAAAATATTTAAATTT
This sequence comes from Synanthedon formicaeformis, assembly GCA_945859745.1. NCBI lineage: Eukaryota > Metazoa > Arthropoda > Insecta > Lepidoptera > Sesiidae > Synanthedon > Synanthedon formicaeformis. The sequence goes on along the minus strand of OX243959.1, from coordinate 9,508,703 downwards.
ATGTTCTATAAACCGAATAGTTTATTACAAGAACCACTTACTAACTAAACTATTAGTTAATAATAGTAGTGTTAAAAATGCGTATTCAACAGTAGTCTGAACAGTTTTTTCAAAGCAGTTTTTAATTTAATTAGGAAATGTTTTAACTTCCTAAGGATGAAGTATCCTTCTGCCTTGCAAATAAATATTCTTTTTTCATTATATTACTAGCTGGTGCCCGCGACTTCGCCCGCGTAACTTTGTAATTATAATTATATATAGTTTTCGAGTTTATCGCGAACAGACAGACAGATGCGGCGGAGGTTTTTGTTTTATAATATGTAGTGATGATAGTGATATACCAGGGTAATGTATTTCTGTTAATTTAGACAACTCAGGTGTACGGCAGAAACTCAATTGAGTTTATAGTGGACCTAAACTGTATACCGATTGTATTTTTTTTGTGAGTAAATAAAATAAAATATTTTTTTTTTCGGAAACACAACTTTGATATAAAATACTCTTAAATTAACTCCATAGTTAGCGTGACCTCGGAAAGATGACTTAGTGAACTGAATGGAACTGAACTAGATAGCGGAATTAACGTATTGGCAAGAGAACAATACTCACTTTGTTTTTATTTGTACTGGCCATCAAACTACTACAACATGGAACCCGCGTGCCATACAAAACACTACGAATTTTATGGAACATTTAAAAATAACATATGCGTAGAGCATGAACTGTCATTTATAACAAAACAAACATAATAATAAGTACGTAATTTAAAGAAAATATGACTTTACGTCAACCCATTAGAGTTTAAAATGAAATACTAGAAGTTGATCGTTACTACCTTTTACCATTGACGCGTGAAGGCAAGAGTCCGCCATGATTCTGTCAAAGGCGTTCTTTTTATGTGCCGCTTTGGCATTTGTGACGCAAATTCCATTGTAGTATTTCGATGGTACTGGCAAAAAGGCAATCTCTCACAATGTATCGGCTACGTCATGCATGACAGACGTAATCCAAAACACATCGCAATCCAATTATCATTATCTTATCTGTGCTCCTTTGTATTGTATTATTCGCAGCAATAATAACAGAATATATCCATATCACGGATATTGTTAGGCCTGTTAATAAGTTATTTCAGATAATATTAATGAACAGCTTTGTGGAGCATTCGCTAATCTGATTGGCTTTTATTTGTGTATTTGGGAAGATTTTAAGGATCTCTTTAGGCATATTTATTCGGCATGAGTTAAGTAATGAAGTGTAGTATTAAAAGGTGACAATTTTATTTGTAACTGCACTTAAAAAAATTGCATAGCTTAATTGAGGTAAGGTACGCTGCGATTCTCAATAATGCTAAGGCATGTTCATCTGGCATTAACAACCCTTTCAATAAAATAGCATTGAGCTATCGTTGGCGAGTAAGCGATGCCAAATTCTTTTATTTCTATTCCTTATCCTTCATATCAAGGTCAATATCAAGATTTATAAAGATTGAAATGCTTATACCTACATTTAAAAAATTATATAAATTCGCTCCAAACTAACAATAACACAAGGCCAGTGCCGAATTAACTTGTATAGGATTGCATGTGATAATGACGGTGGGCACTTACCATGAAGTGGACTGTCAGCATGCTTCATGGCTTATTTATGTAGCGATTATCAAAATAAAAATAAAAATAAAAAAATCCAAATAAAAAAAGCATAAGAGTTCTCCGAGAAACTCTTATGATCGTCATTATAATATCTGAGAAAAAAGCCAAGATGATGACGATCCTAAGATCCCCGAAAGAAACTCAGAGTACCATTCTTTTTGTCATCTTCAAAATAAAGATTAAAAAGTACTAGTACTATGGAAAATATTTTAATATTTTATGATAATTGACCAGGTTTTGTCAACAAAATAAATTCATATAAAAAGAACCGTTGTTTGTCTGTGCGTTTGTGCACGTCTATCTCAGAAACGGCTTAATCGATTTAAATTCGGTTTGTAGTAAGCTTTGAGTAACATGTTTTTTCATTACAATCGGCTTAAAAACAAAAAAATTACGCCCTATTGCGAATACCACGCGTAGGAAGTCGCGGGCACAGCTAAGTAGTTATTAATAAATTACTAAGACTGTATTAAATGTATGCGGAAGTGATACGAGTATAATTGGATTATCCAAGCACATGAATTTTATAGCAGATATTCCAGAAAATCAATAAAAGCAATCAAAACGTTTGCAAATCATAAATACTTACGACGTGCATGGCTTTTTTATTATCAATTTACTACGACACTCATATACATTTTACTTTTTCTGGCAACAATGTTCCAATATTAATATTGATAAACGTATCAATAATAATATTCTAAGTTCTTACTTGTTTTTTTTTTTATGTAACGTATACGACAGACAGTTCGCTCCTTAAAAACTAAAGGGCCATAAAACAAAAAATCCAAAAATGTTTTTATTATAAAAATACAATCTCAATCCTTCATATTGTATGTTGCAAAAAGACTTATTCCATATTTAGTATATTTTGATAATTTTTTATATATTCAAAAGTAACTTATATGCTTATATCTCTTCTAGTATTCAGTTTATTATAAAAGTACTTAAAACATTTAATGCTACTTAAAAATACGCTTCTAACGATGTATAATATGCATATATTTGATATATATCTAATAAGAAAAAAATAGACAAAGAATTTTTTTTTTTCGATTAGCTCTCCTGTAAAAAGTGTAATTTTGATTTGTGGCCCTTTAGTTTGTTACCGTTGCCTTTTAAACAAGGAAATGGAAGTATAGTCACCGCATTTGATTATAAATATTACTTATTAATATTTTCCATCGTAAACCATTTGTTACATACCATAAAACTGCGTTTCATTGCTTTGTCGTAATAAAGGACGAAATGATTCATCAAAATTTACGAGCATCAATGTTTCTTCGAGCTATGAAATATACAAATGTTATTTAACAGTCGACAGATAACTAAATACGGTATCTTTGATATATGGTGTAGCATGAATAGACATATGGATTTGAATAATAAACTCAATCTATCTTTGCAAAGTATAGGTAATATTATGTCATTTAGATGTAGATAATTATGATCCTTCAATTTATAGTCGGTAACTATCAAAAATCAATTAAGCGTTTGCTACATTCGCAAACTTTCCTTTTAGTACAGTCTAAGTGGCGAACACTGTTCATTGCGTATTCAGATGAATCCATTATCCACAAAGAACTACTGTAGCCCACATAGACACGTTTTAGTTCTTGCATCGATCTATATAATCAGAAATTTAATTAAAATGTTTTTTTTTTTTTTTCATATTGTGCTTTAATTTACATACCCAATAATAAGTGACATACCCAATAATAAGCGCCTCTTTCACAAACGTCAAGTAGACCAAACTGTCATTTAAAGTCACCGGTAACCGGGGATAATGGAGCTGATATACCTTTGTTTGTACGGTAAACGTCCCAAACATTAAATAGAAAATAATAAAAAAAAATCGCCTATCGAATGATGCAGTAAACCGAGTGTTATTCAATATAACAGAAAATGATTTCTAAATGTAACTAATCAACACTTTACATGTAGTTTGTGAAAGAGGCCCTAAGCCTAAGAAAAGGGCCAAAACCAAAAAATAACTTTATTATAATAAAAAATAAACCAGTATATTCTCCTCTGCATATGAGTGTTTTAGGGACTTTACATCTAGCTCAATATTTTAGATATTTTATGTAGATGAGGCCTATCCATGGTAAATGGGATTTGAGGAAAATAATTAAAACATATGTATACTTTATGATTTCATTGTTTATAATAAATCGTGTTAAGGAAATATTTTGATGTAAATAAAAAAGCTCAAAGCTCATAGTCACTCCATTTTTAAATCCCAGCCTTCTTCAGTGACGTCAGTCAGTGGCAGACGCAATCGATGGACTTGAATTTACGACATTCGGAATAGTGCTTCAGACCTCTCGATTTATCACCGAACCGTGAGATTGTGTTTACGTATTCCAAAAGTAATCTACAACCGCAGAACTCAAGAGTTGACTTAAGGGTAAATCCATGTAACATGAGTGATCATTATTTAATTCTCTAAAAAAATGCGTGTTTCTAAAACCATTAATTTTGCTAATGATCTCATATGTAAGACATTTAATAAAAACGGATTTGATTTTTAATATTCTTATTTAATTTAAACGGAACAGAATTTTTATTGGGTACATACTAGCCTAAAAGCTGATGTCGCCAAAGGTAACGTGAGTTACCAACAATTTTTATTGAAACTAAAAAAAACTAAACCTAGAAAATTCAAAATAAAACAAGACCCACATTTTAGGCTTTATAACATCGAAATTTCCATTAAGGGGGTAGTTGATATAATTATAAATAAGGTATGCTAGCTTTGTTAGTTTCAATAGGGAAGTAAAAATGTAACATGAGTTACCATGGAATTACCCTTAAGTTAAACTTGAAGAAGTTAGTGTATAACTTTGTCGAAATTACTACGTATCTAATAAGCACAATCGTTACATAATACATGATAATATAGTCTGTAATCTTAATTTACATTTACCAACGAACTAAGTAACTTACATAAACAATTTTATTCTTAACTAGGTGGTGTCTGTGACTTCGTCCGCATTCTAAAACCTGAGAAAATATTCTGACGTCTTTATCGCTGTGGTGACGGTGGCGCGTTTTATTTTTAAATTATTTTTGCATTGAGAAAGGGTAAAGGGACCCTTTCTCAATGCTCAACTGAGTAAACAAAAATAGTCAGAAGGAAAGCAAAGGGAAAACGATGTAATGGCGCGGGTCGGGTGTTGCTATGCAGTGTTTCGGTGATCGTTTTCGGCCGCCCAAAATTTACCCAGAGAAAGAATCAGATTCCTTTGAAATCAAGCTATAAGTTAAATATTGGAGAATAGATAGTGTAATCATTATTTTTTAAAATTATTTAATTAATTTAAATTTTTTAAGCCAGTCTTCCGACCTTTAGGGAAAACCGCCTCACCTATTTGATAGTAGGTTACTTTCGTTACCTATTAATAAAACCAACGCAACAAAGCTTGCCAGGGGCTGCTGATTTTGATAGGATAAGGGATAAGGGATAGGGAGGGTCACTGTTACAGGTACTGCTGTCATTTCAGGATCATCTTCTTGAGCTGTAACTGAACTTGTAAGTTACAGAACTTAGTTAATTGGCGAAACGGGCTACTCCTTAGTTATAGTGAAGCGCAGTGTGCACTGCCACTTTACTATTTTGTTTTATTTTTTCGTTCTGTATTTTACATAAGAATTTATTAATAGCAAAGGTTATTAAATATTTAATTCATGAAATCATAAGCCACTTTTAAATTTTATCTCATTAAACAAACAATCTGTCAAGTAACTTTCTCCAATAAGCCCAAAAGTTATGAATGAAAGTGTCTGCCTCGGGGTTTGACTCAAAATTCGCCAAGTACTTTTCACCCAAAAGTTACAGCTGATAACTTTATGCAAATTAAAGGAAATGTTATTAAGTTTATCGGAAAATGATTTAATACTTATTATACTTATTAAAAAGTTTGCGACTGCTGCACTTTTATAAATTAGAAGATAGCTTAACGAGGACCTAAATAAAAAATAAACTTATCGTATGATTGTATCTGTTGTACCTATAAAAAAGGTAAAAAATGTAAAAGTTGTAAAAAAGGTGCATTGTACGTTACAATTGGATAATTTGACAAAGAATGCAATTTGGACTTAGTTTTGCTAAGGTACACACTGCGATGAATATATTTTCGAATTGGATACATCTATTTATTTTTTATTTTATTTTATTGTAGAGTGCGAAAATCACATATACATATTATTATGTATAATAAATATGAAGTCTACTATCTAATGCTAGGTGACACCATATTGATTTATGTTATTTTTTTATATATTTACAAATAATCTATACTAAATAAAAAACAAAACTTACTATTGAACCTAAAACAAGAAACCTTAAAAAATATATAATATAATAACTTAAATATATTATTAAAAGCAGTCCCTTTAGGCAAGGTTAAGTCCAGATATAAATATCACATAGGATACTACAGGATGAGAGAATGGACAGTTTTTGCTCTTGCTAAGGCGTCAATGTATGTCAGACTTTATATTGCTTTACAATTATTTTGTGAGGCGTTATTAAATCTTTTATTTTTCAACGCGAACAAGTTGCTAGCACTAACTAGTCAATAATTATAATATGTAGGTAATATAATTCAGCAAAACAGAGAATCTAATCCTATACTTAGCTCTCAGTCAGAATATACGTAGAAGTAATATAATGAAGACAAGAAAGTGCCCGTTCAAGAAAGAGCAGTATCTCGAAGTGGGTCAGCGGACCAAACACCTGTGTCGTCTCCACGAGCTACAGTTTCTTTAATTGTTCACTTCGGCTTTTCAGATTATATGGAATGATCGTTAAATATTAAATAAGAGCTTTCTATCAAAAATCAAAATATTTATTTATCAATTAGGTTTCCACAAGAAACTCTTATGATCGTCATTATAAATTTAAATTTACCAGGGTTTCGGAAAAAAGCCAAGATGACGATCCTGAGAAGGAACCCCGAAAGAAACTCAGGATAATATAAAATAGCACAATTCACTTATTATAGTTTTTTAATACTACGAACTCCGAATCGCTTAAATCCAGGCTTCTTTGTCGCTTAAATAATCAGTAATTTTATAATAGCCTTTCGAGAGGAGTTTAGTTTTAATGACACATTTAAATTTATTTATGAGATAAGGCTCTGATTATTTGAGGTAGTTTATTATAAAACCGTACACTTTGACCCATAATAGAATTACTTATCTTGTGGAGTCGCGTATCTGACAACTATTCAAATTCTATTGTAATCTTTCTCACGGCATATTCTATTACATAGAATTGGAAACAGCTACTGTTGTAGGTAAATAGAGAAGCGAAAGTAATCGCGACACAGGATTTTATCTTTATTATCTTGTTATACATCTTCATTCACATTTTTTTTATTATTATAAAATATTGTATTGTATATTTCAAAATTTCAACAACAACCTTTTAATAAACATCATGTATTTTTATGGCCATTTGATTCATCACAAACATGACGGACTTACTAACAATCAACAAGCAAGAACGGCTAAAATTTAACAACTATTTTTTTTGTTTTAACTTTTGATTCTAATTCATAAAAATAATCCTCAAAATTTGGCAACTGGGTTGTAGTGTAAACCAATTGTAATAAATATCAAATTTTATTCACTCCAATAAAATTTGATAAGAAAGCTTTGATTTTGTTGTGATGTTAATTTTTTTTTTGTTAAATTTAAAAAGATTTTAGAAGATTGAAAAAATAATAGTAAATTATAATGTTATTATTTACGTGCATTTGCTACAATTTATACAGAGTTTTTTACACAAGTAATAAAATAAAATTAGTTATTTACTAGCGTAAGCTTATTATGATTTAATATTGCAAACTGCTACTATTACAACATTTAATAATTAACCGTAAATCGCAATTTCATTTTCGTTATTTTAACAATGTTATGTATTCATGTCACGCCAGTTCATTGCAATTCAGGTGTGATTCACCTGAATTCACCAACTATAAACAAAACCTAAATTAAAATTTTTAATTAAAGATTCGAAAATTAAAACAAACTGGTTGTATTTTACAAACAAATTTTACAATAGTTACAATAGTTTCTTGCCGAGTACCTACTTCCCACTAGAAGCACCATTCCGAACCGATTGTAGTTTATCTTATAATACTAAGCAAGGAATACTTTTTGACGAAAATCTAGGGTTAGGGGTTTTTTAGGTCTAGAAATCGCTCTGTCAGGGTCATATCTTTGAGAAAATTCGTTTTAGGTAGTTTTTTTAATGGAACGGTTACAAAAGTAATACAGTTTGCTCGTTTGATAATAAAGTAAAAAACTTTAAACCAATTGGCCAAAGCGAAGCTCGGTCACCCAGTCTAGTAATTTTATAAAATGTGAAATATTTGACGAAGATAAATGTTTTTTTAAAAACTTACATTGAATAAATATTCATTTATTTATTTAATAGAATAATCAAAACAGAAAAAAAATCTCTGAATCTTTAGATTTGAAAGTCTTTTATTGATTATTGAAGATTGAAAGTATTATTACGTACTCTTTATTAAAGAGTACTTCTTTTTCCAAAACGTACTGGAAGTAAGAAATAGCAATTAATTTAAAGAAAGACGTCGTAAAAGAAATTTATTATCTTAATGGTACATTAATACAGGTGCTGAGTGAACCTTCGCGCAGTTTGAATTATTAACCACTTCGCACCCAAAAGCACCCCAAAAGTGCCTACGCTAATTAGGCCTTGCGTTTTAAGAAGCGAGTCAATGTATGACATCATTCAAAACGCATATTCTTGTCAGGCGTTAATTTTTCATTATGTTTTTGATAATCCCTCGGAAACATTGTTTTTTCTAGATGAAAGAATGACCTTTTCTGTATTGTATTGTTGAGTAGTTAAGGCGTGAAGGAGTAACAAACACTCAAAATCACATAAAAAGAACCTATTTTCAGCGATAAAATAAAATTATAAATAATGAAGATAGAGATTCGCAAATTTGTTTTTTATCGGAAATTTACTCTGCTTTATGAATTCTTTTCACATTTTCGTTATCGCTTACACTCTTACAGTTTTGTAGTTATTATCGAAAAACTGAATGCCTTTTTTTCTAATCTTAATGTTTTTATAAAAAAAAAATTATAAACATTTTATTAATACATTTTTCTAGACATCATTCCGAATCCAATGAGCTATCGCACATATTTTTAGGAGCTAAAAATATTTTTACAGGGTTTTTGTTAGTGGCCCTCTTTCTTTGTGGCCCAGTGAGAAAAGTCATTAAAAGACAAACAAAATCATAAAAAAATCTTCTTAATTTTTAAATTTTTTATAAATTGAAGCAATTGTAAATTTTACATATCCCATTTTTTAGTCACTAAAGATCAATAAGGTTTTAGAGAGACACGCCGAACGCGTCTCAAATTCAAATAAATCGCTATGTAATGAGAAAAAAATTCGCTGTACTGGAATAATCCGCTTGTTAGGCACCATTGTTGGGGACCCTTGCACGCTTTGCCGAGCTTTTTAAATACCAAACACGTTTTATTTGGAAGTTTGCATATATTTTTAAGTGAATATTTTTACGATGAAATATTAAATGTATTTTTTAATGCTACTATGTATTCTCTGCATATTGTAATTGGATCTCTTGTAGTGCTGACTCTTTCAACTCTTGTGAGCATTTTGGTTCGAATTCGTATTTTGGTACTTATTTTAAAAAATACTACTTAAAAACAATAAAAAACAAAAATCTACTTTCTAGAGTGTTGATTAGAGGTACTTACGATAATAAAACTACTTTAAAAAAACCTTATGCTTCGGTTGTCTCAGTTTCTTACTAAAGCGCTCCTTCTGGACAGTTTAGTATTCTATTCATTATTATATATGATAATGGCTGATATACTTTATTCACGTGTGAAAGGTATGTTAATAAACCAGTTCACTTTGTCGAAGGCATCTGCAATATTCCCAAAATCCACAATTATGCAGATTATACAAATTGCTATTAGTCAAATTCCTATTTGTCATAAGGCTGGATTTAAATAACATAAATTATGATAACTTTATTACGTACTAGCTGGCGCCCGCGACTTCGTCCGCGTTGAAAAAGAAAAAAGTAGCCTATCCTGTGTCCTTTACGTCTAAATATTTGTCTACCAAATTTCATGAAAATCAGTTAATTCGTTTAAGAGTTATGGAGGAACATACATACATACAATACCTACACTTACAGATTTATTATTTGTATTGATGACTAGTATTTACCCGCGACTTCGTCCGCGTCCGATCGCTACATAACTTCACATAGGAACACCAGCTGGACTAATCTGAAGATTGTCTGAAAGTTTCATCAAATTCGGTTCAGCGTTTTTGGAGTTTATAGGAGACATACATACACTTATATACACACATCGCCTTTTATTTAAAAAAAGATAACTAAATACATCAATACATTTTTGTACACTATTTTAGTTGATACTTGTACCTATATGATTAAGTGGGAGGCATATTAATTTTTTTTTATATAGACTCCTAAAAATATATATAAAAAAGTATATAAAGTAATCCTTCTGCAAAGTTTCTTAAATATTTCTATGTTAAAATTAAATTTTAATAATAATATGGTGTCTTCATAAGGACATTGCATCCTTATGAACACATAAGTGTAGTTATATGGATATTGTTGAATATTTATCATGTCTTGAAACATATTTAAATTTCTTCATAGCAACAGCCGACGTTGAAACGAGATTAAATTTGGATTTTATTAGAATATTTATTATGTGGAATATTGTCTGGTAAAATTTTATGTTTTCTTTATTAAAAACATACTAGCTTTGACCCACTACTTCGTCCGCGCCCTTATTGTGTTAAAACATTTACTCAATCTTCACAGCTTTAATATTTTTCTAAGGCCTTCCATAGTGGACTAGCAACGTGAACTATTATAGTCCGTATCTCTTTAAACGAGGATGGGCCCTGAGGCTATGAAACATAATGTTATTATGTATATGACACATTTAGTCGAATGTCCTTTATATCCTACTAATATTCGCTGTGTGGATGTTTGTTACTTTTTCACGCAAAAACGACTGAACGTAATTTTTTTATGGCATGTAGAGTGCAAGTGGATCACAGAAGATACAGGTTCAAATCGTGCACATCTGCTTCTTCGGTTTCATAAATTAAATGTGACTTTGAGCTTCCATACACGGAGGAAAGCCTTAGGTACTTGGAGCCGTAATTTTCTTAAATTCATATTTAGAGTATAAAGATTCTAATTTAAGACCTATAAACATTCTCAATGAGCAACTTCGAAAACCTCGAACCTGTACAGAGATTTCCTTCTATACTTATTTTAAATGGTTTTTTTAGTAAAGGTTACCATTATTTTTTCTAATTTAAACCAGGTGTACCTAATGTCCGACCGAACAAAATAAATTCGCAATTTAAATGAGTAATTTTACGGTTCAAACGAACGAGCCTATTGTTCGAATTTTACGGTTCCGATTTTTACAGGAAAATTCAGAATATTTTTCCAATTGTTATTTTCTTTACATTAATTTTTGAAACTAAATAACCCCGATTTGACCCTTGTGAATGGTTAATGAAGCCATTTTTAAAATTGTTAAAGTCATCTTTTTATAAAATGTGATATTTCTGATGAAATCAATTTAAATAATATTTTTAAATATTGAAAGTATTGTTGCTTTAGCACAACACAATCATGTTAGCTGATAATGTTAGCTGTAAAGAAATATAATATTAAACATATTTCCAAATACCGACGAAGGATATTACCAATTTCAGATTATGTGGGCAATTTGCGGATATAAGTACCACTGGTGGAGAGAGCAGTTCCCTAAAATGAAGTGCTAATTGTATTCGCCTTTATGGACCATTATTGTTGCTGTATGTTACTCAGAGAAGCGTTTAACGATCAAGGCTACTTTATTGTATAGATTCGTCCTTACAGAACATTGTTCTTGAACAATGTCAACATTTTACAAGTACAGGGAAGTGACATTCAAGCGGGATAAAAGGCGAGTTTCAATCTTGATATCACCTATAAGAAAGAAAGATGGAAGCACGTTTTATTTACTTCACAATCAATAGGCTTATAATTTATGATACTTTTGCCAAGCATTGGCATTTTTAGATAGCTGGTGCCTGCGGCTTCGTCTTCGTAAAATATTTATTGAGTCTCGAAGATAATGAACCGTAATGAGATTTGGAAGCAATCTCAAAACCTTGGTGTTGGAATTTATTAATCATTGCCAATACATTCAAACCCTATGTCTTACAACGATAAAATCACAAGTTCAAATACTTTACAACAAAAACATGTTCGCAAATTTATCTGTCTTCCATTCTGTGGAGTTGGCAGGATGCCAGGAGCCTGCGACCTATATCCAGAGGAGGTCAATAGCCTTTGGCCAATAACAGTTTTTGTTTATACCACCCAATTATAAGGGTCGTAATCTCATATGGTGTTCGAACAAGAAACTTCTCAGAAACTTTTGTGCAGTTCCGCCTGCTCAGTGTCAAGAAGGTACATTTATACGTACATATATTTTTTGTATAATATACAAAATATATTTAAGATTTTTCTATATTAGATTTTGCATTTTGCATTGCATTTTTTATATTAGATTCCGCGCCAATTTTACTAGATGTTAAAACTTTTTATTTTTATCCTACAACGTTGTCTTATTCCTTACAACGTGTATTCAACATTAATTTCATGATGATCGATCGAGTAGTTAAGACTTGAAATCAAAACAAACTTACTTTCGTATTTATAATATTAGTTACGATAAGTAGGTATATATACTATCAAACTAGTACGTTACCAATATACTATATTATGTACTATAAATGTGACTACCTTGTACTACATAGGAATCAATGGCTTTTGCCAGATAGTATACCATTACTATCTCGGAACATATTTCAAACAATATAAGAATGTTATTTGACAGCTTCTAGTTTAATATGTGTCTAACAAAATTCTATTTTCGGTTGTTCTTTAATCTTTGCTTTCTTTGCCTGCATCAATTGACAGATTGTTCTTGCTCTTAAATCTATTGTGCTCGAATATACGGTTTTGTAGTCATCTCGCACGACACATGTGCGAAAGGCCAACTTTAAATTTAAATTATTAGTTGTCATTTCTCACACATATTTTTTTCTTGGCTGCGTCATGACACTTTCATAAAATAGTAGTGGGCGACATACTAATATGGAAGAATGAGTACCTACTTAATTCTTTGAAAGTAATAAATTATAATATGATAATAAAAATTATGACTAAATTAAAAAATACAATTTTCATCAAATGATTGTGTATAAGCAATGTTAGCACAACAAAATTCAGCTGCTGATTTGCATAACAGTACCTTCACGTTAATAAATTCAAAAAAACGTTTAAAAAAATTATACTGTTTTTAATGTTTTTGTAGATTATAATAAGCTGTTAGGTTTCCTACTAAATAAATAATCTAATATGTTTCAGTAGACTTATGGTCCATATAGATATGGACTGAGAAGTTTCCTATAGAGAAGATTCTCACAGTTACAGTAGGTGGAAGTATAGGAAATCATTTTGTATGTGATTCACTATGTTAAATAAGGTTATTATCTGAAATTACTGGCGAAAGAACAAAATTATGATCAATATTATTACGCGAAAATCAGTAGATAGTGTTAAAAATCGCTTTGCTATTTATAGACGATTTTGTTTTTATAAGAATATAATGTTTGTTACGCGCTTGTAATTCAATAATTGTTCAAGTAAAACGTTTTTTTTTTGTTAAATATTTAATCTTCAATAGAAGAAATTCACACATAAGAATTTTCTTTACAATTTTTGTTCAGTCAAACAATTCTGTATGTTTTCATTATGTGCATAACTTTATATTGCTTCATTCCAGCTTGAGAAAGAACAATTAAAACTTTAGAATAATAAATACGTTAATAACTCGAGCGAGCATCAGACTAATTCGTCGGGAGCGAAAAACGTCAGATTAAGATGAAAGAGGTCGACTTTAAAACGGAGCTCTTTGTAAAAGAAACTTCTTTAGACACAATAAAATTACGAAACGAGGAAAAGTTAACATGAGTTAACATAATAATATTCTGTAACCCAGTGAGCTTCACACTTGGCTACAGATACGGCAGACACGGTCTTAAATCCCTGTCGGATCTGTAATTGTTTTTCGATTTCTTGTGTGTATATTTTATTTGTATAATTTGGCAGGTAGGCTGACAATCCACTTGATAGTATAACACAAACTAATGTGTTATTTCCATTAGTTTTTACAAATGTAAAGAGCATTACGATACCTTAATTCGCAAAACGAATAACTCCACTTTTGGTTGAAAATGATTTTGAACTTTGACAAACTTTGAAAATGAAACTTAATGACAATTAGAATTTAATTTTTAAAAGGTCTATCGGTTAATACGAGCCATAATTTCCAATGTAAAATTGTCTTTTTTCTTTTCTCGTATCATACAAAAAAAATTATAACGTTTTTGGTCTCCCCTGTAAAGTTTGCCTCAGAGGAGTTATTTGCTTTGCGAATTAAGGTATCGATTAAACGAGGAAGGTTATATGCCTAATTTGCATTAAAAAAAATCGCACCCGTCCGAAGCCGGGAGTGGGTCGCTAGTTTAAATTAAAATAAACCATTAAACTGAACTAACTGAATATTCGCAAGTTTATCCAGTAAGACAAACATTTGATATTCAAAATCAACTTATTTGAGCAAATGTTTACAATGGACCTGACCCATGCTATTGTTGAATTCAATGATTTTAGGTACTTAATATTCTGTTCTATGTTGTAAGCAATATTTCCGAATTTCTCGTTTCCACTATCCTTAACATTGGATTATAGTAGTTCATACCTATAAGCTGTGGAGTGTTATGTGTCGTTCCTCGGGAGACCAACTTATTGGTAGCGAGCCAACTCAACCCAGTACATTTTATGTAAAGTCACTATTCCCAATCCTATAGTATAGTATAGTGTATAAAATATTATTTATGCGTAGTTCAGACAAGCATTTTATTAAATTACATTAAATTATTGGTACGTAATAAAATAAATATAGAAACTAAGAATACAAAATTCTAGATACGTCATACATGTTCATGCAAGTAATTTGTAAATACTTAGTTTATTTTAAAAATACAGTTGTATGTTTAACTAGAAGAGTTTTTGAGAATGTCAGTTATCATTCTCGAGTTTGTGGAAACATTTCCAGAAGTCTTTCAATTCAATTCAATTCAATTATTTATTGCGAAACCATAATGTATAAAGATGTTATAAAAATAAAGACCAATGTTATGGACCCTGTTGGGTATGCAACTTAGGGACTAGGAGAGAGGAAGCTTGTTTTTTTGTTTGGAATAAAAGAATAGAATCCTTCAAAATGTGGGTATATAGTCGTATGTGGCAGATAAGGTTTCAAATAAGAAGACATAAAGGACAGAGAAGTGGTTCGCACTAAAAACCTGTTCAATAAACTAGGGCAGTTTCTACATCTGCCTAGAAGGCCTTCTAGGACACGACTAAAATACGCAGAACAATATTTGTACATAAAAATATAAAACAATGTTTTTAAAAATACAGTCCATGTTTTACAATAGGAAATTTTCACTGTCCATAAGACCTTGGGCTTTTAAAATCTACACGTACGCAGTAATAGTCAGTTCCCGTGTAATGTGCGAATAGCGGTAAAGCACATTTTACTCACATAAAATGTTACACGTTTCACGTTTTAGTAAATTGTTCCGCGTACCATTTTCTAAGAGCTCGTATACTGTAGGTATATACTACATATTATACAATTTCACACGTCGAATATTCCATCCCTCCAACACGTATTTTAAGGCTTTCAGAGCAATGAACTACCATAGCAAATGATTTATTAAATTTTCACTTTGTAAAAACTTCAAATAGGTAAGTTCAAAAGCTTCAAAAGCTTTCAAAATTAGGTTTAAGTAAATAAATATAATTATTAATTAAAATATTTTATGGAAGGTACACTGCTTTTCTCAATTATTTGGGTCTACTATGGGCGGCAGCGCACTTGCAGCATCTAAGTATGGCGTTGCTTATGTTTTAGGCGACGGTAGCCACTTGCCATCGAGGGGACCCTCAGCCTATCTGTCGAGCTTAGCATAAAACATTTAAAAAAAACCTACATTATATAGAATCCATTTATAATGGAAAATTAAAAATAAGATACTAATTTAAACTAGTAAAAATTTTCAAATCTCTCTTAAAATTGAATTTATTTTAAAACCAGTTAATTAATTTCGTTTGTGTCGATTTCGATTCGATTTACATATTAAAATTTGTCTGTTTGTGACATTACTTGAAGAAGCCTTAACTAGATTCTGAGTGTGTAGCGTAGTTGATTAGATTTTGTAGAAATCTGGTGCAAAACGCGTTTCGAGAGTCTTCACAACTTTATCACTAGTATATTTATTATCAACTAGCTCCACGCTCCTGGCTTCGCCCGGGTTCAAAACAAAAACTATCCTTCGTTTAAGTTTTAAGTTGGACCACATTTAACATAGTTACTAAGTTTTATCAAAATTGGTTCATTTTAGGAGTTCTTTGGGGTCAAAAAAGTGACACAAATTTTTTATATATATAGAGATATGTATATACAAAAATAACTCCGTCTCTCTGTTAGGTTTTAATGGACAAATTAAAATCTAAAAAATCTTAAGTTGTGTTTCTTTTAACTACTTTAAAATTCACTCTTTCTTGTGACATTTTATAAATAACAGTTTTATTTTCTTTATTTTGTTTTTTTAGTCTATAACGACTACAAATTTCGGCTGAATTATTCGTTCAGCATAAATTCAGATATTAGCAAGAATTATAATAACATTCATGCAAACAATGGCATTATAATTTTGAAAGCTTATTTCCTGCGCCATTCCGATCACAGGCTTGTTTGTAAGTACCAACCAAACAGACGGAAATAATGAATATCTTCGAAACAAACTTTGGCACTTAACTAGAAACCGCGTTGTCATCATAATATCGATTTATTCATGGCACCACTGAGCTCTCGCATCATATTGACAAGAGGCTACGGTTGGTATATTCTATCTCGTTTTTATAATATTGTTAAAAATACTTTTATCTCAGTAACATATTTATGTAACTTTATATAAGTAGGTATTTGTTTTTAACTAGGTAGAGCCAACTTCGAGAAGGAGGTCAGTCGTCGAATCCTGCTCGGATGGGCAGCGTTCAGAAGCTCTGAGACATTTCTAAAATTCCTCAGTGTCTCAAAACTAAAAAATTCGACTATTGCGTGTTGCCAGTGATTACATAATTATGGCGCTGAAATGTGAGCTCATCTATGTGCCTCATAAGAATGCTCAACATCTCAGTTAAAAAGCCATTCAGGGCAAGCCAAAGCGACTGACGGTCTGTCTAGTTTGTGTATACGGAATGCAGTAGGTCTTATAGCCCAACAAAATAAGGAGTTCACTCGCGCTCTCCGCCCTCTATCTCGAAAACGATTCAACGTATAAAAAATTTTTTTAAACAAAAGTTGTAGGGAATTTAATGGTCTACAATATTGATTGTACATACAAATAGCGAAAACCCCATAGGAAACGAGATATTTGCAAAAAATGTACAAACAATCGATTTTTGTGAACTTTGACCTTAGATTTTAATAGACGCGGACATACCATAAGTAGGTTTTGAGACAAGACAACTTAGGATATCTTAATACAAGTTTATACGAGTTTATAGCTGGGTATCTCGAATTCCGAGATTCTTATCTAGTTTTGACTAATTTGAGTGGGTTATTAAGTCAAACTAAACTAATATAATTAAAGACATTCATGAAACGCGGTCTGTCTTATTTTGCAACATTTGTAGGTACACGTTTGTGGTTATGTACGCTCAAAGGGTGAACTGAATTACGTTAAATCGCGTGAGCCTTTCAAATGCTCGAACTTTGGGACGACGACGGGATATTTCGGATGAGACAATCTGAGACAGCTGGGGCACCTACAATTTTACGGAAGATAAACATGTGAGTAAAGGTATCATTTTTTTTTTTTGCATTTTATTACTTCAGTTCAGTACGAAATTATCTGTCTCCAAATTAATGAAAGTAGATCATTATGAAAGAGCAGCTAACAACTAATCTCGTCCATTATAATTTAAAGCTTCAGCCGCTTTGTATTTTGGTGGTTCACTGCGTTTCAAGCAACATTATAGTGCTGAATGGCGTTTAGCATTCAACATAGAACACTAAATGACTCGGAAATTAGAGACGTACTACGTTTGAGTTGAATGAGCCACTCATTATGTAAGAGCAATTTTCCAATTTATTTTCCTAATTCATTAAACAAAACTCGTTACTATATAAGAACCAAACGGAAAACAAAATACAATATCTTAATCAATACTAATAATAAATATGTAAGTGTAGGTATTGTATGTATGTATTTATGTTCCTCCATAACTCTTAAACGATTTAACTGATTTTCATGAAACTTGGTAGAACTTCATAGAATAGGCTACTTTTTATTTTTCAACGCGGACGAAGTCGCGGGCGCCAGCTAGTTCTATAATAAGAGTCAAACAGATGTCTTTCGGTTAAAATAGTAAAAGAAAAATGGGAATTCCCGGAAAAAAATTACGTTTTTTCGGGTAATTTTACCAATTTTCTTCTTCACTAGAACCCTTCTCGGATTTCAAGGAATATTAAAAAAAATGCCGATTTAATACAGCCGTTCTCGAGTTTATCGCTTAGCAACACATAGAAATTCATTAACGTGCCTCAGCTATAGGCGACTTGCTATCCAATGGTCTGTCTAACATTTATTTATAAATTGTTTGCCAGATTTGTTAGTGTTGGTTTTCACTTACAAAGAAACATTGTACAAGGTAAGGGTTTAATAAAGTATTAATTCACATTTAAATCATTTGATTTAATCTTATGAGTCGGTCACTCCGAGGCCCTCACGAGCAATCAAAACAAACACTAGTGTGTATATAACGTTAGTTCACTGCGTTGTAATGTTTGTAGAGAAGGCTAATTATCCAAACATAGTCCCTAAATTAGTTTAGGCGTATACTTTCAGCAGAAAATGACTGTCATTATAAGTTCTAGTTATACTAACACGTATACATAATTACCTACCTATATTAACTTAATCTTAAAGAATATTTTGTACTATTTTTTCTTCAAGGATTGTGTGCAAAAATTGAATATAACATATAAATTGAATATAATATAAATAGACATTTATTTCAAAATAATCAATTTTGTGTAAGTTCTAAATTATCGACTAGCTGGAACAATGAGATTGGCCATTATTATTAAATTTTATTTATTTATTTATTTATTTTATTGTAGGGAAATTTACAGGTATAATTACATAGTAACAGTGATGAGTAAATAGCTTAAACCTAATAAAAAATTTCCACTTATAGATAGCAAACTATAGTCTAATAACAACGATAATAAGAATAAAAGTAAAAATGAAATAAAAGTCAAGGTAGGCCATTGAAAAATTTATCAGCTATAATATTTTTTTGTTTTAACTATGGAACTGCGGAACAGGTCAACTTCTGTATCGCTAATAACACTTAAAACATTTTATTTAAGTATAAATAAACTGTTTTAATTAAAATGTCTAATTATTCAGGTTCTTGAGTAATTGTAATCTTTTGTGAGGACGATAGCAGAACTCGGATGAATAATTGACGGGCAATTTTCAGATGCTAATTCAAATTTGCCTTCAAAGGTCTTTAAGATGAGTATTTTACACAAACGTTGGTTATTAATTACAAATACATACGTATATAGGTTAAACTAAAACTTTCTCATGTTATACACAACAAAAACAGCAACATGTAATTTCTTAAGCTTTTATTTCATTAAAAATAAAAATTAAAATAAACTATTAACAACATTTCTTTATGTTATGATTACACACAATACTTACAAAATATTTAAAAAGTTAGAAGTTAGGCATTAAATTAGAATCACTTATTCAAGGACGTTGAAGGCTAATCGTTTTCAGGGAATATATATGTACAACAGTAATGTGGCATATGTGATGTTCCGCGAACTGTACCCTTATAATTCTCCTTAATATCGTAAGTAATAGAATTGTTGCCCCAATATATCAACATTACGAACAATACTCGTAAAACGCTTTGTAAAGACCATTCGTTCCTTTCTGAATAATATAGTGCGGGGAGATTTATTGCCGCTGTATTGGGCTGGTAGACACTCTCCCAACGCCATTGTCACAGAAAATACGCCAAATCTACGTGATGTTGATGTATAACCCTGAATAATAAAGTCGAGGCCACACAATAATTGTATATCTGCTTTGGTAATTAACATATACATCAATTCAATATTCTATTAAGGCCTGTCTGTCGACTTTAATAATAAAAAACCACAATAACTGATCAGTAGTTTTGACATGCATGACCCAACTGCATAGCTGCTGTAACTAAAAAGTGTAACTTAGTTCTTACTTAGAGCTTTAGATTCATATTCTTTTAGTTTTGTCTGTGTACAGTCGGCTGCAAAAGTCGATTAACACATTCAAATGTGCAAAACAACAGAACACTCAACGCGTCGTTGTCACGACTATAGAACAAACTTCACGTACAAACGATCGTAAAAAGCTTAAGTAAGTAAGTTGAGGGTTCACTTGTTTTGCACTTTTGAATGTGTTAATGGACTTATGCGGACGACTGTACCTATAATCTATAGATCGTGTATCAGCTATAGAATGTTTAATAGACTATCAACTTGCCGTCGTTTCTTATGAAATAAATGATATTAATTTTAATCTTTTTATAAATCTAACAATCTACTAAACACTTTTATTCAAAAAAAATATACCAAAAAAAAATACCAAATTAAATCTTGTTCTATTTAAGTATACCTACTAATGTGGAGAAGGATATCGATTAGAGAGACTCAATCAGCTTTACTATTCTCATGTAAATTGGGGACGATTCACACGATCAGTGCAAAGGTTTTCTTTACTCCGACAATTGTCAGTATATCCTTTGTGGATTTATCTTGAATAGAAAGCGTCAATATATCTATATATCTATAAGAATTTATGAGGAACAATTGAATGAAGTGTCCTTTTTTTTGAATGTTTCATTCGATAGAAACAGCTGACTAAAAGCCTTAGAATTAACCTCTAATAAATATTATTACAAGCAATTGATATTCAGTGCCTCCGGAACAATCGTAATAGGATTATCTTTGAGCGTGTAGAGGTTTATCAGAATCTCATGGCAAATGAACTAAACCACCTTATTTTTAAGGTGGTTTAATTTTTATTTGTCAAGAGTCGGCATATTAAGTATTTATACGAGTTTTAGGATTATGATTTTAAACATTTTTGCCATCAGATTCTGATATACCTCTAGTTGTTAACTGTTGGCTACTTGTTAGCTGATGAAACTCTTCCAATGATCTTCTTTCTCCAACATTGGATGTTATTTAATTGTAAGGCTCATCGAGTTTTTAATCATAGAATGGGCAGATTGAAGTGACAGTACTATTACTATACTATAGTCATACAGTACTATTGTCAGTACTATTCCTGTGTTTCGGTGCCTGAGTAAGGGTCCCATTCTCCCATTCTTATCTAGTCCCTTATGCTTTAACATCACATCTTCAAACAAGTTTTAACCTAAGCCTGATCTAAGGCACCTCTGAGATCATCCTTAGTAAGATCTCCACTTCTGATGGGTCATCTGAATACGTATATACGTCCCACTTATATTTTTTCAATTCAATTATTTCAAGATGTAGTATTAAATATTAATATTACATTTTTCTTTAGCCTTGGAATTTTTCAAACATTAGTAATGGTGAGCTTAACCTACATTTGAAATAACACAACGTCACAAAATGATAAATAAAACATATGTTTGTGAAACTTTAGGCAGCTTGCAAGGAAAATTCTCATAAAGGAAATCGTGGAAAGTTACAGCGCTGCGGGAAGCTGAACTGCTAAAGTTATTTTACGTCGAAAATTTCATTTAAATAAGTTTTTTTTACTTCGCCTGCAATAATAATGAACGTTTCGATTACAGAGCAATGGAGGAACAAAATTTTATCAATGAATATAAAATTTCCTAACGTGAAAATGAGATGAAAAATTATTGATTACAAAGAATATATTATTTATTTATTTAAGGATTATATTATACAGACAACACTCGTTTACTATTTCATTTTATGTAGGTCGTGGCTAAAGACATAAGCAAAACTAGGTGCAATAGCAAGTGCAGATGCGCTGCCGACTCTAAAAGAATTTGTTTACAGCATTCTCGAAGAAGCTCTAAAATAAAACTGTAGGTGTTGACATGGCTCAGAAGAAGTTTTGTAAAACGTACAGATATTCGTCTATGCATAATTGGATCGCATAATTTTGTACACCATATAAAATGTAAGTAAGTACATTTTTTGTCTTAAAAGCTTTGAATAGCTTCATTTGAATGTTATTGTTGTTTAACAAGTTGTGACTACATTGTTGAATGCGCTAGAGAAAGAAGTAAGAAACTTTGAAATGGTTATAATCGTCTGGTTGCAAATGAAAGGGAGTCGACACGACAGTCTTAGTGGGATTAGTCTAGTCTGCAGGAGTTCTGTTGAATTTCACGTCTGAACTGTTTTATTTTAACATGTATGTATTTTCTGCTAAGAATGCCACTTTAAAAGTAATTTTTTACTATAGTATTTATGATTGTGTGAATTTTGAACTTTTCATAATATTGTTCATGGCATTTAGTAAATGCTAAACTTTTAAAAAACAATATAAATAAAAAGAACTCAAAATGTTTGTAGTAAAATGTGTAGTTAATATTTATAATAACGTGAAAGTCGTCAAACAGGTTGATGGTATGTGGCTACCATTGCCTATACTTAACACAAGCAAAGCCACATGTCATGTGAGTACGGTAATGACTTTAGTAAAATTTAGGAAGTTATAGGGAAATGGGCTCTGTCATCCCCTGCTTACTCACTGAAACACTAAAGCACACATGCTGTAAATTTACGGTGGTCTTCTATAAGGCGGGCTGCCTAACCTAAATGAATGCCATAAAAATTATGGTTCCTGTTATTGTTTAGAAGTTAACGTTACGAGATGTTACTTTTTTTTTTCCGAGGAGCAATCCGTTTGCAGATTCCCTACCGCTGGCTAGACAGTATGTGATGTGGGGGTCGGCCGGCGCTCTGCGCTATGCTAGACATAGCGGGCCCGGCCAATACCCACTAAAACTCCCCGGTGCCTCCTTGCCCTTTGTGCGGGGGTGGACCGGGCTCTGCCGAGGCAACAACTCCGATCCACCCCCAGGGCGGCCTAGCCATTGCTGGCTAGGCTGACGTCGATGGGGGATTGCCCGGAGACACCGGAGCAATCCCCAGACGGGGTAACCTTGTGCAGGCACACACAGCTAGCCAGCTGTGCGTACCTGCACGCACAGCTAGGATATTTGAAGACGTGCTAAATATGCCCGCCTTCTCCTGCCCAACCGCCTGTGTCTGAGGGAAGCGAGACCTGCTTCTTCCTTTCGCTCCCTCTCGGCTGCCTCCTTCTGCGACATTACGAATTCGCAGAAGGAAGCAACCGCTTTCCAGGTGGTCACACTGCCAAGCATGGCTTCAACCATGCTTGGCAGTGTGACGTCTCCACCATCCAGCACCGCTCTTAGTTCCCGGCGCTGGGGACTCCAGGCCGAGCATACTTCAAGCGTATGTTCGGCCGTATCGTCTGGGTCGCCGCAGTGGTGGCACCGCGGCGACTCCTACGAAAGAAGGTTACTTGCTCATGTCAACAATTATCGTACGTGCGCACTTAGCGGCCATTGGTCTCATTGATATGACGAATTTCTCTCTCATTGGCCAACTAAACTAAAGTAAGATTTCATTCTCAAAAACTCATGCAATCGTCGAACTACATATCAGTATTATATACTCGGTAATCAACTGAAATTACTTAAAATGTCTGTGAATTACCAAGTTTTTCACAAACACTAGACGTTTATTTTTGTCTAGATCCACATTTTTAGAAACGCAAACTCAAGAAAATTCAGTTCATTCCGGTGAGAAAAGTGTTGTTGGTAAAAATAGAGTAGAATTGAGTTGTCTCCGTTTCCGATTGGGATGTGAACTGCCAACGTAAAGTGAAAGACTGTTTGTCGAATTCCCTAGAATAAACTCACTGAAATAGGGCAAGATGGAAATGTCCTAAATAAAAATTGGCAGAAAATACTATTAGTTCTCTTGTATTGGCATGGATAAAGAAATTCTTGCAATCATTATGTCGTATAATAATCATAATAGCTCAAATATAACTATCAATAGTGATAGGATATTACGTGTTTCTTTAAGAATGAAATGAGCAAATGTTTTTGGGAATTATTAGTTATTGTTACTTAAAATATGATAAATCTTAAGCAAAGAGAATAAAGATAGTTATTAAGTGAATTGACTAGTACTAGTAAAAATATGGAGAAATAATCCAAAAAAACATTTAATAGTACAAAAACTAATAAGGAGATAAAAATCTCTCCTTATAAGGAAGATCGATGAATTCTTTTTTTTCGTAAAATAAAATTCCAGAAAGTTACGAAGTATTTTCAAGAAAAATGCTATTTATTTCTTTCTGCTATTCAAAAGTAATTATAAAGATAGCCATAGCAGGGGTATGTTAATTTTAAAAACATATTATGCAGTTTTAACGAATACATTATGGATAGCATATATTTTTAAGTAGAGTAAATTTTTCATCATATCCTCCTAACGTTACCTACATTGTTATTCGTAGAAGTTTCAAAGTAATTTATTACAGCCACGTATTCAGAGCACCCTTTTGTTTAAAAGGTAAACTGGGTGAAATATTTTTAATATGCAAACTTCTGTTTACACTTAATTTTAAACCTTTCAATGAAATGAAATAGCTCAACAAGGATGCAGGTAAAAAACTAGGTCAAAAATTAAATAAGGCACATTAAAACACGTTAATATTAACATGCGATTGGAGATGTTAAAAGTAAATATATAAATTCAAATAGGTATATTTATATTACTCAAATATAAACTCAAACAGGTACTGGCATGTTATAATATAAATTAAATATATAATACGAGTAATATTAGAATTAAGTGCTTGTAAAAATATAATTTGATTGTCTTTTCTGCTCGAACGTTCTGAATTTGATTGTATTTCTTGTGCTTCTGGTAAACGTTTATTTTTCATATTATTTTATTTCAATTTATTTAATATACTTTCCAATAGTAGTAAGTTCAAATGTACCGCTTGCTTTAAATATCTAAACCTTAAAACTTAAAACCTTAAAACTGTACAGTCATAAACTAAGCCAATCTCGTAGCAGTGATCACCACATAGTACTGTGAAACAATATCTTTATATATTATATTTATTATTTATTTATATGTAAGTATAATAATCTAAAACTCAATATAAAAATGGACCCTGTGGCATTGTACCAAGGACGCTGGCAGCATTTCCTCGTTGAATGGCCAAACTAATTCGTTGGCCGAGGAAAGCGCCAGCTTTTCGGTCTCCCGTCGCATCAATAAGCCTCTTCGAAATATCTTTGAAGAGGCCCATTGCTGCAGGGCCCCACGGACCGAGTGTCGGCGCCGAGACCACTATATTTATGAATTTTATTTTTTTCAGCCGCCTCTGCTGCGGCTGCTGCCTTTGTAGATGTTCCATGGAGATGCGAAGGGGCTAGTGTGTCTACACAGGTAGCATCCCACACCAGCACCCTACCCAATCTCCATGGAATCAGAGACATCCCATCCGGTCTCTTACCATCGTTTCTCAATATACCTGCTGGCTCTAATATGGCTGGTACATTGGCCGACGCAAGAGACCGGCGAAGGATGTCGTTTAAGGCAGCATGCCTCGAAAAGCGGCCAGCACTTTTCTGACAAGACAGTCCGTGGTGCCCAAGACGGTCGACTATACTGCCACAGGGACATTGATGCGGGGCGCAGACCGGGACCCCTAGGCGGAGGCAAACTGATATTCTAAAAGTTGTGGGATCTAAAAAAGTACCAGTGCTTGCTGACGGGTGTGCTTGGAGCCAGAATCCTGCTTCTTTGGTAGTAGCAGCGAGGAGCCTGGCTCTTCCCGTAGTGCAGCACTGGCTGAGCAGGGAATCCAGTGATAATTTGCATGCTGTGTCGTCCCAGCTCCGCTGAGAATTTGGAAGTTGCACTGAATTTTGACCGGGGCAAGCAATCAGCCATGCTTTTTTAGCATCGTCCAGGCCCTGAATTTCGCAGTTTGAACATAGGATTTTACCTACGAGATTCAAAGAGGCATGAACTGATGATAAAAAAGCTGGTAAAGCAACACTGGAAATTTTGCGAATCCCTAAACCTCCGTGTCGGATGGGAAGAGATCCCTGAGTCCAAGACTGCTCGCTTAGCTGTATGTTTAAAACCAATTCTAAATTATTTTTGAGCAAATTGTCTATTTTAGATAAAAGATTTTTATATTTCCAGAGAGGACAGCAGCGTAGCACATAAGTTAATTTAGGAACAAAAAGGCAAAATTTCATAATCGAAAATGCAAAATGTGGACTGATTTCTAGAAGGCGATGGGAATAATTTTGAAATTTTGTAATACAATTTTGTATATATTCTGGTATGCATTCCTCAAAAATGGGAGATCCTAGGAGGTGAAGAGTATTTTTATCAACTATCTTTATATTTGGTGCAAGTTGGTTAAATTTATGTTTAATAAGATCGATATCTAAAAGGGAATTTTGAATGTAAAGTTCGCATTTATTAAAATTTAACTCCAAACCGATGGACTTGAATTTTTTCACAATCGAGGAGAGATCTGAAAGTACAGTGTTGGCATCACCTCCTAAGGTCCCATCGTCAAGGTACCATATATTAAATTTTGATGCCAAATTTCGTATTATCGGATTTATCGCTAAACTAAATATTGCTGGCCCCAGAGGATCACCTTGCTGACAACCGACTTCTGATGTTAATTCATGTGATCGGTACATTAACATAGTTGGATCCGCGTAACAATGAAGTAAATAATTATATATTTCGGGAATGTTAGATTTAATTTCTGACAGCAAGGTATCCCTGTTAACAGAGTTGAAAGCGTTCTTTACGTCAATTTTTAGTAACACTTCGCACTTTGTGGTGTTAAGGAAAGTGCGGAGAGCATGCACTGCCGCTTCGCAACCTCCCTTAACACCAAAGCCTAGTTGAGTAGGTTCGAAAGATGTTTGTAATTTTGATAAAATATGCCGAACAGCAATTTTGGAGGCTAAGCGCCGAAGTGTTGTTCCAACAGCAATTGGCCTCACCCCTCCGTCTTTTTTAGTGAGGGCGATAAGGTTTGCACCATACAGTATCGGTAAAATGTCGGGATGAACGTTTCCTAAATACATGAAATTGATTAATTTTGTAATGGAGTTTGTTAGGTTTTCACCTGCGTCACCCACAGAATGAGATGTTAAATCCTTTAAATGTTGGGGTGAAAGCCCATCCAGGCCTGCTGCAGAACCCGCCTTGAAAGACAAAATAGCACTTGTTACATCGCTATTCTTGATCTGCAAGCAAGCCTGGCTTGCTGTTGGAGGGTCCAAAAAGTAAGGGTTTGCTGGAGCTGGGGGGTGTTTGGTCTGTAGGGCCAAAAGAGTGTCTGGGGTTTCTGGAGATAGCACGTCGCTTGAGAACAATAAACGAGCGGCACCTTTGAGATCACCGTCGCTAATCTTGTTTTCTATCAACTTGATATTATTATGTGTGGTACAATGAGTATGATTGGTATTTGGGATTGAATTTTGTGAACAATTATCTTTAATCTTTTGGGTAAGAGATAAATTAGAGTCATCTTTCTTGCCATGTAAGACTAAATAAGGAAACAGAAGCAGGTTTTGCCAATCGTTTGGAGAATTGGAATTATAGCATTTTTGGATCAGATGCGAGAGATGATTAGCAACGGTTACTCTGGCGCCGCGAGGAATACGTTTCACAATTGGAACATTATTCCTGAGATTACTAAGTCGAACGTGGAATGGCTGATTAGTAGGAGGTAAATTAGAAACTAAATTTATTGGTGGCGCATTTTGACTTAAACAATTGCGATGTATTTTTGAAATATGGATCTTTAAGCCTCTATTGGTTTTAAAGGATTTCGAGCATAACTGACATGAATGTGTGTTTGACGACGTAATATCTCCAGATTGAGTCACGGCCTGCAGCATGTAAGTGCTGTGTTAAAAAAAAAAGTTCAATTTAACGGTTTCTGTTAAATTTAAATATTAAATTAATCTTAAATTATATTTGTACAGTAAAATTATATATAAACTAAACTAAATTAGAAAAAACAGAATTGTAAAAAAAATGAAAATATAACTATGCAGCGTTACTGATGTTGTCTTTTACTCCGCAAGACTAATATTGTTTTGTTTTCTTGTTGCTACACTCTCACAAACAGTTTTGATAGTGATCTTTGTATAATTGTATTAATTTTCCTTATTAAACACTCAATAATACAGGCTTTTACAATTTTAAACTGAAATATATTAAAGTCGATGCTGTTCGTTTGACGTTTGACATTCAATCCTCATTTTGTATTTTGTTAATAAATAACTGTTTTCTTGCTGCTACACTCTCACAAACAGTTTTGGTATTGATCTTTATATTATTGTATTTATTTCCGTTATTAATCACTCAATAATACAGGCTTTTACAATTTTAAACTGAAATATATTAAAGTCGATGCTGTTCGTTTGACGTTTGACATTCAATCCTCATTTTGTATTTTGTTAATAAATAACTGTTTTCTTGCTGCTACACTCTCACAAACAGTTTTGGTAGTGATCTTTATATTATTGTATTTATTTCCGTTATTAATCACTCAATAATACAGGCTTTTACAATTTTAAACTGAAATATATTAAAGTCGATGCTGTTCGTTTGACGTTTGACATTCAATCCTCATTTTGTATTTTGTTAATAAATAACTGTTTTCTTGCTGCTACACTCTCACAAACAGTTTTGGTAGTGATCTTTATATTATTGTATTTATTTCCGTTATTAATCACTCAATAATACAGGCTTTTACAATTTTAAACTGAAATATATTAAAGTCGATGCTGTTCGTTTGACGTTTGACATTCAATCCTCATTTTGTATTTTGTTAATAAATAACTGTTTTCTTGCTGCTACACTCTCACAAACAGTTTTGGTAGTGATCTTTATATTATTGTATTTATTTCCGTTATTAATCACTCAATAATACAGGCTTTTACAATTTTAAACTGATATATATTAAAGTCGATGCTGTTCGTTTGACGTTTGACATTCAATCCTCATTTTGTATTTTGTTAATAAATAACTGTTTTCTTGCTGCTACACTCTCACAAACAGTTTTGGTAGTGATCTTTATATTATTGTATTTATTTCCGTTATTAATCACTCAATAATACAGGCTTTTACAATTTTAAACTGAAATATATTAAAGTCGATGCTGTTCGTTTGACGTTTGACATTCAATCCTCATTTTGTATTTTGTTAATAAATAACTGTTTTCTTGCTGCTACACTCTCACAAACAGTTTTGGTAGTGATCTTTATATTATTGTATTTATTTCCGTTATTAATCACTCAATAATACAGGCTTTTACAATTTTAAACTGAAATATATTAAAGTCGATGCTGTTCGTTTGACGTTTGACATTCAATCCTCATTTTGTATTTTGTTAATAAATAACTGTTTTCTTGCTGCTACACTCTCACAAACAGTTTTGGTAGTGATCTTTATATTATTGTATTTATTTCCGTTATTAATCACTCAATAATACAGGCTTTTACAATTTTAAACTGAAATATATTAAAGTCGATGCTGTTCGTTTGACGTTTGACATTACTGTGAAATACATTTTGTTTTTATCATATGGGCTACAAATACTAGACCTCATTCCTCTAATATCTTTATATCTCCGTTTTCTTCTTTTAGACATTATAAAACAAAGTCGCTTCCCGCCGTCTTGTCTTGTGTCTTGTATAAAAAAATTGCACCCCGGGCGAATTCCGGAGCGAGTCCGGACTAGTGACTTGCTCCGTAATTCGCAGGGGTGCAATTTTATTTTTTTATATTTTTTGCAAGAATGGCTAGACAGATCTTAATTTGGTTTTCACTTATGGTAAGAGACATAAACGAGTATAGTTTGTGTATACAATATAAAAATTGCACCCCGGACGAAGCCTCAGCGAGTCACCAGTATAGTATATATATTAAAACTAATATTAATTTAGCGAAAATGAGTTAGTTTTTTGTTTGTAACGCTTTCGTGTCTAAATAGTCAACCGATCATCATGAAATTTTGTATACACTTTCTCAGGGATGCAGGGATCAGGGCGATGCATGACCCTGCCAACTTTATTAAAAAAAAGTACAAGATTAGGATGTCATGGGATCTGGTTTGGCATCTCTCACTCTCTTAACGAAACACAAAAGAACGCATGCTGTAATTTAACGGTGGTCTTGCGTGTTCAGTATAATTAGTCTCTGAAACATTATGTGGTCAGCATCTCAAGGCTTCCTTAAATGAGATCTTAATTCTCTCTTAGCTTAATGAAAGTAGTTTATTATCGTAAGTACTGCTTTTATATTTTACTCACTGGTTAAATTGCTTGAAAGCCCGTACGAAGTATACCTTGTACAGTACCTCAAGGCTATATATCGCGCAGTAAGTACGAGTATGTTATAAGTTTGATGTGTGAGTCTATGTATCTGTGTATAGTTTGTGGAATCGAAGCTCCCAAACGGATGGACCGCTTTTGATACAGGTTTTTTTTTTGTTTTGAAGCTGACGTGATGCGGATGGTTCTTACCTATATTCTATGAAGATATGTTCAGGCATTTGAAGATTATCAGCCCATTTCCTAGTTAATGAAGGAATTTCACAAAGTTCCAGAGATGCGGTGGATGTCAAATTTGGTATACTGTTACTTCAGTAGTAATGTAAAAGACCACGGTGAAACAACAGCACTCGTGGTTAAGTTTCGTTGTATGAGAGATCACCAAAGATCAGGTGAACCGTCAGCTGCCTTCTATAATAAAATATGTACAAAACTTTTATAAGACTATTTGTATCTTAAGATAACAAACAAAGAAATCGTCGGATCAATAAACGAATCTTAGAAAAAATATATAACAAAAGTGTCGGCGAAGTCTTTTGTCTTCACCAGCCTCGTTCAACTCATTAATCTTTCATTCGCCTTGTACCCCGCAAACGACGTATCTAGGAAAAATGGGAGAAGGGTCGCTAAAATGGTACTTTTCCACCATGCATTTTTTTTTTGTTTTTTTTTTTTCATATGACAAAACACCGTTGCCTATATTTATTATCCACTATAATAAATACCTTGCATAATAGATCCAATTTCATATTAAGTATATATGTTATAATTTACGTTAATTATACTGTGATACAAATGTAAAAACAATAAATGTCGACATTGACGAATTTATGGGTTTCAATAATTATGCAAATGTGGCGCACTTTCGGAACTGGATTCCAAGACAAAATTCAAAATTCTTCAGATATTTCTCGATTTTACAAAAAAAAAGTAACATCTAAACTTAGAACATAAGGCATAAGGTTCCGTCTACATTAAAGGTAGTAGATACTTGAGTATAATGATGATAATTATTACACGATAAAAGTTATCAACTCGAGATTGTCATACTTTCGATAATACAAACTCTTGTAAGAGGTTCTAAACACAAAATAAACATACTTATCTTGTTTGTTTACAATGCTGACAATAGGTCGTAAATTCGTAAACACATTAGTGATTCTGTTTGCTGTTTCTGCTTCACATTAATTACACCCCTTCATGCTGTCACCAAAACAAATAGGTATCACTCGCAATCAAACAATAAAGATAATAAAATTTCTGTTTAAATAAAGTAAAATTATATTGTTTTAATAACATATTAAAATAAGTACGTATAATTTTATATAATACTGCAGTCTCAGCAGACGTTGTCCCCAGCAGATAGAGAGGAATTGAGCATCCCTTATTCACTCACCGAAACACAATAGTTATTTAACGCCCTACTACTACTTTTTAGATCTAGACCAGAACCAACTTTGGTACTAATGCGGTGGTTTTAGTAAAAGAATAGATTGATCAATGATAATGATTTTAAAGACACGAAATGTACATATAATATATGACAAATGCTACATCTTAATAGTCCGTGAGCAAAGATAACGCACGTGGAGAATGAATAAAGATCTGCTTACGTTAAGTGCCTTCATTGTAACTCAGAAGTCCACTAAATCTTTTAATGTCATATATAGTCTATTATTGTCCCCTATTGTTAGTATGGACATTGTAATTTACAATACTATTCTTGCTCTAACTAAATGATTTTTATTTCACTTACCTAAAATATGAACATATTTCACATTAATTAAGTGTCTTTAAAGAATTCTACAGGATCGGGAACTCACCTTCATCCCTCTGATGTTGCTTGTGTCCTTAAGTCAGTACTGTCTTTATTACCACTGCGGTGGCCCGGAGGACACAGCGCAACACACGCTCGCAGAATACCCGGCATGGGACCGGCAACGGGGCGACCTAACGTCCGTTGTAGGAGGAGACCTCTCGCTGCCGGCCGTGGTTCTGTCCATGGTCGGCAGCGAGGAGGCTTGGCAAGCGGTGATCTCCTTCAGCGAGCACGTCATCTCGCTGAAGGAGGCGGCGGAACGGGCGAGGGAGGATGCCGCCCTCGCTAGCGACATCCGTCGCAAACGACCCGGGAGGCGGAGGAGGCTGTACGGCCAACTCCAAGCGCCGCCGTGATCGGCCGGAGGGTGAGCGGATATGGGGATTCGCTCACCTACCAACCCGGCCTTGGTGAAAGACGTGCTCGTGTTCCGGCACGTCTTCCCACATATTTGAGACCCGGGGAGGAGGGAGCCTACCATCCCTCCTCCTACCGATGACCTCATTGAGGTGCCCGATCTGGGCTAACGCAGGCGGGAGAGCAGGACGAAATGCTCGCGCTGACACCTCTCTTTTCCGGCCCATGTGCGTGCGTGGCCAAGGAACACCGTGGGGTTTTAGCGGGTAGAAATCCCGCATATCCTGCCAGCGCCCCATTGCTGGCAGTGAATCAGGATCGCTGATTTCCCCACGTAAAAAAAAAGTACTGTCTTTACTGTCAGTTTACCCTTTTCTAAAAACACGAAATTTGTTGAAGCGCATAATTTTAATTGTACATAACTTAGTATAATTGTAATTGTAAGATTAGAGATATTAGTTAGAGATTGAGATTTTAGAAAAATATTCCGTAACAAGTAGTTTGTTGTTTTATATAGGTAATAGGTAAAAAAATATTACTTCATTTTTTCAGTCAGTGAAAACTTAGGTAAGTAGTTGACCCTGTTTTTTATCTCGTTGAAAACCCCCAAAAGAAATATGTTTCGAATATTTTTGACCTTTCTATCTATAATAACTAGATGCTGCAAGCGGCGTTGCTCGCATTATCTCACTATATCCATTATAAACGCGACAGTTTGTGATAACCTACATTATATTGTTAGTCTTTTACGCGAAATCCACTAAACACAGTTGTTTTTGTATTGTGTTTGTGTCTTTGTGATGAGTGATTAAAATTCTTTCTTTCTTTCTTTCTTTCTAAACGAATCTTGATAAAACTTTACAGTAAAACAGTTCATAGATGAAAAAACCACATACGCTTTTTTATTAATAGCAATAATTTTCAAAATATCACAATATTAATTTCATCTCCATTCTATTTTCTTATTTTCCTATTTTCTTAGGTTATTTAACCGAAAATTTGAGCTTGTTTACACAATAAAATATAGTATGTTATCTATGTGAGAGCACTTATTTTTCTTTAGTATACTTACGAAAGATGGATCGTTCCCATCTATCAGTCCCGCAGTCCGGGTCAGTGTTTTTCTTCGGTGAGATTAAACTACGCTCAAGATATCCAAGAAGATTCTTGAAAGACGAAAAAAATTGGGACAGTGGTGACGTAATGGTTCAAGGTTAGTTACATACCGCCATGCAAGCCTTTGAGGCATTGTCAATGCACGTATTATTCTTTCCTTTTGCTGCTAACCACAGCGTAGGTACATAATGATGATGAATGTTATGTCACGTTATACCAAGACGTTTTCTCTCATTGAATCAATACTAAGTAAAACCAATTTATCACTGGAAACTCTACCATAAGGTTAAAACAGTTCTGTTTTTTTTTTAATTCATTTATCTGAGTAAGCGCCTCTTTCTCCAACTACGAGTAAACTGTTGATTAGTTACTTTAAGAAATCATTTTCTGTTTTATTGAATTATGCACTCGGTTTACTGCGTCCTTCGATAGCCGATTTTTTTTAATTATTTTCTATTTAATATTTGGGACGTTTACTGTACAAACAAAGGTACATAAGCTAAATTATTCCCGGTGACAGGTGACTTTAAGTGACGGTTTAGTCTACTTGACGTTCGTGAAAGAGGCGCTTAGTCTATTTCCTACTAATATTGTAGTGCGAAAGTTTGTGAAGATGTATGGAATGTATTTTTGTTTGTCACTCTTACACGTTAAAACTAATTAAACTGATATGGATGACATTTGGCACAGATGTAGTTTATTACCAGCAATAATATGTAGGATACTTTAGATCGTCGAAGTGAAATATAAATAGATTTACTTTTAACAATAGGTGATTTAGTGTACAGTTAAGAATGGGTATAAAGCAAACAAAATTAGTAATTTCACCCGCGTGGCCCCTTGGACATGACAGTGACACAAAATACGTAGAACTACGCACAACATGCGACGGAAGATAGCGCAACTCGCTCAATAAAAATGTTATAAGTGCCAAAAGTATTAAATATTAATTATTCATAAACTACAATGTCAAATGAAAAATTGTTACATACAGCCTTAGATAATATGTGAAGTGAAATTACTGATACACTTTTAGCTTTGTAATGTGTGTCATTTTGAAAATAAAACTAAAATCGATGGAAATGAGAGCTCACTTGGTGATTTTTTTCTATCGAGAAAATTTCATTATATTATGTTTTCTGTTACAGACGTCACTTTCATTTATAATGTATTTATCTATTTAAAAAAATTAATTAAATTAGACTTTGTTTACTTAGATAAAATTCAAATCTAGGATTGGCTATTTCTCTTTATGCCCGCTCTTAACGTCGACTTAATAAAGAGGCTTTGGAATTTGGAGTTTTCAGAAAATTCAAACATTCAAGTATCACTGCATCACTCTCCCTAATCCAAACCTCGGGGATCCACAAACTTCAGGTAACGAGATCGGCTTAAAAGATGAAAACTTTGAAGCCGACGTCGTCGATGGGTTGGTTTTATGTTTTTCAGATTCGTCACTTAATTTTGCGAGAGCTTTTCCTGCTGTAATTTTCCTCGAAATTTAACGCGTTTAGTCAATCTTATAAGCATATACTGTGTATATATATTGCTACAATTCTGCTCTAACATTAATGTTATTACGTAGAAAATTTTAAGAGTAAGGAAGACACTTAACATTTTAAAAGTAACGAAACATAAGGTTGGGTTATTTAGTTTACTTGAAAGCCAAACCAAGTTTACTCTCTATAATAATATATAAAAATGTAATGAGTGATTCATCAACGGTTTAGAGCCACAGATTATGTGTTTTATGATGTAAAACACATAATCTGTGGAGGGAAGAATTTTTGGAAAAACAACGACTAAGGAACCACTAAAGGAAACAATCACTGAGGAAGAATTTTTGAAAAAATTAACCCTTAAAGGGGTTAAATAAGGGATGAACGGTTGTATTGAAACCGGACATTTTCAATGTTAGAAACATGAAATTTCATATACAAGCTTCTGGTTAGAAATAAATAAATATGTATTTCAAGGTTTTTGAAAATATCTTCTCTACGCAGGTGAAAGAGGGGTTTGTTAGTTTATATTGGGAGTCCGTCATTTTTGAAGTAAAAAGATTGAAATGTATTTAATATTAGGGCTTCTCAGCAAAAATAAAGTTTATTAAATCGTATTAAATAATTTTGCCAGAGCAACGAACAGAGAGAAACTTTATTACATTAGGTACATTCATATTTCATAGACACTCTTGGAATATATTTGGTTAGTTATAATACGTATTATAAGTATTAACCTTCTCTGATACAATTTCCATGTTTGAAATGAACTCTGTTTGAAGCGAACGTGACTGAAATACTTATTTTGCCTATTTGAATTACACCTATCGGTTCAGCCATATTTATTTAAATTTAGAACGCTTTACAATTGTAAATTGTAATTAGTTTTGTGTACCTTATTGTGTTAAATCTATCTATCTATATAAATAAAAATGAATTAATACTAATAATAAATCTGTAAGTGTAGGTATTGTATGTATGTACGATGTTCCTCCATAACTCTTAAACGAATTAACTGATTTTCATGAAACTTGGTAGATAAACATTTAGAAGTACGGGACACAGGATAGACTACTTTTTCTCTATCAACGCGGACGAAGTCGCGGGCGCCAGCTAGTCACTAAATATGTTGCCAAGCTAAAAACTCGAGAACGACTGGACCGATTTGGCTGATTTCTTATTTGTTGATGAAGTCTGAGGAAGGTTCTTATGGAGAGAAAAACGTAAAAAAATATACAAGCAAAAATTAAAAATAACAATTTTCTTTTCCCATACAAACCACTCTATCAAAAATTTGACGTTAATCAAAACAAAACGTACGTGTTACCTAGCAACCGTTGTTGATAACTTTTTCACTGTCATTAGCAACTGTCAAATCGATTGGTCTCATGTTGTTGTGATGTAGGTGTGTTATTAATAGATCAAAGAGCTAAGCAAAAAGCAAAGTTTATCTAAAAGGTAACACGACATTTATTAGGCGGTACGAAGTTCGCCGAGTCAGCTAGTTAATAAATAAAAAAAGCATTCTATTTAATAAATACTAACTGGTGACTGCGACTTCGTCCGCGTTGAAAAATAAAGTTATAACGCCTGACATACATTGACAACTGACATTATACTTTTGCCAAGCGTTGGATTTTTATTTTTTGAAGCCAGTACCCACGGCTTTTGAAGATATTCCTCCTGAAATTCTGTTCTAAATCAGATGAGTAGTTTCAAAGGTTACATCCTACATACAAACATACATAAACTTTACCTCTTTAAGTATAGATTATTTAATAAATACAATATATTCGTATTTAATGAAACATTTATTTACTTAATGCTACCCCATAGGGTTAATTCAATAGTAATACAACCTAAGACCCCACCGCATTGGTGTTCGAAACTCTATCGGGGAAGTTTTAAATTAGTTCTTAACGATCCCCCCCTCACATCAACCCCCACTTTGGAACTTAACATGCCACCGAATAAGTACCGTACACTGGCGGACATCATCTATACATAAATCTGTAAATGTGGGAAATCGAAAACGGTTAAATTCTTAATTAATTTGTCAAGTAAAATCAATAATCTTATTCAGAAAGCAAGTTAAGTTTTCTTAACTTACTTATTTAAAAATTATAAAATTGTCACAATTTTCGAAATAAACGCCACGAATAATTGGAAATAACTAAATATTTCGTATATTAATTGATGAAGCTATTATAAAGGATTATTATATTTTATACTCGTATATATGAAGTAGCTATATGAAGTAGCCTCTGGCCATATGAAGTAGCGGTCAATTGAATTTAGCTTACTAGCCCGACAGTAGTAATTTTAATTGGCAACCATCATAAAAACAGTATATAAAAATCACAATCATCATAAATAGACTATAGAGTGTCATAAAATGATAAATAGAGTATAAAAAATTCCCACCTTAGTAGATCAGCACGACATTAAAATTACTCGCTAATTTTAGAACTCAAATTAAATTGCTTCTTATAAGAGAGCTTGTTTAAAATACCGAGGATAAATTTTTAATATGGCTTTAATAAAAGTTTTCTTTGTCGACTCTCTCGAGGTAAAATATTTCATCAAGATATTTTAAATTTTTAAATGAAAAATGAAGCAACGAAATTATTCATGTTTTATTTTGAAAAAAAAAAGCTCTCAAAGATAGTAGCGAGTAGAAGCTTTTTCCTTCAAGTATCATGGCTTCTACAGTATTTATAAAATTTTAGATAGGTTGTTGGAATAATATAGATATTTTTTTTTTAAAAATCGATGATACAGTAGAAATTTGTTACTATGTAACACTTACTTTCTTTAATCTTAGCTTTGTAAATGTACTT
Organism: Synanthedon formicaeformis; assembly: GCA_945859745.1. Lineage (NCBI taxonomy): Eukaryota > Metazoa > Arthropoda > Insecta > Lepidoptera > Sesiidae > Synanthedon > Synanthedon formicaeformis. Next base: position 9,470,678 of record OX243959.1, on the reverse strand, counting down.
CATATCTCTATATGTTAAAATTACTTGTCACGTTGTTTGAGGCCAATGAACTACTGAATCGTATTTGATAAAACTTCGTAACTATGTGTAATTTGGTCCAACTTAAAAGATAGGATTATTTTTAAGTTTTTATTTAGAACCCAGGCGAAGCCGGGAGCTTGTAGATAGTTATATATAATGTTGAGTTTGGTTCTGAGACATTCTTAGTATTTAGATGGAGTTGGGTACATAAAACTATTTATAACAATTGTTTGCAACAAATTAGAAGGTAATTCAATTATTTGGTTGACTGCTTAAGACATTTATGCGATAACTCCATTAGTGTCTGAGTGGCTCGCAGTATGCCAATAAATAGTTGCGCTAATTCAATGAATAGTATTTGTATTTTTTTTGAGACATACATACATACATACATACATACATACATACATACATACATACATACATACATACATACATACATACATACATACATACATACATACATACATACATACATACATACATACATACATACATACATACATACATACATACATACATACATACATACATACATACATACATACATACATACATACATACATACATACATACATACATACATACATACATACATACATACATACATACATACATACATACATACATACATACACACACACACACACACACACACACACACACACACACACACACACACACACACACACACACACACACACACACACACACACTCACACACACACACTCACACACACACACACTCACACACACACACACACACACACAGAAAAAATTAAAAATTGTCAATTTAGTTTAAATATCATGTATAGAGCCTATAAACACGATATCTCTGAAAACAAACTAACTTACTCCATGACCAACTCTTACAGATTTATCATTAGTATTGATGATGATATATTTACTTATAGCCTCTTATAGCCGATTAGATTTTATTGTGTAGGTACATCGTCTTCATCTTGTTATTCTATTCTATTTCTTTCTATGAATTATTCGTAAATGCAGCAAAAAGCATAACTCACGATAGAATAATATATCAACGACAGATGGTGAAATTCAAATTAAGAAAAATAGAGACGGCCAACAGTATAAGACCAATGTTTAATGCATAAGTTAAATTGAAAGCAATTGAATAAAATTTGAAAGATAATACGACGGGCGATCTCATTTGCTTTGGCACTTTGCTCAAAGTTTTACTTATTTAAGTAAAACATCTCAAAGATATAAATTAAATTAGTTTCGTTTTATAAATTAGTTTTTTTTATACTTTTTAAACATTTTTTACTACTACTAGTAGTAAAAACTAGTACTAGTACTAGTAGTACTAGTAGTAGTACTTTTTTTTTACTAGTTAAAATACAACTTTAGTTATTTTGATTTCAGTACTGATTTAAATTATATTATATATGATAATATTATTAAAGCAAGTGTTTTTTGGGACTTTAAAATGCTATGCTTTGTATGAACACATTTTATGTAGGTACAAAAATTAATTTAATGTTACAAAACAACAGATTTTTCCAATCAAACTTTTTAAACTTATTTCTCTTTTAAAGAATATTGTCGCAACTTATATAAAGTTCAATAAATGAACGTTTGGAACAAAACATAGTTCAAAGCGTGAAATAGTTTTTATGTAAAGTTCGACAGACAGTCTAAAGGTCCAATTAATGTTAGATGGCAAATCTAATAACACAAGGGACGCCATAGAAGTTACATAATATGACAGAATAAGGAAGCTATATTGAAATAGCATATGTTCTGTTTTTTCACACATAAATTGTGATTTGTATAAATCACAATTGTAAACAGTACGAAATACTCAAATTATACAGTTGTGCTATTCCTACGAAAGACAAAGAGGGTTGTTAAAGTCTCATATCCGATCTTCACGAGTTAAAGAGACACCGCAAAAAGAAGTTATTTTGGTCCACTTTTGGTCTTACCAGACACTGTTCATTTAACACTTTTTTTTTTAAATCACTTATTTTATCGCAATCGTTAGTAACTTGGAGCATATATTCGTTGGTTGCGGCAAACTTTCTCAAAGATAACAGCCTTATACAATTTATTTAGTATCGAAGCAACAATTTTATTAGTTTTACTTCAAACTTTTTATTTGTTATAAAACAGAAACATCATGTTCTTTTAAATCATACAACATTGGAAATGCGGATTGTTTTGAGATTGGCGGTAGTAAGTCACCACCTCATTATAGAAGATAAACAAATAAATAAATATCTTCATACATTCCACACAGCACAATCAAGTTCCACAGTAAGCAACTAATGTAGCGAGATCGAAGCCGCGACCGTTTGGTTACATTCCAGGGTTATTAGCCACTAGACCAAACGTGATAACGAGATAGAGAGATAGGCAGCGCACTGGCACTCCCCTTGGTGTTGCTCGTGTCCTTAGGCGGCGGTAACCACCTACCATCAAGTGAGCCGCCAGCCTGTCTGCCACCTCATTATTATAAAAAAAAAAAAAGATAACGGAATATATGTGATTTTGTGAGTGAATGCGGGATGTCAAACCTCACTAGCCTTTGACCTCACTATCCCTTATCCTTTATTATGAAAGGATACTTGAAGTATTAGACGACAGTAGCGATCTACCATCAAGGGGACGGTCAGCCTGTCTGTCGACCGTAATACATAAAAAAATCTTTTTTAATATTTTTGTGTAATCTCACGCCTAGAGGAAGTTGTTGGGAACACATTTGCTTCTTTTTTCCTAATAAATTTTTAAGGCACTTTATAAAAGCTCTTACATTTTTAATAACCCTAAGCGCTTTCATGTTTCATAAATTATTTCTTTTATAAAATAACTGGAAGAGTTTTTCTTATAAAAACAAGAAATTCTTTATTTGACAAAAACATATTTTTAAACTTTTAAAACAACTTTGAATGTAACTTGTTACATAATTTAGAAAAAATCCCTGAATTCACAGCGATGCAGCTGCAATCGCCCTCCTGAGGTGTTTCCACCTAGCTACAATATGGGCTACTTCAAGCGAGCTGTAAACAAACTCCTATAGGGTAGGCAGCGCACTAGCACTCCCCTTGGTGTTCCTTGTGTCCTTAGGCGACGGTAACCACCTACCATAAAGTCAGCCGTCAGCCGGTCTAGCACATTTCTATATATATAAAAAAAAAACGATTTTCGTATCTGCTTGAGTGACACTTGCGCAGATGCAGTAACCACAAAAGGCCTTATAACACAACGCCACAAGCGCTGTAAGTGTGCTGTAGACCATAGTGGAAATAAGGATAAGAAATTAGGACGGGACAGGGAAATGGGGTGAGGCATTACTCACTCAGCGAAACATAACATTACAATTGAAGACGTGAGTGGATGAAGGTGATAATTCCAATTTTGAAGAAATCGAGGTTAAAGTTTTACTTTTAATTTTTGAGATAAGTCGCCACGGAACTGATTTTTGTACTAAATTATGATGCAAAGTTGTGTAAACAACCTAAAATATTAATGCTATGACAGCAATTAAACCCTTGTATTATTTAATTCAAAAAAAAGTGAACATAGCTCCCTTTTCCATTAACAAAAGTAAACTTTTCTGCATTTTTTGCTTTTTAAAATTAACTGTACATAACAACTTTTTTTCAACTTTTTATTTTTCAAAAATGTCATAAATCGACGATTTTAAGGTCTGTAATCAATAATCATTCATATGGACATATTACCTTCATCAAAGCAAAAAAAATGAAAATACCCAAAAATGCGACATACCACCTTCATCCACTCACGTCTTCAATTGTTACTGTAAAAGCTATAAACTGCCGCCAAACGAGTACATAACTACAAAACATGGTAGGCCCTGCCAATACTTAAATCTTACTTACTTGAATTATATGATGAATGTTCATGTCTCTGAGGGGCGATCATGTATCTGCTGCAATGTTTTGGTTCACGTAATCATACCCTAAGGTATGATAAACTCAAACTATTTACATTTGTTCTATCAAAAACGGCTGTATTTATCATACGGAATAGATTATTTTATTTGACTGTACCCGCCCTCGTATGCAAATCCACACTATTGTTTGAATGCCGCCACGTACTATGCATATGCATAATTGATGCAATTAGAACTGAATGAGGTAGTCAACGAAATGTTTACGTGTTTGTGACGGAACTATTAACCAATTCAAAATGTAGTTGAACTGACAAAGCGGAAGGAAAATTCAGATATGTACCTATATATTAGACTAGCGACCTGCTCCTGCTGTTTATATTTTTATAAACACAAACCTTCGTCGTTTATCTCTCTTTCCAAAAGTTAAAACCGCATTAAAATCAGTTAGGTGCTTTAGAAGTAGTTATTGGAAAAACATGTGTAGATATTTAAGTTTTAATGAAAGAAATCGCTACTGTGAGTTAACCGTAACAGATAGAGATATGTCATCACGCAGTTTTCTTTAGGATTTTAGAAGAACTACAGTTCTCTACGTTTATTTGTCGGCGACTTTTACGAGCCCGTTATATACGGAAACCCTAAAACAGAGCGTTAAGGCAAACAGGGCCTTTTTGCTCTGTTCTAGGGTTTCCGGGTTTGATTCCCGGCAGGGTCAACTTTTTAGAACAAAATAAATATATCCGAGCAAAGCTGGGGACAAGCCGCTAGTTTTGTATAAATAATTAGTAACTATTCTATTTAAATATTCAACGTCACTTCTAGTTAGTAGCATTTATTTAAAAAGTTTTACTGTCGAAGTTTTACACAGTAATTTTAAAACAATTTTTTTATTATTTAATGAAACGATTTTAACATTTAAATTTAATTTATAGGTAATTAAAACTTGATATTTAGTTTGTACGAAGTAACATTAAAATTCACATAAATATTGAAATCGAAAACCAAATATTTGTTAAAAATTCAGGTACATATACGTAATCGGATTGATGATATAAATCGGGGAAATAAAATACGAACGCCGTTGTTGACAATAGCTTCGCAGTATAAATTTATAAGTAAGTAAAAACAATTGAATTCCAAAAAATATGTATAAAAACTTATTTTGTGGATACGTTAAAAACTAACATTATATGTGATTATTATAGTTTGTTTAGTTTGTAGGGAATAGTATAATTTTGTATTTTTGTTATATTTTTTTTGTAAAAATGTAAAATCCATAATTGGTTGTAGGGTGTGTTTTTGTTTTTGTCAGTAATTTTTGAGAGCTGTGGATTCTGAATAAATAAATAAATAAATAAATAAATAAATAAATAAATAAATAAAATTTATATTATAAATGAATAGTAGGTAAGGTATATCATAAATTCTTTCCAGCATACGTCAGTCATATCACATAATTTATACATTTTATCCTTTGCACTAGTCATACAAGCTATATTTTATTACTCAGTATTTCTAGTACTCGTAATTAAAATAAAATTTTAAAATTTATTATATTGCAAAATTATCTCAGATTCTACTAACTAAATATTTTAATTATCAAAAAAAAGCAAATAAATTTATTAATTAATTAATACATTATCCTGATACTAATTTGGATATGGAAAGTAGTCGCAGGGCACGCTGCAATTCGCAGTCATTTGGACAGCCCGTCTAGTAACCACCCTCTTAAAGACCACCGCAAAATAAAAGAATTTGAAATGTTGTGTTTCGGTAAGTAAGTAAGGGATGCCAGTGCCCATTTCCCTATCCTTCCTAATCCCTATCCTTAGTTCTACTTGGTCGGCAGGTCACTTGCAGCACCTGTGGCGCTGCTTACGTTATAGGTGGCGGAAGCTTTTGTTTGTTAACATTTTGTTTAGCGCCTCTTTCACGAACGTCAAGTAGGCTAAGCCGTCACTTAAAGTCACCTGTCACCGGGAATAATTTAGCTGATATACCTTTGTTTGTACGGTAAACGTCCCAAACATTAAATAGAAAATAATAATAAAAAAATCGCCTATCGAATGATGCAGTAAACCGAGTGCATAATTCAATAAAACAGAAAATGATTTCTAAAAGTAACTAATCAACACTTTACTTGTAGTTGGTGAAAGAGGCGCTTTATTCTTTCAAACTTAATTTCAAGTTACTCCAATTGTAACAATCGTTCACAGTAAACTTTCTACACATTGATTTCGATATGTAGATACAGTCACTACTGCATTCAATTAGCATTGGTTTATTTACTGACGGTACTAGGCTTTTACGGGTGTTTACTTTGCAATTCAACGGATCCCTTTAAGCCCGCAAAGCCGCATCGATCGAATAAACAATGCAAATTGACTACCTAAAATCCTCATTGGTCATTTCAAAGTTGGGAAATATTTTATTAACATTGCATTGCTTTTTTGAATAATTGCAGACTAATTGCAATATTGCATAATAATTGCAAAATTGCAAGTGTTTCATAATACATAATTGTGTTGACTGTGTTACCGAGCTCATGTAACCCAAATATTTTTAAAGTTCGAGAAAAACATCTTCTGGGTGAGCTCGCTCCATCGTCGGTCTCGTCTTTTTGACATTTTAATGCTTCTTGATAATGTGCATTTAAAAATTTTAAACAATGAGTACATGAAAATGAAATTTCTTGTTTTTTTTTAGACAGAAGTAATTTTATTTTTATATATTAATTTGATTTTGATTTTGATTTTTTTGTATTTTTCTTCTTTTAATATTTTTTTTGTTTCTTCTTAATTCATGGCTGAAGAAAACCTACTCCACCAATTTTTTGTAATCTGTAACCATTTCTGTATTTACTTGAGATACTGTTAATACAATGATATAATGTTATTATTCCTGTTCTGCAATTTTTTACATGGAATTTCTATTTTGAAATTAAAGAAATTGAGACAAGTGAGATTGTACTAAACATATTTTGAAAAATATGCTAGATTCAAAAGTAAATAATCTATTATTTCCATTAACGACGTATTGAATCCGCACTCTGCGTGTTCCATTTTCAAAAGCTGAACATTTTAGTATTGGAGTGCAATTGAATAAACTGCTCTAATCGCTTTGATCGATTATCCCAAAGGGAACGTTAAACCCGCAATCAATATAAAAGTATTCACGATAATTAATATTTTCCTATTTTTTTATAAAATAGTGCTTTAGTGCAGTGAGAATATATCTTTAACATATCTTTATTAAAATAGGCATTGTATGCAGCTACGCCTATATATTTATAGTGGTCTTCAAAACTAGGGTTAATGGGCATTACTAAATGCCCATTATAACCCTAGTTTTGAATGCCTAGCCTAATGTTGATGCCAGATCCATTCCTTATCCCTCTCGTCTCCCCCCATCCATTCTGTAGAATTATTATTAGTTGCTTTAGATTAAGTTGGATATTTAAGAAAAGAAAAATTATACAAGATACGATATGACGACAATATATTTCCTTAGAAGAGGACACAGTACAGTTGAAAGCGTTGACACATTAGAATGACATTTATGTACACAGAACAATTACAAATCGTAATATAAATTACAAGGAACTATAGTCGCTTTTGGAGTGTCGTTTCATAATCCAACACATTCCTTATCCCTCTCCTTAACCCTGGCTTTGATTACGATCTATTTAGAAAGTAATTTTAATAAACTTGTGATTGAGTTAGATATTCGTTATAAAAGTAAACAAGTGTTCAATTGTTTTGCACTTTTGAATGTGTTTTAATCGACTTTTGCGGCCGACTGTACAATTACTTGAATTCAAAGCTTACTTTTTATTACAATTAGCGAAAAATAACATGGTATATGATTTCTCTCTCAGTACCAAATATAGTAATAAATAAACTTATAACCTACTATCCTACCTTAAATAGCAATTTAACAAAATTAGTATTTCAGGTGACTCTCTTTTAAAACGCTCAGGACAAATAGCACCTCATATTTTAAAGTGGGAGAGTACTCAGCTTTGTCAGCAGCTGCGCCTCTCCGGAACACAGTTGTGTTTGCTGAAAATACTAAAATGTTTTCCGTGGTAAATTTAATTTTAATTTAATAAATTATACCTTACTTAATGATAAAATTAATGCTAAAGGTAAACAGACAAGCGATTCAATTTTATCGGTGGAAAGGAAATGGTGTTCATGATAGGGATTGTAATTATGTCAGAGGGTGAGGGTAATGCGGTGAGATAACGTGCTTTTAATATTCCGGTTTAATTCTTTTACACTTTTGTTATTTATATTTGGTGGATAATTTATTTAAATGAAATAAAGTATTTAACTATTAAGGTAACTAAAGGTTAAATGTATTTTTTTTTGTAAAATCATCACAGTGAAGTCCTAGGTTCAAGGTTTGAAACTTGATTACCGAATTCAGTATTCAAACCTACTAAATTACTAATTACTAATCTAGTAAATTTCACGTTTCACGTATAAGGGCCTCTTTCGCGTATAAGGGCCTCTTTCACAAACTACAAGTAATGTGTTGATTAGTTACTTTTAAAAATATTTTTTTGTTTTATTGAATTATGTACTCGGTTTACTGCATCATTCGATAGCCGAATTTTTATTATTATTTTCTATTTAATGTTTGGAACGTTTACCGTACAAACAAAGGTATATCAGCTCCATTATCCCCGGTTACCGGTGACTTTAAATGACAGTTTGGCCTACTTGACGTTGGGGAAAGAGGCGCTAAAACTTATTTTGATATTATTTTAGAAATTAACATTATTTATTAAACTACTTCTACGAGTAGATACATGCCTTCCCCATAGTTCGCCTATCACAGTAACAGCTCGCATTTATTGTTGCTGACGCCTCGCATATGTCTCAGGTACACTCTCATAAAAGCAAGCAGCCACATGTGTGTTTACTTAGTAATCTTACAAAGGAATAATGCTCGTATACTAAAATCCTTATGAAGCGTGGCCTAATATGTCGGCAACTTTGGTTCTTCGGCGAATTTCATAATTTGTGATCTTATTCACCAAAGAAACTCCGAGCATAGCCCGCTAATTACTACACTGAGTGACTTTAAATTTTGGACCAGTCCTGCCGTGAGAGTTGGGCACCATACGTCATTACTGGCAGGGCGCACTGATTGTAGACTTCGGTGTTCAAACATTGCGGCAGTGGTGACGAGAAGAGACAACCTAGTGCACTCTCAATAAATTTTGGTGTAAGAATACTATGTAATGTATACTTATATAATTAAATATGATCGTAGAACGGCTCGGAGTCATAACCACGCGACACTAAGGCACCAAATCTGATATTGAGAATAATTGCGATGAAATTACATCACGTAGGGTTTAATGTCTTTTGAGATTATGAGTTAGGATTTCTCTTTAATAACTCAACGGAGCAAAGACTCGATTTCAAATGACAGACACGGCAGTGTTGGTGAATTAGAATTCTGGAGATGCCTACAATTCTGAATTTTCTTAATTTTATTTGCGGTTTATTAAAAGTAATCATGATTCCCTTTTACAAGGCATCTCCGTTGTGATACAATCTTCGAACAATTTTCAAATATGTGTAACGCCATTTTCAAAATTTTGTAGTAGGTATCATTGTTGGCTAAAGGTCATACATTCTTACGCAGAAGACAGGCAGTTACTACATATAATTCTTGCTTTACATAATTAAAATTGGTTTAGTAGATTAGAGAGCAGTAGTCAAGTAAAATTAACGATTTTTTCGAAAATTATTCACTTTCAATCAAATTTGAAATTTAAATTGCAGGCAGCCAATCTTAACAACATTATAATGTTGTTTGCTGATACTTCTTTATGTAATTTGAAACTGTACTTCGAATGTAAGGGATATACAAAAGTGTGGCTTTACTTTGTGGCGTGTTTGCAATAAGCCTTCGAAAGTAGGTATACCCAATATTCCAAATTTCGTGGAAATTCTGTACATGATACATAAAGTATTATCCTATCTTTTTATTCTTTTTTATTGTACATTTTATAATCAATCTTCTTTAGTTGGGCTCCCCGGTGCCCCAGACGCAAAGATAATTATTCTTACGGCCTCACAATGCGACGTGACGTCCACGATAGAGTTGTTTGTTAAAATAAAAAATGCACTTTATCCTGAAATCCCAAAAGGCTGAATACAATAGCTGAGAGCGCCTTTTGTTTTTACCGGGAATGAAGCCCGTGACGTTAAAATAAGCACAGACAAAAATGTTGATAGCAATATAAAAATAAAATTGTATTAAATTGTTAAATATTGAGATACTTTTTTTCTGACAAGGGGCGACATCTTTTTCTGATATTAACAATTTTTTTTTATTATTAGGCGACAATTTCTTTGTTGTCTACAAAAACAAGCGAAACCAATGGGAAAATAAGTGTGTAATTGACCCTGCAACAATTTATTTAGAACCGCAATTCTAACAACTCTATCCATACTAGGTTATTAAATTCTTATAAGTAGTATTACTTGTAGTCCTAATTGACAGTGGTTACCATACAACTATAATAGATTTTCAGCCAGTGTTTATAGTAAAAAAAAATCATTAGCACATATTTTGTTTCTTTTAGCTTTTCTTAACATAATATACACATTGTACAAAAATCTTTATTTGTAGAAACTAAAAAATAAGAAGTTAATCTACTTATTTTCTGCTATATAATTCTTTAGTCATAATATCAAAGAGTCTATAATAACCATTCTGTCAAAATACTTGTAAATATAACATTCGGCAATTCTTTTACCCCATTGTATACTTTCGTGTTTTGTTTTTGGTTCTTGACAAATAACCATCAAACTACTACAACATGGAACCCGCGTGCCATACAAAACACTACGAATTTTATGGAACATTTAAAAGTGACATATGCGTAGAGCATGAACTGTCATTTAAAACAAAACAAACATAATAATAAGTACGTAATTTAAAGAAAATGTGACTTTACGTCAACCCATTAGAGTTTAAAATGAAATAGTAGAAGTTGATCATTACTACCTTTCACCATTGACGCGTGAAGGCAAGAGTCCGCCATGATTCTGTCAAAGGCGTTCTTTTTATGTGCCGCTTTGGCATTTGTGACGCAAATTCCATTGTAGTATTTCGATGCAAATAACTGTACACTGACACATTGAAGAAATCAAAGTTTTACACTGTTTAAGTCTAAAAACAATCTTATTTCTGGTTAAACATTAGGAAAGCATAAAAAAAAGATGCTATGACAACTAGTTATGCAACGAAATATGCTTGAAAGCCAAAATAGAATAAAAATATATTCAGAATCCGCTTAGGTAAAGTGCAAAACACTATTTACATGAACAACGTCAGAGGTCACTGACACTGCAGCCGTGGTTCAATCAAGGCGGGTTTTAAATAGATGGCATTCTTCCAAATGAGCTTGGGTTAACGGGGATAATAAGTTCTCTAGTCCAACTCAATGTGATTCAGGCTTACTTACAGCCTACCTACTGAAAAAAAGTATCACTGTAAAAATAAGGGGAAGTGAATTTTTTTTGTAGTCTATACTTTTTCACTTTAATGACGCTCAAAAGGTGAAACGATTAAATTAATAATAATAATAGAAAACTTTAAAACTCCTAATACTAATTTGAGATTAAGATATCGCTTTCCCGTATACAAATAAATAAATAAAAATAGTTTAATTTTAATACTTAAGGTTTTACAAGTCACTTTTCCTACATACAAACGTTTAAGGTTAATTACACCGCTGTTTTATGTTTAATTTACAAAAGTAAGCATGATACCGATTTATCTTGTCGTTAACTAAGTTTCTAGGCATACAATCCTTAAAAAAAAGTATTAATTTAAAAGATATGATCATTGAAAAATCCATATTTTAACACAAGTTTTAATGCAACTTTGAGGTTGAATAGGTCACTCTAGTTTACAAAAACTCCAAAATACTTTGCCCATAAACATTGATTAGTTATTCAAGAGTTGAAATAACTTTACACAAAATAGATATATGCAGTAGTTTTTTCATAAAAACCGTTAGCCCAAGGGTCTATTTGTGATTTTTTCTGTCCTCATATTTGGTATGAATCGATGTGCATCTCACTCGACTTTTCTTCCCCCGCGGGTAGTGGAGGGAAGGCACGCCCACACAATAAATGGTATCAAGGAGGATAAGAGTTACCTCTATCCTCCTTGAATGGGCCGGGCAGGGAGTCACAGTGTTGCCATTTATACGGATTTATCCGTATATGTACTAATTTTCAACTTCACATACGGGTAACTTAAACATACAAATATTTATGCGGAATTATATGTTCAGAAAAATAAAATAATAATAATTTTATAAGGATACAATATAAAAAAATACAATAAGTAGTATTGTACATAAATAAATACGAAACTAAATAATCCAGCTGATGGACAACACTGCCTAACAAGTATCTATTGCACCATTGTTTTGATTTCGATGTTAATTTATCAATTATTCATTTATTATAATTATTATTTAAAATCATACATTATCATTTTATTCCGTAGGTACTAATATTATAAATGCGCAAGTTTGTATGAATGTATGGATGTTTGTTACTCTCACACAAAAACTACTGAATGGATTTCAATGAAATTCACAACAATATAGCTTATACATCAGAATAAGACATAAAAAGATAAAAAGATATTGTGTGGATAAAAAAAAGATATTGTACGGATTGGGCGCCACTGTCGCGCGGCGACGCCGCCGTCGTCACAGGGATAACTATGTCTGGCGTTACCACTCACATATTTCCTGCATTTCCTTGCAACGCGGACGAAGTCGCGGGCACCAGTTAGTTTTTAATAAATGAATCCTATGAAAACGGTTGTTTTTTTGCAATTGATATTTTTTTACAATACAATACACAGTCATACGGAATTTATACGGATTTATTAGGGCCCCGAATATTACTTCGTATAAGGTTGGCAATGGCAACACTCTGTCATCTGTCAGCTAGACTGAGCTAGACTAGAGTCTATAGTCTACTAAATACATCGTAAATATTATATTTATCTAGTTATTTATAACGTGGCATAGTTTGTACGTAAAGACATTATTTTATTATTTAGTTAGGCAAGGCTGTTGTACAAGTGACTTCATATTTTCATATCACATTGACTCTCTTTGGACAATCTCGTCACATTGTACCAAATTACAAAATATAAAAATAATGGGTAAGTTTTATTACATATTTAATCTAATTTTTGTTATAATATATACATAATTTTTGTTATATTATATAGGTAAACTCGACAAATAAAGTACTTTATCACCCTAACATTATTTGTATGTTGTAGAATAATAAGGTCAGTTTTCTTTTGAAAATTCAAAGTGACAATTATGTCAATCAGTAATCAATACCTATATTTCAAATCTAAGGCCGGTTTCAGTGCTCTCCTGACCGACCGCGGTAGCAATACGCGTGCGTACGGTCAGGCGAGCTTTGTAACGACTTGTGAATTTTCATACAAGTGACAACCGCGTCAGTCGCACGGTCGGTAGTACGTATCGTCAGTACTGACCGTCAGGAGAACACTGAAACCGGCCTAAGCCTTAGCGAATTTTGAAATGAATGGAATTTGTTATCGAAACTGATAAAGCACTTTTCTGGTCGGCCATACATAATTACACGTTGTCTGGGACACCAGAAAGGACATAGGGTACCTTTCATCCAGAACGCGGACGAAGTCGCGGGCACCAGCTAGTTATTTATAACTCGAGACGGCTGGACTGAATTTTATGATCGTTATTTTAGAGATGGCAACGCTATGCAAATCATACTAATTAATAATGATTATCATAATATAATAATAATGAGTATCATATTATCATAATATACTTATATTACTCAATCAGGCGGAAATGGCTGGATGGATTTGAATTTGAATTGAATTTCTTATCCCTGTAAAGATAATTTTGTCCTAGTATTTTTTTTAAATTTATGGTCCATAAATAATAAAATTCTTACAGTATAAATAAATAGGTATGTGCTGCTTTTATAGCTATATGCTTTATTTTATGAAACAGAACCGCAAAAGGATCGTCGTAATGGAGAAAAAAAAAACGCTTATACCTAACTGCTTCTCGCAAAATGTGTTGCTAAGCGCAAAACTCGAAAACGGCTGGACCGATTTTAATTCTGTTTTCACTCATGGATAGAGGCATAATCAGGGAAGGTTTTTACTTTAAAAAATGCACCCCGGGTAGCTATTTGTAAAATAATTTTAAATCAGGTTCTATTTTTCTAGAAATTTAAAACTAATTTTTATTTATATAATTCCTGTTTTAGATCACCTCATGTAAACCATCCTGAGGCATATAAAGCAATTGTGGTTCAAGCAGAAACATACAAAGCATCTTCTTCCTCATGTTCTGCTACTGCTACTCAAATTCGTAACTAAATCCCAGTGTCTATGTAGTGTTTATTTTATTAATTGTATATTTTTAACTAATATATTTTTGTTTTAGGTCACCTCAAGAATCATTTCTACAAATGGTGGTTCAAACAGACGTACATAATCAACCTTGTGTTTCCTCCTTCAAAGATATTATTCCCTCAGCACATGCCCCTTGTAAAGGATTTAGCTACTATAATATTCAGGCTCAAACTAACTGGGATGCATTGAAACTGACGCTTCTGTTTGTAACATCTCAAATTTGTAAGTATATATACAGACATTCTATGTAAGCAATGTATGGAGGAATCAAACAAATTAATAAAGTTTTCAAACTTGTTTGGGTTAACGGTTCAACCCGTTAACGATTTTTTAAGTATTTTGCGAAAACTTTAATAAGCACAAAAAGTATCAAAAACAAAAATTATCCACATTAAATTTTTAAACAAAATATGTTCTCTACATTATTTTGATTAGCTTGACGGTTTTTAAGTTACCGCCAGTTTTCAAACTTTGAAAGTTAGTATAAAAACTTTTATACTCTTGTTTAGAATTTTATGAGAATAATTTTTACCTTTGACACTTTTTTGTATGTATAACACCCGTATTCACAAATGATACTTGTCTAAGTAGCAATACTATACAAAGAACGCTATGCGTTACTCATATCAAGCCATCCCATTCAAGAAGTTCTTTACTATGTATTGAATAACGGCCCTGTGATTGGTTAATTTGTTGTGGCATACTTCACTCTAGTATTTGACAATTGATATTACAGATGTTAACTAATATTATAACCTGTATATGCCTGTATAATATTTTTCGTTTGGCGTTGCTTGTTTTATTTTTATTTCGGAGTGGGTATATGATTTTTATTATTATTTTATTGACCAAATATTAATATTACGAGACTGTAGGTTGACTGATTTTTATAAGGTCTCCAGTAATCATCTGTAAATAATATAATGGTAAATCATTTACTTCAATAAAGCTTATACTTTATTGAAACATTTTTTTTAAGTCAATGTATTTCGTTATTATCTACAATAAATAATAAATTATATTCATATTATAATACAAATGTTTATTTGTAATTTTTTTTTCCTAATTAGAGAGGTACAATAACCTGGAAACTCCCAAAAGCATAAAATCTTAGGGCCACTAGTAACTGATAAACAGGAGGTATTGGAAGGCCTCTTTTGGTTAGTTTGTCGAGATTTTAACTAATCAGTGGCAGGAGCACGAATAGAACAATATTATCTTTTGAAAATCTATTCCGCCTCCTAAATTCATCCGCACTGTAGTAATCGAAAGGATTTTTGAAAACCACCTATTACTTTTTTGTACTTATTGTTCGAAATCCTACACTGATATAATTATCAAACTCCTCTTCGCTACTGTAATCCATTGGTTGAAAGTACATAGTTGATACAAATATAATTTTCAAATTGAATATAACCTGAAATAACCGAAGACCATTCAAACTCCAACGATTATAACCTTGCTTTTGACATAAGCCTGGACACAATGCGTTCGCTAATATAGCTTGGGCCTCGGCGGCTACTTTACTTGTGCGTCGATTTTGACGGACACATAGTGTCGTTCATCACTCAAGTGCTGTTTATGAATTGATTCGGCCGTCCCTTTGCGTTTGTCAGCACTGTGAGACCTCATAGTATCACAAACTGTCGTACGTGACTATTAACCCAGTCACCCAAGACAAAAAAATCGCGTTAGGTCGCAAAAAATTGCACTGTTTTGATTTTTTGGGATGTTGTTAAGATAGATACCAGTAGTGTAAAACCAAGTTTGCATTTTTTTTTTCTCTTTGACAAGGGGAAATCTCATCCATGGATACCCACAGACCCGGGGTGGCCTGTGGGTTATGTCGGACATTAACCGACTAAAACCCTTTGGCGTTGGTATTAGGTGAGGTTCCTCCACCACTTCACCTCTGTGACTTCAATATTGATAAGAACCTACACATTAATATTATTTGCACATTATTATTATTTTATTATACTCAATTTAACTTGTCTCCCCCTCCAAAAGGGATCTATTACTTATTTACTTGATAACAAGTGAACTTATTGGCCCTACAGAGTTGTACTTGTGCTCAAATTGAAACTAAGTAAATGCTCTACAACTTCATTTCTCATAACTTTCCATGTAAAATGATATTTTGTTTTAAAAATTTCTAACTTTTTGGGAAAAATGACCCATTTTTGAAGTAGTGTATCTCGAGATCTGTTTGACATACAGAGCTGCGGTACACTCGAATTGTAGCAAAATTTATTTTCTTTAAGAGTGTCTAGGATGATTTTTCCATAGAATGCACTTTTCAGAAGTTATAAGAGAAAAACTGAAAAAAGTCTGAAAATTTTGAGCTTTTTCGAGCACCGTGCAGTTAGCACACAGGTCTCTCGAAACTGCAAACTTAGTTTTACACTACTGGTATCTATCCTAACAACATCCCAAAAAATCAAGACAGTGCAATTTATTGCGACCTAAGATGTCTTCAGTGACTGGGTTATTTATAAAAATGTATTTCTGCCTATTTCATTCCGTGTCTGACAAATATGACAATTTTAGTACTGTCAATTTAATTTATAGTTTAGTTTTTATGACAAGAGAATTAGCACCAATACCACGCATACATATCATAATAATTATAAAATGCGAACGAAAGTGTGTGATGATGATGATGTTCATATTTGTATTCAATCACGTATTGTATCTTACTCATCGGTATTTGTTACTCAATCACGTTAAATCAATAGCGCAACGAATATTTATTATCTCTGTGAAGTACCTAGTAATAAAATAATAACTCCATATGTGCTAATTTAGACTTTTTGTGTTTGTATTTTATATAACATTCATTTTTATGTTATACCAATGTTTATAAAATAAATAAATATGTAAAGTATTTTTCTTTTATTTACATCCTAATCAGGAAAATCAGGAAAATTAACCTTATTTCTATACTAATTTGTTTGTTTCTTTGCAAAGATTTAAATCTTTGTTTGTTTGCGTTGAATACGCTTTGAAACTACTGAACCGATTTGAAAAGTTCTTTCACTGTTAGGAAGCTACATTATCAGCGATGAACATAGCCTATGTTATATAAATTTTCAAAAAAATTAGAGATCCTTACTAAAACTCCAATAATGTAACCCAAGGTGTAAAAAAAATTACTTAAAATATTCCTTACATCGCGTGCGCTGCGAAAACTTTGCAGAACACATCAATATCTATACAAAGTGTCGCAACAGCATAAGTATTTATTTATTTAAAAGGCTTACCAACTAAAGACATACTAAAATCACTATATACAACACTACTGAAAGGAACATTACAAGTATGAGTTTAAATTAAATGTCTTTATTATACCATTCCATTCGAACGATATCACGAGTTTAAAAATGTAAGTATTAGAAAAAAGTCGCGTGGCGTGGTCGCCGCTCACCCCAGACTATAATATGCGATGTAAGCGTCATTTATTTGTTAAATACCCGTGCGAAGCCGGGGCGTGCTGATAGACTAGTACTACAATAAATTAGTGATAAAACACTCGCGGCAAACGTCCGCGTTCGACGAGATCTCGCAGTGTGCGTTGCCTAACAACGTCACAATACGGTCCAATTGTGTATGTGTGCGCGCTATGTTCTAACTGCTCATCATCGGTCTTTCTCTTTCGCCCAATTTCTGTGTGAAACAGAATGAATTTTAGCTACAGGCAACGATGAGTTCGGGCTGTCAACTAGTTACGCCTTAAGAAAAAGAGTTGAGGCAATATTGAAATAAGGTCGTTGACATATAAATATAAAAATATTATATGTCAAAGACATATAAAAAGTCGAAGATAAAGGCAATGCTTTGTTTTGTTATAAGAAACCCGTATTAAAAAAATTCTTTTTGAAATTACTAGCGAGATTATGACGTAACGAGACACAAGTTTCTAATAGTTACAGAGTGTAATTAGGGTGTACTATTAATAATCCCGAGTAGACTATTAATGATCTTTACTTGTGAGATTAACTCGAAAATATTGAAGTAACCCTTTCAATTTAAGGGATTCACTTGGGCTATGACAAAAAACTCGCTAGCGCTCGCAGGCCTTGCAATTATGTTTTTATTTGTTTTTACCATTAGAACAATAATATACAAAGAAAATAAAATTAACAATACATTTTTTTAAATTGAAATCATATACGCGCAATAATCCGTTTTAAAAATATCAATACTAATAAAAAATCTGTAAGTGTAGGTATAACTCCATAACTCTTAAACGAATTAACTGATTTTTATGAAACTTGGTAGATAAACATTTAGACGTACAGGGCATAGGATAGGCTACTTTTTCTTTTTCAACGCGGACAAAGTCGCGGGCGCCAGCTAGTTATAAATAAAAGTTAAATTCCTCTTAATATGTGTTCTAATTTTTTTTTTGAGTTCTTTAAACAATACAATTCAATGTTCAATGTATGTTCGTCAGGCGTTGAACTTTTTATATTTAAATGATCCCTCGTGAACAATCCTTTTTTTGGATTAAAGGCAGCCTACAACTCTGAAAACGTAATCCTGAACGTTACAAAACACATACAAAATTATATGGTGATCAATAAAAGTACTTTTGTAGAATTGCGGTTGTGAACAAACGAATATTTTTTTCTATTTTATATACATTTAACAAATACCAAATATATTCTATTTGGAAGTGAATACCTCAGCCTGCGTAGTAAAACCTTGAGGCTTTGCCGCACCATTCACTCTTCGCGTAAAACGTCGAGATTCAACATTGTTAACCTAAGACACCTTTGAATAAGACGAACGCAAATTGCCTTTTAAAGGGCCTTACGACTTGCGATGAGCCATAGATTCTTCTACAAAAATCGATTTTATGTGAATTTGGCATACCTATTCACATAAAATAAGGGAAATAGGCAAAGATTTAAATCGAAAGATGCGGCGTAATCTCCTCGCGCCATACTAAAAACACACCGAAAATTCTTAACAATGGGTTGGGCGCAGGCGCTCAACCCAACTACAGTTGCACGCCAGCTACAGTGAGTGACGGTCGCTTGTTGAGAGCGTCGCTATCGTCACAGTCACGTTTGAAGTAAGGAATGTGTTGTCTGTGTTTAAAAGTGTGTTTAGACAAAGGTATATGTATTTTATAATTTTGTCTTTAGTATAATGTATGTTGTATTTTGTAACACACTTTCGCTAGTAATGCCGCATCTCTCGATTTTAATCTTTGGAAATAGGTATTGAAAAATTATTTTGGGCAAACTTTTCACTGCTACATTCGTAGCTTTTCAGTCTCTGCCAAACAAAGTTATATTTCAACAATTGGGTGCCTATAGGACCCAACTGACACGAATTTGTAACAAATTGATACTGTAAATAGACAACAAATACAACCTAATAAACTAATTAAACTAAACTAATTCCAACCTGATAGACACAAATACAGATATATCTGGTACCGATTACATTTTTATTCACTTCGATGTCGAATTTCTAGGTCAGTAAGCCCTGCCCGCTTAATCATCAATCATCAATACTAATAATAAATCTGTAAGTGTAGGTATTTATGTATGTATGTTCCTCCATAACTCTTAAACGAATTAACTGATTTTCATGAAACTTGGTAGATAAACATTTAGACGTACAGGACATAGGATAGGCTACTTTTTTCTTTTTCAACGCGGACAAAGACGCGGGTGCTAGCTAGTATACTATATAAATAAAAATATAACTTTCAAGATATCCAAATAATTAACACAGGGCTGTAATTAATTATGTAATATGTTATCCGTTCAAAGGGTAGTGTTTTTAACAAAGTTATATTAATATTTTCGTGTTATTGAATTTCATACTTAACGCTTTGCGATAAGGTTTAACATGTATTTTAACGGATTTACAAAATATGTTCCCTGATTAATTAAGAGTTTTACAAAGTTTCCTTACGCTACCGCATGTTACGTGCGAAAGGATTTTTGATTTAACTTTTAAATTAGATACATAGAGTGTTCATTACATTTTACATGTAATTTACTTAATTAGGCCTCTGATGGTCATGTTCAGATATCCCCTTCATATATATATATTTTATGTTAAGTTCGGCCGACAGGCCTATATATTGTGGGTTTTTTTTTAAATGTTTTATGCTAAGCTCGACAACAGATAGGCTGAGGGTCCCCTTGATAGTAGGTGGCTACCGTTGCCTATAACATAAACAACGCCACAGGTGCTGTAGCACTAATATAGTAGGATTAAGGATAAGGAATTAAGAAAATTAAAAAAAAATGGGCTTTGGCATCCCTTACTCTCTCACAGAAACACAACAGCACGTGTGCTGTGTTCCGTGTGCCGTGATTTCGAAATGCAGTGTGCCCTTCCACCTTCCACTAAAGCCTGCAATACATGTTGGCCGAGCGTTGCCGAGTGAAGGCCAATACCTACGTCTAGGCAGTTTATTTGCCTTGTCTTGCTGTCGCTCGGTGTCGCTCGCCTAGTTGGTTGAGTAAAGGCAAACGCCAACGTGTATAGAACTCGGGCCCTAGCCAAGAGCAACCAGTGCAAACGGGAGCGTTGTGTATTTACGAAACGATAGAAAATAAAGCCCAGTGATTGGTCAAATTTTTATGTGGGCGTTACAACAACCAATCACCGGGCTTTATTTTCTGTCGTTACGTAAAAACACAACGCTCCCGTTTGCACTGGTTGCTCTTGGCTAGGGCCCCTCATTTGGCGTAGCTTGTCACAACTCGCAGTCGCTTGCGATCACTTGCGTCACTTTGAAGCGGTGTCGGTTTTTCTGCACAAATCAAAGCCTCGGCCTCGGAGCGAACTCGCTCGGCCAATAGTGTTCACATGTTTGTATTGGCTATTTGCATTTGTTTCATTCAAACTTGCCGAACGTCTAGACAGTAGCCTTTGCCTTGTGTCGATTTGCCTAGGCTCGCGTTGGTCTTAGCTCGGCCAACATGTATTGCTGGCTTAAACGCGTTACATTGCGCTTCATTTGTTGGAAATTATCCACCATGTTTTATTTATAAAACTAGCTGGTGCCCGCGACTTCGTCAGCGTTGTAAAAGAAAAAAGTAGCCTATCCTGTGTCCTGTACGTCTAAATGTTTATCTACCAAGTTTTATTAAAATCAATTAATTCGTTTAAGAGTTATGAAGGAACATACATACAATATATACACTTACAGATTTATTATTAGTATTGATAACGAATTAATGGTTTATCAAAATAAACAAACAATGATCTTTGCTATTAATTCTGAATTATATTCTGAAGTTCCGGCTCCTGCACTGAAGGAAACATCAAAATTGGTAAGCTAATAAGATTCGCCATAAGGAGAACCGAGGCATACTTCTGTAAAGATTATCCAGGCGCTGCGCCTACAAATTGATTTATTATTAAAATAAGAATGCTCAAGGGTTTCTTTTTTATTTTATTCTATACATTTAACTTCACTTGTTTTTTGTTTTCTAGAGAAAGTGAATTTCTGTAAGTACTTATAATATATTTGATATTATACAGCAAAAATGACGTTTTACATTGCATAGATTTTTTTAAAAATTTATGAATATCGCTTGAAAAAAATATTAAAAAGAAGACTATAAAAAAGGTTTAACTTCTATTTCTGTGTAGCAGTAGTCTGCAGATTTCAACGAAAGCTAAAACATTAGCAGTGTAGATAACGAACCGTACTGAATTAACTACCAAGTGTTAAACTGTTAAAATATTCATGCAAAAGCACTCGACTGTTAAATATATTTTTACTGCATTTATTAATGTTACCAGGTACAAAAACCCTGACTGTCACTATCTCTAATTTTAAAAGTCAGCATTAGACATGTATTTTAAAATAACGATAGAAGGGTAAAATTTTGAATTTAGAATATAATTTAAAATAGATAATTGAAGACGTGAGTGGATGAAGGTTAATGTCGCATAATTCCAATTTAGAATAAATCGAGGTTAAAGTTTTACTTTTAGTTTTTGAGATAAGTCACCACGGAACTGATTTTTGTACTAAATTATGATGCAAAGTTGTGTAAACAATGTAAAATATTAATGGTATGATAGCAATTAAACACTTAATTTTAAAAAAGTGAACATAGCTTCCTCTTCCATTAACAAAAGTAAACATTTCTGCACTTTTTGCTTTTTAAACTTAACTGTAAATAACTTTAACTTTTTCAACTTCTTATTTTCCAAAAATGTCTTAAATCGACGAACTTAAGGTCTGTAATCATTCATTAGGACATATTACTTTCATTAACGCAAAAAAACGAAAAAACCCCAAAATGCGACATATCACCTTCATCCACTCACGTCTTCAATTGTACAACAGACCACCGGGAGCAGTTTACTTGTACATCTCCTTCTTTCTGGTTGGATGCTTGTATAAAATTTTATAGCCAATAGTTTTCATAAGTATTCATAATGGTCTAACTGAACTTAACAGGGTAAGGGCCTCTTTCACGAACTACAAGTAAAGCGTTGATTAGTTACTTTTAGAAATCATTTTCTGTTTTATTGAATTATGCACTCGGTTTACTGCATCATTCGATAGGCGATTTTTTTTTATTATTTTCTATTTAATGTTTGGGACGTTTACCGTGCAAACAAAGGTATATCAGCTAAATTATTCCCTGTGACAGGTGACTTTAAGTGACAGTTTAGCCTACTTGACGTTCGTGAAAGAGGCGCTAAGTATTATATAAGAGGGAAGTTTTTCGAATTCGATAATGTATCTACTAATAGGTAAGGTAATATTTTTTTTTAATGTTAAGGTCGACAGTTAATAATACGGTTAGTAATTATTAATTTAGAATCAATACTAATAATAAATCTGTAAGTGTAGGTATTGTATGTATATATGTATGTATGTATGTTCCTCCATAACTCTTAAACGAATTAATCGATTTTCATGAAACTTGGTAGATAAATATTTAGACGTACGGGACACAGGATAGGCTACTTTTTTCACGCAGGCGAAGTCGCGGGCGCCAGCTAGTTAAGAATAAAAATAAATATTATATGTGAATAATGTTATGTGACAAACACTATAGTTGTAGGTATGAATATTCCACCCACGATCTTCTATTCGATAACGAGGTTCATTCTACAAAAAACCGACCTACATTCAAAATGTGATCACGTATCAAGTTTTCACGAATTTTCCTTCGACGAACACACATCGCTTTTACATTACGAGAAAATAATAGGCTCTCATTTTCATGTTCCAGTTGCGCCTACAAAATTATTATTTAAATATCTATTGATGGCCAATGGCTAATAAAATATACTTTACATTAATATACCTAAAGTATATTTATTTTATCAATGTAATTCTCAGTGTACCTACCATATTATGAGAATCATTTTAAAATATGCGTTGTTTTTATACACATATTTTAGAAATAAATACCCTAAATTTTTAACTCGGCAAATTGAGTGAGATTTGACAAATATTCGTACAAATTCAATAGTTAACTTTTATAGGTTAACGTCATATTTAATCCTCTTTAATCATTATTCAGATGACCACCAAATATCACAAACTAGGCTTCAGAGATCTATTTGTACAACAATCTCTGATTACGTCCTTGTATGTGCAGATATGAACCAGGAGCAGACAAAACGCTTAGCGCACAAAGCGTTGAATAAAGCCTCATTGTAGGCTCTCAATATTGCACACTCGAGCCACTTACGAGCAGATGAGAAATAAGCCCGTATTCAATATTCTATAATGCCACCATATTGTTGTACCTTATCTAATATGCTGTAGACAAAATTTGAATACTTACAGCATTTCGAGAAAATATCTTGTGTTGAATTGAAATTAACAACAGAAACTTACATTGAAAAGCGGTCGACAACTTTTTGGCAGGCAAAGGCCACACAATGACGAAGAGGCGGGCAGCACTTGTTCATATTAATGATAATAGGTATAAATATATCCCTATAAACTTATACTTATTATCAAAAATTTTGCAAATTTTATGCACAAACTTTCCTCGTTTATCGCTCTTTCCATTAGTGAAAACCGTATCGAATTCCGATGGGTAATTTAGAAGCAGTTAGCAGAGAAACAGACAGTCGTAGTAATTACGATTAATTCTCCTTGGTACCGTTACCGATGGTCTACTGAGTAGACCTCAACTGTAAAATTACTCAAATCGGTTTTGTTTGAAAAAAATTGGTCTTCCTAGAAGTTGAGACCTATATCCTCTTTGTATAAAGTTTGGTCATTAACTTATTTATCTTACTCGTAGTTTAATATAATTATAATGTGTAATTGTTTGTTTTCCCTAATAAAATAAATAACTTTTAAATAACATAAGTAATCAAGATAAAATAATAAACCGTTTGTGTAAATTCGCACAGGTTATACATAAATGTTATATTTACATTAAAGGGAGTTAGCAGCGACAGTATTGCAGTGCGGCTTTATCAATGTCAACATTTGATACGGCTCTATTTGAATATTCTCTTTGAGAGTCACTCAAACAGTCATGATATTAAAACATCCCTTTACCAGCTCTATTACTATTTCAATTATTTATCCATTTTTTTAATAAAATTCTTTGGTTGATAGCTTAGAATTAAAAGAAAGTACATACTTGAGTTAAAAGCAAGTTACAGATGTTGTATTGTGTTTTAGTGTATGAAATGAAATGCACAAGTTACTATTAATTATTTGTAGCACAAATCGACATGTTTTTCTTCGTATATTTATATTAGAACTATGTCATAAGACAAGTGTCGATGAATAATCTAATACCATAGAAGTCGACTTACACAAAACCTCAACATTGTGTCTTTTTCTTCCACTCAATTTTAAAGTTTCTATTGATAATCAATTCGATCGAACTTCTTAAATCAGATCAGTAATTTCGAAGATTACCTCCTACATACATTCAAACACATACAAAATTTACTTCTTTATAATATTAGCAAGGCATATCAGTGGTATACTGTATACTAGTATAAAATACAAATTGTAAAATCAAACCTCTACAAAAGTTAATTGACAAAAACAAATTGACATCCAAGCAAACACAAGCGTAAAATGTTTCCAACCGTAATTCAATTTGCAACTTGTCTCGCCTAACTTTTGCTGAGTGAAATTGTTTTTGTTCTGACATATTAAATATTACGTCTCTTTCTCGTTTTGCCACTTTCTTTTCATTAAGGATGATTTTTTTATGGAATAGGAGATAACATTACTATGATAAAAGTATTTTGTTGACTTACTTGAAGTAGTTTTATTCGAAATAGTCTAAATAAATTAATGCGTGAAATGTGTTTATTATAGTTAGTACAGTCAAATTAAGCCGAATATCGACAATCAGGAAAAATAATCCGTGTAGTTTTTATTCTCCTGACTTTTCTAATTTGACCGGGCTAGGTACTCGTATTTACGATAATTTATAAAATAATAAATCGCTAAGACAAAACACCAATTGTATGGCCCTAAAATCCAATTCAACCTTTCTCTGTAGGTATAATAGGTGTGATTAGTCCTTAAAATTAATATATTTGTAGTATAGCTATGGAAACATTTTCTATCGGAACTGGCTCCGTCTGTATTTTTTTAAGAAATTTAAGTTTTCTATCTTCAGTTCAGGACACAAATCTTTACAAAAGTCTTAGTGAAACTGAATAAGTCCGTTAGAACCGGCGCAAATTGGAGGACGGCACGGCAAAGTATTAATTTTTTTTATAGTATTTTGTACCTTAAGTGCTTTTAATAAAATTCAGATTTCATTGTACATTATGCTACGGCAACAAATAGCGTGCTGCGGTATTCCACCGTGCCGATAATACAAAGAAATTTGAAATATATTAAAAGCAAAATACTATGAATTTTTTTTAATACTTTGCCGTACGGTCCTCAAATTTGCGCCGGCCCTAACCAACACCTGCTTCAGGCGTTTAGTCCGGTGAAAGTCATTAGTTGATATTCGACGTCTAAAGACCTTATTTCCGTTCCTGAAATCATCTTCCGTCTGTCTAATTTTACTTTATGAATATCTTCATGGCTCTTGCGCCGGAAATGTTTTAATGGATATTGGAATAGCGTAAGGGAATAGCATTTTGGTGCTTAATGTTAATTATAATTTAAATAAAATTTAATTTATTTTATTGAATAATATACATATTAAATAAGTTACCTACTGCTTTTGCGTCGTAAAAGACTGTTTTCGCTTTCGCTGTGTTAGTATGGTATGTATGACATTAAGTTAGATGAACTAATTACCCAGCCAAATAAGTCAAAACTAGATAAGAATCTCGGAATTCGAGATACCCAGCTATAAACTCGTATAAACTTGTATTTTGACATCCTAAAAGTTCTCTCGAAACCTACATATGGTAGGGTGTCCGCGTCTATTAAAATCTAAGGTCAAAGGTCACAAAAGTCGATTTTTTTTGCAAATATCTCGTTTCCTATGGGGTTTTTGCTATTTGTATTTATTATCAATATTGTAGAGTATTAAATTACTACAACTTTTGTTTCAAAAAAATTTTTTATACGTTGAATCGTTTTCGAGATAGAGGGCGGAGAGCGCGCGGTTAGAGTATCTTTTAAGGTCAACCGGTAGTCCCGGTCAAAAACACGCCATATAAAGTTTTACATGTACGGTCACATTGATCATTTAAAATCCGTAGAAAGTCATTGTTTAGAAATAAAATTTGTATTTGAGTGATTTTCTGCTGTTATTTCATGGTGGTCTTCTGTAGGGAATGCCCCCAGACGGGCTTCCCAAAGGCACTGTGTCACTACTAAATAAATACTATCATGATATTTTTTGAATGTCAGTTTAACGGATCCCAAGGTTAACCAACCTTACAGTCGAAAAATGAAGAGAGAAATAGTAGGTAGGTATTAATTATTGAGAAAGTAATGGATCTCATAATAACACACACACAAGAGATGAACATAAGGACGCGTATAGATCGACCGCAGTCAATTATCCTCTAAAGTGTCGGACATTTCGCTCAGACGTAGAAATAGTGTCGTCGTTATTTCCACCCGTGACGTAATAGTCCTACCCTCTGACGAACTGCTGTGTAGCTAATTGAATGTCCGATATTGCGTCGCAGATATGAGAGTAGATTATATTTACTCGGTGACGTTGCATATTTTTTGTAAAGGTAAGTATTGCCATTAATTCTAACAAGTAACCCGGCAGCCACATTTTTTTGGAATTTTTTTTGAATGGCGTTGTTTATAACACAAACAACGCCATAAGTTTTGCAAGTGCGCTGCCGACTATAGAAGGATTAAGGATAAGGGATATTAGGAAGGGACGGGGTAATGGGCTCTGGCACCCCTTACCGAAACACAACAGCACATATGCTGTTATTTCACGGCGGTCTTCTGTAAGGGGGTGGTCACTGCCTCTAGACACGTTGCCCAGACCACATATTATATCGACAACAAAAAATATGATATAAATAAAATGTATCTATAATCTCTAAGCAATGTGTCAAGTAGGCTAACCACCATTTAATTTTAAAGTCACCGGTCACTGGGGATGATGGTGGGGGGATGGGGATGATATACCTTTGTTTGTACGGTAAATACGGCAAAAGTAACAAACTCTAAAAAGAAAATAATAAAAAAATTCGCCTATCGAAGGATGCAGTGTGTAAACCGAGTGCATAATTTAATAAAACATAAAATTATTTATAAAAGTAACTAATCAACACTTTACTTGTAGTTAGTGAAAGTGGCCCTTAGTGTAATTATTTTCATTATTATATCGACCATAAAAAAAAAATATTTTTTTTGTCAAAAGGGACTGATACAGTAATGAACTTGGCGAGTAAATATATGATAAATTTTAGCACAATTGAGCTTCAAGTCACGTGGTTCAATATATCTTCTCATTCACGACGCGACGTCTCTAGAAAAGATTGCGTAAGATAAACAATGGTGTTCCTCATATGGGGTGCAATGTTTTCTTTCGATCCCCCGGAGATAGATTAGAAACTGTTCCATATATATACTCATTTTAATTTAAAAGAACAGTCGGGATTTGTTCACTGTTTGCGATTTTCAATTGTTCAGACAGTTTCGGTATTATTACAGCGAGAGAATATAAAATAGACACCACTGAGATGTTATACTTAACTCATGTAGATACTCATACTAATATTATTATTATTAATTTGCACGCCTACTCAACCGATAGTCATGAAATTTTGCAGACACGTTTCTTAGAATACAGAAAAGGACATAGGGTACCTTTCATCCAAAAAAGGAATGTTTTTTGGAACATTGGAACATTGGAAGGAAGGAAGGAATCCAAAAATAGAAATCCAACATCCAAATCAAAAGCTTAACAGAATCAAATATGTCAGGCATTATATTGCTAATATATTTTGTCAGTTATATTTTTTTCTTTTTCAACGCAGATGAAATTGCGGGCAAAGGTAGTAATATTATGACAGCATAGAAACACTAAAATAAGTCTTGTAAGTACTGAAAAGAAACATACTTAATTAAAATCGTCTGTGATCTAAATCTAAACGAACACTTGAGCGTATCATCAGATACTTTCAATTCAGCACTTTCTTAATTGGCACAAAGATAAAGAAACCATAACATCAGTATTGTAAAGTTTTGAATAGCTCTCATGTTTTTGAAGTTTATTTCAGAGATATCAACTACCTACATACAGGCAATAAAGTAAGTTTAGTATGAACATATTTCCGAACAGTTCGCTTCTGCATTTGAGATTGGAGTAATACTGGCATGTGAAGGCTCAGGAGACCGAACTCTATCGTAAAATATCTAAAATCGATGTTAGAAATAGATAGAAAATATTTTTAAATAGATAGCGGGCATCGAAATACTACAATGGAATTTGCGTCACAAATGCCAAAGCGGCACATAAAAAGAACGCCTATGACAGAATCATGGCGGCCTTCACGCGTCAATGGTAAAAGGTAGTAACGATCAACTTCTACTATTTCATTTTAAACTCTAATGGGTTGACGTAAAGTCACATTTTCTTTAAATTACGTACTTATTATTATGTTTGTTTTGTTTTAAATGACAGTTCATGCTCTACGCATATGTCACTTTTAAATGTTCCATAAAATTCGTAGTGTTTTGTATGGCACGCGGGTTCCATGTTGTAGTAGTTTGATGATAGCGGGCTTAAATTTAGAATTTGGAATAGTAGAAGAAGTAAATCTCTAGTAGAAGAGGTACTGATTTTGTTTAAAATAATAAGAAACTTTTTTATTTATTTAAGTGCTCTAAGTTGTGTTTTTTTATTTTGATTCTTTTAATTTCTGGACAACGAAAGCCAAAAATTACGATTAACACGCGAACCCAAAGAAAATTATAATAATGTCCAAAGCAACAATTGGTCAGTCAGAATACTGTTGTCAGCAATGAATCCAGGCCTCAGGAGGCCTATGTTTAAAAGTGGACGTCCTACGCCTGAGATGTTTTAGTTTTTGACATAATCAAAATTGCTTAGAGAATTCATATTATATGAGTTTTCTCTGAGCAATTTACACGATAGTTACAACAAGTAACCCACTTTCGCATGAGGAAAACCATTTGGCAAAATGACAAGGAATGTTTTATAAGGATTGTAAATTGCACTGTATAAATAGCTTATTAGAGGAGCATCTATTTCAAATAGACGAATTCACTTTCTGTGCCAAAAATATATACTTAAAAGACGTCTTGTCCTTACTTACAATTTAAACTACTGAGAGAGAAATCGTTTTTTATTTTCCTCTCTTTGCAGACAAAGATATCGGTTTTTTTTTTCAGATAGTAAAGATCTTGTCTGCTGTTTCTTAAGTTCTGCGATTTGATGTTAAATGTCTACCTTAGAATCTCATCTGTCGTAGAAGGAAGGAAAAACCAAATGGAATTTATGTACGTCTGAGAGACATAAATGCAGTTATGCTACAAAGTTTTCCTAATATATAGCTGTTTCGAGTTTCAGTGTGCATAATTCAAGAGACAATAGAATTGTTTCTAACTGCTATTGAATGTTATGTTATGAGAAGGGGCAGGGATCCCATTTCCCTTATCCCTTATCCTTTATCCCACTATAGTTCCAGTGAATTGGCAGTATCTGTGGTGTTGCTTGTGTTAAAAGCGTCGGCAGCCACGTAAGCTCTTTTAAAAAAAAAAGCCACGTACGCTCAAGTCAGCCTGTCTGATCTAAAAAACAGGCTTAATCATTTTAAGGTTTACATTTCTTTATTCTCATTAAAGCTTAAAGCTACTTACATGAGATATATAACAAAATACTTAATTACGAAACGAAAACATTAAACAGGCAGACAAAAGTAACTAAAATTAAACAATATTTGTTCCTCATCTTTAACAATAACACGACAAAACATTTAGACATTTGACATAAAATGTTTTAACAGCCTTGATCTGTATTCTCTAAAAAATTTAGCTTGTTTTATATTCAAAGGTAATGTGTTAAAAAGCTGTGCTCCCTCAAAAGTATTCCTCTTTGCCAGTATATTATACATTATATTCCAAAATATTAGTCAGGTATTAATAATATGGTAACATCTGAAATTATTGGCTTATTCCCCGTGGTCCCTTTATCCTCCAAAATCACAAAAATACCCGTGGTCCCTCTTGTCAAATATAACGCTACCAAATTAAGAAATTGCTCATAATATATATACCTATATAAATAATGTGCCCTTTGGCTTTCGGGCAGTGTACAGGCTTTCCTATTGGTTTAAATACCTACAATGCATGTACGATTTTTTCCATACTATCGCTGTAAGCCAAAATGCAATTATCCATAGGTTATATGTCCATAATAAAATCGACCTTTATCAAATGAAACCGAATGTCGCATCACATCCGGTTTGTGTAATTAAAATATGAAACAAAAAAACTTCCAAATTCTTCCAAAACCGATCAAATCATGATGATGTCTCTATTCGTACATCATACTTTTTTTCCTGAAAACATTTGCTAAATGGCCATTAAGCATCTTGGAATTTATGTTTTAATATAAAATTTTAATTGGTCGGTTATCTCTGAAAGATTCGGTCCATTCATTACAAGAGGCTGGCAATGAAAGGGATCTCTGGTAAAGACTGACGAGGGTCCTCCGTGGCCTGTTTGTTAAGCCTCATCCGCTAATTAATGTTGATTGTTTATAAAACTAACACCATTTAGGTAAAACTGTACGATTCTAGCAGAAAAGTGGCTGATCAAATTGTTACGAAATCATGTGTGAGTCAAACGCTAAAGTACTTAGTTACATTATTATAATGTGTCGTAGTGAAATAAGGATATAAACAAATATGTAATTGAGAATATAGGTACACTTCATGAAAAACAACTATTTTGGCATCCTCCACATCTTTTAATTTATCTAATCACTAGCGCAATGGTGCCTGCATTAAAAAAAATTAAAATATCGAATATCGCTACGACAACTAGGCGCCCAATTTTTTTATATTTTTAGACTATCCCTTGGGAACCTAACATTTTTCCTGGATAAAAAGTATGTACCTAATCCAAGTAATGAACTACCTGTGTGCCAAATTTCATCAAAATCCGCCAAGCCATTTTTGCTTAAGAGGGTAACAAACATGGTATAGATATGGATCCGTCCTCACAAACTTTCGCATTTATCATATTAGTAGGATTTAATTTAAAGTGCCAAATGTTTTTATAACGCCCGACGCAAAAAACTGGGTGTTATAAGTTTGACGTGTGAGCCTGTGTAGTCTGTGGAATCGTAGCTCCCAAACGGATGGACCAATTTCGATACGATTTTTTCGTTTGAAAGCTTTATGCAGATCTGTTCAGGGGTTTGAAGACCATCTGCCTGTTTCCTAGTTGACGAAGATATTTCACTAACTTCCATATGTTCGATTAAATTGTAATTTGGTCAGTAATACCTAACTTCTTAGCAACTCACAGCAGATATAGCGTCACTTAACTATTTATTGAGATCACACCAATAAAATAGTTAAATGGCAATCAAAAGAAGCCTTGTAAATAACTCTTACATTTAAGATTCTACCAACGAGCAATAAAACCAGGTAACCCCAGCCGATAAACATAAATCTTATTGTCGGGAAGCCAGGTGATCAATGCTAAATGGTGGGAGGGGTGGAATTATCACTCCCATAGACGTTTGCGTGCTGCATTCAAGCAAATTCTAGAGGTGAAAATATCTATTAAAATCAAAAATCAAAATCAAAATATTTATTTATCAATTAGGTTACTACAAGAAACTTATGATCGTCATTATAAATTTAAAACCAGGGTTTCGGAAAAAAGCCAAGATGACGATCCTGAGAAGAAATCCCGTAAGAAACTCAGGATACTATTCTTTTTGTCATCATTAAAATATAAAATAGCACAATTCACTTAATTTTAAGAAAATTAAAGTAGGTATATATATCAGGATATATATATACAATTATAGTTCTTTAATACTAAACATAGTACTAGCTCCGAATCGCTTAAATCCAGGCTTCTTTGTCGCTTAATTAAAATTGAACACAAAAATAAATATAAAAACAATATGAAATTTGCATTTTGGTATTCATTTATGGACTGGTCACACCTGTCGTACCCCATCAGTAACCGATGGGGTAGAAAAGTTCTCAAATGGAGGCCAGGTGGTCAGACGACCCGAAAGGCTTCTTGGGAAGCGGCTAGATGCGAAGAACAGAAGACCGTTCGTGGTAGTGAGCCTTGGTAGACCTTGGGGAGGGAGAGACACTGGTTGATGATGATATTCATTTATTATACTTATTTTATTATGTAACTTCTTTACATATTTATCATTCGTTTATAGTAAACTCACAGTGAATATTTATATTTCTATAACTAGCTGTTGCCCGCGACTTCGTCTGTTTTCAAAAAGTTGTATAGCCTAAAGTCATTCTCGATAAATGGACTATCCAACTCAAAAAGAACTGAGATTAACGCGTTCAACCAAACAAACAAACTCTTCAGCTTAACCTATAATATTAGTAGATATAGATTCACATCTAACTTTTTTATTTGTATGTCTACAAGGTTACGAGCTTCCACGAGTAACTTTTGGGTAAGCGTAATGTTTCGAAAAACTTTTTTTATGATTTCATTACAAATGTTAGACTATTTTCTACCGTTACAATAAGTAAAAAAACCCATTTGGTGGCCATAAGCAAAGTACCACTTACAGAAAATTACCGAGAAAAAGCAGCTGAACAGCTGTTGTGTCTCGCTATATAAGGGTCGCTTGTATCTCGGTGTTTATTCTTTATCTTATCAAGGTCGGCAACGCACTTATATCCTTTTGGCGTTATGTTTTCATAGCCGACGGAAGCCATTTACACATCAAGTAAGGCCCTGTCCGCACTGCGATATTTCACCGCGCGGTTTTTTTTCTCGCAATTCTGTACGTTGAATCTTATACGAGTATCCGCACAGGCGATAAAAATATAATTCGAATACGCGGAATATAATTCGCAAAAATTAAAACCGCGCGGTGAAATATCGCAGTGCGGACAGGGCCTTACTCAAAAATTTGAAATATAGGTTTTCTCAAAACAAATTTTTCAAAATCTTTAAAAACCACATAAGGGTCCCGTTTTTTTTCACATTCATTACAAATGATATTGGAAAGTAAGAAGATTTTCTTTGAAATGGTAAGGTTATAATTTTAAAATTAAAAAAAAAAACGCATAATCCGTACTAATATTAACTATCAATACGAAAGTTTGTATGGATGCACTGTTTGTTACTCTTTCACGCAAAAACTACTGAACCAATCACCATGAAATTTTCCATAGGTAGGTACATGTTGTCTGGGGAGTGGGGACAACAGAAAGGACATAGGGTATATATTATTATTTTATAAAGTTACGCGGGCGTTAAAGCTAAGTAGTTAAAAGCTAAGCTAGTTATTCTAGTGAAATCTTTGAATTGAGGTCAATTAAAATAAGTCAACACTAGTGCAAGTAACTAATCGAGTGTTGCCAGTGCACTAGACACGCTTAAAGGCCGACATAAATGGATTAGTGTGGCTAACCAAATTATCCGCTACAAGAGAGCAGCGCTTTGCAAAAAGCGGTTTTGTTAATGATGTTCTTTTACACTGAAACGTTTGAGTTTCAAAACTTTCTATTGTGCTGTCTAATGAAAATAATGAATAGCTCTAGACTTCTGTGGGTTGATGTGTTATATATGTTATATTATAATGAACTTAGATATTTCAATATCTAAATTCATATTTATTAAATACTTCCTTGCTGATGCCAGCGACTTCGCCTGCTTGGAAAAATAAAAAAAAAATTAAACACCTGACAAAATATATTAGCAATAAATCTATTCAATCTTTATTGCTGTTATAGTTTTGCCAGGCGATGGATTTTTATAGTCCCTCGGAAACAGTACTATTTTCTGGATGAAATGTACCCTATGTCCTTTTCTGTATCCCTCTTAATAGTTAATTTGTATGCAAAATTTCCTGATGATCGGTTGAGTATTTAAGGCGTGAAAAGGTAACAGACACATATTTACTTTCACATTTATGATATTAGATATAATCCTGTACAAACACAGGTGGTCACTAAATTTTATTCCTGTCTGCAAAATTTAAGTCACATTATATTTAGTACTAGCTAGCGCCCGCGAGTTCGTCCGTGTTGAAAAGGAAAAAAGGAGCCTATCCTGTGTCCTGTACGTCTAAATGTTTATATACCAAGTTTCATAAAAATCAGTTTATTCGTTTAAGAGTTATGGAGGAACATACATACATACAATACCCACACTTACATATTTATTATTAGTAATTATTAGTAACGATAAGTCGGCTATTCAAAGAACTATCGAGCCCACATTTTGTAGTAGCGAAAGTCCACACATGATAAGTGAAGCTTGATAATAAATATATATTACATCTTCATTGTTTGCATGAATCACTCTTCTTATCCGATACTTAGATCAATAAGTAAGGATAACTTAGTCCAGTAAACCAATTGCTCTTTTCAGAAACTCTTTTCTGGTCTGCGATATTCAAAACGCAATTAAGTGGGATGGTAGAACCATTCAAGGTAGGAATTAAAATATTAA
This sequence comes from Synanthedon formicaeformis, assembly GCA_945859745.1. Classification (NCBI taxonomy): domain Eukaryota; kingdom Metazoa; phylum Arthropoda; class Insecta; order Lepidoptera; family Sesiidae; genus Synanthedon; species Synanthedon formicaeformis. The sequence continues at coordinate 9,435,213 of OX243959.1, read as the reverse complement.
TAAAAACGGGAGCCAAATTGTTTACAAACCATAATTTCATTAAATCATTCTGTAAGTCCAAGACAAAAAATATATTGAATTTTTCACGTTTTCTGACAAGTTTGTTTGAAATTAATTAAAACAGCAATTTGCGTCGGCCTTGAACCAGAAAGTACACGCTCTTGAAGGAAGGAAGAATTGAAGAATTTCTAAAAAATAATAATTGGTTTTTGTTCCAATTAATATTAGATGAATAACAATAAAAAGATAAGTAAATTTTATAAATCAGCACAACATAATGAATGAAAATCATACTCGACAAGTTTATCATCAATCACAAAACTTTTTTCCATAATTATATTTTGTTTTGTAACAGTAATTTTTAGTAACATTCCAAGAGGAAAAGTTATTAAAAGAGAAAAAATTCTTAAAAAACCATTAAATTTTCATACTACGCGAGTCCTTGAAAGCTCTTAGTATTCGAGTAGGTATTTGGCGCGGGTTTGTTGATATTTACACAACATTTATCATCATGATTTCAGTCGGAGGACTTCTAATGCTATACAAAATCACCCCCATAATTTCAAAATACAACGGATTAGAAACAGACTGAATACAAAAAAATTGACCCGCGGCCTATAAGGCCACCATTTACGAATACCTACTCCATTTGGCAGCGCTCCACTCCATCACATCGGTGAACGACATCCAAATTCTTGTCATACAAAATTCACGTGGTGTTTTTACATGCACGATGAGATAGTGCATGAATTTGGAGTGATGGAGTGGAGCGCTGCCAAATGGATTGCCCGTGAATGGTGGCCTTTATAAGGTCGTCAGTCACAGTCAGTCCAAAGCTGAACGTCACTCTGCGCTTGCCGGTTAGTGTCTCTTTTGACAAACCTTCCGGCCTCAAAGGATTTGAATTTACTCAAAGGTACTAACAAATAAAACAGTATTTTTTTATTGAAAAACATGGAATTGCATTTTAAAAATATAATGGTTCTAAGGGATGACACAATAAGTTCCTAAAAACTATAAAAATGAAACATAATTTAAGTTTTTTTTTAATGTTAAAGACGACAGACAGGCTGATGTTCCACTTGATGGTAGGTGGCTACCGTCACCTATAACACAAGCAACGCCAAAGGTGCTGCAAGTGCGCTGCTGTACAGCAGGGTTACAATTGGGAAGGTATAGAGAAATGGGCTCTTGCATCCCTTACTCACTGAAACACAAAAGCACAACTGCCGTTATTTCACGGTATTCCTCTCCTCTGTAAGCTTATTGTTACTGTTGCCAGACGGGATGCCCAAATGATTGCGAAACGCAGTGTAACCTGCCACGATTTTCCAAATCGAGCCCAGAGACTACTTTTAAAAGTTCATTTCCAAAGTTTACCCCGCCGCGAATCGAACCCTGGGCCTCTGAGACGTTAGGAAAGTACCCTTACCACTCTTCCAACGGGCTCTACAAATTATTGAAATAACTAGATAGGAAAAAGTAATAATCTATTGTATTCACTTGAACAACTATAACTACTTCAACAAAACTTATCTCAAGTATAACGATATTTTATAGTTGTGAACCTGCTAAACGCTCGAAAATGTGCTATTAAGTATAAGTTGCGCAACTTCTAAATTGGCCAACTCACAAACCACTAGCGGCACGAAAATGTTTAACTTCGTAGTTACGAAAAAACTTCTTCCTTTGGCAGCTCTTAAGTTGTGCTTCAAGTGTTACATTGATAAAATATCCATTCAAAATTAAATTTCTTTCCAACTTTGCTAAAGCTAAGTAAGCCCCCGCGGTTTTACCTCCAATCGGATTCTCTCATTACCTAGGTATTCGTGCCAGCCCGCACTTCGCTTTCTTTCTGACATTTTGACGTGAATACGTCTTTAAATCTGCTATCATCCAAAAAATTTAGATAAGAAAATCGGGGGATACAGTTTGGCGTTGTAGTTTCGAATCTATGTTCTACATCAAAAAATAAATTATACCACTGAATAGCTAAAGGATCAAAGAATTAATGTTGTAACAAAATAATTATTTGTTTTATTTGATTAAAAAAATATAACCCGTTACATAAACGTATTCACGTACAACACACGGCCGTGTCCATGTCCATGACACAGCCACACCCCAATTTTATCTTTGCTGAATTAGGTTCACAGGATTGTAATGTTAAATAGCCTAACTAATGTAGCCTAAATAGTTAACAAACCTTCCTCTAAAATTAACCACAAATCCGCTAAATTATTATAGTTAGAATGCCAAAGAATTTGGAAATAATTATATATGTGTGTCATGAAATGAAATGTCTAGACAAACCATCTATGAATGAAATGAAATGAGTCATGAAATGAAATGGTTTACAGATTTTGTTATTATATTGTGTGTAAACTTGTATTAGATAATAAATAAATAAATAAAAAATATCAGTCATAACTACAATATTCTTAATTTTACACGGATTTACTTCACAATATTTAACAAGATTATTGAGAAAGTTTTGTCGGGATACTAGCAACATAATATGCAAGGTATCATATTGATCCTGTGGATATTACAATACTCTTTTGTATCTCAGTATATAAGTTTGTTTGGGTAAACAATTTGTTTCAATAAAATGTGATGTAAAGACAAATTCATTCCTAGCTACGTTTAAAATTTCATGAAATAACTTAAATGGTATTGTGGTGTGTTTTATAGTCACGTAACTGTCAAATTGGCAAGTACTTCATTCAGCCTGACTTATCTAATGTGGTCTGTGTAGGAACAAGTATAGTGAGAGTTTAAGCCTTGTTCTAAAACCAACGAAGATACTATTTAGGGGTTGGCGCTTTTATGACCCACCTGGGAGTAATGAACCCTCTCGCCAATTCATGTCATTTGAGACGTGGAGATTTTATGACACCTAGCTGTTAAGTATCTATATGTATTCTTTTTTCATTGATCAAAAAGGTAATTTCACGATATAGAACTAAATAAACAATACGAACAAATTCTAAATGAGTTAATCACTGAGAACTCTCTTTGATAACGCCTAAAGTACAAATTCCATCTTTAAAACAGTCCAGTGACCGTGGCGACGCTATATTTGTTTACGTTTTTGATCAATAGAAAAAGAATAGACCATACTGTTTTTATTTTATACTAGTTTTTGCCCGCGACTCCGTATGCGTTGAAAAATAAAAATATATAATATTCGTTTATCCCTATTCCCATTAGTGAAAACTTTTATATATGTATAAAAAGGGGATATGATTATATAAAGGTACCCTATGTCCTTGTCCGTATCCCTGACAATGTGTTTGCAAAATTTCATGAAAATACGTAGAGTACTTAGATAAGGCGAAAAAGGTAACGGACGGATACTTTTACATTTTATATATATATTACTATCAAAGTATTGATTATTTAGTATGGTATCATGCTTCTAGGATATGGGAAATCAAACTATTTTTGATATAAAAGTATACATCCTTTATTTTGTAAGAAAATACTTATATTCATAAATATTTTTGACTATGACGGTTTCATCATAACAAAATCAGGGAAATTTTTATCGTCATTCTGACCTTATTCTATCATAAACATTATTGACGTCGAAAAGACCTTGAGCATTGATTGTCACTGAAATTCTGTGTTAGTGTAAAAGGATCAAATAATCCCCACGAGGGGATTTCTTGTTCGGCTACTGAAACTGCTAGCCTGACACGGATTTGTAGGACTCCTTGAAGATAACTAATCATTACGTACGTGCAGGTTTCCTTAGAAAGTTTTGCTTCACCGTTGGAGCAGATGATATAGATTTTACCTTTCGAAAACGTTTCAATTGTAAAGGCCCGACCAGGAATCGAATTTAGGGTTAACTGTTAAGCTAATATCTATTTTTTCATAATATAAGCAAAATTTCTTATTAATCATACTGTCCAATAATACATAATGAGAAATAAAAAATTGACTTATTTTCATAACAATTTATCAAAAAAAGCTAGTAAATAAGAAATATTTCGTGTATCTCCTTTTTGTCATCAAGGCAGTTGATGTTTTTGATCTTGTCAAAACCATTAATTTTTTTTACATTACTATACTAGTGTTTTTGCCCGCGACTTTGTCCGCGTCCGATCGCTACCAAACTTCACAGGGACACCCGCTGCACTAATCTGAAGATTGTCTGAAAGTTTTATCAAAACCGGTTCAGCGATTTTGGAGTCTATAGGAGACATACAGGGACATACATATACCACACATCGCCTTTTATACATATATAATAAAAGAAGAAGATATATTATATAAAAATTTATAAGATACGATTTCTTAAGTAACAATAAAACAAGTTTGTTATATTATTTGAAATAGGATTTATTTTGCGATAATTTTTCTTTCAAATGAAAATGTACTTAATTTCTAAATTACACAAGAAATAGTTACCTTCTTATAAATAAAATAAAAAAGCTTTTTTTCTGCTGCTTTTTTCCACAATCATCTTAAACAGAACTTATTGTAAAGTAAGCTATTGTTTGTATTATAAGCTTTTGAACCATTTACAATTTTTATTGAAAAAGTAATAAGTTTGCACCGCTTTATCATAAGTTATACATATATAGTTTTCTATTAACCAATTTATATAAGGCAAATACACTTAGGAAAAAAAAAGTTCCATCAAAGCTCACGTCACGCAACGGAGTATTTTTCACTGGTAAGGTGCGCCCCATTTCAATAAAAATTACTTTTTCGATTTATTCTTGTAAGAAGCGGCTTGCTTTATGGCTCTCTGGGGAATTACTCCGATATCTCGTGCAAGAGATCCCAAATATAATCATACATATTTTTCATACTTAAGAAATTTATACGTTTGTTGTAAAAAGAATACGTCTGTACAGAATGCTTCCGAACAGAAGAAAACTATTCGTCGCTGTTAGAACCCTCGTAATAATTTAAAACCTTGAACCTTTAATAATTTAATTTAATTTACAGTCAGTTGCAATAACAATTATATTAATTCACGTTTTCTATTGCAGCAATTGTGATCTATGCTAAAATTATGTTCAGTAAAAAATAATTTTTAAACTGTCAAAAGTCATTATAATCAAGGAGAGTTTATTTTGACATTTAATTAGTTATTTTTAATTAGCCGTACACATGTCATTATTGGCTAATTAACTTTACGCTTAAACTCTGTTTACACGTGTTTTACGAGTTTTCTCTTAAAAGTTCTAGATATTTGCCTGCTTGCGAAAATATACATATATTTAACAACTTTTTGTGCAATCATGTCTATGTCATCTCTGTCGTCACTTGATGAAGAACCGGCTTGTTGTTGTTTTGCCAAAATTGTTGATTTGCCACACGTTTGAATTTCCATACATTGAAAGTTGTTTCGCCACAGTCGTTAAAATATATGTAAATTCACAACACGTAGAAACGTTCCTGACGAAATTAATACTTGGAACAATTATGACGATGAAGATTTTCGAGCCAGGTTTAGATTTCCTAAACGGACAGTGGAAACCATCTTAAGAAAAATTGGACATCTAATGAAGCCAACTACTGGACGCTCCAAGGCTCTTGATGCAAAAAACCCAAATGTTAATTGCCTTAAGATTCTACGCAACTGGAAGTTTTTTAAAGTTCTAAGTCACTTGGCAACCTGTGACAAGTCAACAATTTGTAGAGTATTGCAAAAAGTGACAAATGCTATTGCAAATCTGTCTTATGAATATATAAAAATGCCCATACAGCGTAGTTGGAAAGTGTCAGGAAGTGAAGTATTTAAGCAGTACAACAAACGCAGGAATAAGCACAGATTACCAGGTATCGCAGTTTTTAGGGATTCTGATTGCAGACCCGCCATTCTACATGGAGAACTTTACCGATAATACTGTCGCGACAACGTCTCGTGGAAGTGGCGGTGTTGCGGCACTGTTGCGCAACAACGGGCATTGTTGTTGCGCAACAACGTCAAAATTTAAAAGAAATGCTTCCGTGCGCCAGCCATTATTAGAATTTATTGATAAATACAAAGAACTGGAATGTTTGTGGAGGGTGAATGATAAGAATTACAGAAATAAATATAAGAGATTGGATGCCATGCAGAAATTATTGAAAATAATATGGAAAACCGACTCTTAACGCCCATATAGACTCAGTAACCAAAAAAAAAAATCACACTAAGGAGCTCATTCAACAAGGAGCATAGTAAGGTATGTTTTTGTTTTTCTATGTTCTAGGTTTTCGTTATAAAAAGTGATCGATATAGATTCCGAATCCGGCGTATTCAAATCTATTCTCAAAAGAGGACAATCCTTTATAAAAATGCGACACCTATACCCATTCCCGTGAAACTACACACTATTAAGACTGCCAAGCCACTTGATGAAGACGAAGCATTTGCCCCATCTGTATTGACGGAATTGCCTCCACCAGAACCTGTCGCCACAGATGATTCTGATACAGACCAGGAAATCTTTCATGAAATAAGACGTACAAATCTTAGTTCGCCATCAATCTTAGAAGAAGAGGATCCTGGCTTGCTATCTGCAAATAACAACAATCCTGATCGACCCGTTAGTATCGCTGTTGATGAATGCGAACAAAACCTTACACTGGTAAGAAATTTGCAAAACATGAATGAAAACGAAATCACTCCAGCGCATTCTTCACAACCATCCAATTCATTTCAAGTTTCGAAACGTCATCAGTACCGTCCAATCATATACAGCTCCGATTCAAAAACAGATGTTGAGAAAGAGAAGATAAATCAGCAGCTGAGCAGCTGTTCAGCTACTTGCGATAAACTTAAGCTAAAATTATAAGTTTTCCATAAAATTTAATCTCAAAACATCCGTGATAATAAAAGTGTGAATTTCTCGAAGGTGGACACATTTGTTTTTATACCCCTCAAGTAATAATAACAAAAATACTTTATATTAAAAAAAGCCTTACTAAAGTGACGCATAAACGTTGCCCGTTCGATCTCCTATAAGATTGGTTTATACTGAGCCAACCCTATGCTAAGCTCCGCCCACCCTTGGAGCCTGTTTGGGGCGCTCTGCAGTTTCGTCATTACAACCGACGCCGCTGTGGAAGCAACTCAATTTGTGTTTTGTTTTTTTGTGAGTGCAAGTGTAGTGCAGTGAAAATGACTTTCGGCATTCCCAGCGTATGGTATATTTTTATTTTTAACTGTGTACCTAATATTAGGTTAGACATTTAGATAAATTTCGAAAAGAATCCGTAATATAAGTAGTGTTTTGCTAAGAATTTATTTTATATTATACTAGCGACAAGTTCCCGGCTTCGCACGGGTGAAATTTTTGTCTCTTTCCATTAGTGAAAACCACATACAGACAGACGCGGCGAAAGACAGTGTTTTATAATATAATATGTAAGCTTGTTGTTGTGAACTGTGCTCGTATTAGCCTATATGCCAATGAAACTAAGGTTCTATTTTGTACGCAGCTCGAAACCAAGCCGACCGGAGGTTACAACATCACCGGTATCAAGCCACTGAGTCGTGTGACCAAGAGGAGACAATGTATTACTATTGAGATCAAACCTGACGTTCCTCCAGCTTGGTGGCAACGAGACCCTCAATAAAAACTTCGCCGGCAGATCTACGGAAAAACGTTTTTTTTTTGTTTCAGTCAAAATGCCGTTTCAATATAGGCTGAAAGTTGTCACTAAAAACCGCAAGCTTTTTACAAAAGAGGAGATACTGCGGTGATGATGAAGAGAGCGGTGATGAAAAAAAAAATTGAAGATAGAGGAAGTCAGTATAAATGCCGACTGGTTTTTATAATTACTGAAGAAAAAATGCTTGTGGATTATTTGTTACAATGTAGCACTACGGTCTCACAAGAAAACGGGCGATGAAGTTAGCAGTTGATTATGCTATACCCAATTTCAAAAACGTGCCTAAGAATTGAAATGTTAAATACTCTGCTGGCAAGGACTGGTTCCGTGGTTTACTGGCACGAAACTCCGAAATTAGTCTAAGAACTCCGGAAGCGACAAGTTTGTCGCGAGCGACAAGCTTCAATAAAAAGAATGTAAACGATTTTTATGGACCTGACGGAGCTGATGGTGATGTATACCATACCGGCTGGAAGACCATTAAAAGCTTTTTAAAGTTCAGGGAACACCTTTAAAAAGCATTCCATAGCTTCTAAAGAAAATGCTGCTTTATTGATTCTAGATAACCACGAGAATCATGTGGTAACTGACATCATCATGGCACAAGTGATCCAGTTTGCTAGAGACAATGGCTTTACTTTACTGACTCTCCCGCCACACTGAACTAAAAAAATGTAGCCCCTAGATGTTGTTGTTTATTACCCATTTAAAGCAAAATATATTACTGAATTGAGCAACTATATGCCGTCCAATCCAGGAAGAACGGTGATAATTCCTGCCTTTGTCTACGCAAATAATGTCTGATGTCTTCAGCCGAACTTCAGAAAATCAGGCATACATCCGTTCAATTCGGACATATTCACAGAAGGGGATTTTATGTGCTCTGCTGTTACTGATAAGAGATTTGTACTGATCGAGATCAGCTTTAGTAAAAGAAATCACGGCTTTGATTAACTTAATGCTATCGGGTCGCGTACACAAGGACATCATTCCATTTTTATACGGCGCTAACCTAGTGGCCCTAGCAAAGAAGGATGGTGGTATCCGCCCGATAGCAGTAGGGTGCACATTCAGACGCTTAGCCTCAAAGCTCTCGTGCATTACGTTCAACCAATGGCTAACCGACATCTTCAAGCCTCGGCAGCTGGGATTTGGCATCAAGGGCGGTTGTTAGGCAGCAGTGCACGCTGACATTTTTGGAGCGTCCTGACTATCAAGTACGAGTATTCCTAAAAATCAAGGTGCTCTGTTAGCTGAAGTCAAAAAAGAACTGCCGGAACTTTTCAAATACCTATGGAAATGCTACGGAGCACCATCTAAATTATTCTTTGATAAATAAATCACTTTTATCAAGTATGGGCTGCCAACAAGGAGACCCGCTTGGCCCCGCAATTTTCGGATTAGTCCTTCATCCCATATTCACAAGGCTAAATTTAAAATTCAATGTATGGTATCTAGACGAAGGATCACTTGATGGAGATGACATAACCATCTTACAAGATGTAAAATCTATAATTGATAAATTTTCGAAAATCGGTCTTTCATTAAATTTCATTAAAACCAAATGCGAAATTTTTATACCAGACCACGTCCCATCGAATAGTAAAATAGATATTTTAACAAATTTTAAAGCCGTTTTGCCTAATATTTCTATTCATTCCAAATCATCCCTCACCCTTTTAGGCTCACCAATTTTCGAAGAATCTGTTACACCTGTCATCAACAATTTAAATTCATTTTAAATTCACAAATTACAATTCAATTTATTCAATGATACTTCAGATCTCCTTTTCAAAATAAACCCTCATATGGAGGGCCATAAACAGGGGTTTATTATCCGTTTCTGCTTGTTTACACCCAAATTCATACATTTACATTTTAATTGGGACACTAAAATAAATACATGATAGGTTATACCCATCAATGTTTCACCTACAGCTTATTTTTTACAAAACTTAATAACTAGTCAGTCCCAGTGAATTTACAACTGAATTTCTTTGAGATGTAGCCAATTCTATTTATACCGATCTATACCACTGTAGCTCAATCTGGAGCTTCCACCACTTGGAATGGGAATGCAGTAACTCGAGTATCACCTGGTCTACATATATTTTGGTTGGGCACGACTGGTTCGCCAGAGCGACAAAACAGGAAACTCGGTGACAAGGAATTTGTACAGTGTTGACATTGCACAGTATTTAGTAGAGTGACTGGCGGTGCAATATGTGGTTGGCACAAGGGACCAGTCATATCCCACTGCTTGTCTACCTGCAAAATAACAACATAACATTATTATAATTAATTAACAACTTTAACATTTAACTATAGCCAAATCTTTTAGAACTATACTAAAAAAAATATATATTCATAAAAAAATACAATGACAATTATTACACACTAGCTGGTGCCCGCGACTTCGTCCACGTTAAAAAAGAAAAAAGTAGCCTATCCTGTGTCCTGTACGTCTAAATGTTTACCTACCAAGTTTCATGAAAATCTGTTAATTCGTTTAAAGAGTTATGGAGGAACATACATACATACAATACCTACACTTACAGATTTCTTATTAGTATTGATGATTGATTAATATTGATTAGTTATTAAATTATATGTGTAAGCCAACCAAATGCCTCAGAAAGGAAGTAGAAGAAAGATATTAAAGACAAATTCAAAGATGAGTAAAGTAAAGCATTAAATCTATTTTAAAAATTTTTGCTAAATAATCTTTTGTTATTAGAAATAAAGAGATTATTTCAACTTCATATTATAACCAACTAGCTGTTGCACGAGACTTCGTTAGCATGACTTTAAAAAATATAACCTGTTACTTATAATGTAGCTTTGTATAGTATAGATGAAAGAACTTTTTAAATCAGTGGAGTAGTTTTTGAGCTTATTCCTTAAAAACAAAAATACAAATCTCTTTTTATTACATTACTAGCTGGTGCCCGCGACGTCATCCACGTTCTCTATAGCCTATAGGATAAATGGACTATCCAACACTAAAAGAAATTTTCAATTCAAACCAGTAGATCTTGAGATTAGCACATACAACCAAACAAACTCTTCATCTTTATATATTAGTATATATAATATGATTTATAAGTACCTGCATAATTTCAGCTTCGTACCTGCAACCTAAGGTTGCAATACCTGCAAACCGATAATCTTGAGCACCAAGTTATTCTGCTTTGAAGTGCAGAACCAACTTCAGATCTACTGAACGCTCTGCTCTATAAAAGCGAGTAACCTTCCTTTTCGTGTTATGATCATTCTACGTTTTACAACACAAATCATAGCCATATTTTCAACCGTTTCTCAACAACATAAACTAAATAACGTTTGAAAAAACCATTACAAATTTATCACGTACATAATAATATAAATAAGTTACTCTATGGTGCATACCACAGTTACCACAATTTGAACATAAAATTGTAAATAACTAACTGTCAGTGTCAATAATGTCAGTCATTTTTACTCAGACTAGTTCATAGTTATTATAGTTTGTTTATGAATTCTATATTATATACTAGCTGCTGCACGCGACTTCACCCGCATAACTTTATAAAATAAAGCCTAAAGTTTTCCTCGATAAATGGACCATCTAGCACAAAAAGAATTTTTCAATACGAACCTACTTCCAGAGTAGCGTACAACCAAACAAACAAACTCTTCAGCTTTATTTATAATAGTACAGATTTAAATATAGATTGGTAGGACATAAAGTTTACAAATATGTAATATAAAATTATTAACATTCGTTACATAGGTATTACCACAAACTAAATACATAGTTGACACTTTACATTACACGATTATGTAAGCGACATCTATCGAGCGAGGGAAATACTAACCTGTACTTGTAGAGCAATATGATTTAAAAGTTCACCATGACTAGTATAGATGGTGCTACCTACTTACAGAATTTTTTTATATATTCATACACTAGTTGGTGCCCGCGACTTCGCCCGCGTAACTTTGTAAATTATATCTACTAAAGCCTTCCTCGAGAATAACTCTATCCATTGGTGAAAACAGCATGAAAATCTGTGCAGTAGTTTTTGAATTTATCGCGAACAGACAGACAGACGGAGGACTTCGTTTTATAATATGTAAGGATTTTGGTTTCTCCATTTTTCATAACATTAGCAAATCTATTATAGTTTTTCTAATGAAAATTTTTAAATTAAAAATTATTATTACAGAGACCTCAATTAAACCGTGCCAACAAATCTTCAATTATGTATTGACATGTCCTTTTATTGTCTTCAGATGATTGAACTAGCATTAACCTTAAATTTAATTCGTGGTAACAAATCGTTACAAGATACAACCCATTCTGAACCTTAAATCCAAGTGTCCTAAAGCACTGACCTAATGCAGTTCATTGAAACGCCTAGTACCTATCTATAACCTCGCATTCGTTAAGAGACATCACGAATTAATTTATAGATGTTTTGATTGACAAGCGGTAAATGAGATTGCAAATGAAGTAATAAAAATTATAAACTGCAAATTTGAGTCTCTGTGTATGTTGTGTCTTTAACATGAAAAGACATGTGAAATTAACATAGTTATATTTTTTTTAAGTTGAGGTCGATAGACAGGCTGACGGTCCACTTGACGGTAGGTGGCTACCATCAAGTGATAATGTTGATTGATGGTAGGCAAATTAAAAAAAATCTTTAATAAATAATGCATAACACTAAGTTTCTATACAACTTTTCGACATAGATTCACAATATTATATTTAGAACAGCTTCGCAAAAAAATTCTCTTATGGTTACTGTATACAAAAATGGTTACTGTGTTAGTTATCCTTAAAAGATAGACATATCGTAGTTATTCGGCTGATAAATTTGTCACATTGTTTCAACTTATAGAAATCATTTCAAACCGATATTTTTTCAACTCCTTTGACAAAAACTGACTTTTCCGACTTCCGACTTAAGTGTAACTCGGAAATATCCAATAAAATATTCATGATATACACTTAGGTATACCATCCTCAGAAATCCCTCTTTCCACATCGACGCAGGAACCAATACTCTCATAACCTTCCGAGATGAACACAACATAGTTTTTTAACTGTAAAAGTCATCAGACAGGCTGACACGAGCTTGTGCCGTCGCCTATTATAACGGTGCTACAAATGCGCTGATGACCACAGTAAGATTGGCATCTCTTACAGAAAACAAGCAAATGGGTCTCGAAGGCATAATACGAAGTTTTGTCAGTCAATATTAAAGTGAAATAGTGAAACATTGAATGCTTCTGTAATTGCTTAATAGATCACAATAAAATGATATGTCTCAGCTGATTTTTTTGATTTGGGCAAATTGCGAATTGAGTTTGACAACTGAACAATAAGTGGACATACTTATTGCAACAATTTGTAGGAAACATTTAAGATTGCACGGCGCGTGAACATGAAAAGTGATCGGAGAAATTGTAAATCGGCCCATATAATGGTTTCCTAATCGATGCGGGCGTATCAAGTGATTTAGATCAGTTGGTTACATGCGAGGCCGCAGAGAGCACGACGCGATCTGACAGATGCAGACAATACAACGACACAAACCCTTGAGCTGAGCACAGGTTGCAACACAAATTCCAATGTCTAGGGGGCTACACAAAAAGTTATGTTATTCACGCAAGCAGGTGTGAAATCAGCGAATAGTTTTGATATAATTATCAATACCAGCCCACGCTGAGCTGTTCACAATGACGGGGTTGTTTGAATTCCGATCGGCCTATCACGACTGAAGCTTTTCAAATACTTGTGTAAACGATGTGATAACATTGACAGTCCGAAAAGCTTACAAAAAGTAGAAGTTGGTACATTATATTAGTCAAGTGTTGTAGCCATATATACTTAAATAGGTTTAATATAACTAAGTATTGGATACTGGTACTATTGGTCTGTCTGATAGCATAAAATGTCTCCTTATAGCAATCCTCCGCAAAATAAAAGCACTTTTGTTGTTATATTTTCGTGAATAGTTCATAGTTCAATGCAGAGTCCATTCATAGGGTACCTTTCATCCAAAAAAAAAATTACTGTTCCTGAAGATAAAAATGAAAAACTCAACGTCTGTGACAATAATGTTTGAGCCATAGAGATTGAATAAACACCGAACAAATAGGGACGCGAATCAATAAATCAAAAACAAATGATTCCATTAACAACATCTATGGCGTTACATTGTGTTGTTATGATAAAAATCTGCTCTAAGTGGACTATCAGCCCGCCGTCTTATGATCATATTTAAGTAAGCTTATGATTAGACTTAGTTTTGAAATTTAAAATGGTCAGCCAGTCTGGAGGAAGTAAATTACAACTTCTCTCGGAACACCTTAGCCAGCCAGCCACTCTTTGTAATAAAAAGACCGCTGTAAAATAATAGCAAATGTGTTCTTGTGTTTTAAGCTGTTAATAACGAGAGGTTCCTTATACATTCTGCTGGGATAGATGTGTGAACAAAATTAAAAGCAACCCTTAATTAAACGTATTAATGAAATTTTCTTAGCAATGTGCGTCTACAAATACTGAGTCATCGTTTCAATCTTATTTTTTTATAAAAACAAACTAACGAAGGTTTTTTAAAGTTAAAAAGCTTGCATTCCTGCGAAGCCTGCGCTTAAAAAATTGAATTTTTTTCTGCAATTTTTATTTTCAAATTTTTTCGAAAAATCTAATGCTGAAATTCAAAACAAATTAGGTAATCATTGTCATTTGGATTAATTTATCCAGCTGTTATTTTGCAAAAAATATTTTTACTGTTTTCCCAATACCTACTAGTCTAGTTTTTATTGTCTAAGTACACATAAGATTTTATTTATGTGCCAATATAATTTTCTTAAAATCAATTTTTACACACCGAAAGGTATAGGTATAGTCTATTACAATACACTATGTATATCTGAACAATATTCCCCATTGAGTCTTGAATTTCCTGTTAACCGGCACCGCTATGCGCACACGACCACTGCACACTACTATTCCCCTCACATACCGAACTACGCAAGGAAATAAGGCAATACTTACCTAAAATTTCAATGAACCGCGACCGATACTTTGCATAGCAATAATTCGCCTTAATCTTGCACAAATATTCCCCGGTATACTAAGAAAATAAGTTTTCTAGCTCGAGCTCAACAAGAACATATTGTTTTCTCTTTCGCGAGCATGCGAACTGTTGGTGCGCTGTTGAGATAACAGTGTTCCAACCTGACCAGCTGTAGACGTAAGTAAAAGTAACTTTAAATAATACCTTGGAGGCGCCAAGAGCGCTCGGTTTTGATACGTCAGTTTTGCTAACCGCCATCGCGCGGTATCACGCTTTGGCTACGCGGTATTTTTTTCCTCTACGAAATCGCGGTCCAAGTTATCGTGTCCACATTTTCGCGGCTCGCCTTGAACATTTCCTTTGTATAATTATTAACGGATTCCAATTAAACAGTGTTCCATCAATGCGTGTACTTTCAAAGACACTAATGAGTTTATAATTAATTTTCTATTTGTTGGTTGTAATCTTCGGAGAAAATTGGATGTTAACCTATAACTTAAAACGTAAGTGCACATAATTGTATGCTATTATAACTTTTTTTATTTAAATAGACGAGATATCAAGTTGTTGTCACAAGTCACAAGAAAAAAATGGACGAACTATCTATCTAAAGGGGAAATTCTTTGATTTTTTAGTTAGGAAAACTTTTAAAAAACAAATTACTTATGTGTGTTACTTTACTCTTTTATTTTGAATTATACTTTACCAAATCAAAACTAAAACTTATTACATTTACAGGACCATCTTACTATTATCAGTTTGGAAAATTTTATAGGCGACAGGAACTGGAAGTTGTCAAAATGAATCTTATTATTCAAGGTTTCTTCGTTATGAAAACCATGAATTTTTTACTTAATAATAAGTAAAATATTTAATTAGCCTAGAATCTTAATAAATTAGTTAATTAGCATTTTTATTTAAAGTTCAGTACCGTATAATTTAGTGTTATAATTTATAAGTTTTATTCTTAGAATAATTGTTCGCGAATTCAGTGAAAAGTGATATATCCACAAACAATATTCCTGCACAATTCTGCAAAGTCCAAATCTGAACCCAGGTAGCTAGGTACGTATGTACGAAGCCCAGCCAGGTCGCTAGTAATACCTTAAATTTTTATTTACCTATTAGGTGAAATTCTAAGTATAGTTAGTTATCGGATAATCTAAATTAAATTTATTTCAAAAAAGTCGCAATAATTTTACAGAATAATTAAAATTAATAACATTACGACACGCCAGCGTGTATAATTAATTAAGTATAATATATGCATTATACTGGTTCTGTGTATTTACTAATAACTCTTTACATAGTATAATTTGAAGTCACTTTCGGCGTCTGTCTGGCCGCTAAATTTCAACCGTTTCAAAATTCATTATGTGGTTTAGAAGGAGTCTTCTAAACCACATAATGAATTTTGAAACGGTTTTCACCATCAGTTAGTTGATTTTTCACGGAAATTTTTATATATATAATGTAACCTATACTTACTTAATTAATTTTTTTCCTAGTCAACACCGTGTCGCTAGATATATATAAAAAGCAATTGCAGTGTTAGTCTCGCAAAAACGCAAGAATGACTAGACCGATTTTAATCTGATTTTCCTTTACTTATGTAAAGTGGGATAAACGGGGAAGGTTTGTATATATATAAGAACACATATAAAAATTTGGACTCCGGGCGAAACACTGTTAAGTACCTACACCTACTTAAGTGTTAGTAATTTCTAAACTCGCGTATGTTAATTATATTAATTTATAGGACCGTAACAAGCGCTAAAGTACAAAACTTTATAGCACACTAAAGGTGTGAAATCAGGTAATGTTTAGTGTCCCATTTTAGTATGGTGTGATGAAAGTGTTATAACGTTTTCCGGCGGCTAGCTGGTCAGCCGGCTACTCGGTGAACGAGTGATTAGGCCAACTATAGCAATCGATCCGCTAAAACTGGTTTCTAACTTATTGTATAGGCACACGTGTTGACTCGAGACAACTAAATAGTGGTGCACTTACTCGTATCTAGTACAAAGGCTACCAAGTACAAAGAGCCTAGTGTCAAATGAAAAACAGTAGAAAAAATTACGGATTTCATTATAGACCTTGTTAGTTCTCAACTTAGTTAATGGAGACAGCGTTATCCGTGAAGGATATGATCCGAAATTCGAGGATGGCGTTAAATCCGTGAAGGATATGATCCAAAATTCGAAGATGGCGTTAAATCCGTGAAGGATATGATTCGAAATTCGAAGATGGCGTTAAATCCATGAAGGATATGATTCGAAATTCGAAGATGGCGTTAAATCCGTGAAGGATATGATCCGAAATTCGAAGATGTCGTTAAATCCGTGAAGGATATGATCCGAAATTCAAAGATGCGTCAGAGAAACAAGGTCGATATCGTAGAGGGGTCGGAATTATACCTTTATGGTCGATATAGACTAAATAAGTCACCAAAGTGATAATGGGCGGGTCATATTATCAATTGTGGTTGGGTGTTGAGTGGGTTGACGAGCCCGTTGGATGAGTGATTAGGGTGCTTGCATTAACGCTCTGTCTTAGGGGACCCGGGTTCGATTCGTGGTAGGGTCAACTTTGGAAATGAACTCTTCAAAATTGGCTCTTGGATTTGGAAAGTAGTGGCAGTGCACACTGTGTTTCGCAGTTATTTGGGCAGCCCGTTTGGCGGTAGTAATAACCCCTCAGACCACCTTGAAATAATAGCATGTGTGCTGTTGTGTTTCGGTAAGTAAGTATAGGATGCCAGAACCCATTCTAGGTAGAGGTACCTGAAATTGAAAGTATTTTTAATAATGAAAATATACACATTTCTTTTTTGAAAATAGTAATTTTTCAAGATATCTAAACTTATTTTTACCTTATATTTCGCAAAATATACATAGTCCTAAAATCGATACTTTAGGTGAACTTTTTTAAAGAATATTGCAGATAAATAATTATAAATTATAAATTTCCCTTTATTAAAATTAAATTAAAGTACCTATATTAAATTAATAATTTAATTCAATATTTTACCTATATTAAATTAACCTAGCTGCCTCGTATGAACAAGTTTTACAGTGGCATAAGACTCGTAAATAAGTTTATGCCACCGTTATTACAGTGCAGTTAACTAAGTGAAGTAATGGTTAATTTAATTTGAATTACTTTGTTATTAGCCTTTTATTATTAGAACACAGAACATCGATGATTACATGTTCCATCAATATAACTGCAGTCACTTCACTTGTCCTTCGTAATTCCCTACGAAGTTGAATCTTTGTGACTGTATCGGTTTAGTCCTTTCATTGCATTTGAAACTTAACAATTTTTTTAATCAATATTTGTGTTTCTAATTCTCAATTTTATTACTTATGTTGTTTTCATTATTAAAATCAAATTAATTTTTAAACTTAAATAAATAAAATAAATATTATACAACAGTTAAATGCTCTTATTCGAGGATTTAAAGGAAATCTGAATAAAAATTTCTAGGTACATAGTCAGATAAAAAGGAGAATTGAATAATAGATAGCTTTTTATAAATTCTAAGACTATGAACTAGCTAGAGAGCTATTTCACAGTCAAACTAATAAAATAATCTTTATTTTCTTTATCTGTATTTTTAATTTTTAATAGATAGATTAATTTGTTACAAACACGATTGCAACTATACAAAAGATTGTAGTATTGTATTTCTTGTATTGAAGTGAAAAGGGTATACTTACTGTTCTTATACAAACTACAAATATGCCTTACTCTATGCTGTTCGAAATTCAAACACATCCAGCCGATCGACAGCAATTAGCTACATACACTTGTTGAATAAATAACAGCTTTTCTTTCGAGTTTCTAATGGAAATCTTTGTATAGATTAACATTTAGTACAAAACTGTGTTAGTTTTTTTGAAAATCCCACAGGAACCTAACATTTTTCCAAATTTAAACATATATTATAATCCAGATAATAAACTGTGTGCCAAATTTGAAAATTTTATTCAAATTCGTAATTTTTGAGATTAGCGTGCACAAAAACACAGAAAAACATAAAAATCTCTAAAAACTATTTTTAATTTTTTTTTAAATATTAAAAAACAAATTCGCTACACTATAATGTCGATTATAATAACGCTATCCTTTTGAATGTTAATGAAGTTAAATCCGGTCCACACGCGTTGTTTTCGTCGTTCCCTTATAAATGTCAAACATAAATTTCGATCGGTATTGCCGGTGTATCCATTATGCCTTTAACTTGCTTCGATACTCGTAAATCAAGTAATAATTAGCATGCGATAGACTCCGTCGAACGGCACGACATATGACCGTTATTGAAAGTGAACCTTTAAACTCGCTAATAGATAGTTTGTTCACGAAATATCTTTACCCAATTTCCCTAAGTCCTGTTTCAAATTCATAGAGCATACAGAGTTAAACGTCGATACAATGCTTGAATTACTATTATACTTAAACTCTATGCTTAACTTTTATTTCGGTTCAATCAAATATCATGGCTCGACCCGCCTCCGACTTCGCACGGATTTTTTTAAAATAATTTCTTAACTGATGTTTACTTAAATTATAAAATAAAATGTTCTAAATTTCAGCTTTCCAGACTTTTGGCTGAATTTTGGCTGATCTTCTAAATATTATAAATTCTAAGATTATAAAAGTTTGTACTTATAAATTTTTCTCTCTACATTTAGTTATAGTATATGTCATCATCATCATTATCATATCAATACTAATAATAAATTTGTAAGGGTCGGTCATGGAGTAATTTACTTTGTTTTCAGAGATATCGTGTTTATAGGCTCTATACATGATACTGAAACTAAATTGACCATTTTTAGAATTTTTTTCTGTATGTATGTATGTAAGTATGTATGTTCCTCCATAACTCTTAAACGAATTAACTGATTTTCATGAAACTTTGTAGATTAACTTTTAGACGTATCGGACACAGGATAGGCTACTTTTTTTCTTTTTCAACGCCGACGAAGTCGCGGGCGCCAGCTAGTTATAAAATAAAGTCGCTTTCCGCGTCATCTTGATTCTCAGTTAGGTAACTTATTCTTAACTACCCAAAGTACATGTAAAAAGCGATTAACGAGGAAGGTTAATTTGTTGAAAAAATTTCATCCCTGCAAAACCAGGGTCGTTAATATATTATACTTACAACTGTTCGTAATCTGGCGAATACTGTCGAAGCAAAAACATTTGATTTCAATCCTCCATAGAAATAATTCTGCAAGTAAATGTCAATTAATAAAATGTGGTTATTACAAGGAATGTGTTAGTGAAGACGTAAAATGTTTAGTCACAAGTCACGATGTACGCCATATTGGTTTTATTGGTTTTAAATCCAATATCACATTCCTTAACGTTTGCATGTGAAGGGCTTTGATGTTTATATTTATATATTTTAACTCTTTTACATTTATTTGACTATACATCTTATGGATTTAACATATCTGATATTCAATTCCTTATTTCAATCCGGCACAAGAGAAAAATAGTCTTACATTAAGATCTATTTAAAGATTTTTTAATTATTTTACAGCTAGAGAACATCCGACTACATATCTATTGACAAATTCGTCTATATTCACAAATCCCACTATATCACAGACACAATTTCGTTTTTTTTTAAATATTTTAACGACAGACAGCATGACGGTACACTTGATGGTAAGTGACTATCGTCGCCTATCATCGTCTATCATCGACTATGTCAAAGGTAATGCAAGTGCGCTGCCTACCAGGCAGCGGCCTAAAGAATAAGGAATGGTTGGGGTAATGGGCTCTAGCACCCCTTACTCACTCACCGAAACACAACAGCACGTATGCTTTTATTTCACGGTGATCTTCTGAATATACTGCCGCTAGACGGGCTGCCCAAAAGACTGCAAAACTCAGTGTATCCTGCTACTATAGGTACATAAACAGTTTGGCCGTACTAACTCGTTTTGGCGGAAACATTTTAATTATTTCTTTTTACATCGCCTCAAACGAAAAGTCATCTAATTAATCAAATTAGATCCGCTAGTTTTTCTCATTTATGTACGGCTATAAAACTCTTTTGTCCTAATCAATAATGAAGCATTCAATTTCAATTTTATCGTTCAATTCTTACGACCTTGTGGAGGTGGCGCAACCAATATTCGCGTGCCCAAAGACCCGCTCCATCGAACGCTTTCCAACGACCCCAACGAACGCAGAGAGCCTGAACTATTACAACACCTCCTGAACTATTTCAAAAAATGACTTTCAAATAAATAACTTAGTAATAACCGAACTGAGCGCTAGGAATTCCGATCTCATAATGTCGCTATTTTTTGCTAACGAACATTGAAGAAAAAATGGGACAAAAACTAAGCTATAAATTGATTCGAGTAATTGTACCAAGGACATTATCTGGTCACAAAGTTGTTTACTTACTGTATTGTTATTGTATGTATTGGAATAATTATTTATTAAATGTATATTTAATGCAATCACAATTTCATTTCATACTTTTATATCCTACTCAATTGGTTCTTAAAATATTTTGATTTTTTTTTTTATGTTGAACTCGAAACTTTTATTTATTATTTACATATAACGTATAATTTTTCTTATAGGTACTATCGTCTTGTGACATCAATTTTTTTTGCAGCTTTAAGTTTTTTACAAGTATAAAAAGTTATGCTTAAAATAAGATTTTAAATATTAAAATAAAAATAAAACCAATATAGTTTGTGGTCTTATTCATACTATATTTTGAAGTTTTTTTTTCAAATCAATTAATTTGTTAATTTATTTATTACTACATGACCTCTAACTATTCATGCATCAAACAAAGTTGCTAGCAACCAGCTTCCGGCTTCGTATTGGTGCAATTTTTGTCTGCAAATTCCTTTACATTATACTCTTATAAAAACCTTCCTCGTTTAACGTTCTTTCCTTTAGTAAAAAAAAAGCATTAAAATCCGTCCGGCAGTTTTTGGGATCATTGCGATTACAGGCAGACAGACGGAGGAAAAACATGGATACTCGTATGGAAAAAAAAATGGCGGAAGTCGCTTCATTCATAGGAGTCAACAACATGCTCCAACACTTGCAAGGCAAGCACAGATATCAACATAATATATCATTTACACATAAAACCCTAACAACACAACAATGTTAATGACTGATATTTTTATTAGGTACAAGTAGTTATAAGCTTTCATTTATCTATGTAAATTGTGATTTAGCTTGTTCGTTAAATAGCAGACATGTTTCGAAAACTGTTTTGCATTGGAGTGACCGGCCTCCGTCTGCGTCCGACCGCACTGCCATTTCACTGTTTGATGACTTTGACGCATCTTGGCCTTGTATGATGTAACGCGTCTGTCAAATAGGAATCCGCCTGTCTCTTCACAGATAACGCCAACAGATGTTAAAGGTGACCAATTACTGTTAATAAAATTCAATCAACCAATGATATCTACTCTTCACTGACATTTAAATAGAATGCCTTAACCTGACTTTAACTGATCGTTTAATAAAAAACGAGTAACTGCTCGCCTTACCTACCATCACTAGTATTTATCAAACTATCACTAATATAACAAGAGTATCAAATTTCTTCCTTATACAATTACTTTCATTTGACAATCAGATTTCTATTGTCATAATTCTGCTTTATTTGTTCGTCTTTATTTGTTTAAAAAAATAGAAACTCACTTTCTTAAACTAAGTAAAAATTAATCTGGGTCGAAAACAAAAGACTGGAATATTTGATAGTTCAAAAATGAAAACGAATGCTAGTATCAAATCTGGAAAAGAAAAATATTAACAATAATGAAAGTGATTCCAGACATTGCAAGTGCACGAAAAGTAAAATTTTCATTATTGTTCACGTTTTATTATTCTTTTTTTATTATATATTATTTTTTTATTATACGCGACTACATCCGAGTCAAGTTTACCTACTCTATTAAGGCGTTGATTTTTTTTTAAAGCTTTAGATGATCCTTCAGGAACAGTACTTTTTTCTTGGTGAAATGAACACTATGTTCTATATTTCTATACCACTGACAATTTGTATGCAAAATTTCATAGTTAGTGATCAATTGAGTAAGTAGTTAGGCATGAAAGCGTAACAAACCAACAAACTCACTCGAATTGATATCAGTAAGGATGTTTCATCTTTCGTTTTTCCATGTGTGAATTATATTATGTCGTATTCATACGTGGAAACGTGATAGATACCAAAACAATCTTTAGGTCTTTTCCAAATCTTTAACAACTTAGAAAGTGTTGAGAATGATTGCTATGGACAATTGAAGGGAATTGGATATATCGTTCTTATCTTCTGACAATTATTAATCTTACAATTTTATTGATGTATGTCACCCGATTAATAGATCTTAATAATCCGTTATGCCATCACACTGCCTATTGTCAAAACTTTACCTACATGGCGGGTACAAATTTTTATATGCAATTTAAATTTTCATATAAAATATATAAGAAATGTAACTAAAATGTTATATAGTGACACTAATCTGCTAAAGGAAGTGACTAAACGGAGTGGTGAACGAACATAATACGGTCCGATAAACCATGAAACATTATAACCATGTAATTGATTCGGACCAATTCTCGTGCGATGCTGTAACAGTTGAAGTGAATAAAATTGATTCTATAATCCAATTTACAGTTGTAGTTGGACTATTTTTATTGCGAACTATGTACAGTTAGCGAATCCGTTTTGGTTACGTTGGAATCTAGTCGTGAAGGTCGGCAGGTCGCGGAAGACGAGCGATGCGACTGCGCCGCGTGCAGACTGACGCAAGCCGTGAAGCAACACTGTGCATTACGTCGGTATACGTGCTACCACTCAACACCGCGACCTATTTGAAAACCGACGATGCGTTGACCGATGCCGGTCGTGAAAAATGCAATCATAATTCAGTCTCTTGACGCCCAAATCGAGAAGTTTTAACACATACTTACATCTGAGCTTAAATATCGACAGTTAAGAACTAAATCGGTCTAACACGGTTTTTCGAGAAATCGATTGGCAAAACCATCTGTCACAAAAACTCCTAAATAAACGCGTTAATAATAAAACGTTAAGGGTAACGCCAATATGTCCATGTAAAAAGAACTATTTTAAGCTATTTTTTTAACTGCTCAGCTTTTTATTCGCATATCAACATTTAAAATGAAACATTTTTTTTCGCCTCCTGAAAAGTTCCATTTTTGGACTTAGACGGATTTGGTTCTTAACCGTCGATATACCATTTTACATACTGTCATCATCATCATATCAGCTGTAGAACGTTCACTTCTGGACTAATGGGAAATTATTGCTGGACCAATAGGCAATTATAGGAGCTTTAAGCTTGATTGGAAATTATTCAAGAAAGGTTTGATGAATTTTGAAATTTTATTTCAACAGTCTTTCAGTTTTCAGAATGTTGACGGACTTGACGAAAGTCAAGACGTTTGTTGAATGTTAATAATTATCCAAGAAACGTAACTTACAATTATTATTGCAATATACTTGAAACTTGATCAGATACCGACATTAAACCATTGCAGCAAACTTATTAATTGGGTAGTAATTTACCATCGTCTTGCTCATAACGAAAGCTTAAGTAAAAACCAAAACAAACCTCTGCCTCTGCCACCGATTGCTGCAAAAGTAATTGTGTTTTCATCGAACAGAACTAGATCAAACGAGTTATCGACAATAATTTCTAGGTTAGAACATTATGAAGATTTATAGATCGTTAGCCCATTTTCATTGACATAACTGACCAGTTTCATTATAATGTCGAGTGTCACAAGTCCGTCATGAAATATTATGAGGTATTTCAACAGTTTTAATGTGTATGTGGTCAAGTGATGTTTATTTCTAATGGTTTTTATTTTACTAAACTTACCGATTTAAATAGTATATTTTTAATCCTTACATATTACAAAGTCCTTCATCGCGTCTGTCTGTGTTTGTCTGTCTATCTGTTCACGATAAACTCAAAAACTACTACACCGATTTCCATGCTGTTTTCACCAATGGATAGAGTGGTTCTCGAGGTAGGTTTTAGTCAATGACATCGCCGGTGTCGAAATCGGATATTGGCACCAATGACGGGTGTTCATTCTTTTGGGTTATGGGAAGCATTGAAAGATGGAATTCGTTCTGGATAATATTATTTAATAAGTCTCTTTTAATATATCAGGAAGGCGTGTTCGTATTCACTAGTAAGGGGCGCAGTACTACTACAGACTAACTCTAAAGCTCAATGCCAAACGTTTATAAGACTTGTAAGAAACAAAGAGCTATTGTTAATAAGTTAATATTTATATGTGTGAAGAAGAAAGGGTCTCAATGTATTTGTTAGAGTGAGACAGATTTATTTTGATATATTCCAACATGCCCCCTCAAAATAAATCCTCTTTCTCCAAAAACTCAATATCTAATCAAAAATTATACAATACAAATTATCACACCTTCCTTTGTCTGGGAGTACAATCTTTTGAACATATACGGTCCAACATTCGTTGCGCAGGATTAGGGAAAACCCAGAAAAACCTAATCAGACCAGTTCAAATCTAATATGCTAATATCTAATTCAAGGTATCGTAATAATATTTCATTATTATTTTCTAATTCTAAAATTTACATCAAGTCGAGCTTGTCTCTCATTTGAGAAAAACGTTGATTTTGTAATGGTTTTGTCAATATGTCAGCCAACTGGTCACCTGTGGACAGATAAATCATTTTAATAACCTTTTTCTCGACTTGTTCCCTTGAAAAGTGATATTTAATGTCAATATGCTTTGATCTCTTGTGACTAGTGGGGTTATTTGCAATGCTTATACATCCATTATTATCCTCATAAATAGGAATTGGACTGGATACTTCAACTTTTATGCTGGTAACTAATGATTTTAACCAAAGAGCTTCTCTTACGGCCTCATATAAAGCCATATATTCAGCCTCAGTAGACGATGCCGCCACTGTGAGTTGCTTCTTTGTTTGCCAACATATTGTGCATTGTTCAAATAATCTAAACAAATAACCTGTGGTACTTTTCCGGTCCACTTCATTACTTCCCCAATCGGAATCAACAAAGCCACACAGTATATTATTGTAATTATGTCTGGTGTAGGTTAACTTTAAACTCATTGTTCCTTTTAAATATCGTAATAACCTTTTCAAGTATGTCCAAACTGTTTGGTTACCTTTGTTCACAAATCTACTCAAGAGGTTAACAGAAAAACTCATATCAGGTCGAGTGCATACCATTATATACATTAAACAACCTAAAAGGTTCATACAAGGGGCCTTTGTTGTTTCATTTGAATTTAAGCCGTCATAATTTACTTTGCTTTCTAGAGGGGTGCTGACAGTTTTACAGTCACTCATGTTAAACTTTTCCAAAACTGTTTTTATGTACAACTCTTGGTCTAATGTAATTTTATTATGATTCCGTTCAACTCTTATCCCCAAGAAACATTTAATTTCATTTAAGTCTACCATTTTAAACTCGTTCATTAAGTATCTTTTAAAATAATTCATGGTATTTGTATTTGCTGTAGAGATTACAAGGTCATCAACATAAAGTAAAACATATATGTTTTTCAAGATATTACCCGCATCAAAAATATAAACGCATCGATCAGCTGATGAGTATCGAAAACCCTTTTTAAGTAAGGCCTGTTCAAACATTTGAAACCAACAGCGTGCAGATTGTTTCAAACCATACAAGGCTTTATTTAATTTACAAACGTTATTATTATTATTTGGGATTCCTTCAGGAATTTTCATATATATTTCTTCCTCTAATATCCCATTTAAAAATGCCGTTTTCACGTCCATGTGATGAACAAGCAAGTTGAATTGATTCGCAAATGCTAATATGAATCTGAAACTTGAGATTCTTGCAACTGGTGCAAAAGTCTCATTATAGTCAATCAAATATTCCTGACTAAAGCCACGAGCTACTAAACGCGCTTTGTATTTAAGGGGTTTTCCAAATTCATCATTTTTAATAGCAAATACCCATTTGCAGTCTATAATGTTTTTGTGCATTGGTTTTGGTACAAGGGACCACGTATTATTTTCGGTTAATGACTGAATTTCTTCATTAATTGCCGTTAACCATAAGTCCTTGTCACTCATAGACTCAATTTCGTTATATGACGAAGGTATTTTGCACATTAAAGAATAAGCATATAATAAATAGTTAACATGCTTATCAGATTCGTTTTCATTATATGATATGCAGGGCAAGTTTTTAATTCTTTCACTTCTTCTTAGATTATGTGAAGTCAATCCATTTTGAGATGAAGTCATTGTATTTTGAAATGAAGAGCCATCTGTTTCACTTACAGATTTATTAGGTGGTGGTCCTAATAATACAGGTATTTCGCCAGTTTGTTTAAAATTATCTGATTTAGACTTATCAGAATTACACGTCCTTTTTAGGGAGTGCTGATCAGAGATACTGGAATTTTCTATAAAAATTCCTTCAGACTTTAAAGGTCTTGTCGATAAGAAATTGATCTCATCAATTATTACATCTCTGACCCTTACAAACTTTTCATCTACCACATCCCACACCTTATAGCAATTCGGTTCATAACCAATTAAAATTCCTTTTAAGGACTTTTCGTCGAATTTGGTTTTCCTGGTTTTATTTAAATAATAAACCGTTGAACCGAAAACTTTTAAGTATTTAAGTTGTGGTTTTTTATTATGCCACAATTCAAATGGTGTGGTAACTGATTTCAGTGCTTTTGTGGGGCTGATATTTACTAAGTATGTAGCAGTAAGCACAGCCTCACCCCAGAACGCTTTGTCTAATTTAGCGCCAGATAAGATGGCACGACTACGCTCTGTTATTGTCCTTATCATTCGTTCAGCAATCCCATTCAACGCAGGGGTATGCGGCACTGTTAAGTGGTAGCTTATACCTTTTCGCACGCAATACTCTTTCATTTCTTTTAATAAATATTCACCACCATTGTCACAATACAAATTGACTATTCTCAAATTGAAATGAACTTCACATTTAGCTACATAATCTTGAAATACAGCAAAAACATCTGATTTATGGGTTATTAAGTAGGTCGCACAGTAGTGGGTATACTCATCAACAAAAAGGACAAAATAGTTTTTGCCGTCAACACTTGAAGGAGTGATGGGACCACACACATCTGTATGCACATTAAAAAGTGGTCTTTTTACGATTTTACCTTTTGTTTTATTAAATGGTAAACATGCTTGTTTTCCATTTATGCAAGCTTCACATAGGTTGTTACTTGGAGTAACATTATTTAATTTTTTAAAGTCAGAAAACATTTGCTTGCTTTTTATTTGTATAAATTTAAATTTACCAATGTGACCTAATCTTTGATGCCATAATTCGTAATTATTATTTACGGATTTGTTTGATGAGCTATTCACTACTAAAGCTGGTATATCGTACACAAAATTAATTGCGATTAAATTGTTCAAAGACTTACCACATGATACAATTTTACCTCCGTTATATATTTTCACACCACCATCGACGCCGTCAAAAACGACAGTCATGCCAGCATCTTGCATCTTCTTAACAGACAATAAATTGTAGGGAATTTCTGAGCAGAAAAGAACATCACGTAGTACTCCTTTTAAGCCAGTATTGCTAATTACTTGGAGATTTCCTTTCTTTGTTGCGCTTATAAATGTGCCATTTTTTGCTACAGAAATATTTATTGGTTTTTCTAAAGTTATGAATTTTCGTGCCAGCTCCTCTTTGTTAATAATATGATCAGAGGCACCTGAGTCCAAAATGAACGTTATGTTATTTTCATTTTCATTTTCTTGTTCGAAGTCGCCTGCCATAAAAGCGAATCCCGATATGTTTGGTTTCTCGTTATCAGTGTTTATGGTCTGAATTGTTCGAATGTTTTCGGGGCGTTGGTTTTTCTTGTAGAAACAATTCCTTTGAAAATGACCATGCTTTCCGCAGAAATGACATTTTAAGATTTTTATTTTTTTATTTTTCGATTTAAATTGAGAATGATAAAATTTTCTTCCTTTTAATTTTATTTTTATTTATTTTTATTAAAATTTCCATTGTAAGTTTTTGATGACGCAGCTTGAGGTTTTATAGTGTCGGCCTGAAGCACTTTCAAGCTCGTATCTCTTCTTTCATGTACCAATTTTATTTCGTGGTCTAGAAGTCTTGTTTTAACAAATGTTAAAGTCAAGCTGTCTTCGGCTAATGTTTCAATAGCTGTAATTACACCATCATAGCAGTTGGGAAGGGTCATGAATAAATGTGTAATTTTATCAGCCTCTTCCAATTTTGCACCCGCAGCTAATAATTCGATAATTAATTCGTCAAAATGTTGGAAATGCTTTAAAAGTGAGTGATCACTCTCCAGTTTCAAATTTAATAACCGTTTTCGCAAAGCGAGTTGCGTTGCAACGCTTTTTCTTTCGTAGATTGAATCCAGCTTGTTAAAGATTTCTTTTGGAGTAATTTCTTCGTTAGTTAAGCCTAGCAAAGAATCCGATAAATATTCAATAATTGTGTTCTTTGCAATTTTCTGCTTTTGGAGCCACTGATTATTAGGTTCCGCGGGAGGTTCTTCATCTATTATATTTAACAGTTCAAGTTCATTTAATAAATTTCTAATTCTTAGCTTCCACACACTATATTTCTCACCGTCAAACGGTTTAATATTGCGTTTTAATTTTGAATTGTCCATTTTATAATATTATTTAAACCACAAATTCACTTAGTTTATTTTTAAATTACACGTTTATTAAAGTATTATATTAATAGTCCTTTTACTATTTTTATACAATTTTTATTCTATTTTATTTATTAAAATTTATTTCACTTATATTTTATATAATAAAGTCTTATTTCATATTTCACTGGAAAGTTTTATTTTAATATAGTCCGGTTTCTATTTTTATACTATTTTATTCAAAACTTATTTCACTTATTATATTTTATATACTTAATAAAGTCTTATTTCAAATTTCACTGAAAAGTTTTTATTTCACTAGGAAACTTTCATTTGCTGGGCCCATAACCTTTTGGGTTATGGGAAGCATTGAAAGATGGAATTCGTTCTGGATAATATTATTTAATAAGTCTCTTTTAATATATCAGGAAGGCGTGTTCGTATTCACTAGTAAGGGGCGCAGTACTACTACAGACTAACTCTAAAGCTCAATGCCAAACGTTTATAAGACTTGTAAGAAACAAAGAGCTATTGTTAATAAGTTAATATTTATATGTGTGAAGGAGAAAGGGTCTCAATGTATTTGTTAGAGTGAGACAGATTTATTTTGATATATTCCAACACATTCTGTGCGTAGAAAGATACGAAAATGCCTACATACCATTATGTCCAATGTCAACTAACCAACATGGTTGATATGTCCAACCAACCAATGAGAACACTTTACAATAACAGAATACGCCAATAAGAAATAAAAATACGTATTAAGATGGCAATGAAAACAAATTATTTTTAGTTACTAGATGTGCAAATTGGAGGACCATTTTTTTGTCACTAGTAGTATGGTAGTAGTATCCTGTCTTGTTTAACATAAAACTGGTTTTAGTATATAATTTACAAAGTTACGCGGGCGAAGTCGCGGGCAGCAGTTAGTATAATATAATTTTTTGCACTGTCTTTCCCTTGCCGACCGTACCGAATGGTATTGCATTCTTTTGAGGTGCCAAGATTAAGCGGATCAGTAAATTGAAGTGGCAGTGGGCAGGGCATATAATAGTACGGAGAGTCGACGGCCGCTGGGGCCTGAAGGTTCTCGAGTAGAGGCCACAGACCGACAAGTTCAGGGTAAAACGTCCACATACAAGGTGGACAGACGATCTAATAAAGGCCGCTGGTCCAGGCTGCTTCTGACCGGTCCAATTGGAGAATTTTGGGGGAGGTTAATGTCCAGAAGTGAACGTCCTGCAGCTGAGATAATGATGATCAAGAAGATTATTCCGACAGATTATAATTAATTTATTTACAATTAATATCTATACTAATATTAAAAGCTTATGAGTTTGTTTGTTTGGTTGAACGCGTTAATCTAAGGAACTACTGGTTCGAATTGAAAAATTCTTTTTGTGTATGATAGTCCAATTATCGAGGAAGGCTTAGGCTATATAAAATTTTGAACGCGGACGAAGTCGCGGGCAACAGCTAGTTCCTAATATTTCAATTACAAGTGTTAACGGTACATTACTCAAGGAAAGGCAAAAAGTGCAAAATATAAATAAAACTCGGTTGCATTTACATATGTTATAGTGTGGTATTAATAACAAACGATAAGTAATTGTGTAGACCTCATGCGACAAGAGATGTGCGGTTCGACGACCTGTGCCGTGTAACCACAACATATTTAAAACAGTAGTGAAACTGATAAACGTTATATTTTTTTTTGTTTATCTTTTTTTTATGTCAGACAGGCTGAAGGTCCACTTGATAGTAAGTGGCTGCCGTCGCCTATAATACAAGCAACGCCACAGGCCTTCGAGTGCGTTGCCGACCATAGAAAGTTTAAATATTTAATCCTTAAGCATTAGGAAATGATAGGTAAATGGGCACTGGCATCCACTCACCGAAATACAACAGCACAAATGCTGTTATTTGTAATTCTGTAAGAGAGTGAAACATCATCTGCATCACCCCATATTTATTATTTACGGTCCGTCCAAGATTCGAACTTGCTTCTGCTGTTTAGGCAACTAAGCGTTTGAGGGTAGTTAAGCTGTAAGAAAATAAACATTTTAACATAAAAATAGAAATGGTTCGGTAAGACAAGGGCATAACTTACAAAAAATTTTAAAACGAGTTAAACTTATAATATGCAGAAATG
This sequence comes from Synanthedon formicaeformis, assembly GCA_945859745.1. Classification (NCBI taxonomy): domain Eukaryota; kingdom Metazoa; phylum Arthropoda; class Insecta; order Lepidoptera; family Sesiidae; genus Synanthedon; species Synanthedon formicaeformis. The sequence goes on along the minus strand of OX243959.1, from coordinate 9,403,641 downwards.
TCTTAAAAAACATTATTAAATTAAAAAATATTTACAAGACTATTTGTTTGACGAAGAATTGTTTAAAAGCAATATAAATAGAAGAATACGATATTGAATGCAAAAAAAAAATTAATGGCTCTCCTGTAAAATTACAAAAAGTGCAGTTATGCCCTTGTCTTGCCTTTGAGAAATCTTAAAGTTAAACTACTGTTGTTATGTTTACTGGTAGTGCACGCACAGTGCGCACCGATTCAAGTACATTCGACCGGTGACGTGACACGACAACCTTGCTGCAATTTGTAACCATTATATTTTTGCTTTACGCTGTTTTCAAATTTTACATCAATTTCATTTACTTACTCAGTTAATTCTTTCACCGAAGCGTAACAAACAAACAAACTCACTTTCCCATTTATAACATTAGGATTGTACTAGCTTTTGCTATCGAGTTCGTCGGCATATCTATAAGTTACTAGCTGTTGGTCCGCGTAACTTTATCAAATGTAGCCTATGTTACTCGCTAATAATGTAGCTTTCTATAGGTTAAAGAATTTTTGAAATCGGTCCAGTAGTTTTGAGTTTATTCATTACAAATATACAAATCTTTTCTCTTTAAAATATTTTGAATATATCGTAGATATATTTAGATTAGATATATCTTTCTTTCAAACCAGGATCAAATTGACAAAGTCATTGAAATCGTTTGAGCATATTCGACTATTAGAGTGAACTATTATCGTGATGAGATTTTTATAATAATTACTATTAGCTGGCGGGGCGCCCGCGACTTCGTCCGCGTTGAAAAAGAAAAAAAGTAGCCTATCCTGTGTCCTGTAAGTCTAATTGTTTATCTACCAAGTTTCATGAAAATCAGTTAATTCGTTTAAGAGTTATGGAGGAACATACATACATACATACAATACCTACACTTACAGATTTATTATTAGTATTGATTATAAGATCAAAGATATTGACGAAATCTGAAAATCAGTTGTAACTACTCGGATGTATTGGATTTTCACTGGTATTTACGGGATTTCAGAACTCATTTTCTTGTTATCCAATGCAGTATATTAACAGAGCCGGCAGCATGAGTGCAAGATTATGTGGTTTTTTCAACCACTAAAATACACCGTCTCATACATCTCGTCCTAAGGACACATTGGAAATGTCACTGTGTTATTGGGCGAGTGTGAAGCACTAAAGCACCTGTCCCTACAAAAGCACTCTTGCGTCCACCACAGGTATTTAGAGGTGACTTCTGCCACATACTACCAGGAAGAACATCAGCCGTTATTTATTTTATTTTAACAAATATTTTTGCTTATTTTTATTTTAACTATCTTTTTTATCACAAAATTTTTTCACTCCACAGGTTGCATACTGCCTTTTATTCCATGTTCTCACTGTTTTAAGAAAGAAAATATGTTAAAATACATTAATTGCATCTTGTGAAGGCTACACGCGTTGTGATTTTAAATCATAGTCTAAATAGGAAAGTGTCGCTGCTTTTCGGCGCATCAACTGTATAACAATAAAGCGGTGAAAGTGGAAGGCAGTCGCTTTGGAATCTTGACGTGAACATCGCATTTTTGCGGCACATTATTGGCTAATTCAATTTAAAGAATCAATTCAAATAATGAGACATCGTTTCGTAAATATATCTGAGTAAAATACTGTTTCTTAGACATATTGAAAGAAACTTTTGTAGTCTTCAGTGTAGTTTAATTAAGAAATGAGAATGCTTACCCCTGTAAAATCTATTACTTATTTATAAAATGAAATCGCAGTCCGCCTTTGTGGTTTCTCTGCTGACTTCTAAACCCAAAAGATTTTGATACAGTTTTCACTAAGAGAGGATTCTGTAAATAATCTTGCGAGCAAATTATATGCGAAACTATACAGGGCGTCCAAAGACTATGCGATATGAAGGGAAAGATAAGATCAGTCTTTCGATTGACATCATAAAAATACGGGTGATATTTTTTTTATTTAAGTCGGTTCGATTCCCAGTCGAAGCAAGTAATTTTTAGAAAATCTTTGAATGCAGTATTACTAACTTTTAAAAATAACATGAAGTCTTCTTTCAGCAAAATAGCCTATCTACGATATTTAAGGTACTTTCCCTTCATGTCGCATAGTCTTGTGAGTCACATAATCATGTTAGGTATTGAATATTTTTAATGAACAAATACCTAAGGAATAATATGAGTATTACCTTATCCATAGAGTAAATACTATTGAATCAGTTGTTAACCTTTTTTTACCATTTGGCAAAATAAATTAAAATCACTCGCAATGCTATGCATGTTTATTTTGCAATAATGAATTATTTTCATTAAATTCTTGACATTGTTTCAAACATTGCTCTGTTAAACTGATTTTGAAATGTATTAATCAATTAGATACAAATCGTTTTGCACTAGTGCGTAGAAGCCGTTGGGTAGATATGTTTTCCTAATTCGTGTCGAAACAACTTCACACAGGGCAAGATATTATGAAATTGTCGCCGGAAGTGGTCTGATGGTGTAAGTTCTCAACGTCTTTGTGGTTCTTGAGGCCTTTCGAGAACAATTTCCTCTTAATATAGTTTTTAACTATCGAATGAAGCCGATTTACTTCAGTTTTGAACTTAGTTTTTTTTTTTCAATGTAAATAGGCAGACAGGCTGACGGTCAACTTGATGGCAGGCGGGTGGCTGTAGCCTATTATCGCGTGTTTGGCACACTATAGCTATTATACGCCACTAGACGTGCGCTCTTGACCTTAGTGGTATTAAGGATAGTGAAGGATAAGGAAATGGGCTCTGGGTAATGGACCCTGCCACTACTAACATTATAGGTGACAACTATTGTTATTATTAGGTACATGTCGACAATATACGAGTATGTCCATGTATATAATTATGGAGTTATGCAAACTAAACACGACAATCCAACTTGTGGAAATAGGTGAAACGATGTCGGTATCATTTAATTTGAATTTCCAATTAAACATAAGACATAGTATTGAATATATACATATAAACTCGTATTTACAAAATAATTTTTTTCTAAAAATTTTAAACTCTTTTTTAATACTTATCTAATTATAAATAAATACTTAAAATTTCAACAACTTTGCTTAATAGTTGTCTCCAGTTATGATTTTCGTCTGCAATAGCAAACATAAACATGAATTCCTATTAAAATTATTCCTAGGATATTTCCTAGTAAAATTAGGTAAATAATTAATTCATTCCATATTCCAAAGTTTTACAAACATTTAAAAAGTACTTTGCATGCCTTACAAGTTTTTACAAATTTTAGTTCTATAATATAATTGGGTTAAACTGGGCAAGCATTCCGTGGAAATTCCTATTAAAATTATTCCTAGGATATTTCCTAGTAAAATTAGGTAAATAATTAATTCATTCCATATTCCAAAGTTTTACAAACATTTAAAAAGTACTTTGCATGCCTTACAAGTTTTTACAAATTTTAGTTCTATAATATAATTGGGTTAAACTGGGCAAGCATTCCGTGGAAATTCCTATTAAAATTATTCCTAGGATATTTCCTAGTAAAATTAGGTAAATAATTAATTCATTCCATATTCCAAAGTTTTACAAACATTTAAAAAGTACTTTGCATGCCTTACAAGTTTTTACAAATTTTAGTTCTATAATATAATTGGGTTAAACTGGGCAAGCATTCCGTGGAAATTGTTTCCGTTGTATCACGATTAAATACTCCATAAGCATTTATTAATTATTACATGAAACTTTTTTGAAGTTAAACCTGTTCATTGTACTAATTTTTACACGAATAATTTATACGCCGTTAAATGAAATAGCAAATTATTAATGTTACCAGTGTTCACTCATAGGTGGAAATGAGAAAAAAATACTGAACCTATTTAATATAATAAATGCAAAAATGTGTATAGATGTTTGTTACTCAATCACGCAAAGAAGATTTATCCTGGATACTCTTTATCCTGGAAAAATGTTAGGTTCCTGTTAGGACTTTCAAAAATCGAACTTATATATTATATTAAACTAGTTGCTGCCCGCGACTTCGCCCGCGTAACTTTGTAAATTATATACTAAAAACCTTCCTCGATAACCACTCTATCTATTGGTGAAAACAGCATGAAAATCGATGCAGTCGTTTTTGAGTTTATCGCGAACAGACAGACAGATAGACGCGGCGGAGGACTTTGTTTTATAAAATGTTACTCATATGAAGAAGTGGCCTGTTATGTGTATAATACAATCTAAAATTGGCAGAATTTCTTCGTGGTAGCGTTTTGAAATTCTAGATAGGTCTGTGTTTCGAGATGTCCACAGAATACGCTGATACGTTTGAAAAGCGACATAATGTCATACGTCGTCATTCACCACATTTGTATTGCGCAGTGCCGATTGTAAGGCCGTCCAATTGACAAGTTACACCTATCACACCGGCTCACGATTTTGTTTAGTCCGATCCTTAACTTTCTACAATTACAACCAGTGACATTTGTTTAGTGTCCAACAGAGATGGCCTTCTTGACAACAGCAATAATCGGAGATCGCGAGAACAATCATTTGACTTTCGATAACATCAGTAATTGCTTGATGGTTTTATTTCTTTGTTTATATCTATATCTATATATATATCATCAATACTAATAATAAATCTGTTAGGGTCGGTCATGGAGTAATTTACTTTGTTTTCAGAGATATCGTGTTTATAGGCTCTATACATGATACTGAAACTAAATTGACCATTTTTAGAATTTTTTTCTGTACACGTATGTATGTATGTTCCTCCATAACTCTTAAACGAATTAACTGATTTTCATAAATCTTGGTAGATAAACATTTAGACGTACGGGACACAGGATAGGCTACTTTTTTCCTTTTCAACGCGGACGAAGTCGCGGGCGCCAGCTGGTATATAAATAAAAATGAATCACTAAATGTGTTGCTGAGCGCAAAACTCGAGAACGGCTGGACCGATTTGGCTGATTTCTTTTTTGTTATGTTTGATGTAGTCTGAAGAAGGATCTTATGGAGAGAAAAAACGTAAAAAAATACGAGGAAAAATTAAAAACAACAATTTTCTTTTCCCATACAAACCACTGTCCCCAGCTGGCAAACATTTGACGTCAATCAAAACAAACGTACGTGTCATCTACTGTCATTAGAAACTGTCAAATCGATTGGTCTCATATTGTTGTGATATACGGGTGTTATTAAGAGAGCAAAGAGCTAAGCAAAAAGCAAAGTTCACCTAAAAGGTAACACGACGATGACCTGGCGTGAAGCCAAAATTTGATCGTGAATGGTAAAAACTGATGGCTTGATGTCAAACACTGTATTGAAAAATCGCGCCGTTGCGTCACGTCAGTTTGGCGTCACGCCAAATGATTGATCGTGTATTTAGTCCATTAGGCAGTACGAAGTTCGCCGGGTCAGCTAGTAAATAAATAAAGATCAATGTAGAACGATTTTAGTGAGCTCAGCCGATTTTAGTAAGTGGCTACGGCTACTGTCGCCTATAACCATGCCGTAGGATTAAGGAGGTATTGGGAAGGGATAGGGAAATGTGCTCTGGCATCTCTTACTCATTCACCGAAACACAACAGCACACATGCTATTATTTCATGGTGGTCTTCTGTAAGGGGGTGGTTACTGCAGCTAGACGGGCTGCCCTAGATTGCGCAACACAGTGTGCTCTGCCACTTAGAATATAGAACAAACATATTCTAAGCCCTGCCACTACTAAAAGCATTTAGTGCAAGTTAATATCACGCGAATAAGCTTTGAAATTGAGTGCTGCAATGAACGAAAATAATGACATCATACATTGCTTGAAAATTAGCAAAAGTCACGTTTGGTGTTATGTCTCGTATGGTTTAATATAAGATTAGAACGGATATCAGACCCGACAAGCAGCACCTTTGACCTTGAAATTACCACTTTCAAAGCCCCGCATTCCTGTACGCTAACTCCTCGTAGCAACGCAATTTGCACGGACTACAAGTATTGTTCCTCACTCTGTTGTACCTTGGATTAAACTTGAAAATACACACACCAAAAACGAAACAATTCAAGATGGTTCTTGTCAGAAGCTCCTGCCAGTAAATTCTTAAAAATACATACCTACTATTCGTAAAGTCTGCGAGAAAGGAGAAAAAATAATGTAAGAGCAGTGTCATATTCTTAGAGCATACCTTAGAGCAGTCTTGTACAGCGGAAGTAAGTGACAACTCGTCTATTATTTTAGACCCCGTTTCAAATGCAAGTAACTTGTGATTAGTAAAAAAAGGAAATATTCAAGTAAAACTTGTGTATAAAACTGAAGTGTCATTCAACTACATGAAATAGTGTTTCTAATCGCCGTTTCGTGACTGCTGGCTTCCGCCAGTTGGGACAAAAAATATAAATTCAGGGGCCAACAGAAGCGCCGCTGACAGGCGCGTTTAATTCGTGACTATAAATGAAAACAAAGTGAGCGCTCGACAATTTATATTTTTACGACCACGCAATCGTCACTTTTAAAACGTTGTTACGAAAAAGAAATACTGTTGAAGAAGTGCATCTTCTTTTGACGTGAATATTACGTTTTTAAATTTGCTTACATAGTGGGAGGCAATTCAGAACACTGATGATAACAAAATCATGGGATACAGTTTTGTTAATTAAAGGATTACCTTCACATAACTTGAATTCATTGCACACGTTAAGTAGGTAATATAGGTTTATTTTAATTTCTTGTTTATTGTGCATGTTTATGTAAATTTTGTAATTTTTATAATTTATGTAGGAAATTGATTTGTGTAATATAAATAATCTTTATTTTAACTTAGATTGGGAACAGGTACATTGAATTAGGATTGAATTAGGTTGCAATGATGTATCATGGTTGTAAATAAGTAAATAAAAATAAAATAAATAACTTAAATTGCACATTACATCATTGATAAACTATAACGTCCGGTATAGGAGCCAATTAAGGCATCTAGAGCATTTATAATAACAATTATTGAAACTTTTTTTTTAAATTTAACCTCATCCTATAGATAATAAATTATTATGTCTTATTTAATGCTTAGTCACACACTCAAATTGGTACACCTACTTCTAGGTAATCCTGACATGATAATAAAATATTTTTATTTAGATTTACGCAACCACAAGGAACATACTGTGTCAATAATGTCATATTTACTCTTCAAACAAACAAGTAATTAAATAAAAATCTGTAAAGAATAGCTTACTTTCTATTTGTATTGCGAATCGGTTAGGTTAACTTCTCGAAAATTATGATATAGTATAATAAATGACAGTAAGGTCACTTGTAAAATTTAGTAATGAATAAACATATCTATTTGACGTACGAAATTTATATATATTTTTTTTACACTCTATAGGTATCGATTTAAAATTGAAATAGATGGAAATGGAGAAATTAAATTTGCAAAATTAATAAAACCAAACGCAATATGTGGGAAGAAAATTCAAATGCAATAAACCTGATTGTAGAGTCAGCATGACGTCACAGTGTTAATATTTAGTTATCTCATTTATTTGTTTTTTTTTTTTCAATATATTTTATTTCAGATATTTTAAGTATATATATATATAAAAGGCTACAACAACAAAAAACAAACAACAATTATCAACTCATAGAAATCTTAAAAATTATGACAAATCTTAGGATTTTAAATTTTAACTTAGTTAAGTACATACGAGTATATTTAAGAAATTATGTAAATACACAATTATTACGGAAGTCTATTTATACTAACAATTGAAATCTGCTGTTAAGCGTCCAAAATCATCTCAAGCCTTTCAACATAATATGATAGGATGGGAGTATGATAAATGATAAACATATGATCATGATGACGCTAATTTTCATTTGAGTTTTGTATGAGAACAGGGACCCTAGACAAAGTAACATTTTAAAAACGATAACGAAGTTCGAAAATAATAAAATGTATCGGATGTAACATGTGATTTAGCGACGGCATATTAATCCCATACATTTTATTATTTTCGAAATTCGTTATCGTTTGTAAAATGTTACTTTGGCTGGGGCCCCAGATCTTCTAGTTTAAGTGAATTTAAGGTTGTGTACCGCTTGTTCTCTGTATGGTGATTGCGTGTATCGAAACCGATGATTTACTGACGTATATGCAACCTCGTAACACATTTACACAACGCCATTACTGTTTTTTATCATCGTCTTACTTCAATTGCTTTCCGCCCGGAATTGTTTACTTTCCCTTATCACTCAGAACTTATCTAAATCAAAGTCCGAATAAAAGTTATTGCTACACGGAGACAGCCCCTTCGTCGAAGTGAGGAAATATAAATATCTGTAAGTCTTATCCAAGACTTAAAGGAAATCTTTAAGTCTTGCTTTTTATTATTTTCGTTTTAACGGTTTAAACTAGTACCATTAGGGATGAAGAAATTACAGATGTTACTGGGAAAATATTGTGTAATTTGGGAATGGCGTTTGATTAATATTTATAAAAGTACAAATTTTGTAAGTATAAAAAGTCCTTTTTTAAAATGTCATATTATAAATATTATATAATTATAAAATATTATAAAATATATTAAAAATGTATTATAAATATTATAAAATGTCTCATGCTAATTGTACAAATAAACCTTGCATAAAAAGCAAATACGAAACTCGGATTACATACTATCACAAATTACCATCAAATTACCCAACTTCTTTTAAGTATGTACTGTGTTGAAACTATTCACATTTTTAGTATTAGGTTAGGTGTGAAACTAACTAAACCAAAGGGAACCATTTGTTTGAAAAATGAGCAATATGTCAGTGATATGTTAAACAATACAGGATGCGCCCTTACCATACTACTAGTGACAAAAAAATGGTCCTCCAATTTGCACATCTAGTTACTAAAAATAATTTGTTTTCATTGCCATGTTAATACGTATTTTTATTTCTTATTGGCGTATTCTGTTATTGTAAAGTGTTCTCATTGGTTGGTTGGACATATCACTGGTAAATAGGCATTTTCGTATCTTTCTACGCACAGAATGAACACCCGTCATTGGTGCCAATTTCCGATTTTGACACCGGCGCGTCGGTGCCACGTACCAGGAGCCTTGTCCTTACGAAGTAATATAGAAGTCATTGCAATATGTATAAAACTTCTACCCTTCCACTATAAAATACTTAGTACCTAACTTATTATTACTTCTTCTTTGTTGTTCTTCTTTTCTTCTTTGATCACTAGGTTTACTTGTTTGCCAGATACCTAACCCCGCGTTTACATGCTTGGCAAATCTCGACAAGTGTCAAAAAAACACAAGTGTGTGAACGGGGTGTTTGGCTTGGCTTGCGTGAGCTTGTCCCGATCCCCGGATCGGTTGTTTTTGTCTATGTCGGTTTTTGAACACAGATCAAAAGAAGCTTGCGGCAAACGCTTGCGAGGCATTTAAACAAGCTCGCTCCGAAAAGGTGTTTTTTACGCTGCGCTATATACAACTGCGTATCAACAATGAGTAGTTGGTCAAACGAGGAAACTAGTTTATATTTTGAATAAAAATATGTCAAACCAAACGCAATAGCCGACACAACATCAACGTCCACCATGTTTGCCTGCCCGGAACACACTAATACATTCGCAAGCGTGTAAATGGCATCCAAGCGTTTGTCCAGGTTTGGAGCTTGTGGACATTCGCAAAGCCTCGGCAAGTGTGTAAATGCGGCATAAGCCAAGCGTCGGCAAGCGTGTAAAAGCGGCATTACGGCTAAAACGGCTGATATATAATTTTCAGCGCAGCGAAGAGATATATTTTGCCTTCAGTGTTGTGATTCACGGACGGAATAGTGCAAGAATATATCGTAAAAAATTAAGCGACATCTATCCATATATGTACGGATAGGTACCTAGTTTAAAGCATAGTGTAACAGAATAACAAAATTTGACTTTTGACAGTGACGTGACAGTGACAGTCTGATTAATAGAAGCACACGAGTTGTCATTACTCTTAAAAATAAAAGTGACCACAGACCATCAAAAGGGATACCAGCTAACAAAAAAAGGGAAAAACGGAATTGCGTCTGAATACAATAAATAAATAAAATATGGCGCGAAATTGTATAAAATGCAAGACTAAAATCACAGGAAGACTACATTTAAAGTGCTCCCTTTGCAAAAATGCTTATCATGTTGACTGCACTCGGATAAGCGAAAAATTATTCAACATAATGACACCAGACAGGAAGCGAGCCTGGAAATGTAGCATATGTAATGTATCTCCTTCTACGTCATCTAAGGGTTGTCAATCTACGCAGGATGATAATTTATCCAATAAAGTTATTCTGGAAAAGGAGACTCGACAAAAGACGAGTACTCCAGCCAAAAAGACTGCATCGACGAATTCAGGCTTAAACTTAGTACCGGATGAAAACTGTGTTGATTTAGTCGCCTCAAATGTATTATTTTTAGCAAAAACACCAGATTTGAACGAATCAACACACACAAATATTTCGGAGTCGGACAACCTTACTCATAGAAAATATAATGTGCAAGTAAGAAACTCATTCGACTCGTTAACTGAAGAAGAAGAATTTGACTCCGCTGCTCTTCGCGGTGAGACACTAAACAGAAGCTGCCCTGATATGCACGTAAATCATATTAAGGAAGAACTGGACGAAATTAAAAGTGAAATGCGCAATACTCAGGAAAAACTCGATAGTGCGAATAACGAAATCGCAAATTTGTTATTGGAAAACAATGAATTAAGAAAGCAATTATCGAACTATACTCTTAAAATTAAGCAACTTCAAGTATTGTGCAAATCTACACCGCCCAAGTCTACACCAAAGTCTACACAAAAAATCTATAAAAAGAAATCAAAAAATATAACAAACAGACATTTTACAGGAAATAATGAAAGCACGTATTACAATCTAAAAGATAATCTAGGCGACGATTCTAAAGATGAAACAATAAAACAAGGAAACTTAACCAACCATCATTTAGGCAAAAAAGAAGATGCCGTCCAAGAAATCAATGGAACTGCAGATATTTCAGATAGTTGTAATAAATTGTCAAAAACAATATACATACGGAGTGGAAAACAATGCAGTGGATTGGCTTCGGCTTTGCAGGAATCCAGAGAAAACACAAAATACGGAAAATACCGAATAACAGCCACTGTTATGCCAAATGCACGCTGTGAAGAGATTCTCAAAACATCAGAGGCAGCAAATGCTGGTGCAGACGACATAGTTATTATTAGTATAGGAGAATCAGACAGAAACCCACATAGGGTATGTTCAGAATTAAGTCATTTCCTAAAGTCACACTCTAAACCAACGGTAATTGTACTTGGTGTTAAAAATAGCATATATTTGAATGAGAGTAAATTGAATAAAACTATAAAATTGTATTGTAACTTGTTTAAAAACTGTAAGTTTTTAGATTTAGCTAACTTAGACTTTAATGACAAAAACTATATTTACAAGTTATGCTTTAAAATAAACCTTCTCATTGATTCCATGTATTATGACAAAAAGTATCTGAGTTACAACAAGCGCGTAAAAATAAAGTCAGATGTGATACCTCGCAGTGCGCCGCAGGCGTGCGCGGTGGGCTGTAGAAATAGACTCGTTCAGTCGCAAATCACGAGCTACTTTCCAAAATGCAAAAAAGGCACTATACACACAGGAAACTTAGAACCAAATTTTTTTCGAGGCCAGTGAGTCATTTGCTGTCTTTCATCAAAACATAGCGGGTTTACTTAATAAAACACACCTAATACAATTAGCACTGTCAGAATTAATGCAAAAGAGTAGACGTTTTGATGCACTCTGTTTTACTGAGACATTTGTAAAGGCTGGTAGCGAGTGTAACATAAACATCGCGGGGTACCATCTAGTGACTTCATACTCGAGACCACATCAAAAAAGAGGCGGCGCTTGCATACTGTGCAGCAACAGTCTCCAAGCACGAGAATTAGAGTTTTTGAAAGAAATCGCTGAAACTTTTGTTTTTGAATGTTGTGGCGTGGAGATTGTTTCAATGAAGTGCATTGTGATATGCTTATATAGGACACCGACTTCTGATATAACAATATTCTTTCAGAAATTCGAACAACTTATGAAAAAATTAAAGCATAAAACTAAACATAAAATTATTATAGCTGGAGACATTAATATTAATATACTAAAGACAACACGTGACTCAAATGAACTTATAAGAACTGCAGCAAACAACAATTTAACATTACACATAAAATGCCCGACCCGTAATAAATCATGTTTGGATCAAATTATTAGCAACATACCAAAAGTAAAAAGTGAGATACTTAATTTGGGATTATCTGATCACGAGACGGCCCAAACAATTAGTTTCCCGGTACCAAAGAAGACACAACTCCCAAAATATTGGTTTGCAAAAAGAAGGGATTATGATTTAGAAAATATATCAAGGTTTTGTGATTGCTTAAAAAAGCTTTCATGGTCTAATGTCTATGAAGGTAAAAACATGCAAACTGCATTTAATTACTTTTACGAGACCTTTAAAATGTTTTACAATTTGTGCTTTCCAGTAAGAATTAGAAAAATCATACCACACTCTAAATACATAAGCTGGTGCACGAAAGGCATAAGGAAATCTGCAATAACCAAAAGAAAACTGCGTTTTACTTATTACAGATGCCCAAATCGTGATTCAAAAACAAGATATCAAAGATATGCAAAACTTCTTAAACTAACAATAAATCAAGCTCAGAAGCTTGCAAACGCCAAATATATTAAAAAATCTAAAAATGTCTGCAAAGCTACTTGGGACATTATAAAAAATCAATCAGAATGCAGTACCAATCCTATGAATAATGACATTAGAAAAATATTAATAAACAGCCTAATCGTTGATGATCCGAATGATATTGCTAATGAATTTAATAATCATTATATTTCCGTGACGAACTCAAGTATCGACCTAAATAATAAACTTGACAATTTACATAGAGGTGCACTATTAAATAATTGTAGTCTGTTTCTATATCCGACCGACGAGCATGAAATAATTAAGATAATTAACTCTTTGAAATCCACAACTTCCACGGGTCATGATGAAATACAAACAAATATATTAAAAACATGCAGCATGGTAATCGCACCTATTTTGAGTTATTTGATAAACTTGTCGTTTTCTACAGGTATCTTCCCAGAACCTTTAAAAATTGCAATTGTAAAGCCTTTATATAAAAAGGGGAATAGAGATAAAATGGACAATTATAGACCCATAGCCCTTCTACCAGTAATGTCAAAAATATTCGAAAGAGCAATGCACACCCGTCTAATAAATTTTCTGGACAAATTTAAATTAATTAAACCGGAACAATACGGGTTTCAAAGAGGCAAGTCGACTACTTTAGCCGTTTTCTCTCTGGCAAACAAAGTGCTTTCCCTCATGGATAAGCGCTTAGCTGTTACGACGGTGTTCTTTGACTTGAGCAAAGCGTTCGATTTTGTTTCCCATAAGAACCTACTGGAAAAATGTGATCGACTTGGTATAAGAGGATTAGCTTATGAGTGGTTAAAAAGCTACCTTAGTAACAGGACACAATATGTTGAAATAACAAGAGTCAACACAGATAAGAAACTAAATGTTTATAGATCGACAGAAAAGCTAATTAGAGTTGGTGTACCTCAAGGAAGTATCCTGGGACCCTTCCTATTTTTACTATATATAAATGACCTACCCGATGTAACAAAATATGACTGCACGATTTTTGCTGATGATATATCTGTCGTCATACCGTGTTATGACTCTAAAACGTATAATGACGAAATAAACAAAACAATTAGCACAATGATAAATTGGATGAATGTAAATAATTTAAGCCCAAATCTCAAAAAAACTACCTACATACAATTTATAAATAAAAACGGCAAAAAGCATCCATTGACCATTTCCTATAATGGCCAGACTATTGACGAATCTTGTAAGACCACTTTCCTGGGCATCTTGATCGATGATAAATGCAGTTGGACTGATCATCTAAACAGGGTGTGCAATAAAGTAAATTCGTTTGCTTATGCACTATGGCGACTTGTGAGAGTAAGTAACGAAAAAACGGCTATTCAGGCATATCATGGCTATGTATGTTCACAGCTTAGATATGGCATTCTTCTTTGGGGAAACTCACCACATGTAAGTCACGCACTCACTGCACAGAAACAATGTATCAGAGCAATTTGTGGTGTCGATTCTAGGACTTCTTGTAGAACTCTCTTCAAGAAGTTAAAATTACTAACTGTCCCTTGCTTATACATTTTCGAAATTTGCATATTTGTAAAGACACACAGTCACCTCTTCAGAGAAAAAAGGGAGGTATGCAGTTTTAACACAAGACATCCTCGTAGGCTTGTGGCGCCTGTGAGAACTACTTCGCTGTATAGCAGAAATGCACTGTGCATGGCGGTAAACATTTTTAATAGATTAAATAGTCAAATAAAAGATCTACCCATAAAGCAATTTAAGGCCAAACTAAAAGATTGGCTAATCGTAAATAGTTTCTATTCTGTCCGAGAGTATTTTGAATATCCCGGCTGGGTGTAACTCAAATATTTTTATATTTCTTTTATAGTACCTCTATTTTTTATTCTACATGGAATATACTTTTGATGTTTTTATTAGTTAATTGAAATGTATTGATTGATTGACATTAATTATATTAATTGTATTAATCTCACATAATTATTTGACTATTGTTTATATAACTACTATTCTACTATAACTAACTTTGCATGCCAGATTCTGGTAAAAAGCGCGAAATGTATAACTTAATTTAAATCATCAATTGTACCGCTTTTTTAGCAAATAAATGAGTATGAGTATGAGTATGAAGCGGGGCCGGGTTCGGCTAGTATTAAATAAATACATAAATAAACTTGCGACCCGCTCCCGGCTTCGCTCGGGGTAAAATTTTTTTACATATATAGCCTATAATGTCACTCGCTGATAATGTAGAATTCTATAGGTGAAAGAATTTTTAAAGTCGGTTCAGTAGTTTTTTGAGTTTATTCCTTACAAACATACAAATTATTCTCTCTTTAATGTTAGTACAGAAGAATATAAATAAACGGCTGTTGTATGTACACACAAAAATCTAGTGCACATAAATCCGGTAGCGAAGTGCAGATATTGCAATATTTCGGATTGTGAATCGATATAAATCGCGTCAACTTCATAGTTGCGCAAACAAACAGGGATTCACTGTGATTTGCGTAAACCTTCCATCTGCCATAAATTCTAGACTTGGAGCAGCTAATGTACATTATGGTCACTGTATAAGGGATAAGTGTTTGTTGGTTACACGCAATAGATGCGAAAGTGAGATAAAACGCACATTTTCGTAAGCTCAATTATTGTGAACGTTAAGTTAATCACTTGTCTTGTCGGTGGGAAAGATTGTCAAGCCCATAGATGGGGCACACTTGTAAATTGATATAAAGAAAGTGGAAATATGACAACAGTCATAATTTATTTTAACTTTTTAACCACCAAACGATTTTCACTAAACAGAAAGAACAACAAAATACTTGTAGAAACTAGAATAGAACTAATAGAAAGAACTAACAGAAAGTATACTTAATAATATTATAATATAATGTCAGGCGTCAATGTATGTCAGGCGTTATTTTGTTTTACATATTTTGTGAGGCGTTGTCTTTTATTTTTTCAGTCCGGACGAAGTTAAGTTAAAGTTAGTTGAAGTTAAGTTAAGGATTGAAGTTGCGAAGTTTAAGTTGCAAATTATATTATAATTTGCAGATAAAAAATTGATCCATTTCTAAAAAATAGCGGGTCGCTAGTTTTTGAAAGAAGTAATGAATTCTGTATAATAATAGAAATAGAGACGTCTCAACTCACCTTTTAACTACTAATTTACAATTGAGAGGAGATCAACGCACAACTATTTAGAGGAATTAACCGCAAGTGGGGATAAAATAATTAAAAATTACGTACGAAACACTATATTATTGCCAAAGCAATTTAGCGCAACGTAACAAATTAATTATCGACTGTAAAAATTGATTAACTGTCGTCCAGGAAAACAAGAGCCGATCGTGTGGAATAAATCTTTGCATGTAGTAATTAACAGTAACACGATATCGAAAATTGAGGTACGGTTTATAATAAGTGCAGGCGATGTTTCCTGCTATACCTCTATAAACTGTTTTCCTGTTAAAGCGTTCGGTACCAAAAAAGAACCAAGCAGGACACAGAAGTCGCAGAAACAACGTCGAGTTTTGTTCATTGTGTCAGCCAGTCCAATATCAACCTTCTATTGTAGTGGGTAAGTGTTAAGTCATATTATTTGAGTTTTCATTAATACTTAACTGGCGACCCGACCCCAACTTCACACGGATACAAATCAATACAATAATAAATCTGTAAGGGTTGGTCATGGAGTTTGTTTTATTTAAGAGATATCGTGTTTATAGGCTCCATACACGATACTGAAACTAAATTGACGATTTTTAGAATTTTTTTCTGTATGTATGTGTGTGTTCCTCCATAACTCTTAAACGAATTAACTGATTTTCATGAAACTTGGTAGATGAACATTTAGACGTACGGGACACAAGATAGGCTACTTTTTCTTTTTCAACGCGGACGAAGTCGCGGGGGCTAGCTAGTACTAATAATAAATCTGTAAGGGTAGGTCATGGAGTAAGTTACTTTGTTTTCAGAGATACCGTGTTTATAGGCTCTATACATGATACTGAAACTAAATTGACCATTTTTAGAATTTTTTTCTGTATGTATGTATGTATTTTCCTCCATAACTCTTAAACGAATTAACTGATTTTCATGAAACTTGGTAGATGAACATTTAGACGTACGGGACACAGGATAGGCTACTTTTTTCTTTTTCAACGCTGACGAAGTCGTGGGCGCCAGCTAGTATTGAAATAAAAATATTTAACATTTTATTAAAAAATAATTATTAAAGTTTTTAATTCCTTTTAAACCTTAATAAATTAATATAAGGTTCTCATTAAAGTTCACCGTTTCATAAATCTCTCGTTTGAATATAAATGAATATAAATCAGCAATTTACAGCCTTGTGTTATAATTAATTGTCATAATGCTAATTTAGGGCTAAATTTTGATTTATAAATTTAGTGTCTAATGTCTTAGCGCCTGTTTCTCAAACGTCAAGTAGGCCAAAATGTCATTTAATGTCACCGGTAACCGGGGAAAATGGAGCTGATATACCTTCGTTTGTACGGTAAACGTCCCAAACATTAAATCAAAAATAATAAAAAAAAATCGGCTATCGAATGATGCAGTAAAACGAGTGCACAATTCAATATAACAGAAAATGATTTCTAAAAGTAACTAATCAACACTTTACTTTTAGTTCGTGAAAGAGGCCCTTAGTCTAGTCACTACTTCTTTGATATAAATGTGAATTTAATATTTTTTACCTAATTATTTTGATAGAGCCTTACACACATTAATGTTAACATTAATTAAGCCCAAAAATTTAGAAGTCAACACAACTATAATTCATCTTTTTTAGATCTAATATAATTTCTTGTGTCATTTTCATAGAGAAATCTGTCGCTGTAAGTTATATAATTATTTCTTTCGGTTAATAATAATAAATCAGTGTGTGAGATGCATAGAAGCTTCACACGTGAAAGCATTCTGAACTTGTGTTTCACATGTATAACCTAGACATTTGTATTATTAACATTGTATTATTATGTATTATTAACGAGTATGTGGTCCACATTGCAAATGGTTAATAAAATAGTTTTTAAATAATATAAAATATAAAATACTTAAACTATAAAGGGACAAAATGGGTTTTGATATTACAATGACACAACACAACTAAGTTGCTTTAATTTCTTGATGGTGTTCTGTAAAGAGGTAGATTCTGGTTCCAATGTTAAGCCAGTAAACTTATTGCCTCATCTGCTGGTCGCTTATTTTCAAATATTTTGTGATTAGTATACAAGAAGAGGTCTCTCGTGTTATTTAATGTTTGTGGTTAAGTAATACAAGATGCGACCGTCGTAGCGCGTGTAAATGCCAACGCTTTTCCCACGACCACCATTGTACGCACATTAGGTAGGTATGTCTAGTTCAATAATTAAACTTGCAACTTATCACTGACACAACACACAGCAAACATACACAGACCCTACTCAGAACAAATACACAGAACAACTACACAGAAATTATAAATGACTAATTATGATAGTGTCGATTGATGTTTTTTTTTTTTGTTTTGAATACCCGTTTCAAGCGCACCGATTGATCAATGTCGATTATTTGATTGATCTGACGTCAGCCACTATTAGGTGTGGTGACATAAATTAAAAACCTCATGGATATCAATACTAATAATAAATCTGTAAGGGTTGGTCATGGAGTAAGTTACTTTGTTTTTAGAGATATCGTGTTTATAGGCTCCATACACGATACTGAAACTAAATTGACGATTTTTAGAATTTTTTTCTGTATGTATGTATGTATGTATGTTCCTCCATAACTCTTAAAAGAATTAATTGATTTTCATGAAACTTAGTAGATAAATATTTAGACGTACAGGACACAAGATAGGCTACTTTTTTCTTTTTCAACGCGGACGAAGTCGCGGGCGCCTGCTAGTAATATAAATAATAACGCTTTTTAACCATCAACCATTCAATTTAACCATAGATTAAAAGGCAATTACCATAGAGGAATGACTGCAAAGTTAATAGTAATCATATTAAAAGTGTGTTTTTCGAACTTTCATAGAACAGTCAAGAGCGAAAAAACTGTTATATTTTGCCCATACTAAAACAAGATGCAGATAAAACCGTTATTATTTGTCTAAAATTTACTCGTATGAAATTGGTTCTATCTTACGAAAATTGTTTAGAATTAACCTAGACTTTTTAGACAGTGCGTCTCAGTTTTTGCCTAAGCTAGTTCCTAAATAATACAATATTGTTTTTATAAGTACTTTAAAATACCATATTTATGTACAACCTCAATCTATAGAATCTTGTTTTTGCCTTTATCTGTACTCTGTAGATATTTACTTCTCTTATGTTCTTTGCCTTAGATGATGTCATGAAATAATCAATTTATACTTACTTGTATTACGCGCAAGCTATTGTTTAAATAAGAAATGCGGAAGATGTTTCTATAAAAAAAAAACAATGCACATATTTTAAAGAACAACCTTAATCTTGTTCTGAGGCCGCAAGGTTGTTGTAACAACAATAATTCAATATTATTAACCCCACGATCGTGGAGAGTTAAACCACAATTCGACATCACGATATTGTACCTAAACTAACATGGAATAATCGGATTTGTTTTGTTTATTATATACATATAATATATGCTGTCGTGTTTCATATTATGTATGCTGTTATTTAGTGGAGATCTTCTGTAAATGGGTCGATGCCAATTAATTACTTCGATTTTCAGTGTGTCCAGCCTCTACTGAAATATATACCTTAAACAGATAATATAAGATTATAACTAATAGATTATAAAGTTAGCTTTTATATTTGAAAGAATTTTTAAAATCGGTCCAGTAGTTTTTGAAATTATTCATTACAAACAAAAATCTTTTCTCTTTATAATATTGGTATAGATACACTTTGTTTTTGCTTTATTTTTTATCTATACAGGGTCTGTTAAAGCTGAAGTCGTAAATCATTATTTCGCAACATACAAACGTCATGAAATTCTGGGGATAACATCTCTTAAAACCCACCCAGTACTTGATTTGTTCTCGGTCTTGTCGTTAACTGTCACGATAAATGACATTATGTTTCGTATGAAATTCACAAAGTCTATGATTCTATGGAAGAGATAAAGTACCTTACGCCCATTATAACGCCCCTTCGCATTTTTATAGTTATGTTAACCTTAACGAATATGTTGATGCACGAACCATCTCCAACTAGAATCAATTAACCTTGGCACAAAGAGAGAATGTAACAACGGGCCTATTTTAGATGATAATCTACTTAAAATCGCATTAACTCTTCACGTGTGTGTTCATTAAGTGTAACAATTTAAAAATTGATTCAAATGACTGTGATTTACTTGATGTAATTTCACGTACAATAATTTAATTTGCTGTTAATGAAACTACAATTGATTATACGTAGCACACCATCTTCGAAAGGTCAAAAATTTGAATGAAATATACACAAACACATGACTCCTTAATCGTCATAAACACGTTGACACAGACTAATAAAATAATAAAACAAAATCACAGCAATATGTGATTTATGTAAATTGTATTGATTGAAATTGTAATATCAGAGGAATTACTAGGAATAGTATTCTAGTCGCCTTGTAGAATCTGCTCTTGCAACATTGATCAACCAGCAGAAATCCGTACCAGAAAAATGTTCACAAAAAATAAAATATTGTGTATCGCTAACATAACAGCTTTCTTGAAGTTCATTAAATATCTCTTGTGCAATATTTTTTCTTTTTCCATACTCTTTTAATGGCCATACTTCCTATTCTTACCTACAACCTGAACTACATTTTTTTTAAATTGTGTTTTTTAATTTATATTTTTGGTAGGTTGAATGATTGCAAATGAATAACATTATAATTGATAATGTACGAGTGATAGAAGAAAAGAACGTAAATTCAGAAGTTTTGTAGTTTCTCGCCAAACGATTGGCCATCATGGAAGTATCAAACACTTTGTCTTCTTCCATTTTTGATATTTAAATAACATTTTTCAAAAAGAATTTAAAAATTATTGAAGTCATTGAAGTTACGAGTAAATAAGTTAAATTCTTATAAGTCTAAATTAGGCATAAGGGTAAGGGTAGGTAGGCATAATATTATTAAACTTGTCCAGGAAAGAGACTAGGTATTTGAAAAGTTTGGATTTAACCAAAAAATATCGTAATAAGTATCTAAAACGTCAGCCCCTTATTTGCCAGTTTTATCAATAATCTATACCGTAAACATGTTGAAAACACCATAAAGCACAATACTCTATAAACCGTAATTACTCTTTTTGTCTATATCCCATATCAATCACGTCAGGAACAATACTTCGTTAGGACGTGTTTTTGCGACGACATTGTCTTTAGCAATTTTCTAAGTGCACACTCCACGGTGGGTTAACAATTATTGCATTGTGCTCGATTGGATATTATTTTGGCAAGCGAGGTCGGGCCAAAGCGTGAGGCGCGCGACCCCGCGACATGCCTTGAGCCACCAATTTTTTTTGCTCTGTGGACAAAAGCCCGGTCAGGCAGAAAAACCGAGGCACGCTTTCAATCTGTCAATCTAATCCGCGTTTTCATGTGCTAATTAATTTAAAAAATAGTTCCGTTAATGATTTTTTTTTTCTTCTCAATATTATCTAATGTAACAATGTAACCATATACTCGTAATTACTTTTAGTCATTTTTAGTTTATCGTTCAGCATACATGTAAATAGGAGGTATGTATTTACTTCCTATATCTTTACATTATAAAACAAAGTCGCTTCCCGCCGTCTGTCCATATGTATGAACGGTACGCTTAAATATTTTAAAGTTTTTAAACTATGCATTTTAATGCGGTTTTCACTAATTTAATATATAGAAACCTTCCTCCTTTAACGCTCGCGCTCTTTGCGTTTAAGTTTCTATATGTAACTTGCAGAAAAATATAAAAAATAAAATCCCGGGCGAAGCCGGGAACGGGTTGTTAGTTTAGGCTGGTTTTACAGTAACGCTTTATCGTCCGCGCGGGCGTAAAGCGCGGCCCGTAAGCGCGCGGATGACCCGCTCGACGAGTTTAGAGTCGCGCGGTTTGCTACCTCGTACAGTCGTCAGCGCGGGCCACCCGCGCGTGTTGGTTAAACTATGTAACGATGATCCAAGAGACGTAAAGCTCGTGGCCCGCGACGCTTACTAACCGCGCTGGCGAAAGCGTCACTGTAAAACCAGTCTTATGATTTTAAAATTCCTTCTTATACTAGCAAGATTCTTTGTAATTTTTTCTATCGCCGTTATAGCAACTGCTATTTCGCACATTTTTGTGAAAAAAAATGTATAAATATATGTAAAACTTTCAATATTCGACGAATAAAAAATAAAATGTATTTTCCTTCGCCATTTATCAGTACTAGACTTTTTAGTCTAACATTTTACTTTATAGACTTTATAATTTCGAATTTTCAAAGAATAATATGAGCTATACTTAAAAATATTTTATCGTGTAGTAAAATTGCATTTTTTGTTTAATGATAATAATAAATACTCAAAACACATATTCATTCTCTATTTCCTTAAAGAGACGCCATAATGAAAATTGGCTACTGAATAAGGTTTGAAAATTGCGACAGCTCAATTATATTCTTGAATTATTATTGTCGCTTTTAAAATCTGTAATAACGTGCCCATTTCTGTGTAGTCATTAATAAAAAACGGGCTTAAGTTATTCCCATTACTTCTTTTATACTTATTAAGATGCAGAATATGAGCTTTAATTATTCGATGAAATTCGAACACGTATGCAATGCAATAAATTTACTATTTTCTTATATTAAAAATTTGATAACAACCGATAACAATGATAAATAAAAAAATGTGTGTGTCAGCTTCGACACACGTCTGGAGTTTACTCCTTATGAACGATTATAAAATTTTAATTTTCACAATTTGAACACGCCGATAAAACCGCTACTTACCCGTGGTACTACCGGTGATGCTACTGGTAGTACCACGGGAGATTTATTTTTACCTGTGGTACTACTAAACAACATTTCTTTTTTTAAATAATTTTGTGTAGATGGCGCAATATCTATGAAACTTCAGATATTCCAAAATATTTAAAAAAACGTAACTATAACGCATAACATAACGCATTCGTGACATTCGTGTGACAATTCAAAACGATTCTTAAAGAGTAAACTCCAAAAACTACTCTATACACATCTGTGACAAGATATATTTCAATAACAAAACAGTTGTTTTTCGTAGCAAAACGTTAGTAACTCGATCTTTCCCCATTTTCTTGTAGTTATATTGCGAACTACATACTACTCGTACAATACCTCTCACTCAATGAATAGGGCAAATAACTAACTACTTATATCACTCACGATACTCGCAAGCTGATATTAAACTAACCGGTCCTATGGTATTTGACACTTTAGCATTCATAATCAAAGATGACCTAACCTATTTGACATCAGTCTGAACAAACTTGATTTTAGTAAATCGGGTTTTCTGTAAATCATTCCAAAAATAGGAATATTTGGCAAATTTGTCTTCATTGTTGCCATCAACGTGTTTTTTTCTTAATTTATCAATAACTTGACGATGGAGATGAAATTGATTCTCAAACTTTCAATAGTTTTTTAATTCAAATTCAAATTATCCCGCATAATAGAACTATAATTATTATCTTTACTATGTTTCTATAAATAATAGTTTTAAAAAAATATTCAAACTGAAATGTTTTTGGCTAGAAGTGTAACTGCTGCCACGATCCAAAAGTTTGTTCTAGTTTTGAGGTCAGGAGTCACGGGCTAATTTTTTTTCTACGGGTTGCTAGTATTGTTATAAATTAGGTTCGATAAATTTTATCTCCATTGTTTTAGAATTACAGCTGCTTAACCCAGCTAGTAAATTCAATGAATAAAAAAAAAGAAATTAACATAAAAACTTTTCAGCATGAGATAGCTGTGAGGACTTTGTCAATGAACACTGTCTTATTAAAAATCAAAAACTCAAACACTGTAAAAAATAAACTGCAATTGTAGTTTAGTAGGTTCCGTATTTTTTCTAGACCATTGAATCCAAATAAAATTAATAATTTAGCTTATATTCAACTAACTAAAGCAGACTTCTGTGCCACTAATTAGAAAGTCGCACAAAAAACATATTCAAATTATTATTTGTCAAATAGTGACCTTGTCTAAATTAAATAAGAAACTGTGCCGTTTGGCCAATATTTGACAAGATGTGGGTGTTCCTTCATCACATATTGATTGCTCGAGCCCAAACAATAAACAATTTTTCATCTCGTCTAACGTTTTACGTAACCCATTCAAGTATGATTTATTAATGGTATTTTTAACTTTATCAAACAAATGAGATGTTAAAAATGACAACACGATTTATGAGTACATTTATGTGTTTAGTCGACAATCAGCATTTTAATAATAAATAATAATCTCGCTGTGCGAATCTGTTTGTGTTTTTTATTGGCGACGATACTTGTTTTTTATTTAGGTCGTGCGGGCACCAGCTATAATAAATACAAATGGCGTAAAATATGTATCACACATTTATTAGAATAAATATCCCAACATTAATACTAATTTGTTACAGGAAATGGCAAACTGGTTAAATCGAAGCTAGTGTTTTGTGTCATTTATGGTGTGGTGATGAACCACCATGAGGGCAGAAACGAGGATCGCCACCGCTTAGCCGTTGCGGCTTACTCCTGCTTCTATTTGCTGAGTTGAGGTATGATATTTTTTGTCTATTATATCAAAAGGTTAACTTAAGGGCGCGTATAAAAAGAAATAGCCAATCCTAGATTTGAATTTTATCTAAGTAAACAAAGTCCAATTTAAAAACTTTTTCAAAATAGATAAATACATTATAAATGAAAATGAAGACTCGGACAGAAAACATAATATTATGAAATTTTCTCGATAGAAAAAAATCACCAAGTGAACTCATTTCCATCGATTTTAGTTTTATTTTCAAAATAACACACATTACAAAGCTAAAAGTGTATCAGTAATCTCACTTCACAGATTATCTAATGTATCAATTTATGTATCAATTTTTCATTTGACATTGTAGTTTGCGAATAATTAATATTTAATACTTTTGGAACTTATGACATTTTTATTCAGCGAGTTGCGCTATCTTCCGTCGCATGTTGTTCGTAGTTCTACGTATTTTGTGTCACTATTATGTCCAAGGGGCCACGTGGATGAAATTACAAATTTTGTGTGCTTTATACGCACTCTTAATTTTATACTAATTCACTGTGACCAAAGAATAAGCAAATGCTGTTTTTTGTCGAGAACGTTTTTAACAAACCAACTTTAGTTAACAAACCAAAAAATAAGTAAGAAATAAATTTGAAGTTTAAAAACTTAAAAAAATAATTTAGGTAAATGACGTTCTTTGAACGAACAAAATTTTACTCGTATATCAAATCTGTTAAGGTAGTGACCGTAAAAAAATGATTCATAGTAAAATAACTATATGTACTAGTATTTATTTTTGAAATTTCTTTTATACATATGCATATAGCTTTATTAAACCAAGGAAGCCAATGACATTCATTTTAGGAAGGAATGCACGAATAATTTAAAAGAAGATTATTTAAACCTCTCTTAGTTTGATCTAATTCCGATATGATATTTACATTTGATTTGATTCCGTGACTTTTACATTTATCTCTTTTAACTAATTTTTCTATAACTAGCTGCTGCCCGCGACTTCGCCCGCGTAACTTTGTAAATTATATACTAAAAACCTCTATTCATTGGTGAAAACAGCATGAAAATAATTGCAGTAGTTTTTGAGTTTATCGCGAACAGATAGACCGACAGACGCGGCAGAGGTCTTTGTTTTATAATATGTAGTGATTAGCATGTTTTATGCCTCGTTCGTCCCGATATTTCGTCCCACATTCCAAATGCGAGTAGATGCTACGTGCAAATTCGAAGATTAGTGATCAAGGGGCGTGATGAAAATAAACATTATAATATTTGCACATAGAAATTCCCGGTGTTATGAAAAATAATTTGCCCTGATTTATTCGAGAGAAACTTAGGTATAAGCGTAGTGTGTCAAGGCCCACAGGCAAATTGATATTACGTCAAGTGAGAGTTTGCGACTTGTTGAAAACTTGTCACGTTTTTATAAGAAGCCAATTATGAAGCATTCGTTTTTATCTTAGATTCATTATGTTCACAAAGCAACGGGGAAATTGTGACTCAGATGGCTTACAGATAACAAACAGATTTTATTGAAATTTTCTGTTACCAACAGAAAATGTAGAAATATAATGCCTTTGTTTAGAATTAATGAAGACGAAATTAACCAACTAAATAATTTTAAACTAATAATCTTAGTTTCACTAATTTTGC
Organism: Synanthedon formicaeformis; assembly: GCA_945859745.1. NCBI lineage: Eukaryota > Metazoa > Arthropoda > Insecta > Lepidoptera > Sesiidae > Synanthedon > Synanthedon formicaeformis. Next base: position 9,377,507 of record OX243959.1, on the reverse strand, counting down.
TTGCATTTTAGATACAATTAAAAACGCTAAAAGGAATAGGGCATTTAGTTTGTTTCCATGTCTCCCTTTTTGTCCGGTTATTTATCGTTAATAATTCGCAACGATTTTTGGTATGGTTTTCACTGACGAAATGGGATTAAAATTAATATTTTTATTAAATTTATAAATGTATTAAATGCAAATCAAATTTTTATACATTTCATTTTAAGACCTAGTCCTTTTTAAACGATAATGATGCCACACCCGCAATAAATCAATATGTCAACATAAAAATATTCGACATTTTACTTTATCATTAAATATCAACATAAAATAGGTAATTAAATTGTCCATTAAGCTTTAATCTTTCAATTGATGAATTATTCAACAATATTCAGCTATATATTTCTTGATTGTGCTACTTAAAAATGTTATACTAAGCTCTCTTTCTTTTGAGTTGTTTTTTTAATTTTTTAATGCCTGATGGCAATTAAAATCCGAGTTAAATAAATTGCAGGACAGGTCGCCATTCGGTCGCCGATCTAAATTTATGTACACTAATGTCTTATGATAAGCGTGCTCCAGTAATAGCCTTCTGCAAACGGTCATATCGACAATTAATTAATACGGAGTCATTGTACGCATTACTCGGTTAAAGTCGTTTTAAGTTTATTGTTAGCGACCACTCTAATATGTCTTTGTGTGATTTATATTGCGTCCTTAGTTCGATTCCTTGGACCGTCTATTCCTATTATTTCTCACAAGAAATATCCCATTTGTCTGTCTGTTGGCCTCTACTATACTTTTTATAGGATAACAATGTAATTAGCTGTACTCGTATGTATATGCTAATTGGCCACAAATAATTAGAAACAATTTTTTTTCTATAATACTTTGGCAATGACCTTTTAATAGTTTTTTGATTATCTAAGTGTCAATATTAACAATGTAATGGTGTTTTGTTTTTTTTTTTTAAGTAAGTAAAAGGCCGTCAGACAGGTTGACGGTCCATAAATTTAAATAAATTATATGTAGTTACGTCGAGTATTAACACAAGCATGACCACAGGTGCTGTAAGTGTGGTTTTACAGTGACGCTTACCGTCCGCGCGGGTGGTAAACGCGGCCCGTAAGCGTTCGACGAGTTTAGAGTCAGAGTCGCGCGGTTTGCTACCTCGTACAGTCGTCAACGCGGGCCATCCGGCGCGTGTTGGTTAAACTATGTAACGATCCAAGAGACGCAAAGCTCCTGGCCCGCGACGCTTACCAACCGCGCTGGCGAAAGCCTCACTGTAAAACCACCCTAAGTACGAGTACGATAAAGGATGATGGATGAGGAAGAAATTAGGGAAATGGGTTCTGGCATCCCTTATTCCTTTATCCACACATTTAACAGCAGAAATACCGTTACTTCATGGTGATCTTCTAAAAAGAGGTGGCCACTGCTTCCAGACGGCCTGCCCAAATGATTGGGAAATGCAGCGTGCCCTTAAGTTCCACTTATTTGTTTATTTTTAATATTTGTTTAAAATTGTTATTGCTAATGCATCAAAATAAACCTTTTTTTTTACTTATCTGTATAGAAGGAATTAAAAATATATCTTAAAGTATTAATTTAAAAAATTAATTAAAAAAAAATAAAAAAATCTCATTTGTTGAAACGTCATGTGTAAAATATTTAATTTACATACTGAATTCGTCTATAATATTATTATACATATTGTTACGACCGAACATTCTAGAAGCGTTTGTTTATCATAAACAAACAGCGTGTTGTTGTTTATCGTGAGACCTGGGCGTATGGAAATTTCCATACGTAGAAGGAAGCTCTCCTGTCTCAGAGAAAACTGTTCCTTATGTTCGCGACATAAGGTTCACATTCCCTTAAGCCAGAAAGTTGTTTACGATGTTTGTTTTTTATGACTTGTTTACTTGTGTACGAGCTTGTTTACCTTAAAGTTTCTAGTGTTTTCCAAAAACATCGCGGCTGACTGCACGTGTATAAATACGGGTGCCATCGCTCGAGTGGGACAGTTCTGCGACAACAAGCGATACGAAAACAACTCTTGGGAGCTTTTGCGAAGATATTTGCGACAGTGCATTGTTGACACATAGAGTGAATTATTTACGACTTTTGGCAAGTTTTACGGTTTAATTGGAAAAGCTCTGATATTTTGGAAGTCATCTTGGTCTGCGTAATAAATCGTGTTCTTACAACCCTAAACGGCATTTTAACTCACCCCGCACGTAACAACTGGTGTCAGAAGTGGGATGCCGTTAATGCCACGGGACGAAGGAACTCGTACTCCACGGACCAGGAGGCAAGTGGAGATGGATGCTGCGAGACAACGAGCACATGAGGAGCCGGAGGAAGGCACCGATGCTGATTTGCTTCCTACGGCAGTACCTACATCGAGCCCGTCGATGGACCTCGCTGCGCTGCTAGCTGCTGTGCAGAGCATACAAGCCAGTCAGGAAGCCGCTCGCCGTGAACAGGAAGCTGCTGTACAGAGCATACAAGCCAGTCAGGAAGCCGCTCGCCGGGAACAGGAAGCCGCTCGCCGTGAACAGGAAGCTGCTGTGCAGAGCATACAAGCCAGTCAGGAAGCCGCTCGCCGTGAACAGGAAGCTGCTGTGCAGAGCATACAAGCCAGTCAGGAAGCCGCTCGCCGTGAGCAGGAAGCCGCTCGCCGTGAACAGGAATCTGCTAGCCAAATGCTGCTTTCGAAATTGGACACAAGCCTTGAAGTCATCTGCGATAAAGTTAAAAAGGTAGAGTCCGAAGTTAAAGGGGTCTCAGTGAAAGTCGAAGGCCTGGAAGAGAGACTCGACCAAACCGACACTCGCCACCAGGCGCTCGCCGAGAAAGTGCAGAAGTTGGTGACGAGGGAGGCAGTCTTCACTGCGCCGGTACCTACACAAGGTAGGCTGGACTTGCCACGGTTTGATGGCACATCTTCCTGGACAGCCTATAAGTACCAGTTCGAAACCCTCTCTAACTGCAGCGGCTGGACTGAGGATCAAGCATTCATGGCGTTGACTCTAGCCTTAAGAGGAGACGCCCAACTGATTCTGGAGCGACTCCCTACAGAAGGAAGATCTCTGCAAGCCCTACTGGAAGCTCTAGAGACACGATATGGTGACAAGCACATGGAGCACACGTATAGGGCTCAACTACGCGATCGCACGCAGAAGCCCACGGAAACACTCCAGCAGTGGGCTGACGAAATCGAGAGATTAGTTCGTCGCGCCTATACATCAACACCGAATGCAGTAGAAATAACTCTACTCCAAGCTTTTGTGGACGGGATAAGGGACGGCGAAGTTCGCGCAGCGGTACGTTTGGGTCACCACCAGACCCTGAAGAGTGCACTGGCACATGCTCTGGAAGTGGAAGCTGTGCGGCGTGACACGAGGCCATTCAAGGTCAGGGAGCTGGTAGCCGAGGAGCGAAAGCCTCGCTATGGCCCGACCTGCTATGGCTGCGGTGAAAAAGGCCACATAAGGCTGGACTGCCCAAAGAAGAAGAGAAAAAGGGTCTCAGAGATGGAGACCCAAGTTGACGAGGGGCAGTTAAACTAAGCGTTGCCAGGGCCGCGGGGCAGGCGCTGGCTGGGAGAAGGAAAGCCCCTGCTATTACTATCAGACAAGCTTCTAACGGAAACAGTTTAAGCATCGAGGGTACGCTGAACGGTAAAAAGTGCAGGTTCACAATAGACACAGGAGCATCGCGCACCATTGTAAGACCTGAACTCTTAAAACGAACTATCTCATGGAAGCAACGATCTCCAACATGTCAGCTACGAACAGCAACGGGCCAGCCAGTACCTGTCCTCGGTGACTCAGACGTGGAAATTGGAATTGGTAGTCAGTTGTACTCAAACTCAGTGCTGATTGCCAATATTACTGACGACTGCATATTAGGACTGGATTTCTTAAAAAATCACCGTTGTATTTTGAACGTCGACCAAGGAGTACTCGAATTTCCTGATCAAGAAGTTTTCTTAGAAGGCTCGACCCCATGTACACTCTATTGTTTAAGGGACGTCAAACTAGCTCCCAGATCAGAAAATCTAGTAATGACGAAATTCTCATCCAACGTCAAGAACGGGTTATGTGTCATTGCGGAGGATGAAGGAACACATCCTAATTGGATAATGGCCAGAACACTACTAATGACAAGCAGGATAGGCAGAGTAAGAATTTTAAATCTCAGCAATGAAGAGGTACAGCTCAGAAGAAACAGCGTAGTTGGAAAGTGTCAGGAAGTGAAGTATTTAAGACGTATAAGCAGTACAACAAACGCAGTAAATAGCACAGACTACCAGGTATCGCAGTTATTGGATTCGCTGAAAGGAAATTTGTCGTCAGTTCAGTTGAGGCAAGCTCAGGATCTTTTAATGCGGTTCAAAGACATATTTGCCGTTGGAAATGATTGCGGTAGAACAGGACTTGTGAAGCACAGAATAGACACCGGCGATTCAAGACCTATACGACAAAGACCTCGTCGAATCCCGTGGGCAAAAGAAGCTGAAGTTGCGGATATGATAAGGGATATGGCGGCAAACAAAGTCATCGAACCATCTACAAGCCCTTGGTCGTCACCTGTGGTACTGGTGAAAAAGAAAGATGGCACAACCAGGTTTTGTGTAGACTACCGAAGGCTGAACGACGTTACCAAGAAAGACAGCTATCCTCTACCGCGTATTGATGACACTTTAGATATGCTCAGTGGAATGGAATGGTTTTCTACCGTTGATCTTAAAAGTGGGTACTGGCAGGTGGAAATAAGTCCAGAGGATAAGGAGAAAACAGCATTCTCTACGGGCATCGGAAATGGACTTTGGCAATTCAATGTCATGCCGTTTGGTTTGTGTAATGCTCCCGCAACGTTTGAGCGCCTTATGGACAGAGTTATGGTGGGTCTTCTGGGAGATGTTTGCCTGGTGTATCTGGACGACGTAATCATCATGGGTCGTGACTTCGAGGAACATCTCCAGAACCTTGAAAAGGTGTTCAACCGTCTACGCGAGGCAAACTTAAAACTAAGTCCTAAAAAGTGTACCTTCTTCAGCAACGCAGTTAGCTATCTGGGGCACATAATCACTAAGGAAGGAGTTCAAACAGATCCAGAAAAGATCAAAGCTGTAAAAGATTGGCCTACACCAAAGAATAAAACCGAAGTCAGATCCTTCCTTGGCTTATGCGCATATTACAGGCGCTTTGTCAAAAATTTCTCAACAATAGCCAAACCCCTCCATCGCCTGACTGAAGATAAACAGGTGTTTGCTTGGGACGCAAATTGTGACAACGCTTTCAAAGAACTGAAACAGCGTTTATGTGAGTCCCCGATATTGGGCTATCCGACACGGAATGGAAAATTCATTGTGGATACGGATGCCAGCAACACGGGTATTGGTGGAGTGTTGTCACAAGTGCAGGGAGACAAACAAGTTGTGATTGCGTACTACAGCAAAACGCTTTCCAGGCCAGAGAGAAACTACTGTGTTACACGTCGAGAGTTGTTAGCTGTAGTGAAGACCTTGCAGCACTTTCACAAGTATCTCATTGGACGTGAGTTCACCTTAAGGACGGACCATGCTGCACTTAAATGGCTTCTTCAGTTTAAAAGTCCTGAAGGACAGGTAGCACGGTGGATTGAGCAATTGCAGGAATTCCATTTTGCAACAGAACATCGAAGTGGTAAAGGTCATGGTAATGCTGACGCTCTATCGAGAAGACCATGTCCTGAAATCTGTAAACACTGCAGGAAACAAGAGTCTCAGGAATCAGTAAAAATTATCCGTACCCAAGGATTAGACGATGACTGGTCTGGAGAAAATATGAGGAAGGCGCAAGAGGAAGATGACGACCTGCGATTGATCTTAGATTGGATAAAAAAGGGAGTGAAACCTGAGTGGGCGGATGTATCAGCTTCCAGTCCTGTTACAAAAAGCTATTGGGCTCAATGGGATAGTTTGACCCTGGAAGGCGGAATCTTGTGCAGGAAATGGGAGTCTAATACCGGACATCAGGTGACTGTACAGGTTGTAGTCCCTCGAAGTAAGGTATCTCCTCTACTACGTCATATCCATGATGGGGTGTCTGGTGGTCATCTTGGAGTGAAGAAAACCCTTTTGAAAGTGCGACAGCGGTTCTACTGGGTCCATTGCCGGGAAGACGTAGAAGATTGGTGTCGTAAATGCAACGCATGCGCTTCAGTCAAGGGACCACAGACAAGAAGTAGGGGAAAACTGAAGCTCTACAATGTAGGAGCACCATGGGAACGTATCGCTATAGACGTGGCCGGACCATTTCCTGAAACTGAGGATGGGAACAAATACATCGTTGTAGTGCAAGACTATTTCAGCAAATGGCCGGAAGTGTTTGCGACCCCTAACCAAGAAGCTAAAACTGTTGCCAAGAAGCTAGTTCAGGATGTAATCTGTCGGTATGGCGTACCTCTGGAAATACACTCCGATCAGGGGAGAAATTTCGAATCAGCCCTATTTCAAGAAATGTGCAACCTTCTCGGTATACATAAGACCCGTACGACACCAGCTCATCCTCAGTCTGACGGAATGGTCGAAAGGTTTAACCAAACATTGGAAAATAATTTGGCTAAAGTAGTCGACTCACATCAGAGAGACTGGGACCAGTACATTCCTCTTTTCTTGCTGTCTTATCGCTCCGCTGTACATGATAGTACTAGTTTTACCCCTGCCAGAGTGAATTTTGGACGAGAAATAAGACTACCAGTCGATGCAATAACAGGGTCTCCGCCGAATAGCCCAAGACTTGTGACGGATTATGTCAGCGATCTTCGAGAACAGCTGGATGAAGTGCATAAGCTAGTTCGCGAGTGCAGTCTCAAGACCGGTGAAAAAATGAAAACCCGTTATGATAGGAGATCAAACATCAACGGTTTTGAGGAGGGAACTCTCGTATGGCTTCATAATCCCTTCAGGAAAAAGGGCAAAAGCCCAAAGTTGCAAGCACGATGGGAAGGACCTTACAATGTGGTTACAAAAATCAACGACGTCACCTATCGAATCAAAAAGGGGCAAAGAGGAAAACCGAAGGTCGTACACATTGACCGTTTGACAAAGTATCACGGCACGAATGATGATCGGGACGATCATAACTAAGAGGGGGGTAATGTTACGACCGAACATTCTAGAAGCGTTTGTTTATCATAAACAAACAGCGTGTTGTTGTTTATCGTGAGACCTGGGCGTATGGAAATTTCCATACGTAGAAGGAAGCTCTCCTGTCTCAGAGAAAACTGTTCCTTATGTTCGCGACATAAGGTTCACATTCCCTTAAGCCAGAAAGTTGTTTACGATGTTTGTTTTTTATGACTTGTTTACTTGTGTACGAGCTTGTTTACCTTAAAGTTTCTAGTGTTTTCCAAAAACATCGCGGCTGACTGCACGTGTATAAATACGGGTGCCATCGCTCGAGTGGGACAGTTCTGCGACAACAAGCGATACGAAAACAACTCTTGGGAGCTTTTGCGAAGATATTTGCGACAGTGCATTGTTGACACATAGAGTGAATTATTTACGACTTTTGGCAAGTTTTACGGTTTAATTGGAAAAGCTCTGATATTTTGGAAGTCATCTTGGTCTGCGTAATAAATCGTGTTCTTACAACCCTAAACGGCATTTTAACTCACCCCGCACGTAACAATATTTATACATTACTTATTTATTATGCACTATTTATTATTTATTATATTTTCAGACAATTTTTCAGACAATCTTCAGATTAGTCCAGCGTAATACTGTGAAGTTTGGTAACGATCGAACGTGGACGAAGTCGCGGGCAAAACCTAGTAATAAATAAAATGTTTATTAATATCCCAGATAATTATATTTACAGTAGGTTTGAGCTATCGTCTACTTACTCTAGCCCTGATTAACATGCATACATTACCAGGATTCTACATGTCTTTAAAAAAAATTTCATTTTAGTAAACCTTATTTTCTTTGATGCCAACAATTCTGTGCAGCTACTTACTTTATTGACCGAATTATACCTGTACAACTTTGGGGAGGTAAAAACTACAATCTCTCGCCTTGATGTGGGTACTTTCGCTAAATTAATTTGATGTGGACTAAAATTTGTAACATTATTAACTCTTATTTAAAATTGTTAAATATACTTTGTTGGTATGTTGAATGAAGTTCATGTGCCCTTAAAACTTTTCAAATTAAATAACTTTCATAATGTAGGTAATTCTTGTTCAATTCATATCCTTATTTAATTAATTATCCTTATATTACATGTGCACTAAACATTTGACTAAACCATTACGCTAACTTTGCAACATAAGTTCAACATAATAATATGACACTATGTTGCAATTGACATAAAAATCCTAACACTGGAACTAACCTCTGCTCATGCGACCGGAATAAATCCAAATTTCAAATTACGCATTGCATTATGATCATTGATCAATACTCATCAATCAAAAGTTACAATGATGACACCCGTAATGTTCGTCTGACATTCAAAGATGTTATAACCTACTTTGCAGTTGCTAAAATAATGCTATTGGAATACTTAATGCGTTCAAATTCAAATCCTTACACGCAATAAGGTTTATTGCGACGAAATGGCTTTGGTCCAATATAATACTTAATCATTTACATACAGAATCGTGCGTTATATTCGCACCTTATATGCGTTATATCGATTTTAATATAAATTGGTTAGCTGATTCGTCTAAGTAATGTACACTGGACCGCAAAGAAAAAGAGCCAGTTAGAAAATCTTCAATATCTTCAAAAGTACCTGACCTAGCTTTATGAAATAAAGACTAAATTAAAGCTAAACTAAATAAATAATATTTTTTATTTAAGCACATTAAAATATTCTTTAATTTAGTCTTTATTTCATAAAGTTAGGTCAGGTACTTTTGAAGATATTGAAGATTTTCTAACCGACCCTTTTTCTTTGCGGTCCAGTGTATATAGGTACACAAAGTATATTATACGAGTATATACTTACGTACTCACGCTTCATTTTAACAAGGCAGCTATGTTGTATATAATAATAATTTACAACGTTTATCTAATTTACTCATTATATTGTCTGCTATTGTGTGCAGGGTAAAGGAAAATTGTATATAGTATTTTTAATCTAGCCGTTACCCAGCAGGTTTCACTCTCGTCATGTTTTGAATAAATCTATTATACCTATAACCCGTACGAATTAACTTGAGACCTGGGCCGATGACAAAAATCAAGCACAAGCATCAGCGTCGTACTAATTTTTTTTATTTGATTTTTTTTTTAAATTTGCATGAGATTATTAATAAGAACTGAATAAAATGTTCTTGGAATAAAGAATAATTAGTCGGGAAGGGGGTCGCATTCAAGCGGAGTCTCAAGTTAATTCGTACGGGATATACTTCTATACTAACATTATAAAGAGAGATCTGTATTTTTGTATGTTTTAATGAATCTCAAAAACTACTGGACCGATTTTAATAATTCTATATTGAAAATTCACTTCTAGATAGCTACATTATCATCAAGTAACATTATAAATCTAATAAACTAATAATAAATCTGTTAGGGTCAGTCATGGAGTAATTTACTTTGTTTTCAGATATATCGTGTTTATAGGCTCTATACATGATACTGAAACTAAATTCAATTACAACTTTAGGAGGGAGACAAAATGGAGTATGGACCATTCCTTGGAACGGAACATGCGAGTAAGCGCCTCTTTCACAAACGTCAAGTAGGACAAACTGTCATTTAAAGTCACCGGTAACCGGAGATAATGGAGCTGATATACCTTTGTTTGTACAGTAAACGTCCCAAACATTAAATAGAAAATAATAATAAAAAATCGGCTATCAAATGATGCAGTAAACCGAGTGCATAATTCAATATAACAGAAAATGATTTATAAAAGTAACTAATCAACACTTTACATGTAGTTTGTGAAAGAGGTCCCAATTCTTGTAGGTTAAGTTTCCAGTTGAAACTTTTATGATCATCTAATAATTCAAACACTAATTATTCATCATTTGATATTTACCAAAGATCATATTGATGATGATAATTAAATCTATGTATATTGTACCTATTAATCATCGCATAGTCTTGTAAATTTTGTACCCTATTTAAATCATTATAAAAATAAATATAATATAAACGAGAGTAGTACTGGCGACTGATATTTAAAAAGTGCACAATACTTCCTCAAAGAAACAGGAAAATCGAACAACATATCTTCACGTCTGGTATTTATTGGTATCACATTAAGTATACGAGTAGGTTTTATTATGTATACTTTTATTTTAACAAGTACTTTGTATTTAATGAAATTGTGATCTCAACTTGTCAGGCTTGTTACAAAAATTTACTTACCTACTTATAATAAATATCTTCATAATAAATATCTTCACACATTCCACACAGCACCATCTAGTTCCAAATTAAGCAACTATAGGCTTGTATTATGGATACCAGACAGCTGATATAATACATAGATTACTTTTTTTTTGTAAATACATACATATTATAAATACAAACATCCATGACTCAGGTACAAAGGTAAATGTTAACACATAAACATTTGCCCCTAGCGGGATTCGAACCCGCGACCGTTTGGTTAACAGCTACGGTTACTAGCCACTAGACCAAACGTGTCGTCAACTTATGTTGAAACCATTTCTTATTTTATTACAAACTTTTAATTATCGGCAACATGCACAACAGTTTATGTATTATAAGATTTTTTAAGAATTATTTTAGGGTTTTAATTAGATAGTGAAGATTAATATAAAGTTTTTACGTATTATATTTTTAAAAGGAATTAAATATGCCACAGTGTTCTAAAGGAAGTATATCTAAATGGCATAGCAACAGACCACCTGCCTATGTGGTGCCATAATCAGTTAGATATATGTAAAGATTAATATCAATTCTTCACGTATTACATTTTTAAAAGGAATTTAAAATGCCGCGGTATGCGAAAGGAAGTATATCTAAATGGCATAGGATCAGACCACCTACCTATGTGGTGCCATATAAAGGCAAATACAGGGTCTCACATATAAAATCTTACATATAGGGATTCATGAGCATGGGTTGCATTTGAATGTGCACACTATCAATGTCGATTGGGAACTTTTTTTAACGCCCGACGTAAAAGAGGGGTGTTACAAGTTAGGCCTGTGCATCTGTCTGTCTGTCTGTGGCATCATAGCTCCGAGCTGCAGATGGACTAATTTTGATCCGTTTTTTTTTTTTGTTCGTTTGAAACCTGACGTGATTGTGTTGGTTTTTTGCTATATTTTTTGAAGATCTGTTCAGGCGTTTAATGATCATCAGCTCATTTCTTATTTGACAAAAGAATCTCACTTACTTCTATAGGTTCGATTGATTTGAAATTTGGTGTAGGTATTGTTACGTAGGTGGTATTCCATGACATGGTAACCTTGATCTGATGCTGCAGCATCAAGTAGTCCAATCCAACTTTTCACCAACTTACAGCAGACATAGCGTGTTTAGGTTCATTAGAATGCTCTTAATAGAATGTCCCCGACATTTTATTGACAGCCCCGACAAAGGTACCATCCAGAAAAAAGTAATGATACAAAGGATCATCTAAAATAGAAGTCATGCATGCCAGCGTTTTAGTCAGTATAATTATGTTTTATTTATCAACACGGTGGAAGTCGCGGGCAACAGCTAGAATTTCATAAAAGTGTACTTAATGAAAATAATAACAAGCACTCACAACCAAGTGTGAGGTCATGATTGACAGATGGCAATATACTTAGTGGGTGCGAGTGTACGACCTTGGGTTTGCGATTGTAGTCGCTACCGGAACCTGCTACTGTCCTTACAATTATCGGACAGCGGACACCTACTGTGCAACTAACACGTGTAACAATAGGATCGATAAGGATTTCATTAAGTTGAATAACATATTTCACTCCCTTGTTTACCGTGCAAGCGGTGACCTAGACATTTATGTATACCTACTCGAGAGCAGTTGCAGTGTTTGAATTTTATATTATACTAGATGGCGCCCGCGACTTCGTCCGCGTTAAAAAAGAAAAAAGTAGCCTATCCTGTGTCTTGTACGTCTAAATGTTTATCTACCAAGTTTCATGAAAATCAGTTGATTCGTTTAAGAGTTATGGAGGAACATACGTACAGAAAAAAAATTCTAAAAATGGTCAATTTAGTTTCAGTATCATGTAGAGAGCCTATAAACACGATATCTCCGAAAACAAAGTAACTTACTCCATGACCAACCCTTACAGATTTATTATTAGTATTGATTCTAGACAACGACTTGTCTCGAGTGTAAATATTTACCCACGCTGTTGTAATTCACTTATCGTAAGTCCTTTTATATTGGCCGAGATGACCGGCATACCTCTACTTTCGGGTACGCCCAGGTTCCCCGCGTTGGATAGCCGTGGCGTGGCACCGATGTCGTGTCATTACTTTCCCGCGACCTCGCGCATCTACGGCCGCAGCGTCCCCTATCACTGCCGTATATCCATGAAGATTTTCAAACGTTAAAAAAAGAAAAACTTCATTTCGTAGTCAATCCGTCTGGCCAATTTAGTAATCAACTTAGAAGATCATCGTGAAATAACAGAAAATATGCTGTTGTATTCGGCGATAAAGTAAAGATTGCCAGAGCCGATTTTCCTGTCCCAGGAGGGACCATAGTAGGATAAAGAATAAGGAAAGAAATATAAAATATGACATTTGCTGTTTTTTCATGGTAGTCTTATGTGAGGTGATAGTTACTGCCTCCAGACACCATAAACAAACGTAATGTCACTAAGTACTAACATTAATTCTTGCACACTTTCAAAAAATTTTCAAACATTATTTTTTTCCATTCTCTAAAGTCAGAATAATATCCTTTATATTAATCATAAAGATATATTCGACGAGTGATAATTTCACGCTATCGAAAACGCAAACAAAAGCGTACTTGCCTCTATCGTGATAAATGTCAGCGAATCACGATTAATTCATTGTTATAGCAATTTAAACAGTAAGTGAAATAATTGGCAGACATTCTTGCGATACTTGAGGCTGGTAAAGCAACCGAAAGCTTTTAACCGGTGATGTCTCTCCGCCCTTGACATTTGTTGCTTTGCGGTCTCTCGTGAAGACCTTTAGACTTCGTCATACCTGAACACATTTCGATAGTGTAATATCTTTATTGATGATTGTGTATGCTTATTATTCACTGTTATTTTTTTCATTATAGTTTTAATGGCAAGACAATCACATCAATCGTTTGACCCCGTAGATACTGTAAGAGCCAGTCGACGTGGCTGTAGGTAGACCCCATTCAGTCCAATGCCAATTAAATTAAAAACTGTGTTTTTGTAATTGATTTTGCAGGGAATTGGACATGAGACTTTTGATTGTAGAATAATTAGAAGACTTAAAGAAACATAATATATTAGAAATTAATAGGAAACTAATAGGAGTCAATATATTTTAACAGAAAAAGAATTTATTTCTAATAATTTTTATACTTTTCGTTCATTCTTTTTCTCTATTTTTCTATCTTCCCAGTAAACTGTCATTTGATTATGAATTTGTAGTTCTGGGGATGAAATAATTAATATTGATAATTTAGTTACTTTAAAAAACCTTACTACTAATTCTGTATAATATGTAGAATATGTGTAGAATAGATCATAAAGAATAGATAGATAAATAAATATTCTTAACTTACTCCGTCTCGTATCATTCGTTTTTGATTACATAAATAAATAACTTCACAATTCGCCAAAGTATTTTATTGGTGACACAATAAAACAAAAAAGAGACAGTATATTATGTTTCATAATTCACTAAAATCATTTCTCCCATTATTACATTTACGTAGATTATTTCTTCACAAGAATAGAATTTAATCGACGCGGCATCTGAATCCGCTTTTACTTACTACAGCCATTATCTTTAATCTGATTTTTTTAACAAAACCATAGCAACAATTCGAGAAATATTTTTCTCTATTAATTATGGCATTACTTACATAGAACGCAATAACTGCCTGCATTGTTAAGTATAATATCGCAAAAACATCGAACAAGAAATAGAGGCGAAGAAATTATAACTTCGAAGTAAGTGAGCAGAAAAAAATGGGTTTCATGTTGTAGTTGTTTTTTTTTAACTTTGTTATTCCGGGGCGTTACGATAAAAGTAAAAGTTACGCCTTGCATAAGTTAGTTGTCGATTCGTGATTTACTGCATCCTACGAAATACGTGAAGATAAGTTCATACAGAGTTTAATCTTGCGTTGCGTTCAGTTGCGTTAGCAATTAACACAATGACTTAATTGAAAAGACAAACATTATTTACAAAACAGATAATCCTGTCTTGAACGGACTATTCTAGAGATGAAAGTACACGTAATAAAATACCTACACTTTATAATTCAAGTCAAAAAATTCTAAAATATGTTTATAAAGAGATGGGTGGTAACTTAACCAATCAACCGATTTCTTAGGTTCCTGTGGGATTTTGAAAAAACGAACGACAGCGCGTTATGAAGTTGCGTTCACCTGCTAGTATCTACTATACTACTATCTACTACTACCTTCTATACCTACTATATGTACATAATATACACATTATACGCCCTTTAATAATAAGGGTGGACTCACGGTCGGACGATCTGTTATTTCACAGTCTTTTTTTTGTAAGTCCACCTGTGAGAATATTTATAAACTTTTAACGTTATTTATAAACTTTCGATCAGTGACAATTCTTGATATCGCAACACTAATAAAGTCATCTGTAAACTGTTAACTCAATATTATATGACGGATCTATTGAAAAGCGATCTCAGCGCAAACGCAACATAATGTCCATTACCTTCTTGTCATTTGTTACATTGAGACTTACGCAAATCGGCACAAAAACCACCGTTTTGATATACAAGTGCTGTTCACAAAGAAAGGAGCATTAGTTATATGAAATTGTACGACATTTTGTACAATAGAAATTGTAGTAGGTAAACCTGTTGCAACAAAGCAATTTATTTTATAGGTCGATCAATAAAGAGCTGTAATTTCTCAATTATTCATTACACTCATTATTGCAGAGTTGTATTGCACATTATGATACAATCAGTAGCCGCTGAAATAACTAGAAAAATGTTCCGATACTTACAAAAATTTACTAAAAATAAATGTTGGTTTGTTACGTTTATTGGAAAATAAATTAGTTTTTACTTAAAAACTCTAAATTTGCAGCAAAAGCATTGGCAACTTATCATGTTCAGGTTTTCAATTACTAAAATTGACTGATGAAATTCCTTCTTTTATAATATTTGTATAACCTCCGTTTATAGGAACATTTCTACTACAGTATCTACTACCTATGCTTATTCTTCCTACAAATATGCAGAAATGTAAGAAACTAAAGCAAGATGTCCCAGTTTTAGTGGAATGTAGTATTTTTGGTAATGTCTGCATCGTTCACAGTAGTGTTTACTAATCCAGATATCAAAACACTAGTTTTTAAATCAAAGATTACAATGCCTGTGCTTACTGACTTGCTTTTCTTCGGAGTCGAAGCCCTATCCATAATTTGTGTCATACCTTTTATCCACTGTATTATCATTCCGTCGGTGCCTTTACTAAAGTTACAAAAGCCCTTAAATCACTTGATTTTTCATTCGTTATTACGAAAGGACAAAGTTCATCTAGGGCGATGTAAAGTTCTCTAAAATAATATTCCTTAATAAAATTATTTTTATTGGAGTCGAAAGAGATTTATTTATTTATTTACAACACACATGATACATCATTACAGGAGTATAATCCTAATTCAATGTATCTGTTCCTAATCCAAGTTAAAATAAACATTATTTATATTAAGTACACAAATCAATTACCTACATAAATTATAAAAATTACAAAAACTTGCAAAAATTTGTTGAACATATAAGAACGAATTTTTGATACAGTTTTACGTAATTGACGCGTTCCATGTAAAAGCGGGCAGTAAAAGCGACTCGGTTAAGTTATGCAATGTTGCATCGACAATCAGCTACGTCATAAGAACGCAACTCGCGACCCGCACTGCCTTCAGCTTCTCAACGGTGGCCGCACGCGGTGACTTTGAATGGAGGTCACATGCGGCTTGTTTGTAATTGTTCTTACTGATATTGCATGATCATGATCTAAACATGGTAAAACGTATTTTCTTTATTATCGAAATTAACACTGTAACGAGACTTAAATCTCCTATTCTACTGGTTAATTGAGGTGAAAGAACAGAGTAAAGAAGTAAAAGATGGGATAGGGATAGGGTGTGATATCCATCCTTGGGAAACACGTTGGCACACTTTCTTCGAGAAAGCTTATTTGAAAAAATAAAGAAGATAGGGATTTGGCTGTAGCATCTTTATTTTTTCTTATGGAACACAAATAAGTGTACTTTCTGTAATTTCACTGCGTATAATCAGACTACTGATAAAATTAAAACTATCTCAAATTTTTGACTTTGGTCTTACTGCTATCGGTTATCTAATGATTTTATGAAATGTAGGTCAAGTCAACCAAGAGGTTCATAAAAAAAAAAATTAGATTCAGACAGTAAATCACAGTTTCAAAAATTTAAAATCGACTCAATAATTACGTATTTGATGAATTCGTTTGATCGAAGACCGGCTACATCCACTTATCCGGTGAATGTCGCAACAGTTGCTTCGTTAGTTTTCAATGTTAACTATATTTTTGTGCAATGTGTAAAACTATTAAGTCAAACTTAAAACGTAATTGATTTTAACAACGGCTCGTGTGACCTTACCACTCTCGAAATAAATTAAGCAATTATTCATTAACAATTACGTGTTTTTACAAGCGTATATTTAACGTTTTCACACTCTTTATAAAAAATATTACGATTAACTTAACGATTAACGAGCTGTGCCCGCATATTCATTAGCGTGGTTTTCGTACATTTAATAGGTATTTTAGTACTCAGTATAAGTTTTTGTTTGATTGGAA
This sequence comes from Synanthedon formicaeformis, assembly GCA_945859745.1. Classification (NCBI taxonomy): domain Eukaryota; kingdom Metazoa; phylum Arthropoda; class Insecta; order Lepidoptera; family Sesiidae; genus Synanthedon; species Synanthedon formicaeformis. Next base: position 9,360,497 of record OX243959.1, on the reverse strand, counting down.
TGAAACAAACACTAAATGTTACGGTAAGCTTGCTACAATATAACAGTGAAAACAGCGTGAGATGACCTCGGGGAGTACAAGTAAGGGTACAAATTGTTTTTGTTAAAAAACATTTAATGTAGACCTTACGAACGATTATAAAATACATAATAAAAATTATAAAAACATTTATTAAACGAATTAATATCGGGCTTATATGAAAATCGATTCTTAAGGAGTAAACTCCAAAAAGGAGTTAGAACAATAGGAGTTTTATAAAGTTACGCGGACGAAGTCGCGTGAAACTGCTAGTCTAATAATAAAATTGTTAAAGCCAAAGGTACAGTCGTGACTTATAGTGAAACATCGTTGGTAGGGCCAATGACATTGCGGTTACAACCTACAAGTCAATCAATGTTTTTTTATAAGGAATTTCGACCTTCCTTATTAGTAATTGCTATGGAAAACTTGTGACCTTAGTTTTATACAACAATAAAACAAATGTGCAGTAGATGTACGCGTTACTCACACCGCACACCCACTGTCCCGCAATTTTAACACCTTAATGATGAATCACTTAAATGCAATTTAAATTAACCATCAAGTACATCATACAAGTTACGTTGGCGTCGTTGTGATTTGACGCGCGTTTTCGAAACTATAAAAAAACACCGAGCCCGACACTTTGGTGGAGAATAACCAGAAGGCAAAATGAAAAATATCACTGTAGTATCTTTTTTTAAATGAAATTTATAAATAAAAAATTAAATAATCTAACTAATCTTCTCACTAGCGACCTGTTACTGCCTTTCAATGACATTTTCTCTTGCTAATTACATATATACACTAACCTTCCTCGTTTATGTCTATTTCAACTAGTGAAAACTGTATTAAAATCAGTTTGGTAACTTATTTTATAATAAGCGAAATAACAGACAGAAGCGGACAGTGACTTCATTTGATAATACATATAGATATAGATATGGATCACGAAAAGCGAGTACAGAACAGTCTTTGTCGTGATATTACTAAACTATTATTTAGTCTACATTAAATCTGAGCCCATTATTGTTTCGGCGTCCGTAGTGAAATTGATGTACGTGAAGTATTATTTTGCTGTCGGTTAAGCAGTCATTATGTTGTGAAGGAAATAGGAACATTTCGTGTGGGGCTTATTCAACTGTATCAGATAAGAGAGACTTATGTAACAATGAGGCTTCCTTTTATGTTACTGACGTCTCGTCTTCAAACTTTACCGACTTTGGTTAGTGCGCATTCAAATTGCGTACTCGGGACAATGTATGTAATATTGTGTTTTCGTAAATTCAATAAATTCCGGGTTTCCACTACTAAACTGCGTTAAATAGACGCGAATTTCTTCCGCATTATCAATGGGTCGAAACTTTATCCCACGAACGAACGAATAAACAAATTCCATTCATAAGGTTTCTTAACGTACAAATTCTTACAAAGGTAGAATTTATAGCCACTTGGAACGTCAGCCTGAATTTCCCCTTTTATTTTCTATAAAATAATATTATAATAAATAACTAAAAAATGCATTAAAATTGGATTGAAAATATTAAATTTATTTATTTATTTTATTTCATTTTAATATTAAAAGTTCCATTCTCGATTGTGGATCAAATAAATGTTGAAATAATCTTAAAGTATAAAATAAATACATATAGTTCCTAAATTTCCTTGTAAATAAAAATTTCATACAATTTAATAACCAAAAGAATGGAGAAGCAACAGTTCATTTCTTTGCACTTCACTTGTTCGCTTCGCTTATTCTTCGAAAACTTGTTTTTAAAGGGGTCAATGGACCAGTCTTAGAAGGTTTTTTTTTTAAATGTACTCATTTTGATAATGTACAGATACCACAATGACAACATAACATATATATTTCTAATTAGTTAACAATTTATTTATTTGTAAATTTTACAAGGGCGAAATATATTTTTTAAATATGTTTTGAGATATAACTGCGTATGTGCCTAATTGCCTGACCAAAAATTACTAGAAACAAAACATTTTTTTTTCAACTTTGGCAATGATCTTTTTAATGGTTATTTTCATTATCAGTGTGTTAATAACATTGAAATGGTGTTTTGTTAAGTTTACAAATTACCGTATAATGTCCATGACTCTATAATGTATTATTTCATATTACATATGGTGGTAGTCAGGCTGACGATCCACTTTATAGCCTAGGTGATTACCGTTGCCTAAAGACACACAAGAAACACCTAAAAACAGGTGCGCTGCCTACCGGCGACCCTGCAGAAATGTTTACGACTCGCTGAAGCGCCCATAATATTGTAGCTTAACTAGACCTTTTTATTTTCATAGTTTTTTATAACAATTGTAATCTTCTCTCATAATATCAATATAATCTACTAGACATACATAAGCAAACAGATAAAATTATAACGTACTAAAATACCAGTTATAAAAATGTTCTGTATGTAGTTGAAGTTTGAACAGACGACTTAGCTAATAATTCCTGCACCATCTTCACAACCAAAAGGTCTGATGTGTCTTCTCGAGCCTCTCATTCTTATTGAGACGGTTCTTATAATCGAAATTTGTACTTTTACTTTCAGCCAATACATTACTTGTGAATACGCATTTCCCCATTTCATATTTAATTTTGATGCTGTTATATTCAGTTATATTAGACCTTTTTATTTATTTATTAACTTTATTATTTATTTTAAAGTTAATTTATTAATCAATACTAATAATAAATCCGTAATTGTAGGTATTGTATGTATGCCCTGTCAATGTATGTATGTATGTTCCTCCATAACTAGTTTTTTTAATAAAAATATAAAGGCTAACACTAGCAATTGTGGCGATAGTTTTTTTACACTCTTTTTCAAGGATCTATAGGAATATAGAACTTGGCAGAAAATGAGAAAAAAACCATACTCTTTTCTTTGTAAAACTTCTATACTAATTAAAACTTCAATCAATACTCAATACTAAATAATAAATCTGTAAGTTTAGGTATTGTATGTATGTATGTTCCTCCATAACTCTTAAACGAATTAACTGATTTTCATGAAACTTCGTAGATAAACATTTAGACGTACAGGACACAGAATAGGCTACTTTTCCCTTTTTCAACGCGGACGAAGTCGCGGGCGCCAGCTAGTTTTTTATAATTTTCTCGTTCTTCAAATGAGCATGAGCAATGTTAACCAATTATGTAACTAGATAATATTTTGGCCAAACATAATGGTGGATGTGAATAATAGGGAAAAAAATATGACCACTAAAACAAAAGGTCATGAGAATAGAACAAATTACAAACGGGGTTATGAAACGACAAAAATAATTATTTAAGTAATACGAGTAAGTTAACAAAAGCTTATTATGTTTGTAAATAAAGTGCTTATAAGTAATTTTTATAAGTTTGTGATCATCATTTCTCTTGTAAGAAAATGAATGAACAAACAAACGCATTAAATAAATCTAAATAGTAGATATAATATTTAAAACTATAAATAATTACTTCTGATTTATTACGCTTCTTGTGTGTAATTTTGAAGTAAATAATTTTTTTTATACATTATAATGCTCTCCTTTATATATCTAATCTTAAATTATTTGTTAATTTTTTTATTATTTAAATAATTTACTATTATAACGGAATTTATATATATTTACAAATAATCTATACTAAATAAAAAACAAAACTTACTATTGAACCTAACACTAGAAACCTTAAAATTTGTTAATTCTGTAATTTCTTATGTAAGTTATTCCTGATACCAAGATACGTTTGAAATACTTTGAAGTATTTTCAGTAAACTATGTACCATGTTACACTAAACTAAACTGTCAAAATTTTAGTCTAATTTAATGTCAGACTTTTGTATTTGTTTTTTTTATTTAAACTTTATTGCTATTTAAATTTAAAAGGTGATAGACAATAAAAAGGGTACCTAACTGAATCGTAGAATTGAAAGCACGTCTTCTTTGAGTCGTGAACCCGCTGTGTTTTCTGTTGTGGCTTCATTAACTTTAATTACTTCAATTAACTAACTAATTCGTTACAGACGTGACTTACAGACATATAGGAAATGTTACTGTTACATAAACGCAAAATACCTCATCTTAGCTATTGTGAAAGATAAGCTTCGCATTGTAAATATGTAATTTCATGACAAGTGTCTACATGAACTAGTTACTTTCGGAACAAAGCCCAGTTAGTAATGTTTTATGTATTTTTAAGTAAATTAAGAAGCTGCTGCTGAGTCCTAGCTGCTCAGTATTCCTAGTTCCTAGCTAAGTTTTCATTCATTTTTTCTTTTCATGCAATAGATGAACTTGCCATGATTGCAATTTGAATTTTAAAGGAAAAGTTTTAATTCTAAGGGATATGAAATTTCCATGCATCTCTGTTGGTGGGAATATATAAGTAAATGGAGAAAAATCTGTTTATCCCTACCAGTAGGGATATATCAGTAGATATAGTAGGTACATTTGTAACGGGCGAACATATTTTAGTTTTTACCACATTATTTAATTCATCTACACTAATACCTACGTATATAAAAAGAGAAGATTCATATTTTTGTTTGTAATGATTAATCTCAAAAACTACTGGACCTATTTTGAAAATTCTTTCATCTATAGAAAGCTACATTATCTGCAACAGCCAGTAGAAAATATAGACACCAAGATATTGCCTCTAAACTTAAAACAGGCTCTTTTATCACCACAAATTGAAATATTTAAATAAAGTGTCTATTACAAGCAGTTACTTCACATTATAATTTCCTGCCAAGTTATTGCATCGGACGAATCACACAGTTGGCATTTGGTTAGTAGCAATTTCGTCAGAAAAGTTCCCATGTATGTACGCCGACGATTATATAATGAATTTTGTTTGCACGTTACAGTGTACTCGTACAGGCCGTCATTTGACCTCAACGTGGATACTCACAAATTGTATTAGAGGAATCTTTTTGAACTAATTTGGTAGGTAGTTAATGACAACTCATGGCGCTTTATCATCATCAATATTATTAATAAATCTGTAAGTGTAGGTAATAACTCTTAAACGAATTAACTAATTTTCATGAAACTTGGTAAATAAACATTTAGACGTACAGGACACAGGATAGGCTACTTTTTTTTTTCAACGCGGACGAAGTCGCGGGCGCCAGCTAGTTTATAATATTTAGAAACATTTAAGTCTCTTGCATAGTATAATATATAGGTAAAAGGACTTTTTAGTTAATAATAGAACCAAAAGTATTTAGTAAAAAGGATTATGTACTATATTCAATAATATTTTGATAATTATATTATAAACAATTCGAATTAAACCTATAAAAAAATGCTGTAGCCACAATATGCAGCATTTTTTTTTATTAATTGAAACAACGACTTCAATATCCGGCTTTGTGACATGAGTTTCTATTGGCTTTTTCCGGATTTTATGCTTAACATGGATCTCTCTGTTACTTCTATCTGTTACTTTCATAAATTAATCAAATCATTACAAAAAAAAGATTCTAATCTGACAAGACTTAATATTTGTGTTACTTAAAAGCAAGTTCAAAGTTTAACACGTGTCTGTGCGTAACTACCGTGACATGAATGTATCAATCAAAAATAATGTTCGACAACGTTCGAATATTGACGTTAATTTTTTAGTACAGTCAGTCACAAAGTTCGTTAAATTAAAGTTTTTTTAAGGAAACAATTATTTTTATTTTATTACATAATGTATACTATTACATAAGCATCTATACGTGTAATATAATATTTTAAAATTATTTTAAATATGATTTGATAAAATTAAAATTAATTTACACTTACGTATATATCGTGTAATTTATGCTAATATTTTATTGTACAACTTAAATATTGTTCTTAAATTTAAAAATGTTTAAATAAATCGTAAAAATTAATAATTTTAGTAACTTCAACTCAAAAAATCTTCTAACATGATATTTCAGTTGTTTTTTTGAATTTAAACGTTACTGCCATCAAACAAACGACATTTTCTATAAGCAATACTTACGTGTTTTTAAAAGAATTAAAAGTCAGTTCCTAATATACTAAGTACTATATTATATTGAATATTAAATTAACCAAAATTAATAATTTAAAATTGTTAATTCAAAATTAAGTCTTTTGTAAGCGATTATACATGCATTAATAGACAGCACAAAAGAGAAAAGGTTATTCAATAAAACATTGTCTAACCTGGTGCGAAGTTACGGATATGAATAAGGAGTGTAATTATTTAATAAAAATCTCATTCATCACTGGTAATGGCCGAATAAACAATAAAAAACTATGAACGGCAGAGGAAACGTCGCGGAATGCGACGGGGGCGGCTACTTATCATATTCCCAAGTGATGAGTTAAGAGCGGGTTAAAAACAATTGCTGTCACACGTAATATGTTTTTACGAATTTATTTTTTAACTTTATCTATGTAATGAAGCAAAAAAATAATTGGGAAATTTATTGTAATAATCTCAAACATTTGAAAACATTAATGACGTTACTAAACGCCAATTACTTTTTTATGTTTACTGAAATTTAATATTTAAATTTTATAATCTAAACTTACAAAATTAAGTTTTTTGAATAATTTGTAAAACATTCATCATTTACATTTTACATTTTTTAAATTAGTTTTAAAAGTTGTAGTAGTATTAACAAACACTGAAGAACTTTTCTTATTCGGTTTTCCAAAGTTTTAAGTACATACACCCTTTATACATATAAGCTCTACCATTATAAGCTAACTGGAGTCTTCATTTTAGGTAAATTAGTACTTTTAACTGTGACAATTATATATTATAATATTCCTGCCTATATACATCTATAAATCCTATTTTCAAATGTCAATTTTTTTGTAAAAATCGCTAACGCCTATAATTTGGACCTCGTGTAATGATGTACTGCAAATATGTACCCACGCTCTCTCCACACAGTCCTGTCGCGCGTGCCTCTCTGACCTTCAGTACTTCTCTGTCAGGATAACCACTTTACTATTACCGTAGAAAAATATATTTATAATTTTTATATAAATTAAAAACTAAGCTTGACTATTCCAGCTAGGTTAGATGAAAATTAATTGTTAGAAAAGCTTATTTTTTTGCTTATTTTTTTTATATTTTCATTTTACATTATATTTATGTCTAGTTATTGTAAGGGAAAAAATTATATGACCTTAGCATTACATCCAGCTAATATTCGTCATCATAACAAAACAATCAGCAAAACTTAAGGCGCATAGTTGTGATCAATGGTACCCAACGTGGAGAGAGGAAACTCGTCATCCAATCAGTCTTTCGCGATCGTACTTCGCTCTTACATCCGAATATGACACATACTTAGTTGTCGTTCCTAGGGCATGAGCTCAAAACAATTCATTCTCACTGTGACCTCCAGCATGCCGCAGTGTTTCCTTACGACACAGCTTAGGTAAAGTTGAGTGCACTGATACAATTGCAAGGATTTCAGCTGTGGAATATTACGAAATCGGGACTGATGTCGTGATTAAAGGTGAGTTAACGACTAAAATATCTTACTACCTTATAAGAGTTACAATTGTCAGTGCAAGGAGCGGAGGCGTGAGCGAGACGTGTAACTGATAAGCATAATCGAGTCATGAATCAACGGATTTAAAGAATAAACGGTAGTTAAATAGACCTAATAAGGCTTAGATATAATTTGACATGCGTGTCGACATAGGTCACAATTATTAACTAAATTGCCTACACGTAGGCGCGTATTGTTTCGTTTTCGACGTGATCGGACTGATATGTTGTTGAGAGTCTCAAATTGAGACAAACTAAAATTTAAATACGAGTAACGACTCGAAATGTTACGAGTGAGAAGTTTAACGAGTTCGTCATACAAAAAGGATTTTAATCTTGTTTAAATGGAATTAAAAAAAATTGAATATTGAAAAAACTACAAACAGAATTCTAAAAAAAACTCAAAAATTGCAAGCCCTATGTGAGATATTTCTTGGGGATATTTATTTTAATCTGTTTTAAAAGTGAATGTACAGAACGTAGCTTTTTATAATATAATATTAATTTTGAATAATGTTGTTTTCAGATTATATTTTATAAAAAAAAAACTGGGAGATGAAAATTTATATTTTCTATAGTTCTTTACATTCAGAAATCGTTTTATATTTCAATTGTTTGATGATTTATTAGGCAAAGGTACAGCTATATCTTGACCTGTGTTTAATAAAAAATTAAAAATGAGTAGTCACAGTAAACATTGGGATTCGCCATTACTTATACTCGTAGCTTACACTTATTGACACTGGCAATAAAAAAGTTATACCAAAATTTTAACATATATAAATTTAACACAATACTAGTCGCGCATAAAAACGTTCCAAACAATGAAATATCATCTAGTAACGAAGAAGCTGGCGCAACCTAGTACTCTAAAAAGAATATGTTATGACAATAATTGCAACACCGACTCTTTGTTAAAACCCTTCGACGAATTAACAGTGTAATCTATAAGTGAATCTTTTACAAAATCTCCTTTTCGTAGTCACGAATTTGTCTTGGCATGAGTGTCTATCAGATCAGTTACATGACATTTCAATAAATATTATCGTAGGGAAAGTATCAGAGGCCAAAATTGGAGCGATTTCGTGAGCGTCCCTCGTCAATCGATCTACAAAGCTTTAGATCCGGTAGTGATGGATCATTTGCGTATGAGTGGCCTCTCTCCTCATTGTTGTACGTCTAGAATGACCAATGAAATATCACTCACTATTTATAAGCGGATATAACATTAAATAAAATAAAATAAAATAAAAATAGCCTTTATTTTCTACTACTTACAATAGTTTTAACTTAATACAATTTTAACTAAACTTATAACAATTTAACTTAACTTATCTTAACTTTAACTGTAACTACAACTAACTTTAAATTTTAACTTCAACTTTAAGTATAATTCAACTTTAAATTTTACTTCAAGTACATTTTAACTTTAAAATTTCAACCATACTTCAACCTAAATACCATTTAACTTTAAATTTTAACTTCAACTTTAAGTATAATTCAACTTTAAATTTTACTTCAAGTACATTTTAACTTTAAAATTTTAACCACACTTCAACTTAAATACCATTTAACTGTAAATTTTAACTTCAACTTTAAGTATAATTCAACTTTAAATTTTACTTCAAGTACATTTTAACTTTAAAATTTTAACCATACTTCAACTTAAATACCATTTAACTTTAAATTTTAACTTCAACTTTAAGTATAATTCAACTTTAAATTTTACTTCAAGTACATTTTAACTTTAAAATTTTAACCACACTTCAACTTAAATACCATTTAACTGTAAATTTTAACTTCAACTTTAAGTATAATTCAACTTTAAATTTTACTTCAAGTACATTTTAACTTTAAAATTTTAACCACACTTCAACTTAATTACCATTTAACTTTAAATTTTAACTTTAAGTACAATTTACTTTAAAATTTTAACTTTAATTGTAACTACACTAATTTAAACTACAATTTAGCTTTAACTTTAAGCACAATTTTACTTTAAAATTTCAACTATTTAAATTTAACTTTAATTAGATACAATTCAACTGAATATTAATTCCAACTATAATAAACTTTGCATTCAAACTTTAAGTACAATTTGATCTTAAACTTTATCTTAAGTTAGGTACTATTTGACAATAAATTTATTCGTTGAACTTATGAGTTGAACTTATATTTCAACTTTAACTACAATTTAAATTTTTACCTTTAATTTAAGCACAATTTAAATTTATATTTAAATTTTAACTATAACTACAATTTAATTTAATCTAGGTAGTAATTGTATAGGTATTATGTATTTTTATGATTATGTATTTATATTATTTAAGTTTACTCATACCCGTAGCAGTAGTAGTCGCCTCTGCGGCGTAGGCCTCTCCTAAACCATTCTTTCCAATACAACTATTTTTTTCTTTTCTCCTCGTTTTTCGCATTTATTTGTTTAAGCATGTTTAATGGTTTAATAGTTTTTGATTATGATTTAGGAGGATATAACATTAATAACTAATTAATCATACTTCTTTTACACGAATAAGATTTCCATGAATTCTAATGTGTTTATATTTTTATAATGTTTTATGAGAAAGAAAACAATATTTAATGGATTATTATAAAATCCCTGATTAATTATATGATTGATTATATTGAAGCCTGAGGTTAAAAGATTCTGAGCTCAAATAATTGTTTTATTTAACTTTAAATATGACAAAAAGATAAGTATCTGAGTTTCATCTAAGATCATCATCTTACTTGTAGCTAATTTTTTTCCATAACTCTGGGAAAATTAGACTTGACTATAAAGTGTTTTATAAATTACTGTTCCTCTGAAAAGATAAAATTTCGAAATACGAGTTAAAGAGATTCTTTTGTGTAGGTACTAAGCAAATTAAATTTTCCGCCATGAGGTGGTGTTCATATTAAATTACTTATTTTTCTGGCTTTAAGAGAAAAAAAACATTTTATATTTTATTTTATACGTATTATTCACATGGAGTAGAACTAAACAAAATCTGCACTAGAAATATTTCTATTGTATAACCAGTGTCTTGAAAGGTTGATTGATTAATGGAGATCACGAAGTATAATTGCTGAACACTTTCGATGTCCGGGATATAATTTTGTACAATTAATTTCACACTATGAAACATTAACTTATTTGAAAATTATTATAAAGATTATTAAATTGACAATAGAATATGAGGAAGCAAGGCTTTAAAAATTCATAAATACAAAATGGGAAACTACGATGTAATGAAAAACTGTATACTTAGCGCCTCTTTCTCAAACGTCAAGTAGGCCCAACTGTCATTTAAAGTCACCGGTAACCGGGGATAATGGAGCTGGTATACCTTTGTTTGTACGGTAAACGTCCCAAACATTAAATAGAAAATAATTTAAAAAAATCGGCTATCGAATGATGCAGTAAACCGAGTGCATAATTCAATAACAGAACAGAAAATGATTTGTAAAAGTAACTAATCAACACGTTACTTGTAGTTGGAGAAAGAGGCCCTTAATAACTCAAATAAAAACATTCCATGTTTAAAAAAAAAGTAGATTGCATTATATTTAATATAATAATAATAATATATGCAAACGCGTTCTTGTATTGCAGTAACACAGTGACCGCTTTCCGTTAAAATCAAAAGGACGTGTCTGAAACTTTTCTATTTTAATTGACAATATTTTATGTCACTATCACATTATTATTTGGGCACATTATGGTTGAAGACCTAATAGTTTAGAACAATATTGTGTTAATTTTAAACGGTTCATACACAAAGTGATTAATAAAAAAATATTATAAAACTGCATACACACACCATATTTTACCATAAATAACCAAGTTATGCTATACAATACTGGATTATACAGCCAGTTGTAAATAACTTTTTCTAGCTCTTGCTGGAGTTATTTTGTACATCTATAAGTAAATACTTGTGTTAACTATAAAAGAACTAGTTTATTTTATCGACAAAAAGAATTAATTAATTATTATTTAATAATCCATTTTTACACACTTGGATGTCGCTGCTTAAAAACTAAAGGGGCACAAATCAAAATTAAACTTTTTACAGGAGAGCTAATCGAAAAAAAATTAAATTATGTTTTGTCAATTTTTTCTTTATAGATAAATATCAAATATGTGCATATTATACATCGTTAGAAGCGTATTTTTAAGTAGCACTAAATGTTTTAAGTACTTTTATATTAACTGATTACTAGAAAAGATATAAGCATATAAGTTACTTTTGAATATATAAAAAATGATCAAAATATACTAAATATGGAATAAAACAACCATAAGTCTTTTTGCAATATCATACAATATGAAGGATTGTGATTGTATTTTTGCAATAAAAGCATTTTTGGATTTTTATTGTTTTATGGCCGTTTAGTTTTTAAGCAGCGATGTATTCTTTGTCTTAATTAAAGTAAATTCAAAAATAAAAAGAATTAAATGAAATATGTAATAATTTTTAGATTCCATGAGTCCATAAACTTTGAAAACATAAAACAGACGGATAGGTTAATAGCAATCACACCAAATATACCATGGAAAACCCAATCATTTAGTACTACTATTTATGGTTTAGACTAAAAATAATATTAATATAATGCTAATATGTCCACTCATTTGATGTGCTGACATGTAGTCGAAGGTGACTGCCATAACATGTCGCGAGTTGCAGCCGGCCCACAACATAACTGATGACATAACGGACTGTCCAACCCGTTACTAGGCCTTTAGGCTATTGTGTACGACTCATACCATTGTTACACACTTAAAGAAAAGTAAACACAAACATTTTCTAACACTTATCTAACTACCTGTATTTTTAGTGATTCATAAATAATTTACTTGAATTTTGTCCGATATTATGTTTTTTTTATGTTCATATACTTGTAGGAAAAATATTTTTATTAACTATTTCTATTTTTAGGGCTGTCTAGGCTATTTTGAATGATTTATTAGGATTTTACAATCTTAGTCAAATATTTTTTGACATTCATAACATAACTGAGCAAAGAATAAATGTATACCTACTTATTTGCGTGTATTAAAAAATAAAAAATAAAAAAACAATATCTTTTGACAGAAACTTCATTCCCAACCACTGCTTATCTTAACTGACTGAAATTTGGTCAGGTAAAGAAATAAGTTGAAATTTGAAATTTACTGAGTGATGAATATTCTTTTATTATTATATCCAAACCACTATAACTTCAGTCGTACTTTAAAGTCAAATTACAGTTAAATCATTAGATATGTGTTGCATGAGAAAAACTTCAGAGCCCAGCTAATTGCTAAAAAATATAACGTCAAGCTCGTTTGCCCATTTAAGTTTTTGTTAGATTGTTTGTTAAGTTAAAACTTTGTAAAAGTTTAATAGAGTATAGAAATATTTCAATCCATTAACAAGACTGTTATTATAAAAAGTGATATAATTAAAAGACATTTTTAATACATTTACGCCATTACTATGGAATTCTGTATTTTACATAAACGCTTGAATATTTTCCTTCGACGATAAATAAGCAAATAAATGCAAAATACGCGTTGAACAGGAAGTGATGTAACACTAATCAAAGCCTCTTATAATAATGTTAACCAATAAATTCATTTGTTCCACATTTTCCCATCATAAACGTATTATTATTAAGTCGTTATCAGAGTTATTTATTTACAACAACGGCTTCTATGAGGCATGTTGCGATAGAATAATGTGCAATTAAACAATCTAGCTTTTATAGCGAAAATAATTATTTGTAATTTAAGTATCACGTTTCATAGTAGGAGCAAGAGAAAATTATATGACAATTTCGAATTTGTAAACTGTAAGGAGTAATAAGGAACTGTTCATGAGGGAAAAGCTTTTAAGATTTTCAATCTTCCTGTTCCTACTTTTTTTATTCTCATTCCTTCACGCTTTTAGTAAAATGTGACACTTTTAGCAATGTTTGATTTGGTTGCTCTATTTCGAGTCCCCTAGTGATTTCAGAATAAGTTGCATATATTCATACCCGCATAAGGAGCATTTTCAATTCAGTTAGCAGCAAGCTTAATAGATAACAAAAAGATATTTCCAACTGCATAACAAGGCGAGCAAGCCATCTTGTCTTGCCAAAGGTACGAACAACATATGGTAAAAAAATGATTACTTTTGAGGGAGCACATCTTTATAACAGATTACCTTTGAATATAAAACAAGCAAAATTTTTTAGAGAATACAGATCCAGGCTGTTTAAACACTTTATGTCAAATGTTTAAATGTTTTGTCGTGTTATTGTTAAAAATGAGGAACAAATATTGTTTAATTTTAGTTACTTCTGTCTGCCTGTTTAATGTTTTCGTTTCTTAATTAAGTATTTTGTTATATTTCTCATGTAAGTAGCTTTAAGCTTTAATTAGAATAAAGAAATATAAACCTAAACCTAATTAGTTAGCAGCTTCGCAAGCTCGCTAAATAACTTTTCTGCAGTTGCAGTCGGGGCAGAAGCAGTGCTTTAATTTTTATTATATGTATTAAAAAATCTACACTTTTAAAAGTTACAGTCGATATAGACAGTCTCATTTGAATTCATTTCAGAAATTATTTCTAAATTATTATAGGTACATCGTCATTATTATTCTAGCCTGAGTTCCTTAAACAGGGTGGTTGCATTTCATCGTTGTAATTGCGACCGATTCATAGTCACACCGGTGCAGCAAGGCTAATTTACTGACGCATGTAATAATTTTCGGCCTCGTCTGCAGCAAAACCAGCTGTGTTCACTGTGTTCTTTTTATTTGAATTTTTAATTTAAAAAACTAATGTCAATAAATTAATTTCAAATAAAATAAAATTAAGATAAGACTGCGCCTCAATGATAAAATTAATTTAGACCATTTGGCCATTACGGTGCGTAAGCGCATTTTCCACAGCCTCTACCGTTTCATTGACCTGCTATTGTCAAATAAGTTCATTTTTTCATTCATCTATTGTGTTTCGCGCCCCAGTCTTTTATACCAGCGACTTTGATTGACAACTCAAAAGTTAATAAATCAAACACCTGACTACAATGACCTACTTGGGGTTAGATACTTGTCGGTTTCAGTGCTCAGTACGTATCGGTACTTCTTTGTTGCGTAATTTTTTTTATCCCATCTTCAAATTACGATTGGGTTTATTGGTCATTGCTTTACCTATCGAATATCAGGTGCAAACGCAAGCCAGAATCCTGAACCAAGTTCTGAGCTTTAATGTTTCGATCCACTCGTAACAATGAAAAAGTATTGAGTTTTTTTTATACTTATTGTATAAAAAAAAGGGTCTTTAAAAGTTGAACACATTTTTTTTCTATAATTTATAGGAAATTATAAATATTAAATAGAGAAGTGATAATGAACACAAGAAAATGCCAATAAAAACCTGCCAATAAGAATAAAAAATATAATATATCCTTCATTTTTAATTCGTTAAGGATTACACATCTTGTAGATGTGATCAGTTACGTATTATTAGGAAACACTCATTAGGATTAATTTAAAATAAGCTGGACCGTCTCTACAATACAATTATGCAACTCGCCAATAGATAATTAGAACTCTTGTTTTAATTAATAGCAATTAATGAACCATTTATCAGAGCTATTACATCTTTGAAACAGTTTCTTTAATAGGCTGTTGATAATCTGTAATTATTTCCTTTCTTTTTTGTTACATATCTCATTGTTATTGTGCCCTTATTAAGGCTGTGTAAGTTTTGTTTCAAAATATCAATTATCATATTACAAGGACTGAGTCTAATGTAAATCAAATAATAAAATTTATTTGCACATCAAAGTACAGTATTAGACACTTGTATAAAATGGACACCTAAATCCTATCTAATCAAAATATGATGTTTTCACTAATTTTCTTTATTATCCTATAACTATATTATTAGGAATGTTAGCAATTGGCCCCATTGCCCCATGCAATTTTCTCCAAATTGTACATTTGGGAGATTGAGAGGTATATGAAGAAAGAGCGAAGAAGAAATCTTCCTCGTATATCGCTCTTTCCATTAGTGAGAACAGCATCCAAATAGTTAAATATAATAGTTTAGAAGAAACGGAGATATAAGTAGACAGCGGCTTTATCCTTACATTTTATAAAACAAAGTCCACCGCCGTGACTGTCTGTCTGTCGCGATAAACTCAAAAACTACTGCACCGCTTTTCATGCTGTTTTCACCAATGGATAGAGTGGTTCTCGAGGAAGGTTTTAGTATATAATTTACAAAGTTACGCGGGCGAAGTCGCGGGCAGCAACTAGTTTTATAATATAATATAGACATCTACAGATATAGATTTACAATAATATCATGATAATATCGGACAACCAATAACTGTCAAACTAAGTTGGTCTATTTTGCTAATTAGTCGCTTTCATGTGCCTTCAAGCTAAGCTTTCTTTTTTTTCTTTTCTTCTATGTGGATATTTATTTTATTATCATTACTTTCGAAAGTAATATTAATAACAAAAATAGCGATGGTTCACAATAAATATGTATGTAGGTGTAGGTAGAGCATAAGGATCACATTAAGAATTAAATATGGTTAAGACATGCTCTAGCATCCCTAAAATTAGCTATCTCCTCTTAAGACGTTTTAGATTCTTGTTCGTGTACTCATGCTTCTAACCTCTGTGCGTCAGATTTTAACCTAAAAAACAGCATTTTATGTCATATCGCTGTACTAGACATACATCAAAGAGAGCTCTACTAATAATACGATACCGTTCAGAAAGTATGAACAGGATTTACTGGACGTTAAATTTATTATTAGAAGTACAGAGTTTATGTTTATGAGAATTATATCTAGTGCTCTAGATAAGTGTCATTCGGTGGTCTCAAGGAAACCACGCCCAGAACAACTGCTTATTGCGAAGGCTTTCACGATAAATGTTACCCGCACTGTTATGTGACTGCTATTTTAGGTTTTATAGACATTCGTGGCGTATTTTTAAAGCGCATTATGTTTGCAATTTATTAGCAGTTAATTTTAAAATAATTCAAGCTCTGTTGATATTGCTAATATCAAATGCCTAACCAATAAAAATGACACCATTTTAAGGTAGCTTTTTTTGGGTTTCGATATTATCATGATATATGGGTTTACACCAAAGATTTAAATCGAAAGATGCGGCGTAATCTCCTCGCGCCATACTAAAAACACACCGAAAATTCTTAACAATGGGTTGGGCGCAGGCGCTCAACCCAACTACAGTTACACGCCAGCTACAGTGAGTGACGGTCGCTTGTTGAGAGCGTCGCTATCGTCACAGTCACGTTTGAAGTAAGGAATGTGTTGTCTGTGTTTAAAAGTGTGTTTAGACAAAGGCATATGTATTTTATACTTATGTCTTTAGTAATGTATGTTGTATTTTGTAACACACTTTCGCTAGTAATGCCGCATCTCTCGATTTAAGTCTTTGGTTTACACGATCACTTTGTTTAAGTATACATTTAAAACGTTCATAATTTTATTATAATTGTAACATTATACTAATGAATATTCAGTTGCGTAATAATAAAACGTTATCCAAAAGAATGTGAAGACGTAACAGACATTTTTTTTAATACACTTTCCTTCCAACCACGTGCTTTGAGTTTGTGTGAGCTCCTTCTGTAACTAACCATTAAAAAAACCATTAGTGTGACGCAATATCCATTTAATGTGTAACATTGATACATTCATTCATACTCGTAACAATGTAATAACTACTTTCATATGTGTGCATGACTTTGATTAATTTGGGCCGATATTAACCTCATTATGTATTTGATTAAACGTATACCAGTTTCTTGTTAGTGAATACAAATTGTTAAGGGAGACTTGGGATGAAAAGTTATTTTAAATTTGTTCTACTAACCGCCTCTTTCTCAAACGGCAAGTAGGCCAAACTGTCATTTAAAGTCACCGGTAACCGGGGATAATGGAACTGATATACCTTAGTTTGAACGGTAAATGCCCCAAACATTAAATAGAAAATAATAATAAAAAATCGGCTATCGAATGATGCAGTAAACCGAGTGCATAATTCAATATAACAGAAAATGATTTCTTTAAAAGTAACTAATCAACACTTTACATGTAGTTTGTGAAAAAGGCCCTAATTCTATCTAATAAATTGTCTATGCGACTCTATGTCGAGAACGGATTGAATGATTTCGATAAATTCTTTATTGTTCGTCTCGACCCCGAGAAGTTTCCTCGTGAATAGTAAGTGTAAGAAAAACAAAAAAAAATTGTTATATGAGAGAAATATGGCGTTATTTGCTGGTTCTGATAATGTACAACTTTTTTTTTTAGTTTTCACCAGTACCTTATTGAACTTAATTATTTAATTTTGAGTATTTATTTTAACATATAAAAACTTAATTTAATTAAGTTAATAAGTTAAGGAAACATTTATTAATTCTGAGGCGATCCAAGTTCGCCGGGTCAGCTAGTAGATATAGGTACCTGCAAAGTATACTTAGAATAAGATTTATATCCACAACTCCAATAATATTCGAATTATCACCAATAAAAACTAGAACATAATATTTTAGTTTTGCAATTTTTAATTTATATATTCTTTGGTTTCGAATTTCAATACAAACGAATCCACAGGGCACAAATAGTGTTATATAATAACCGTTGTATCATTCCCCTTAAGTCTCCCTTTGACTCCAATTTCATGCATCACTTCCTCAATTAATAACAGGAAAGTAGACCGTTTTTCACATCAAAATATTTAATTGCCAAATGATGTAACTACGGATAAGGTGTATCGGAACAACAATTCATTGTTAATTGTTGTTAAATGTTGCAACTTAAGTATTGTTGTGAGATGATGCGCGTGCGGCCGGACCCGCCTATTGACTGTACAATTGTATTCAGCCTATTACGAAATTAATCTAAATTAATAATTTATTATTGTCTTGACTCCGTCCGTCCACCAAAATTTAATATCTCGACGAACCGACGAATCTCAAACAGTGTATATTGCCAGTCTTGTTAGATGCTTATATACGTTTAAATGACGATATTTCAGCTTTATAAATCTATTAGATTTTACCTAATTTTTATTATTAAATTATAAGGTACTTGCTGTTGCACGCGGCAAGTACCTTGTTATGTTAGGGCTGGTTTACACGGGCTTAGTAGGTAAGTGCTTAGTACTTGTCACTAATACTAAGTCCCAATGTGTAAACTGTGAGATTAGTGCATAGTATTAGTGTTTGTGAATGGTGCAAGTGAATAGAAATCGATCCTATTTACTAAGTGACAAGTACTAAGCACTTAGCTACTAAGCCCGTCTAAATCAGCCTTTACTCGCTGATAATATAGCTTCCCAACAGTGAAAGAATTTTCCAAATCGATCCAATAGTTTCGGAGCCTATTCAATATAAACAAACAAACAAACAATTAAATCTTTCCTCTTTATAATTTTAATAAAGATAATTTATGTCAGACATGCTGACATAGTACGTGGATGGCAGGTGGCTTCCATCGCCTATAGCACAAATACGCCACGTGTGCTGCAAGTGCGCTGTCGAACTTAGCAATATTAAAGACTAGCTGGTGCCCGCGACTTCGTCCGCGTTCTCTATAGCCTATAGCCTTCCTCGATAACTGGACTATCCAATACAAAAAGTATTTTGCAATTCGAACCAGTAGTTCCTGAGATTAGCGCGTACAAACAAACTCTTCAGTTTTATATATTGGTATGGTATATAGATAAGAGATTAATTAGAAAAGATATACGAAATGAGCTCTAGCATCCCTTACTCACTGAAACACAATAGCACACAAGCTGTTATTTGACGGTAGTGTTAGTAATGTAGTCGTTAACCATCATACTGTCGTCAGACGTAGCAGTCTGGACGGCATTATGATGGCAAATGACCTTGAAACCCAGTTTGCTACCACCATTAAAATCTTAAACCAACTGATACACAGTACTCGTACTTTTTGTATATAATTGATCAGATTTTTAAGGGAAGACAGTCTATGTGTGTTTTTATTTATTAATCTCATTTAACTTACTTTATATTATGACTTCAACATCTTATCTAATCCCACGTGACTATGCGTTGATATTTTTTTCTTACATTGATATATTCTTTTTTTTTTCAGATGCGCCGGCAGGCTCGGATCTCAGCCGGCGGCGCGCTTGTTGTGCGTACCGCCTCTGCACTACAAGGTGAGAAAAGAAAAAAGACAATTTTACATTGGAAATTATGGCTCGTATTAACCGATAGACCTTTTAAAAATTATAATAAATTCTAATTGTCATTAAGTTTCTCCCGTATCAAAAAGTCATTTTCAACCAAAAGTGGAGTTATTCGTTTTGCGAATTAAAGTCGATACTTTAATATAATATTATAATTTAAGATAAGTTCAAAATTAAGTGCCACTTCAAATAAATAAATTTGTTAAATACTAAATTAGAATACTTCACCAAAAATATTAGGTACTTGGCAAGTCTTTAATTTTGACTTTTGACAAATGTGTTAGAATTAAATTACTAATGCCTTTTTCAATATTTTCATTCCAGTATGGCTGTGGTTACTCATATTTGTATTCCAAAATGAATTTCGAATATCGAGGTCCATTCAACCTGGAGTAAGTATAGTTTTTTTTTTATAAAATTTAACTATTTTTTATACCTGGTCCGATGTCCACGGATATAAAGATGAATCATGAAATAAAAGTATACATACGCATATTCCATTATATACCTATTGTAGTTATTGTGAAAATAAAAAAATTATAGTATTATAATTCTGTGAGTAAGCAGCGAATGCCAGAGTGCATAATGCTTCTTATTCTTTATCCACCCTAAATTTTCTCCTCATGCGACGGTAGCCAACATCTACCTAAAGTAAACCGTCTCCTGCCTGGCAAACTTGGTATAAAAACTATCAAGCCAACTTATATTATTTTAAATATATATTTAAAACATTTTCAGTACCTGGACTTTGACAATCTTCCGGAGACAAATTTCACTTGTGCTGGAAAGGTCATCGGTGGCTATTACGCAGACTTGGAGACCTCCTGCCAGATGTTCCATGTTTGCACTGTGGGCCAACAAGACGAGCCCATGGACATCAAGTTCCTGTGTCTAAACGGCACCGTCTTCGATCAGGTACGAATATTCTTGTTATAATCTAATCTTATATTGTTCTATTTCGCGTCCAGTTTAGTATTAATTTTATTATTTGTGTTCTTTTTAATTATTTTGGGTTGGATTCCATTATGGGGAAATTTTGAGTAAAGTAATTTTCTACAACTAATCACATTCGGGGTTTAGAGGGGAGTGTATTTTTTAGTATATTTTAATCTTTTATTAAACTATTTTAGTCTAATATTTAATTTCCCAATATTAATTTTCGAATTTGATTATTTTCTATAAGGCTGTTTAGAAAAAAGGAGTTTGTCAATGAATAGCCTACAGATTTCAATGAAAACCCTACAGCTCATACCTTCTACTTTCTAGCGTGGTATATAAAAGTAGATAGGATTTAAAATAGTCCAAGCAATTTCTAAAACAACTTTTCTGCAAATTACAGGAGACACGAGTCTGCGAAAGAGTAGATGAAGTTGATTGTACTAAGTCTGAAAAATTCTACAGTTTAAATTTAGAGTTATACGGCAGTACTGCGCCGCCTATAATACAACCAGAACAGATAAAACCTCAAACACAACCGACACAGCAGTCGCATCAACAGACTAAGACTAGCGACGAAGAAACAGATCCTAATATAAACGATTCCTCAACGTCATCTGTGGACAAAACAAACAGTCATGTAACTGAAATTATCGATTCTACCGACGATCCAGTAGATACAAAGAAACAAGATCCTCACCATCAAGAAAGTGTTCCTACACATTCTACAGCAACAGGAATTGAAGATATTATTGATGGTAATTTTTAAAAAAATATTTAGTCTAGTAATCTAAATGAAAATGTTTTGTTGATATATCTACTGATATCCTTTATATAAGGGTCGTCAGTCAGGCTAACGGTCTACTTGATGGTAGGTGCCTATAACAAGCAACGCCACAGGTGCAACAAATGCGCTGCCGAACTTAGTACGATCATGAATCAAGATAAGGGATTAGGAAGGGAATGAACCTGAGTATCCCTTACCAACTCAACGAATTCAACGTTTGTAAAATATTATAATATAATACTTGATAATATGTGTATTAAAAACCCTAAAAAATTTTACCCATTGAAACATTACTGTCAGTGTTAGTATTGCGTTTCTATAGTAATAATAAATTATTATACTAAAAGATATTATTTATTTTTCAGATAATCAGGAAGGGGAGGATGTGGATGAGAACGCTGATTACGAGGAAGATTACACGCATTTACCGACAACAACGACAACACAAGCTCCTGTTCCAACGACGAAAAGTTCCACTAAACCACCACCTACCACTACAACTGTACCTCAAGATTCGTCGCCGCACCAACCGTCGCAAATCCCTCATTTTATTTCTACTCCTTCTCCGACTCTATCATCTTTGTCCCCACCTATTCATTCCTCATCTATATCATCGTCACCTTCAGCTCCAACATTAGATCCTTCTCTACTATCACCTCAAGAATTTATTTATCGTCATCGCGGTCCAGGATCTGAAGCCATATCTTTTCAAAGGCAAAGTTTGCGTCCTGCAGACGGTGTGTTTATTACACATGCTCCACCGCAACAATTCGACCATTTCCAATATGAATCTTCACGCACTCAACCACGACCATCAGCACCAAGACCTGCCCCGTTTGTGCAGAGACCTCAACCTTTTCGGCCGACAACATTAGATCCTCGGAATCAGTTGCTACGCCCTGCGCCTACCCTTCTACCAGCCGAGAAACAAGAAAATCCTCAAAATAACAAACATCCATTCCCTCCGTCTCTTGCGTCACGTCCCTTGCCATTCGATCCTTATTATTACGATCGTAAAAGAAGCGACGACTCTGCGCGGGAAAACGAATCGAGCCTTGCAGCGCGGTCTGTTGCTCCTCCAACTGTTACCGAAAGACCTCCGACCAAATTAAAAAGTCCGCCCCGTGTCATTGTCACTGCAAGTGCTTCAGTGAGTGACAGCAATGGTAAAAGACTAAATTACACTGTCGGCAATGTAGTCAGCGCCGTAAAGCCGATCGTTCCAATAAATTACGACGACTACAAAGAATCCGATCTAATATTTGATCCATTTTTTCTCGATGTGCCAAAACTGCAAAAGCGGCGAAAGACTAGGTCTAGCCGGAATAGACGAGTTTTCACTGTACCAGCTACAGCTACCGTATCATTAGATATAGTGAAGGAGAAAACGACCGTCTCATCGCCTGTCACTTCACGTGCGACAACAACCGAAAGGTCTTCTACGACGGCTCCAACAACGACCACGACAGCCGCTTGGAATCCGAACGATTACGTAGATGACAATTACGAGCCTCACGCTTATGTGCCACCTGTGCCTCCGCTGGCTGTACTTGTGCCACACAAGTTTAGTAAGGAAGAGAGGCATCATAAAAGTCGTGTAGCGCAGACAACCTCTAGTCAAAGCGTGGGCTCGGACACGTCGCCGGTCGCAACCTCGCAACCACCATCGCCGCGCCCTTTGGAAGCGCCCGCCTGCGCCACATCGCGCTCCACTGACTGTCGGACTCGTGCCTAACCTATTTAGCTCACTTTAAACATAAGTAGTGCATATTTAGATAGGTAGTGAATTTTTAACAATTTCAAAATTGGAAATGAATCAGCGCACTTCGCATAAAATGTTATCAAAAACAAACAAAGAAAGCGAGTGATTTTTAGCAAATTTTTATGCTAAAACAGGGTTAATTCATTACTTGCTTTGCGGTATGTTATGATTAATAAATATATTTATAGATGAATATTGTAAATATGTATTACAAATATATTTTCTGCTATAAAGTTTTTTTTAAGTGTAAAACGATGATGTAAATAAATACATAAGTGACGAAAATTATGTTGTATGTTTTATTTCTATTGGCTTTATCATGATTACTAAGATTTATTGTATTATAATTATAGATAACTGGTGAGGCCAAAAAGCTTTAAAAAATTAGCTAGGTCACGCGAAAAGTAAAGCACAACAAAGAACACCATGATCTGAAAAACTAGTAAAAGTCTAAAACTAAATACACTAATGTTATGAAGAAGTGAAATCTGTATGTTTGTTTGTATGTAGGCGGTAATCTTCGAAACTATTCATCAGAAAAAAAGTCACCAATAGTTACAATAGGTACATAAAAAAACTTTAACATAAAAAAAATAGAATTTCAGGATAGACGGCTAAATATTCAACGAGGGCGAAGCCACGGCCACCAGCTATCTAAAGATAAAAATCCAACGCTTGGCAAAAGTATATACTTAATGTTAGGTGTTAGGCGTTATATATCTCTTATTTTTACCCCAAACGAAGTCGCGGTCACTAATAATATTGTCGTTTGATAACGTAAAGCGTCATGTTGTCACGTGACTAGTTTTATAAAACTGCTTATCGGAAAAAAGTTTTTAATGTTTCATCTCTCGTTTGTTATGGACGCAGATCTGCGTTAAGTGACAGTCTGTCGTTTCACTCGATTTTTAATATTATGCGTATATAAATAGGGTTTAAAATTGAACAAACATAATGCCAAATAAATACGCAATCTAGAAACGCAACAAATAAGGAGTTGCATATAATTGACATTGTCAATTTTCATAACATCAAAAGCACGACACAACCTTATAGATTTTAAAATATTTCCTAAAATCATTGTTTCTATATAATTTCCAGTACTTTTTAATTTTAACTTTACATTATTTACTTAAAATGTCGAGCACTAGCATTATTATGAACGTAAAAGAAATGATTGACAAAGCGTTTGGGGGTTCTAAAGTAAGTACGAAGTGAATACAAAACTGTTCATGAAATTTATCTAGCCTTTGTAGAATAACCTATATATTGTTATAGCAGAAGAGTTACTTATTTACGTGTTCCACTAGTGAAATCACAAAAATATATTTTAAGCATTTTTTGCTATAATTTTTTTGTATACAATTATATTACAGTATAGTAGGGTTGGCTATACATACGCGGTCCAAACTTTTTGGGCATTTATAGGCTTAATCAGTTAGGAATGGATGTTAGTTTTATAAAAATATAGTTTTTATGAAACGGACATTCATTCACAAATAATTTTATAAAGATTTTAAAATATAACCTTAATTTGTTTACAATACAAATGAATATGTACATACCAGTAGTATAGAAGGCTTATAAAGTGTTTGGCAGCGAGATTATTTAGCAATAGATGTTAGTTTTAAAAAATATAGTTTTATAGTGCGAAAATTCATTCACAATTAATTTTATAAAATTTTTAAAACGAATCCTGAAATTGTTTATTATTTATAATATATCAGAAATAGAGTAAGAAATAGTGTTTATTCATTTAATATTAGTACTCTGTATCATCATTCAGTTCTGTTTCTTTGACATAACTACTTTTAATATATTTATATAGTTTTTATTCACTTAATATTAGTACATACTTTGTTGTAGTAGAACGATTGTGCGCTTATTACAAAATGTGTTACAAGACTTATTTGCACTGGAAACAAATAGGTTAGGTTAGGTTCCGGAATGTTATGAAAATGCGAGCGGAGCGCAGCGGAGCGAGCTCATCCGATTACAAAATGTGTTACAATACTTTGCATTGCAGAAAATAGGTTAGATTGGGTACTGGAATACTGGTTGTAGCAGAAGAATTGTGCGTTTATTACAAAATGTGTTACAAGACTTATTTGCCTTCCCAGTATTTCCAGCCCGGAATACTGGTTGTAGTAGAACGATTGATATAAATAGGTTAAGATTCGTAATGTTGACTTTGTGGTTTGTTTCATTGGCTCTGTGGTTCGTTTCATTGGCTCTGTGGTTCATTTCATTGGTTGTGTGGTTGAAGATTAAACTGTAAACATGTACGTAAAAAGATTCGATAAAATTAAAAAAACATTTCTAAACAGTGAAAAATTATTGTGTTGTACTGAAAACGTGCGTTGTAGTGATGTTTTTAAGTGATACTGATGCTGATAGTTCAAACAAACCTGGTGTAAATACTTTATTTGTATTGTAAATAAATTAAGGTTATGTTTTAAAATCTTTATAAAATTAATTGTGAATGAATTTCCGTTTCATAAAAACTATATTTTTATAAAACTAACATTCATTCATAACTGATTAAGTCTATAAATACCCAAAAAGGTTGGACCTCGTATCAATAGTGCACCCATCTATAGGTGAAAGGTGAAATCAGTTCGGTAGTTTTTGAGGTTATTCTAGCTTCGTAGCTATATACACACGTAGTACATAATATAGGGTAGCACCCCATTGTCCTTTCTAAATCCCTTGTGCTTAGTGCTGCTATGGTCGGTAAAGCACTTGCAACAACGGTAGCCACCCACTTACCATCAAGTGGACCATCCGTTGATAAAGTAGGTGCACATTGCTTTATTGTAGTAAACGCAAACTGTTAACTAGAAAATATAGGAAAGATGAAAAATCATTTGAGACTAATTTTTTTTAATATTATTAAATCTTTTAGGAAAACATCGTACATTTCAAATATATACAGGCAGTATTACTTATTTTGGCAAAGCAACTAAGAGTACTTGAACGCCGTGTCGCTATAGAAGTACTAGGCATGGAGGTGACTTCCAGCGAAAGTATTATAGTGACTGAGTATAAAATTGTTACAAGAAAAAGACCAAAATTAAACGAAGAAGATAAAGCAGCTGTCACCGCTGCGATGTCGAGAGGGGAAGTTCCATCGCTATCTGATAAAAGCGGCATGACAAAGTCAAAGCTAACAGATAGGTCTTCAATAAAACCATCTGATCCAAGCAGCACTCGTTTTAGAAAGGTAAACGTTTTCTTCATTTTTAATATATCATGATCTTAGAACGTTTTCTCATCCAATCTCTACAACAGGGTTTTCCAAATAAACTGGAAAGGCATTCAGAAGAAAGGGAAAAAGTAATACGGATTATCAATCAGGTGAACCAACTTCGTGAAAAACATAAAATTGTTTTCTTTTTATTTTTGTTTTCAGTCTTCTTTTACAGTATCAACTGCATCGTGAGCTGCTTTATTTTATATTATTTTATTATATTACCCATGTTGTTTCTATCAGGTAAGTTTTTGACCTGTTAATACCTACACATGAAATTTTCTAATTCTTCTGCGTAATCTAATCTTCTTTCATCATTTTCTACGACAAAAACTCTTCGTTATAAACTTTTAGACAAATAAATTATTTGTGTTTTGTATAATTTATTAATTTCCAGAGATCCGATTCGAGAAGCTTATCAGATCTTACTCCTACACCGATGGCATCAGCTGAAAGTTTTGGTAATTTTTCTTACTTGAGTTTATAAAAAAAAGTTTAATAAACAATGTTTTCTATGTTTACATTCGATTGGTTTTTTTTTTTCAGAGACACATGAAAAAATATTACTTGGTACGATATCACACATATAGGTATATGCATATTAACTCTATTAACTTAACTAATTGATTTTGACTAATTGCATTATTATTTTGTGTTACATGATTTTAGTGGAAAGAGGATCTGCTCACAAAAGTAAGTTTAAAATTCCTTAACAGTTACACTTGCACTTTTCTGAAGATTATTAAAATCTCTGATGTAACAATTTAGGTCGTCCTCGATCACCGAGGCTATCAGTGGTGACTGTAGAAGAATTTGAAAAATTATCGAAAATTGTAGACGCCATTCAGAAAAAGCTGAGACCCATTCCCTCAGCGGGATTTCCAGAAAATGAACAGCTGCTCGAAGAACTTCACAAAGGAGCTTCGTTGACGGACGCCATGGCTGCATTACAACTATCTGCGCGATTAGAAGCCGCAGAAAAAACTCTTCAAAAATTGATATCCTTAATAACAGATGTTGCTAAATTTAATGGTATAGATCTAGATGCAATGCAAAAGGTATAGTACAGGATCACATGTCAGCAATAGTTATTATATCCGACAGTAAATTCACATTTTTCACGTTCTTTTCGTAGTTAACAGAATGAAATAGATCTTAATTATTTTAATGATTTCAGACCACTTACTATAAAATGTACGTTTAATACATAATACAGAAGGTCTCGGTGTCCTTCTTATTGTATAAATCATCCCAAAAATCTAAAATATTTCAAATAATTAAATAAAAGTTTAATTATTGAAGTTACTTGAACTATCTGAGTATGTCATAAATTTAAAATAATCTTAATTAGGACCAAAACCTCTACTTAATTTTTAATATCACTTTTGTTTTTATTTTATTTTTCATTTGAAATATTACTTATATAAAAATATTCAATATAAAAATATTAGGTAAGTATATAAAGTGTATGTTGGTTTTGGCGCCGAATAAGTTTAATGGAGCTCCATATTTGTCTTAAAATACTTGTTCAAGTTGCATTGAAATGGGACGTAATATAAAAAAGTTACAATTTTTTTTATCGAAATACGGAGTAACGCCGTATTTCAATATACCATATATCTTATAGAAAAAACAAAAAAAAAATCAAGAAGATGTAAAAGTTATTAAAGCACCAAAAGATACCCTGTCCAAGGTAGAGCAACTAGGAGTAGAAGAAGAAACGGAAGAAGAAATGAAAAAATATATAACACAAGACGAATTAAAGTAAGTTTTCGCGAAAGAAAACAGTTTCAACTAACATATACTTAATTATATTTTTTTAAATGAACACATATTTTAAATTGACTACCTACATTTTCAGAGACGCCATTCGTGAATTCTCTGAAGATATAATGAAAAAACTACAAACTTTAACTTCTAAAAGTACTGCAACTGCTAATAGCGCCTTACAGACTGCGAATAAACTTGGCTAGTATTATTTATTTTGTTTTCTAAGTAATATTTTAAAGATTTTTCAAAATAATTTAAAAAATGGTAAGTATGATCTATTCTTTTTTCATTGATCAAAAAGGTAAACAAACAATTCACGATATAGAACTAAACAAACAATACGAACAAATTCTAAATGAGTTAATCACTGAGTCAACTCTCTTTGATAATGCCTAATGTACAAATTTCATCTTTAAAACAGTCCAGTGACCATGGCGACGCTATATTTGTTTACGTTTTTGATCAATAGAAAAAGAATAGATCATAGGTATACTTACTTCATAACATTTATGCGATTCTATTACAGAAAACAAACTGGTGATGTCAATAAATTTAGGCGATCGTATGTCTAGTTTAGAATCGCAAGTGGCTGCATATGCGGACCAAGTAAACGTTCTTGACACTGGATTGTCAGCACAGGTATTATTAGAATTACGTTATACATTTTTTACCTCGTGTAGTACAGGAATAGATAAATATTTTTGGATGGATTTTGATCGCCTCCGGTGAACACTTCAGCTAATAGTTTATATTTTATCTCAATTGTGTAGATGACATCTTATCAAGAACAACTAACTCAAATGCAATGTGATTTAGAAGTTGGAATTGATGCAATGAACGAAGCATTAGCGAACAGAGGGGGCAATGAAGAAGGTGATTTTTTTTTCTGCTATACTAATGAAGGTTTTATGCACTCTTTAAATTAATTTTTAAATATTTGCAGCGGTGCTCGAATTAAATTCACACTTTACAAGTCTTCAAATGGACATTGAAAACACTTTGGTTAGGCAAAAAGAACTTAAAAATTTGTACAAACAGTCTAAATTGGATGTGGATGTTAGTAATAGTAACTTATTATATTTACTTTACTTATTTTGTTTCTACATTTGATTGAAGTCAAGCTATTGCCATATTTTTTCTTGTAATTAGCCATTATAATACTACTTTAATTTGTCTCACTTTTAATTGTACTTAGGTACTTTAAATATATGTGTATGTCTGTTACAATATTACAACGATTAAGTACTCTCTGAATCTATTTTGATAAAATTTTATTACTTAGTATTACAATGATTTAAATGGGGGTGAATTCCCATAAAAAGCTAATTAATAACAATAAGTTAACAGTGGGGGATCGAGAGCTACTTCTGACCGACCAATTTGCAGCAGTGGATGTGCTACGGTTAATATAATATGGTGATAACAATGAAGTCAATAATGACAATAGCGTTCATAAGTTTTCATAAAAAAAATTACTTACGACTTCTTGTCATTTATATTAACTAACTTAACTACTATATACTATGTATTTTTTTTATAGTGATAATTATCACTAGGTATACTTCTCAGATCTTGAAGAACCAAATTGAATTATTACGAGGGATCAAGTCCGATCGCGAGGAAGTGGAAGACGCACTTCGTAGTAAGGCCGGTATAGCTGATCTGAACGGACTTGTGTCTGTTCAACAATTTGACGCTGTGCGAGGTGATTTTGAAAAGCGTATTGCTCGTTCTTACGACAAATTCAACAACCAGGAAACTGTATGGCAGGTTTGTCAATTAAATGTTGGTATGTATTTGAATTTAAAGTAAGTATCTTACTAATTAATAACTTAATTAATATATCCGACAGTAAATGTATGTTGTGCTTGCATCAACTTTATTATTTATGTAACTAGCTTTTGCGCGCAACTTCGTCCGCGTCCCTTTTTCTTAGGTGTTCATCAATCTCTGTTTCATTTATTCGGTTTTTATGGCTCATATATATTTGTGAGGAGCTGAATTTTTACTTTTATTTTTAGGTGAGCTCTCGCCTTTTTTTCTCAATGTAAAGTACCCTATGTCCTTTTCTGTATCTCTGATAACGTGTAGGTATGCGAAATTTCTCGATGATCGGTTTAGTAGTTAAGGCGTGAAATCGTAACCAACAAATAAACTCACTTTCGCATTAATAAGATCACTAGCTGTTGCACGCGACGTCACCCGCGTAACTTTCTAAAATATAACCTATGTTACTCGTTGATAGTGTAGTTTTCAATTATTTTTAAAATCGGTCCAGTAGCTTTTGAGTTTATTCTTTATAAATATACAAAAATACTAATACAAAAATACTTTTCTCTTTATAATATTAGTATAGATTGAGGAATTTATTAATCAATAACGTCCAAATACACATATCCAATTGTTCTAGTTAATTGTTCTTTTTTTATTTGGTTTAATTTAAAAAATATATTCATATTACAGAAAGCCATAGACGATCTTATAAGAGAGATCAATGACAAGGCGGACTGGGTCCAATTAGAATCCTTACGTTTGGATATAAATAAACATGTTAACAATCTTAACGAAAAACTAAATGAGATGTTCAAGATTGTTGGTGAACCACGCGCTGCTGCGTTAACCAGAAAAATACATAGAGATGCCGCTTGTCTTTCGTGCTCAACACCAGCGCATATGATGTTGGAGGAACCTACTGCAATGTCTGAATCACCAGCTTTCCCTGCAAGTGACTTGAGAGATTCACCCTCTGGTACAGAGTTTGGAAATAAGCCGAGGGAGGACGGAGATCATACAGGAGTAATGTGTTACCCGGGATATCCTATACCGCACGAAAGAGATCCGAGGTACCGTGAACCTTAATTACAGAGTTTCATTCCTTTTTTACGCACTCTTTTGCCATAATTTATAATAGAGAATTATATACACGGTAGTTATAGTGTTAACTGAAAAACATGTTTACAGAGCACACCTATGCCAACGATATTGTGGAGGTTCACATACACGTGTCCAGTCTGGCCTAGTTCGAGCACCACTTGGTTTGATAATAACTAGTGTAGACAGACCAGTTACTACGGAGCTTGGCTCTGATGGAAGAGTAAGCATTCAACTTCTTGGCAAAAATTTATAAAAAAAAATGTTTAAACTTAATTTAGCCAAAATTTTATAGAAAATGTAAATTTTATTTGAGTTGAATAAAGCTGCAGCATCAAAAGTCAAAAATATTTTTGATAATTAATTTTTTCTTCACTTAATTTTCGCTTCTAAAATATACTAATAGCGCACTTTTATTGCATCTAGCCTTATCTTGTGGATGGAGGATTGACGCCTTGCTTGCAATGTAACCCTAATGTAGCAAAGTTCAGTGGATACAAATCCAACGTGGATACATTTAAGGAAAATATTGAAGGTAAATTAACGGTTCTATATACTGATAACCAGGTGATAATACATAGCTTACCACCTACAGGTTGTTTTACAATTTTGCGCATACGTATGGGGTTTTATCATTTTGCGAATAGTTTCGTTTTACACGTTTTGCTATTAGTACTTTAATTTTTTCGTGTAGACGTACGATATTTCCAATAGCCTTGTAAGACCACAACGCGCGTCGACAGCGCCTGAAAAACAGTCGTGTGTATGGGCCCTTATACTTATAAGTACTTACAACAAAAGCGAAATTATCATTCAAAATGTCTAAGCGTTAATGCCTATATGGTATCTATATTATACATATTTCATATTTATATTATACATATGTGTAATTGTTATATTATAAAGAAAATGGTCGCGGACCTTTTTGACATACAAACCATCCCTGATTATCCCTCTATCCATAAGTGAAGACAGAATTAAAATCGGTCCAGCCGTTTAGGAGGAGTTCAGTGACATACACACGCACAGAAGAAATATATAGGTATATAAAGATATATATATTTTGTTTGTTTCAATGAAGCTCTTTCTTTTTCGTGTTTGATACTATACATCTGCAATTTTCTATTTAATTTTGTGGAAATATTCCACGAGACTGCTTTTCGTTAAATAATGTCTTTACAGGAAGTAAAACACAAAAAGATGACTCTATAGCTGATCAAGAGCCAACAATTCGTATAATCTCTGCGGTTGATTTGCCTCAAGATGGAACTGAACAAGAGAGAAGTGCTACTGAAACTCCTGCTATGATGTCGTTAAATGAAGAATAAAAGAAGCAATAGAAAATGTTAATTACATAATATTAAATTGAAATAAATCATTTATCAATATATTTTTTTATCGCTGCCGTTCTTATATATTATTCTCTTTGATCCGTTCCATAATTCGATGGAGTAATTTGACAGGTCCTAATTAAATTTTAAAATAATGTTACCAGCGTATTTTCCGTAGTGCTGTAGGTACTATAATATCGGTTTTACTCAAATAGATGATATTTTACGGTAAAAATATTTTTAATTTTGTTTTATTGATTTAATATTCGTATTATTGTTATTTCAAGGTTTGAATTTCGTTCATCATAAAAATAATAATAATCGAAAAAAATTCTGGCTTATAGAACGGACTATGCAAAAAATATAATTGAAACAATTAAATAATAATTAATATTAATTCTAAACTAATTAATGCTCTATAAAGCATTTAAAACCGTAAGTTTTTTAATAGTTCGATTAGGTCACATCACTATTTTTGTATGGTCAAAACCGGCAACCCAGGAAATGTCATAACATCGCAAAATGCTCTATTATGGTTAGGGAGCCCACGATGCTAAATGTGTAGTCACTCAAGCGTCGTGGGGACCTATTGGACTTTGAAGATTGGATGGTAAGAAGAAAAAAAAGTTATATGAAGTTTTTCATTTCAGCGGTGGGGTGAGCGTCTACAGGCGTTCAAAATTTTGTAGGCGCTGTATTTTAAAAAATCCTCCATAATCGTCAGATTAAGTATCAACACGATCAGAAATTTAGGCTGAACCGTCTGTATGAAAATCTCGAGTTGTATTTAAAATTTTACCCCCACCCCTGCCAACCCCACCAACCAAACCGTCAGATTAATACATAATTATCCGTTATCGGAGACACATGGGGTATATACATTGGCAATATCTGACGCGCTCAAGTAAATCCAAAAATCCCCTCTTGGGCTCCCCTACCATTATAAGTTTGATGCGTCATCAAGTTTAACTTTTGATTGATGTGTGTTTAAAATTAAATACCTACCCGATGCCCTTCATGAGAGTACCAAATTTGATAACAAGACTTAAGGCGATACTAAGAGCCAAAACGGGATATTCAGAGGCTAACTCCTCTTTCATAAATCAACATAAATTTCCGAAAAAAATATATGCTTTTTATTGATATTTTATCTATATAAGGTACAAATAATACTGGTCAAACTGTTTAACTACTATGTGAAAAAAAATCTAAATGGAAGTCGTTTTTGGCTGAAAACTTGTATCTTCTTTTAAACGACAAGGAATATTTACATGATTCTTTTTTTTAAATTTTGATATGGATTAGACCTATATACTGTACAATTAATGACCTAATATAATAGTTTTTCAAGTCATTATCCATACTTATCTTATTTTACCTAAACAAAGATTTAGCGGGTCCGTGCGCGGGCGACGGGCGGCAGTGTAGCGCTGAACGTCGTACGGGGAGGTTGTGCGTCTCGTCGCAGCGCCGGCTTCGAATAGTTTTTATCATTGAGCAGGTGATAAACAGATACGACACTGTTTTGAAGTGAAGTTAATAGTTTGTTGTGCAGACATTTTTAATAATTTGGACAGCTATATTATAATATTGTACATATTTTTATATTGTAAATCAATATTTACATATATACAATATAAACAAATTTACGTTTTAAATAAAATCTTTATAAAATTATTTGTAAATGGATTTCCTCACCATAAAAACTATATTTTTACAAAACTTACACATTCCTAACGAATTTAGTCTTCAAATACCCTAAAAGCTTTCCAAATTATTTTAAAGATTTCCCCACAACACACATAGTTTTTCAGGTCTAAGTCACAATAGATCGTGGAATAGGCCTACCGGGGAAACCACGTAAAAAAAACGCGCTAAATACACACTACCTCACTGGTGGCGTGGAAACATGTGCATATTATGAATATGGATGAACAAAAACTTTGTAAGCAAAGATCACAATAAATGAATTTCAATTTCTAATTTGTGTTTTCATATTTAGTATTAAAATAAGCTTTTTTGATAAATTTATTACATACCTATATATTTTTTATATTTTACGCTATATCCCCGCTGATTAAGAACCGATTTTTATCATTTATTTTGTTAAAATGTTAATCTCGACAACTCCCTTAAAAAGAACTCCCTGAGAATTATTCAATTTTACTTCTAATTTTTAATATCCAATATAAAATTAACATGGAATCCATAATTATGTTTTTTGATAAAACCGTAAATATTAGCTGTCTATTTACACGCCATATGATATAAAACTAGAATTGTAAATAAAATATACTATTAAAATATATAAATAAATAAAAGTTAACCATTTTTTTGCTAACGCACCTCAAAAATGCTTTGTGAAGTTAGGCATAATATGTTCAATATCAAATGTTACCACTCTACTTTATTTATTCTTTGACTCGTTTCACGCGATCTCTAAGTACGGGTGGTGCGGGGGCTACATCTTAGCTCCGCCTATTCGCGCAAAATCCATCGGCTCTTAGAATCACCTTAAGAATTTAAGGTAGTCGACCAGGGCCCGACTTATTTTTCAACACTATATATGAACATCTAAATACTAAAAGGGCACATGTGGGGCACATGTCACATTTTTACGCGAAATACTTTTTGCATCTTTGTCGCTTGGCAACACCTATTTACATGTTTTTGCTAATACGGCACTTGTCTGTGCTATATGCATTTTTAACATTTTGGTTTTCAAAAATATTTTTCTCCTGTAATATTTTTACGTTGAGAATAATGGGTGACATGTCCCCTTTTAGTATTTAGTCTATACTTTCTCTATGGTATTTAGACATTCATATGTTTCTATGGTTTCTTGTGTATGAACTGTATGCACACAGATCACTATATACTCATAAGGCTATGCTGTGGTTGCACACAGAGTACTTTCTTATAATATATGTGTTCTGTGCTGCTGCAGCCTGTGTTTGCGTGTGCGTGCGTGGCGTGCGTGTGCGTGGCGTGCGTGTTGTAGCAGTGCTTCCACTTTTAGGGATTTTGCTCTGTTTTAGGGCGAAATTACACATTTTAAGTATGACTTAGGGCTGTTTTATATTTTTTAGGGATTTAAGGTATTTTGGGGTAAAATCAAATATAAAGGTGGCATTACTATTTTAACATAAATATCAACGTTTGTCTGGATATCTGCTGACTGCATATCTGATAAATTCAGCTAAAAAATTAAAATCCAGAGCTTCATCTTCAGCATCAGCGTTATATTCTTCACCTTCTACTTCTCATGATTAATTGCTTACTGCAAGTGGCAACACTGTAATGTTGTCCCGTTATAACTATTATGTTGATATAAAAGGGACGACACTAAAGTATTGCCACTTTTCAATTATTCATCTATTTTGCCAAGCTATACTATCTGATTTTATTATAAAACACTATTATCTAAGACGTAAAGTATCATTTTATCAAAATAAATAACAAAAGATAAAGTCTCTTTTATTTCTAATTCTTTAAATTTTTCGCCCTAAATCAAGGATTTTCGGAGACTAATTTAAGGTATTTAAGGCAATTTTCGAAAAATTCTAGGGAAAAACCAGAAGATGATAGTGGAAACACTGGTGTGTAGTGTAGTTGTGTGTGTGCGTGTGTGTACGTACGTAGGCGTGCTGCGAGCAGTGCGTGGCTGCGTGGAGGGTTTATTTATGATTACGTACGTCAGTTTGTTTTACGAAAATTTTACAAAAGTTATTTTGTTTGTCATTTAATTAATCTCATAATGTTATATTATAAGAAAACTTTTTTGTCACATTAGCGTCAAAAAATAATAAACAAAACCATATCTTACTCTCATCAATTGCCTATTTCATAAAACAAACTTAACCTAAAAGTTGTGAAAGATAACTACTAAAAATGCACAAAACAATGGAATTTCAAGCGGTTGTTCTTGCGGCTGGTAGAGGTTCTAGAATGCCTGATGTTGGTGGGACAGTCACCAAATGTCTACTACCGGTTGGTCCATACCCTGCGCTATGGTATTCCTTGAATATGCTAGAAAAAGCAGGATTCGAAGGTAAGTTTTCCAAACATTGTTTAATTGTTATTGCTTTTATAGACATTTAAAAATTATAAATGTATTCCCTTCATTTAAACTATAAAGTTACAAAACTTACAAATATATTCCCTTTATAATATCTATATGTTTCTGGGTTTATTATTTGATTGAGTTTAAGTTGACAAAGCTTGCTTATCATAAGATCACATTTACACAATAAACAAATTACTGTGTAATATTCACACAACAAAACAAAATTGCCCATTTTTGGAAACAAACCATCATCAAATAACAGCATGTGTGCTGTTATGTTTCATGAGTGCATGAATGATGCCAGAGCCCATTTCCTTGTCCCGTATCTATAATCCTACTACGATTCGCAGCATATTTGTACCTGTGGCATTGTTTGCGTTATAAGTCTTGAGTTTAGACAGTGCATTAGAGGAGAGGCTCAGTACCCTTCAATAAAACATCAAAGTTAGTTATCATCAAAGACATTTATTTTTATTGGTCAATTTATGTACTACTAGCTGGTGCCTGCGACTTTGCCCGCATAACTTTGTAAATTATATACAAAACCTTCCTCAAGAACCACTCTATCCATTGATGAAAACAGCATGAAGATTGGTGCACTAGTTTTTGAGTTTATCTAGAACAGACAGACGTGGCACAGGACTTTGTTTTATAATTTATGTAATGATGTATGATTATTATTTATCTGTGAGTGTAGTTAACCTACCCTTTTTTTTAATTTCAGAGACCATGCTCGTCGTTCTAGATGAAGACAAATCACAAA
Organism: Synanthedon formicaeformis; assembly: GCA_945859745.1. Classification (NCBI taxonomy): domain Eukaryota; kingdom Metazoa; phylum Arthropoda; class Insecta; order Lepidoptera; family Sesiidae; genus Synanthedon; species Synanthedon formicaeformis. Next base: position 9,323,153 of record OX243959.1, on the reverse strand, counting down.
TAGTTAGTGCATTAGAAAAGTGTCCATTGAAAATTAAATTTGAAATTATAGTTATTCCGTCAGAGGAGGACTGGGGTACTGCTAATTCTCTAAAACATATAAGTACAAGAATATTCACAGATGTCTTAGTAATATCTGGAGATATCATCACTACAGTTGATCTGGAAGAAGTGCTTAACCTCTACCGTGAACATGATGCTGCTATCACCACTTTATTCTTTAACAATGGTCCTGAAGAGTGGATAGAACTTCCAGGTCCAAAGAGCAAGTCTAAACCTGACAGAGACCTAGTTTGTGTTGATAAAGAGACGCAAAGATTAGTTTTTCTAGCGAGTGCTAGCGATTTTGAGAAGAATGTTACAATACCCAGAATTCTCGTTAAGAAATTTGGCTCAATATCTATGTACAGCAGACTTTTAGACGCGCACATGTATGTAATGAAGAAATGGGTCATCGACTATCTTGTGGAGGTAGACAAATTTACATCTGTGAAAGGTGAATTAATTCCATTCATTGTTAAAAAGCAACTTTCTAGGCCAAAGGATTTGGAAAATAAAGGAATGTCTGAAAAGAATATGGACACTAACAAGGATATATTTGATTTTGCTGTAGAAACTGGCTATGAGAAAATGATTAGAGAATTGTCTTCATACAATGACCACAGATTGGGAACGAAAGGAGTTTACTATAATGATTTAGTTAGGTGCTACGCATACATACCAAGCACGGAAGTGTTTGGGATTAGGGTGAACACACTCTCTTCTTTCTATTTGTCTAATAATAAGGTGAGACATAAAAACTATCTATTCGAAATTTGACTCATGGCGCCTGTTTCACAAATGTCAAGTAGGCCAGGCCAAACCGTCACTTAAAGTCACCTGTCACCGGGAGTAATTTAGCTGATATACCTTTGTTTGTACGCTAAACGTCCCAAACATTAAATAGAAAATAATAATAAAAAATCGGCTATCGAATGATGCAGTAAACCGAGTGCATAATTCAATAAAACAGAAAATGATTTCTGTAAGCGTTGATTAGTATCAACGCTTTACTTGTAGTTTGTGAAAGAGGCCCTTATACATTTAATTTTTAAGTATATTAATCTCTTCTCAGTTTCACATAAACAAGAGTCTACATAAGAGAGTAATGGTCTTCTGTAAGGGAGTGGTAACTGCCACTACTGTATACTGAAAGTACTTTGTACTATTATTATAAAGAGAAAGGATTTATATTTTTGTTTGTAATGAATAAATTAAAAAACTCGCCCATAGAAAGCTACATTTCAGCGAGTAACATAGGCTATAATTTAAAAAGCTACACGGACAAAGTCGCATGCAACAGCTAGTGTTGCACATTGAAGAAATGTTGACTATAATGTTTCTTTACAATGTTCAATATCTAAAAAAATTACTATTTCAGATTTTGTCAAAATGGGAAGAATTGACGGGTTCACCGTTGACTGAAAGATTTCATCCAACAAGTGAAGTGAAAACGAAACAAATTGATGAATTTAGCACGGTCGGAGAAAAAAGTCGTATTAGTGAAAAGACTTCAATAAAGCAGTCCTTTATTGGCGCCCACTGCACCATTGAAAATAAAGTTAGATTGACAAATTGTATATTGATGAATAATGTCACTATTAAAGAAGGGTAAGTATTTATTATTTAAATAAACCAATATTAAGATGCGTGTACCCAATATTTGATAAATTCTTGTTAATAAGGAGTACTGAAATTACCTAATGGATGATTTTTTGTAAAATTGCTTTGAATTTAATTAAAAAATCGGCTGCAAGTTTTTATGTAGACATTAATAGGATTTTTTTCAACAGGTGTGTACTCCAAGACTGTGTGGTGTATACTGGAGCGACTATCGACACAGGTTGCTCACTTCAGCATTGTCTCGTGGGTCCACATCACGTTTTGTCGGCCTCTACTAAAGGAAACCATCAGCTTTTTGCGGAGACCACAGACAATATGATAACACTTGGATGATTGTGACTTCTTTATCTCAATTCATTAGAATAATAAGAATAATAAATGAAATACCTATTTATTCTGAATTTTTTTACAAATTCTTTTATTTAATATACATACTATGAATTTTCTAATTCATGAAAGTCAATTCTTCGAATGTTTTTTCTTCTCTTGCTGCTTTGCCGCTTTCTTCTTCATGATCTGTATTCTTTTATCAGCAGTTATAATATTAATGTTAGGTGTAATGACTTTAGAAGAACTGCTGCCCGAAGAGATTTTAATTGGTGTCGTAGACCCTGAAATTCTAGTTGGTGACTTTGATGATGATGATAATTTTGTGAAAGTGGGCACCACTCCTTGAGATGAAAGGCAAGAGGCGCACTGCCATCCCGAACTCATGTCATTTTCACTTATCACCGGCTTGTGACAATCCTGGAAATTAAAAAAAAATTGATTTAAACACCTTAAGTTCCTTTTCTGTGACCTAAAATAAAATGTCGTTCTTTTAACTGAACTAGAAATATATTTGCTTTTTCCATAAAAATTTAACTACACGCTTCACCCGGGTTCAAAATAAAGACTATTCTACCTTTTAAGGTTTTATCAAAATTGGTTCAGTAGTTTAGGAGTTCATTGGCGTCAAACAACGTGACACGTAATTTTTTAAAAGATAAAATTATTTCTATGATAAATATTATTATTATTTATTATTCATATTCTCTGTAAACAAATCACTCTTTATGTTGAGGTTGACAGTATGGATGGTATAGGTAGTTGACATGGTTTGGTCCCATAACTATGCTGATGGTCCTCTTGATGGTAAGTGACAACTGTCGCCTATAACATGAGCAACACCACAGGTGTTACCACAGCAGGTGTAGGGATAAGGAAATGGTCTCTGGCATCCCTTACTCACTCATCGAAATACAACATCATGCATACTGTTATTTCACAGTTTCAGTCCTCTGTAAGGGGGTTGGATATGAACATGTGTAGATGCATTTTAACTATAAAAGGAACCAGTTTTTTTTTAATTCTATTTACCTGATGATATAAAGCATGACAGGCGTCACACTCGACTAAACGATTTCCAGCTTGCACAGCAATCTGTCTACAAACGGCACATGTTAAATCTTCTTCTAACAGATCAAACGCCAACTCCCCATCCATTACGGATCCATCATCGTCCTCCCGTTCGGGAATTTGAATTTGCTGTGGACTCTGTTGAGGCACTGGCACACTTTTCAGACTAGTTGAAGCTTTGTCAGTCTTATGTTTAGATCTAGACTGATTTTCCATCTTCTCTTCAGCCAAATACTTCTTCGGCAGTACATTTCCAAGTGTTTTTGCATTACCGTATGTCTGCCGGATGAGATCGTCAAGGGTTAGCCGCAACTGTTCTGTTGAATCGGCAGCACTCGAGTGTAAATGCTTTAAGCAGAGTTTTATTGCAGGATCAAAGTCAATGGACGACATCGTATTTATATTAAAAACAATTTAGATTTCTTTTACTCGGCTTTTTTAAATGCAGTCAATCAATGAACAGTGGGTAAATACATAGATGAAAAATATAAAATTACCAAATAGTGTGACAATTTATGTTGAATTTGTATTTAATTAACAATATTGTTGCGTGATTTCTGTGATCTTTAATTGTTCCTACATACTATTTAAAATATAAGAAACTGAAAATAAAACTGAACTGAAGTTACACAATACACATTGCAAACAACACACTGCAACACACATTCGTTATATTAATTACATTATCATCATAGACACAGAACCAAGGAGAAAAGAGATAAGGAGCGCAATCTCGGTGTATTAAGTGTCCGTTGAAAAACGATAAATTGATGGCGCTAGTGTAGTTAGTGAGAGTATTTTAAAAAGCGCCCGCCAAAAAATATTAGAACAGGATAGAGAAGTAAAGGAAATAAAAACTTCCGCTCTGTTATTAAATATTAAATAAAAACGAATACCATGTAATCAAACGTCTGAGAAATAATTTAATTTCATTTAATGATCGCATTTCTATCAAATGAGAAAATTGCTTATGAAAAATTCAAAACTAGTCTGTTTTTTAATCTCGGAGACAAAAATGACACATGCAAATGTCAAGTTTGCATATAATGATACCATGAAATGTATGTAATGCATGTCAAATGTAATGTCATTTTTGTCTGAGATTAAAAAACAAACTTTAGTGTAAATATTTGTTTTAACAATTACATTTTTTACCAATTACATCTCTATTCTCCTTGCCATTCATACTCTCCAAACTCTCTCTGTTCACACTAGCGCCATCTATTTATCGCTTTTAGTTGCCACTTTTTCAGTTTAACACCCATGTAAGATGGCGCTCCTTATCTCTATTCTCCTTGCACAGAACATTCTATCCAAGGAGAATAGAGATAAGGAGAGCAATCTCTAAGTATTAAAGTGACCGTCAAAAGACGATAAATTGATGGCGCTAGTGAGGCTAGTGACAGTAAACAATACAACCAAAATTCAACTCGGCGCACTTCTCTCCGTCAACTACTGCTACATTCATTCCATACTCTCCATACTCTCAAACTCTCTCAGTACACACTAGCGCCATCTCAATTTATCGCTTTTAGTTGCCACTTTTTGTTTAACACCCAAGATTGCGCTCCTTATCTCTACCCTCCTTAATTCTATCTATTGATTAATTTGAATTTAAATGTGACATTGACAATATGTGACATACAGATAACTTATATGACACAGCAGGCCAATATTAAATAATTTTATCTGTTTCACGCATCGTTTCACGCAAAGACATTATACCTAAACAAGACTGTGCACTTAGCTGAAAAAAACGAACCGAGCGAGAGGGCCTTAAGAGGGAGTGCGTGTCTGTCTAATGTAACCATGCGATTTAAATTTGTATGGAATCACGTCCTTGTTGAGTCTCTTTTACGGGTTCTTTTTTAAGACTCGAATGACAGACGAGCATACGGTCCGCCTTATGTTAAACGGTTGTCGCAATCTATGTTTTCTCTAATATTTAGCTTACTTAATATTACTCATAAGTACCTATATTTTTTAGTAAGTATATACAGTTTAAGCCAAAATTTTAAAATTAACATCGCAAATGTTTTAGTTGTTTTAGGTTTAGAACACGGACATTTTTTTCTTTTACTTTTTTACCTAAAATCTAAATGAAAATATTCTCATCATAAATCATCATACGTACTTTGTAAAAAATATAAATTAAACAATTAAATAATAATTAATATTAATTCTAAAGTAAGTAATTCATCCTTATCCTTACTAATATTATAAATGTGAATGTGAGTTTGTTTGTTTGTTACTTTTTATGAATAAGACCGTTAATATGTATGTATCCATAGACTTTTATTTATAAATGAGTATAAAAATGCGCTATAAAATTCCTATGTCTAGTGATTTTTCCTTGAAGATTTGAAGATTACCAGCCGTGATTATATGTCCGCAGTTAGCACCTCCTTACCCTTACCAGCTTTACCTACTTTTAGTTACCAGCTTTACGCCGCACTAAACAATGGTGAAACCGTTGCATGTGGACTACAGTACCTAGTACCTAAATCTTTTAAAAAAGATAAAAATATTTCAAAAGGATTCTCAACTAACAGATTTTCTTTAACTGCATTTCTTAAGTGGTTTAAATTACATAGGAAAATACACGTACACAGCTACACGTACACGTACATAGCTTTAAGGCTAGTTTATTTACGTAACACAAAGAGCTAACATTGCCTTTGCCGTGTCACAGGAAATGCACCATTAGTCATGACATGAACATGAATGAGCCTAATTGGATATTGATGAGAGTAATTGCGTTCTTTTCACTTGACCGGGAATTTGCAGACGTGCTTTGGTATTAGGGGCGTAGCTACCGTCGTATCAATTCCTATATACCTAAGTCGGGCTCCCAGTCTATAAGGGGTGCAATGTGTGCAAGCTAAAATTCGTAAAATGTTATCCACAATCTTACTTGAATTTTTAGGCCGTACCATTGGTTTTGTGCCAGTAGGTATTATTAGTAATTCCAGAGCCTAATCCACTCTTTCACTACCCTTGCCTCTCGATCTATAGCTGTTATTAAGGTAATACCTACTTACTTATTTGGCTATTGTTACACAATCTATAAAAAAGTATTGTACAATTTCTGCATAAAGTAATCAATGCAACACACACCTTGTACAAAGCATTGATTGATAACCACTCAGTGTATTAACAAATATTTACGACTGGTTTATTTGGTCATTGCGTGGTCGTGTGGCTCTATAGGTCACTGCATGACTAGAGAAAAAAAATTTAAATGCATTCTCATCTGTTTTTAGAACGATAATCAAAAGCAGTGATATCCTATTGGGTAGAACGTATTGCTGCTGTGCCTTGACATATTCTCTGTCAATGAAATTTAATGTGGGGTTTAAAAATAATCGATAAAAATTGTGCCGATTCCTATGTGTCCAAAAACACTATCCTCAAGAAATGTTTGAAGACATGTATCAATGCCTCCTCGAGCAGATGTCAGGCCCGAATTAAATCAATCCTATATATTGTATGTAGTAATGGGATGAAGTAGGATATATTATATTGTATAATGTGACGGAATACATCTAATCAAATTATTATTAACGAGCAAGTGTAATGAAAAATATTTTATGTTTTAGGTACTTAATGGGCGTAAGGATGTTCGTAGTCCTACGAAGATTTTTATTTTATCTATAAAATAGGCATAATTATCGATCTTTTTCAATATTATAGAGCCTTTTTTTATTTTAAATTTAGTATGGGATTAAGTTTATGTACAGTCGGCCGCAAAAGTCGATTAACACATTTAAAAACATTTTGCACTTTTGAATGTGTTAATCGACTTATGCCGACTGTACCTACTTTATGCTATCTATCTATAAGTAAAATAACATTTATATAGACAGAAAGTGATATTATTGATTTAACTTGTCTGTATAATTACATGATTATGTATAAATAAATAATACTCGTAAAAAACTACGTTAGACTAAAGGCACTTGCAAAACTCTCAAGTACCCTTTGATTATTTAAATATTTAAAAGCGTGTTTACATTCCACTCACATAACAGAACGATAATAAGGTAGGAAGATATTAGGTAATCAAATGTAATTAAAAGATCTCTATAAACGCCACTATTAAAACACGTAGTTTTTTTTACTAAGTAGGTACATTTGACGCTAAAACAAGTTAGTATGTGTACATTGTACAATAGAATATATTATACTGGCTGGTGCCCGCGACTTCTTCCGCGTTCAAAATGTTATATAGCCTAAAGCTTTCCTTGATAAATGGACTATCCGACTTGTTGAGACAAAGCTGTTTGTCTTAATACTTTTACCACTGAACAATAGATGGCGTTATTCTAAATACGGATAATGTATATATTTTTTATTTTTTAGCCTTTTGAAGTCACACTAAACAGCTTAAAGCCTTCCTCGATAAATGGACTATCCAACACAAAAAGAATTTTTCAATTTGTACCAGTAGTTCCGGAGATTAGCGCGTACAACCAATCAATCAAACTCTTCAGCTTTATATATTGGTATAGATTATTTAGACAAATTTTTATAACTATTTGACCAACTAATCTTAATATTTTTTCAGTTTGAAAAAGAATCTCTATAATTAAATATTCCAAAGTGAATTATGAAATTAAACACTTACTTATACCAACATAACTACATTTATGATATACATACATTGTACCTACCTATGTGTATACATAACGTTTGTTATTGTATCTTTGCAATAATGTAGAATTATGCATTAAGATAAATCCATTTATAAATAGCGGACGTAGGTAGGTAACAATCTATACCTATATATATGTATATGTATATACCTAAATATTGTGTATGTTTTTGTATAACGCAAAAACTCGAAAACTTGCCGACGGATTGGCTTGAAATTTTTACACAATATGCAATTCGCTCCAAGGATAGATAACATCTATATTTTGCGTAATAATATAATCTCAATCGCGAGAAAATCGCTTATTTTACTGCTCCATCTGCCGAAAACGAGGAGAACTCACTCGCGAACGAGAACCACTGTTACGTTTAAAGTGGAAGTTAGCCGTTTTTATAGCAGCCGAGTTAATATAAAGATTGAGCCACAGCGAAGCGTGGTCGGATTCAGCTCCTACAATTGTGACTGACTTTTTTATTACTATAACGAGAGGTTGTTTTAAATTTTAATTCGATTTTAAAAGATTATTATGGAAAGAGGGATAAACAGGGAAGATTTTTATATATAAAAATTGCACCTTGGGCGAAGCCGGGGGTTCGCTAGTCTAAAATATTTTTCTCAGAAAATAGTTTTTGCCATTTCAAACCTTTTTTAAATATAGTATGCATTTAAAAAACTTTGTATTTTTATCTAAATTTAAATTTTACTCTAAGAAGTCAAACTAGGGGGACGAAAAGACACTTTTCTGTTAAGTCCTCGCCTTAAGTAGTAGTCTTTTAAAGTTCTGTCTAAAATGTATTACTTTATTAGAAAGTGGAGATTAAAATCAAATGAAATAAGCACACGCATTATGCAATTGATCCACTTGCAAAGATTGGCACAATAATCGTACACTCTGTTGCAACAAATAGATTAAAGTATTACTGCAAGTTGCGTGCATTCTCAAAGAGAAGCAGTCCACCATGTGCATTATGTAATACGTGGGTATGTTTGTTTGTTTACATTACATGATAACTGCTCTATGATATAACAGTATATTTACAAATACTTATTGGTCTTTGGTTAAAAAACTACATACTCATTGTATACTAGCTGTTGCACGCGACTTCGTCCGCGTAAGTTTATAAAATACTAATTTTGGTTCAATTTTGGAAATCAACTTGTCAAAGTGTTATGTTCAACGAAAGTTCAAACTAGAAATAACAGCAATGCTGTGTTTCGGTGACTGAGTAAGGGATGAGAAAGCTTATTTCTATATCCCTTAGCCATAAAACACAGACTTTTTTTAATTTAAAAGAGATATCGCTGCTTAAAAACTATAAAGGGCCACACATCAAAATGACACTTTTTACAGAAATCGAAAAAAAAAATTTTTGACTCTTTTTTCTTATTACATCAAATATATGTATATTATACATCGTTAGAAGCGTATTTTTATAGCATTAAATGTTTTAAGTACTTTTATAACAAACTGAATACTAAAGGAGATATAAGCATATAAATAAGTTACTTTTTATAATAATTATCAAAATATACTAAATATTGAATAAAACAACCATAAGTCTTTTTGCAACATACAATATGAAGGATTGTGATTGTATTTTTGCTACAAAAACATTTTTGGATTTTTTTTTGTTTTATGGCCGTTTAGTTTTTAAGCAGCGATATGTGTCCATAAATAAGCCTTGTAAAGCTCAAGCGTCTGTTTCTCATTCAGTAAGTTCTCGCGGTAGAGATAGCAAAAACAATCACAATACGCGTTCCATCTGGCAAGAACCTCCTCTAGTTGAAATAAATATTATAAAGATGATGTCAAGGCTGCACGGATATTTTTAATACGCTCTGTTTACCTTTCCCTTGTTACAAATTCTGTTTTGTTTTGCGGTTATGCAATGTAGGTTTTTTACAGATGTTATCTATTTTATTTAATGTTGAACATTTATATAGCTGATAAGTTCCTGTTGATTCGAATAAAGGCGCTTCCTATAGCTTACAAATTTAATTTTGTATAGCTATAGGAACTATTATAGCCTCATACATAAAACAATACAAAAGACAATATTATAATTTTATTCTAATTTTATGAATAAAGTATCCACATTTAAATGAAAATAGATATACCTAACTTATTTATTCTAAGCATCATATTTTCCTACAGTATTTTGATTATTGACCTAATCTTTGATTTCTCTATGCGTTAAACACGTGCTAAACTAGTCCTACTATCCTACTAATACATATTATAATATAAATGCGAAAATTTGTGAAAATGTGTGTTTGTTACTTTTCCATGTAAAAGCTATTGAACGGATTTGGATGTGTAAGTATAATTTTATCTACTAGTTTAAGAGGGAGTGATAGTTATTGGCCCACTGGCATCAATGCATTGCTTTGCGGCTTTTCTCTACAAAATTGTGCTTTTTATTGCTCACATAAATAATGTGCTGAAGCGAGCACCTTTCTTTATTAACAACTAGCTGGCGCCCGCGACTTCGTCCGCATTGAAAAAGAAAAAAGTAGCCTATCCTGTGTCCCGTACGTCTAAATGTTTATCTACCAAGTTTCATGAAAATCAGTTGATTCGTTTAAGAGTTATCGAGGAACATACATACTTACATACAGAAAAAAATTCTAAAAATGGTCAATTTAGTTTCAGTATCATGTATAGAGCCTATAAACACGACATCTGAAAACAAAGTAACTTACTCTACAAGTACAAGTACAAGTATAACTACAAAGTAATAAACAAAGTTTATTATTTTAAACAAAGTTTAAAAGGCAATAGGCAACAACTTATCACATACTTAATTAGTCAACTATAACCTATCGTAGTTTATTAGGCTGTCTAGGTGTCTAGATCTCACCGGCCGGCGGGGGGTTACTGAAAGTGCATTGGCGTTACCACGGTGTTACCTACCGCTGCGCGTACGCAAGCCAAGACAGTCCGCGCCGTACTTTCCCGCGCTTAGCACGCGTAAGTTACATTACATACGTTGCGAACATCGCTTCTACGTGAGCCCATTTACGGCAATTCCCATTCGCACTCAATCGCATTTCCTCATAATAATTATCCTTTCTGTTGATGTCATAAAACATAATATACCTATTAGATAATCGGTTGAAATTCTATAGTCGTGTTTGTGAGCCACTTGTAGTTAAACGACTTTTTCAGAGGTGTTTTTATTGGTTGAAGAAAGCGAGCCCGAGAGCGGTTTACAGCCAGTGCAATTGGAATAGGTAAGTTTTACATTTACATGCTCACCTATAATGGTCTGTGTAGAGCACCTTGATTTATTTCATGATAAATCAAAGTAGAGAAAATTTTACTATGAAAAATAAAACGAAGTAATATATAGGTACATGACTTAATAATAAATAACTGAGTAGGAAATAGATATGTTAGATCTTTAGAGGATTACTTAGAGATGTAAAGTACAAGATTAGAGAGGATTATATTTTGAATACTGAGATTATTGATTCAAACTAAATTATATTGATCGAGGAAGTACGTGTAAGATGATAAATTTTCAGCTATAAAACATCGTTTTCCCATTCACAGTGGAATATAACAAAAATATTCTATTTTTTTAACGGTTCTCGGTTTTTAATTATATTCTATTAATTTCCTGTAAATTCATACTATTGTAATTTCACTTTGTAATTAATACATAATATTCATAATATTATAATTCATTTTTTCTATTATCATGGGAAGATTAGATATTTATAATAGTCACTGATTTCAACGGTGAAAGGAAACATCGGAAAAAAACTTATGTGAGAGGACCAGTCATATTTAAAAACATAAGAAGACCTACCAACTAGCAGACTAGCGTGGTGTAAGTTCTTATAAAAATCGAGGATGTAAGAATGTACCCTCAGAGCACTTAAAAACCTCCTGATATTTGTTTTACGAAGACTTCAAAAATTTCGGTTTCTTTTCATTCAGATTTCGAAAAGAATTTAATTCGCATATAAAATAAAATAAAAAAACATAAGGTAGAACTGCTCGACCGGAATGAAGCAATCGCAGTTGACTTGAAAGTATTGGCAGTTGTTTATAAAGTAGGCACTTAAATCTCGAAACGTTTGCAAAACACAACATTCTCGGGTCCGTTATGAAAGATTTGTAAAATGTTGAAGTTGCTTCTGAAACGACTCTTTCAAAAGAGTAATTTACCTACTTCATTTACAACAAAATTTATTATATTGATTAGGTACATACTTGGTGTTTGATATGAGATACTAAGTAGAAAATTAGAATAACAAAAACTTCTATGCACTTAAATCAATAAACCAACGAGATATCAATCAATATTTTTAAATTCATCATCGGTAATAAAAAAAAATAAAAAATATACTTCAGGTCGAGCCTAAGAGAAAATTAGTAGTAGACTCACTACTACTAATTTTTAAACTAACTATTTTCTACTCTAATTAATTTAAAAAATTATTTACCAGAAAGAAATTTTCCAAAAATTTTGCGTTCTTTCATTTTTAGAATACATTTTCTGCAAATTATATATACAAATTTTCCTCATTTATCGCTCTTTCCATTAATAAAAACTGTATCGAGATCCATTGAATTTTTTTAGAAGTTAGCGGAGAAACAGATAGAGGCGGACAGCGACTTAAATCTTATAAACTTATGTATCAGATATAAATATTTTTTCACGGCTAAATAACTATATTATCATTTTTTATTGAATGCCTTAATTTATTATTTAAATATAAATTCTAAAAACGTTTCAAATCATTTACAAAAATAGTGTCATTTTAATGTTTAATAGAAATATTTCAATAAAATAATGCTTACAACGAGATAACAAGGAAAAAGTACCCAATGACCGCCTGTCACGGTTTAAATTGGTTTAAAGCTACGAAGCGCATTTTCCTTTGCACTGCACGAAACTTGAGTTAATGATAGAAAATACTTACAGTTTCCTTGTAATTATTAGTAAAAACCTAACATTATCTCTATATGATTGACATACTAATCACAGTTACACTAATTTGAGGTTCGGTGCACCTACTTCATACATAATAATGATTACCACTGTATAAACTGTTTAAGTTCTGTTGGTCGTGTAATTATTAATAATTTAATACTATATATGTTAACATTTTCACCAAGTAAATAAGCTTTCGCTAAGTAAAATAATTGTAGTCATTAAGTTACTCAATAAAAACTGACAATATACTTAAACCAAAAATGTTTTTATATATTAATATAAAAATCTACTAAATGTCATTTGAAAATATAAACATTCAAAAAAATTAAGTTATATTAATTTAATTAAAATTTGGTGAAACAAATTGGTTTTAATTTTAAGTTCCTTATGTGTATGTTTTACCTACGCTGATCTTGAATGCCTATATATGTACGCGGGTAAACATATTAAGTTTTTATTAACACCGGAAACATATTATACTTGGCACTCACTTCACTGTAATCAAGTTAAAGCAACACTTCCTCTTTCCACGTTTTAAATAAACTTGATATAAATATGAACGTAAATAATACGAAGTTGAAATTTTTTTAAGATTCAGACAAGGTCAACGCGTAAGTCAGGGCTGTCAAACGAATTCTTTAGAGGGCCGCTCACAGATTTCACAGTTTATTTCTCAACAAAAAATAACTTTTTTATTGAGGTTTGTTGATATGTTTAATTAATTAATAAAAAAAAAAACGTATTTTTACGAACCACACGCTTCTCCCTGAGTATATTATCTTTAATCTCTGTTTATTCTGAATATTATCTGAATCTGATAGAGAAAATAAAACTTTTATTTTTTAAACAAATAAATTGTAATAGCTAACCCATAGTGTTCTATCACATCGCTGAATTTAAAGAATTTACGTATTAATTCCTATATAATTAAAACATTCTCATAATTTGTATTATGATCAATCATACTATGTCTCTTACATTAGTCATAATATTTCAAGGTATACCTAGAACACAATATATGTTTCTTCAAGTCAAAAAACCTTTTTTTTAATAAAAAAAATTAATTTAAAAAAAAAATTACTGGAAGTTAATCAAGGTTTATCAACCGACTTTCAAAAAAGGAGAAGGTTCTCAATTCGACTGTTTTTTTTAATGTTTGTTACCTCAGAACTTTCGACTGGATGAAAGCTGGTGCTTCCCTTGTGGTCCCATTTCAATTTGGTCCAGTTCTGACGATGGCATCCATGAGAAAACGGTTTGAAGTCGGTATTTTTTTGTTAAAAATGTTATTTATCTTAATTACATACTTAATTTAGTACATAACGTTTCGACTTCTTAACACAACGTAACAAAAAAAAGCCGCGGCCGCCGTGAGGTGAAGGTTTTTGAGGACTGACAGTTACAGAAAACTTAACCGGCCCTTTCGTTATATTTCGTTTAACATTCAAATAACTGGGACGATATCTAAACTAATTTCAACACCACAAAATTGTAGAGTTCATTTATTTATTATTTGTTGTTGTTGGATATAAATTTATAACTTTTTAAATGTTTATCAAAATGCACCTAAGTATAATATATCTAATGAATTTTTGCCTATTAAAAAATTACTACTATTATCGTGTGCTCTCACAAAACTGTAAAATTGTGTAAATTATTTTAAGTAAAACTAAAAGTTAACTAAAATATTATATTTTTATTATTTAAAAATATGTAAAATAGGTAATAAAGCGACTGGACATTGACTTTGGTATCGGTATGATGCCTAACTGTTTTCATGCAGTTATCCAACGTTTTAACAACTCGTTTGACCAGAAATAATTTTACGACTTATAATAGAATATTTTACCCGAAGTTATGTTGTGCTTTCTTCGTGAACTTCGATGAATAAACTAAACATAGAAATTAGAATATTGTACAAATTGTTATTTATACCTATATTTTTGATACTTACCTATAATAAAATTAATACCATTTATAAATTATATATACCGGCTTATTTCTCGACATATTAATAGCTTTGTAATAGTAATAAAATTAATCTTTTGGTAAGAGATGAATGGATGTCAGAGATTTTCAAAACTTAATTTTCATATTATTATTTTTTGAAATCCGGGGGTGGGTTGTTATTAAAATATAAACCAAAGGTAGAGGAATGAATGATATTACCGTATAAATAAAAAATATACTTTATTTATATAAATATATTTAAATTTATATATTAAAAAATATACTTTGGTATAAATGCATATATAAATTTGCATAACGTGACATTTTTCGAGATATTGAATCGCTGCAACATTATCACGACGAGGACCAATGTCTTGACAATAATCTATTAGTCTGTCTGTACACGTTTCACATATTAAGCAAGCGGTCCTCCGCCAAGCGTCGCATCGACTTGCAACACTTCGCTTTCTAATAACAAGGAGCCTTCAAAAATGTGGAAAATCAACTTACTATACCTATATTTCCCAATTATTTATAATTCCTTAATTATTTCATTACCTAGGTTGCCAATTATTTTATTAGCTAAAGTTAGCTAAGTTAGCTAAAATTATTTTAGTAGCTATTGTTCGCTTTTAGTAACTAACCACGTTTAAAAACCAAACCATATTTTAAAAGTAAAACATTTGCTGCTCCAGTGCCCCAGGTTTGAATTGGCACGACTGGACCTGGAAAAAATATAAATCAAGGCCTGGAAAAAAATAATATTAGCGGTTTTAGTAGAAAAAGAAACTCAAAAATATCTCAATAAAGCATAAACATTTTAGAGCCAGTGATCTTGTTTCTTCTAATAACATAGGACAAAACATGGCATTTGAACCTACTTCTTCTTTGGCGGCTTGCTTTTATTGTAAACAATTTTCTATATATTTTTGTATAAATATTATTTTTAATATTAAATGACTCAAGGAAGGATGCCTATAATTTTTTTTTTATAAATATTTTATAGGCAAAGTTACCGAACTGAACGCCTGATAAAGTTACAGAACGGATAGAAAACATAACAAGGTTTCATTAATATTACAAATGCTGGACCGAACATTGGTTGATTGCAAAAACAGATTTGTAGTTTAGTACACATAATACGAAATATTACGGTCATCGACAGTTACCGCGTATAAATTAAAACTAATATCCGTATGGCAATATTACAAGGGCAAGGAATAAGGTATGTACTCCATATAAAAATTTCTTAAAATTCCTAATATATATATCTTCACTTAATCGCTAATTTCATTATTATATCGAAATCGATCTTGTTTCGTTGCCCTATAAATGTCCAAGGTGTTAGAACACGCATCTTAAAACCTTACTTAAGGGTTTAAATACCTTATTTAGGTAAAGGAATTTTTATATATTTATCCACATAAAAGTTGAGTTTTGTCAATGTTGACTAGAAGGTACTTTTAGCATGGTTATTAAAGCGCAGATATTTTAAATAAACACATATAAATTAGAAGCGAGTTGCGAATCGCGAACAAATATTAAGCGTCCTTAAAATTGAGCCCTTTTTAAAATTTTCAATTGACCTGCCTTTTCTTCATATGCTTTGCGTTTGAATGAATTGGTTAGGTAATTTAGGTAGAATATGGATGAAAGGGACTAATGTAATAATGGCAGAAACATCGGAAAATCATTTCTTGATCTGTGCTATTGATAAGTTGTATACAGCTTTTATACTATACTTTTATAATATTTTATTTTGTTAAATGAAACAAAATAAAATATTCACATGTTCACAATATTCAATAGTCCCAACAAATATTGTGTTAAATCAAAAATCAGTTTTAATTTTAGTTTATTTCGTGCATGAGGATAAAACTATAAATTTGTGTTGCCATGAACTATAATGATAAATTGTTGTGAATCATCATAATCATCATCAGCCCGGGTCTCTCCACCTGGATCATCAGCCTCTGTTTTGCATCCATGCATGTTTTTGGACCTTTAGGGTTTCACAGGACTTTCCAATTCAAGAGCAAACGTACAGTCGTAAACGCTTCGCTCAGGCTACGCTACGCTGGGAGAAAGCTTTGTGATTGGTCAAAATTTTATGTGAGCGTTACAACAACCAATCACCGGGCTTTATATCTTACATTTCATAAGTACGCAAAGGGAGCGTTTGCATTGGTTTGCTCTTGGCTAGGGCCCTTGGCCTCTATTCGAGAACTTTTCTACCCCATTGGTTATCCGCTCTGCGATAGATGTGACTGGCCCATAATTTGTTGTGAATAATAATTAAATATTCAAAACATTACTGTCATTAATAATTATAATAATAATTGTAATTGAATTCGCTAACAATGCGGTAATTTCAGAAGGTTCTTAATCTGGTGAAGATGATATTTTTACCAACAATAATTTAAATATAAAATATTGTCTCTAAAAATATGTAATTGATTTTTATGACTTATTTTTTCTTACCGTTAATTCCTTTATATTACCTACAGTTTATTGATTATATCTAAAGCTATAAAACGTTCGACTTAGCATTGTGGCTTCAAATATTAAAATGGCAACCCTAGCTATCGGTAATAGATTTGATCAAATAATGTCACATATAAAGTTAATAGATATCCAGGAAGAGTCAGTGGAGCAGCGCATTACACAAGTATCATTTGATACGGCAGCTGTTTACTGGGTGAATATGTTACGTAAGTGTTGCGAAGCATTACGTTCTCCGTGATTTATTGCAAACCTCTTAATATTACCGCATTGTGCCCATCATCATGCATTGGTTCAATTACTCGTTTACCTTACAGCCTTTAGATTACAGTAAAGTTGGTACGCAAGCTAATGCAACGTGAATACGAACAACTACGGGTCGTAAGGCGTTCGGAAATGTCCAACAGCTGCGTTCGGAAATGTTCACCAACTGCGTTCGGAAATGTTCAACAACTGCGTTCGGAAATGTTCAACAACTGCATTCGGAAATGTTTCGAATTTTTCATATAATAGGACTTCAACGATTATTTCAATAAAAGAAATTAGTTAATTGAAGCCGTTCTCGAGTTTTTGTGCTTCGTAACTATTTAGCAATTCATTTTTATTTTGTAGCTAATAATAGACTAAGATTGGGATCGCTATTATGAACTTAACTACGTATTTGTATCTATCGTGACCTCATTGATCATTAAAAAATCTTTTTGTAGACTCATTTTGTGCTCTGAGGATAAAAACTAAATAAATGTATTTTATGTTTTTTACTATCTTTAAAAACGCTAGCTATTTTTATGTAAAAATGTTGAAAAATTACCTACACGGAAGTACCCACAAGGTTTCGTTACATGATAATGATACATTATTATTGAAATGTTATAATTTAAGTTTAATATCATTCTTTAATATTGTTAATTTGACTAATTAAATAGTCATTGTCATTTTTTCGATTTAATGACGAGTTTAAAGAAACTTTTGTGTCCGAGATAACCAGTAATCTTCGAAGAGATGTAAAGTCCTACTAATCGGGATTCCTATTAATCAAATTAATACTTACTCGTAGAATGTGTTTTAATATTACTATTATAAAAGAATTATCTCAATCAAACCATTGCTTATTTTGTTACACGAACAATGCTTATGAAAAATCAATAAATCTTGTATAGGTATATGCCATACCATATTTTTAAAAACAATCAACGCACAGCCAACACTACTAAATCTAGAATGCTGAAAGGAACACAGGTTAATGTTATACGTTATAAGCAGTATATATAACGGTTATTACTAAAGGATCTAAATTCTTTGCTTCCCATATTCTCAAATAGTTGAATACTTACAAAGTGATCTAGTCACTGAACTATAATCACCGGAAGCTTACGAAACGTAACTATTCACTTCCGATATATACGTTTGGTGTTAATCCTCACCTGCTATTTCATTAATTATTATTATCATTATGTAATGACAGCACATATTACATTAAAATTATATTTACTAACATATTTCTCATATTTAACCAACTGCATTCACACTATGGACATACCTACATAGTAATCATAAACTGTCAACTATACATGGCAGGTGTCCGTGACTTCATATGCGTTGAAAAATAAAATATATAACGCCTGACAAAATATATGATTGCTGTTTTATTTTGCCAGACGTTGGATTTTTATTTTGTATAAAATCCCTCGGGGACAGTACTTTTTTCTAGATTAAAGATATCCTATGTTCTTTTTGCTGTATTCCTGACAATGTGTGTGCCAAATTTCTTGTTAATAAGGCGTGAAAAGGTAATAGGCAGACAGAGTTACTTTCACATGTATAACATTAGAATGGATTATCTTTTATCGTAATATACATTTTGTGCTAAACCAAAACAATAAAACGAAATAAATTAAAGATCAAAAAAATATACCCGCTTACTTGGCTCGGAGAGGTTAACATAATCCTTTTCGCGTTGCTTAAAACGTTAGCAGTCTTAGCACATTGCCCATCTTGTTTACATAATTTTGCGTGATGACTACATAGGGTCAAGGTCAAAAATAATTTATTGTATTTGATGTTCTATTTTAATGTGATGACAGACAATATTTGCGCAAATCAAAGCCTTTCGAATTCGAATGCCAAAACGTTTTATTCTTAGAACTGCATTGACGTAGAATTGTTTTATCATTATTATATCTATAAAAATTTCAATAATTTGTGTCAAATTTAACATTGACACGCAATTTTACACATTAAATTTGACACAAATCGTTGAACGTCGAGGTTAATAATATTACTGGAAAAAATACTTTTACCCATATGAAACTTACAACAGTATAGTTTACCCACTTTTATTTATATGTTATTATAAGGCCACATTCCTGTAAAATACAGAAATGACATATAAGAAAGAATGAAAGAATTTTAATCACGCAACACAGACACAAACATAATACAAAAACAACAAAACAGAAAAAGAATAAACAGGTAAAAGATGTATGTGTCCTCGCGACAGTGAAACGGATTTATTAAGATATACATACGAGTATAAAATACATTATTAAGGACAGAAATGATACCAAAAAAAAAAAAACAGGAGGCTTTACTTGTTTATAATATTAGTATAGATTAGTATAATTTATTTTCGAGTATGGATTAATAGTTAGTAAGAAAAATAGTCTAATAGCTTGCTGTAACCGTAGATCCTCAATAGGAACAATGTCACATTATTTTTAGTGCAGTTTAGTACTCCTTGATCCACGTTTGAATGTCATTTGAATCACCTACACACTTAAACCAACCTATTTATAAACAATGCTATAAACAATATTTATAAACAAAGTTTAATATATCGTCTGCGTGAAAACTGAATAAATAAAAAAAAATATTTATTTTATGCCATAGATTACTAAGTATTTGGAAATGTTTTAAACATTTCCTAATAAAGGTAAAGTAGTAGGTAACTAAAAATTTTTAGAGATAAGTAAGATTTTTTGGTTCTTTAGGTTTTCTCAAGAAACGAAATATAGAAAAAAATCTAATTTTTATTATAAAAAAGTCGTCACCAATAATCAGAACTATGTGGACACCGTTTTAGTAAAAACATCTGGGCAACAGTCAACAGTTACGACGTCTTTGTGTACTAATACGTCTGCCAATACCTGCAGAATATGCTGTCAAATTAGATTGTGTTAGAAATTAGTATAATATGTTAGGTTTATGACGTACATATAAGACTATTACTTCATCAACGAAACGATGTCATGACATAATATTTCTTAACGAACATATAAAGAAGCGTTTACACAGTGATTACAAACCACAACACCAAACTAGATGTGGCACAAAGACCATCTTTAAATCACTTTTGTTGTCATTATCCGAGCAGAAACCGTGGCCTAATGACCAGGCTTCTCTGACACCAATACTCATGACATAACTTATTACGTAAACTAACTTTGTCGCTCCCAAACCATTGTATATATTATCAACGGAGATACGAACTATTGCATTTTGTTTCCGTAATATTGCATAAAAGGAACCATTTCCTATTGATAACGCTGGCGGTTTATAATTTACGGGGCGTCATTATCATTAGTCGCTTGAATACTGCTTTTCCCACGAAAACCATAGAACTGATTCAAAAAAATCTTTCACCTATGTAGCTATACATTATTGTTAACATATGCAATGGTTTATCTACGTTTTATTTTGATAAAAGTATGTTTGCTGTTCGTAATTTCTATATTTGTAAAATAAGTGGATACAAAAAGCGCTGCAACGTGTTAATTTTTTATGTAAACGTCGTCAGAATGGCTATTGTACCACTTGTGGTAGCTACACAATCAAAGCAACCAGGTGCTCCAAGTTCACTGCCGACGATAGGTAGGATTTAGGATAAGGGATAGGAAAATGGGCTCTGGCATCTCTTACTCACTCGCTGAAATACAACAGCACCTATCTGTCATTCCACGGTGGTCTTATGTAAGGGGATGTCAGAAACACAGTGTGCCCTGTCACTATAGAAATATTATGAGAACTTGAAACTACGATCATTTTGAAACTATTTAAGTACCGTAGTTAAAAAATATTAAAATGTTTCGAGTTGAGGAATGCAAAAAAGACAAAAAATATCGAACTTTCTATCAGACTTTGTCTGGCTCAAACTATAAAGCAAATTTTCAACAGTTATTCGTAGCAACGTAATTACATTTCTATATCTATACATATTTTAAAACTAGCTGTTAAAACTCCTTGTTTTTTGAAAATCCCATAGGAACCTAACATTTCTTCAGTACAAAAAGTTTCCTTTATGTTAATCTAAGTAATACTGACTACGACTTTAATCGAAATCTGATAAACCGTTTCTGAGATTAACGTTCACAGACAAACAGACAAAAAATTTGACCTCGGTCACATCGGTACATAAAATACCTACGGTACAGTCGGCCGCATAAGTCGATTAACACATTCAAAAGTGCAAAACAACTGAACACTCAACTTACTTATTACTTACTTAATTACTGAAGCTTTTTACGTGAAGTTTATTTTGGTCTCTAGTCGTGACAACGACTTACGGCGCGTTGAGTGTTCAGTTGATTTGCACTTTTGAATGTGTTAATCGACTTATGCGGCCGAATGTACATAAAATATTTAATGTACAGAAACGGTTCGTTCACGTTTTTATTATCTATATGTATACATAAAGTCGGTGTTTATTCTTGGCTAATATCTTCTAATCCACCCATTGGCATTTTGATACAGTTTTCAAAATTATAAAGATTTGTGTAAAAATATAAAAAATGCAGCTGCGATTTCTAAAACGAGTCGTTACACTAGGTTATGATAAATTAATAAACCATCATATCATTTTTAAAGTACTGTCTTAAAGCGCTCATTCGTTACACACATTAACAGTTCGTTGGTTTGTAAAATGCAAAATGTAAATATCTCGACATTTAATGGATAAATTAATTTATTATGCTCGAACTGAAAGTGATAATGAATTTCTAATAACTTTCTTTGGGATAGAGAACGAAATTCAACACTTTGCTATTTGAGACTAGCCGGCTGCGTCTCTAGAGAAAACAAAGACTTTCGCTACAAATGACCTAAACTTGACCGCACGTTCATTACTCATTCATTTCAATCATAATTTGCAAGTCTCAAGTTTGATTGAAGACCAGATTTACGATAGAAGAATTCCTATATAATATGAATTCTCCTCGCTTAACGCGTTTTTTCGTTTTAAAGATCTAAGCGTTACATACAGAGGGACAGAAGCGACCACAGCTTTACAATCCATACAGTTGGGCAACGCCTTTGATGTCGGGCGATGCTGCCACTCGTGTAAGTACTTCGCTGTCACGCGCTAGGGTTGTCACAAAATGGAAAATCCGCCACCGCTCACTCAACTCAAAAACATATTGTACGCGCCAGCATTGAAAGTTGAAATATAATGCAAACTGTGTGAGTTCGCCGTGGCGACCCGCGCTGCCCGCTTCCCCGCGCCAGCCACCACCGTTGCTCTGTGCAAGTACATTCATTGCCCAACGGTATGGATTGTAAAGCTGTGGAAGCGACTTTGTTACTATGTAAAAAAGATTTATTTTCTGCAAATTATATTTAAAAAAGCAAATTATATATTAAAATATTACTGACGCAATTGCTTTGTTACCAAAAATTAGTTAAGGAAAAAATCAGGTCTTTTTGTCATATTCTTCCTCATAGAATCAGTATTCTATAAAAATATTCAATTAATCACTAATATTTAATTAATATATAAATGTATTTAAATATCCTATTTCCTATTTTGCATATATTCTAATTTAATTAACAGTTCAGACAAACTATAACAATGGCCGATATCAAGTCGACACAAACCTCCCACGAAGTAATAACATAGGAAGTTGTTTAATAAACAACGTAGTACAGTCACGTTTGATTCAATTGACATTCAATTCTCGGGCAGAATCGTATAAAAAGAAAGAAATTAAATTATAATTAAATATGCGTATCAAAGGAGACTTTAAATTAGAGTGTATAGTATTTTTTCTATCCCTAATTTGTCTTTATAAATTCTACGTTCACAATTTGAACCGGCCAGTGTATCGGCCGGTTGCGTAAGCGAATGGATTATAAAAAAATATTTTATATTCCGATATAGTACTTCTAAATTTACATAACGTCCGCAGGTGGATGGCAATGTGCAGACACTCTCATACTTTCTCCGATTCACGGCAAAAATTCGATCAACTCTTTTATTAAAAACCAGTCCTCGGTCACGGTATACAATGTGAAACAGTGACAAATCTCAACTACCGGTATAAATAGTCGATTATTTTAGATTGAATCTAAATGTTAATTTAATCTTAAATAAAGCAAAAAAGGTGGGAGTTTTTTCTTTAATATATTTAATATAGTTTTTAAAATTTTAAGTTCCCCTTTCACATGATGTATTAAAATGTTTCCCATAATGTAGAAAGTAAATAGTTATAATTTGATAATAATTAATCGTTTACTTTTAAATATTGAATAAATTAATACATCGACGAAAGTAAAGAACTCTAAATCTATTTTCCTAATTATGATATTATGCTATTTTGTTAGCATTATTAGTAAGTATTTTTTCTAGTAAGTAATAATATTTATTAAATCTCAAAAATATTTAGTAGAAAAAATATGCTACATCTCTCGTGTTGTATAATTTTTTACTCCATACTTTATTATATTTAGTTATTTAACTTTTTTAAGATCAAAAAATCAGTAATATTCCTTTAAATACAAGCTAATACACTTCTTTATACATGGTGTTGTAGATGTCGCCATAAAAATTATTAACAACAAACAATATACGAGTAATATGATATTTTCACCCAATCTTTTTCTTAGATTACCTACTGACTACAGTTCTTTCTACTGTGTTTTAACTGCACCTACTTTAATTAGACAGATCAGTGACCCTGACTTTCAATAGAATAAATTAGCGATGATCGATTATGTTGTCTTATTTAATTGGATATTGTAACTGTTATTTTACATAATATTACACTTTACTGATGTCTTATTATATATATATTTTTTGTTTCATTTTCAGATTATAAAAGAATCGTTGGAGAAACAAATCCTGTATGCTACCTTCGTAAGGTAATAAGGTATTTTTTTTAAATATTATTCTGAGTGAGTATTGCATTTTATTGAAGCTAGTGTACATTATATCTTTGAATATCCATCTTTGAAAAGGGAAAGCCACAGGTTGTGTAATTTTTTTTATCTAGTCTAAAAAGATATATAAAAATTCCACGCATATATATAAAAAAAACATAAAAAATACAAAAAAGCAATAATGATTGTTAAACATTTTAACATCTTAAAAGCGGGCATCATTTAAAATTCATTAACATTATTAATTTTATTTATTTATTTTGTGCCATAATTGAATAAATGTTTTAATGAAACTATTGTATTAAAGTCAGGCCTACACACATAATTCGATTCGCATATTAGGAGTAGGCTTCTGTATTAAGGCGTGCACATACGTTTTTGACAATAGAAAGTAAGTGATATAAAGTGACAAGCAATAGATAATGTAATATGGATAATATCGGCCACGTGAGTCTTATGTAATGGATGGATTCGTGACATTACATTTGTTAATCAGATTAGTCGAAATCACGACTTGTTACTTACCATTTTCCTTAGTACGGTCCACAAGAGAAGTTAAGGCCAAACTGTTACAAATTTAAGGGGCGGCAAGTCACTTTTCAAAGTTTGTATTAGAACTTATATAAAGTTGGTTCTAGTCTCAAGACCACCATTAAATAACAGTAACTGTGCTGTTGTGTTTCGGTGAATGATTAAGGGATGCCAGAGCCATCCCCTATCCCTTCCCTTAATCCTACTGTAGTCGGAAGCGCATTTGCAGCACCTGTGCTTTTGCGCACTTATACATTAAAAAAAGAAAAAAAAAACAGTGGTTGATACGTACAGTGTTATCCATCTGGTGAAAAAGCAAACAGGAAAATAAGAAATACAGAATTCAAAAAACAAATAAAAATATAGAGTTATTATTGCTTACCTGATGCGCTGTAAGTTTTCACCTCTTTCACCCTTATTATTTGCCGCTCGTTCGAATGAGCTGCAAAAAAACAACACGCTCTCTACTCTCCATCGTTGTACTTAAACTGTGAACAATTACATGGAATATTAACTCACACGGCACATTATCAAGTTTTTAAAAGGTATTTAAGGCGTTACATTATTTAGATAGAGAACGCTTCTCACACGCCAGTGAAATTTAGGTCATTGTCTACTTATCTGGAGCATTTATAAAAAAACAGTATATAAAAAATAATGTATCTCTTCTATTATTATTTTTTTTTCTAACGGTCCATTAACGCAAGCAACGCTAAGAGTTCTTAAAGTACCTCTGTATTACTGGAGGCTGGCCGTCAGTTCTTAAATCTTGTTCCTCTCGTGGGCCTGATGGAACTGATGGAAACGAAGCAGATGAAATGGAGTTGCTGATCCAGTCCCTAAAGTTGTTCTGAAATGGAGATGCCGATCCATTCCCTAATTTTAAGTAGCAAAGATTCCTTCCGCTTTCCAGGGCGCCGTCCTCGTTTTATTATGCCCAAGCGACGCTATAGAAACTGCAATGTGTTGACTTTATTAAAATAAAGGATAAGGGATAAAGAGAGGATGGTCAGCATCGCCATCAAATATCAACAACGGTGCAATGCTGCTCAATTTATGACTACGAAACTAGTAGAATTCAAGTTAAATTGTACTTAATCTCACATGAAAATTTTGAATTTGAAATATTTATAGCATATAAAATTGTAATTCCGTGATAAAAATTCGAGACAAGATTATTCTAAGATGTTATAATAGCAGGGTACAATGAGACATTATTTGGTAGGTAATTGCATCTAGAGACGTTCAGCATCAAATGTTCAACAAAATTACACATATTATAATGATGAGCGTTTAATAGACTTCACGTTACCTAACATTTTAGCGAACAATATTTAATTACACCGGTTAGCGAACCAGATTTCAACTTCATTATATGCTGAATTACCGAATCGTGTGGAGAAAGTGTTTAACATGGCATAATATTATAAAGCTAATAACAATTTATATTTGTCTACTAATACCTGCTGCAAACAAGTTTACACAGATTGATTTAATTCAAAAATATCAAGTGAACCAATTATCGCCGGCGAATTCGCCCGCCTTTCTCGGAAACAGTAGGTACTTTTAATCTTAACATTTGAAAAAAAAAAAATACAAAATCGATTTTTCAGTTAAATTAAAAAAATTAACAAGCATTAATTTCTTACTTAACAACTGATACAACGTGAACTGCTTGAAAGCGATCGTAAAAAAAAGTTATCGTATGCGATTGGGTTATGTTTTACCTAATCGCAATCTATGTAATAAAGCAAGTAAGCATGACAATGCTTCTGTTGTGGAAACACAAAGGAAGCATTGTCCACGGCTACAGGGAACCAATGCGCCGACAATCATGTACCTTCAGTGGACAATCACCGCCTTTTCCTTTGAAATGAGAGAGAGTTTCCACGGAACTACAACCGCCTCAAGAATCTAATTGAGAGCAACTCGTTAAAAGGCTTTATGGAAGAGGTCGATGATCTAGTACGAGAAATGGAAGTACTTCCTCCTACAAAAGGAAATCTCTTTTAAGGCACGTTGTTGACAACCTTGAATACATTTTTGAATATTATTAATGGAAGATATTAAAAATTACTTTCCGGCCAATTCTTCCAAATTTTACACTTCCTAAAAACCATCTTTGGACTTTACAGAACATTATTGGCTGGCGAAGGTGATCGAAATCGTCTTAAATTAAGATGAACTTGTCAGATTTACAAGATTACTGCATTAATGTAAAATATTAAAATTTCTGATTTATCAAATTTATCACGAATAGCACCTAGCCACGTAACGTATCGTATTTTAGACGAAATACAGTCGTGCTAAGTGGCTACTTCCAGACCAATGTCAAACCGATTGTCCAATCCAGACAAACTTTCTTTCCGTATTTCTACACCAAGATTCGAACCCGGGTCGGAGACCTTAATCACTCGACCAGTTGGCTCGTTATTTGAAGGTTTCTCAGTTTTAATGAGTACTCGTTTACACGCACTACAGAATTAATTTTTAAACTACTCACAGTAGTAACTCGATTTCGAATCGGTACACACTGTGAGGCTGTGTATGGTCAAAAGTCAAACTACCGGTTTATGCACCGTATCGAATTGACCGTTGAAGCATTCATGTTATGTCCCTACACTTATAATTACTTTTTATATTTATATTTACCTGTGTAATATCTATACTGATAAATAAAATTGAAGTGTGTTTTCACCAATTTCCTATTTAAGGATAAGGGCATGGTCGCTGCGAACGGTTCGTTACATAGAGGATTCTGAGGGTACCTCAGTCACCTCCAAGGGTCCAACAATAACAACCTCATACCAACCATACTTTTTATCAGATAAATCGATCGGTCCTAAAGTGCGGAGAGCCTTATAATATAAATATTTAAACTAACACCAATCAGGATACAAAACAACATCATGTCATAATGACTAAGGTTTTCTTACTAATGATCTCACGATCTATGCTTGATGATAATTTACATTCTAATTTATACGTAAATTCTAATATAACTGTTCCAAGAACCTTGAAACACTAAGGACTACTCGAAAACCTTGCTTCGTTTTTATAAATAAATAAATAAATTTGCTTCAATAGATATCATTTAATTAAATGCTAGGAAAAAAAGAAACCAATTCGCCTTTGCTATACACTATTGTAATGTTTGAATAAAAGCCGTTATATAATAGGACACAAGAGACAATTGAACAAACCAAGTTTAACTAAGTAAGATAACTAGCGACCCGCTCCTGACTTCGCCTGGAGTGCAATTTTAATATATAATCTTCCCGTTTGTATATATAATATTTTATAATATTATTATAATAATTTGTTATATTATTCTGTAGTAAATTAATATTTATTTATATGTCAGGCAGTTTAATTTCCGCTGCAAACTAATAAGAGCCGTTTCCTTTGTAAGTGTTGATAATTCAGGATGAAGAGGTACATCCTGAATTTATATCACAATCATACCCTAAAACACAACTTAAATTCCAAGTAAGGTAGTACTTACAAATGAAAGTAGTTACTTAGGCATATTAAGTTCTCGATTAGCACTTAGCATTGCATGCTAAAGAGAAACCGCATTGACCAAAGAAGGCGGAAAACTATTCTCAATTATGTCACAATGGGACTCAATTACTACAGAATAGGCAATAACCTGCTACATACAAGAGTTTATTAAAGTTTCCCAGAATTTTAATCTTTTTTTATATATGTGTCGTTCATTGTAAAAGTGAACTATCTCCTTGTAACTAAATTTTAGAATAACGAGCTTTTTGCGAATTATAGTGTAGGAAAAAAATATAAGCATTCATTCATTGTTTTCATCTATGGGATTTTAATGCAACTATTGAAGTTACTTCACTTTTATATTGAAAGTTATGACTAAATGTGATACCATTAGGCAAGAAAACATGGTTTTAAAAATAGGGAGTTACACCGATTTTACAATGAACGACACATATATAAATGTTAAGTTGGTTTGTGTACGCCTCAAAAACTTGAGAACGGGCGCAGACAGATTTTAATTCGCTTTTCACTTACGGAATCTACATATACTTACTAATATTATAAAGGTGAAGAGTTTGTTTCTTTGTTTGGTTGAACACGTTAATCTCAGGAACTACTGGTTCGAATTGAAAAATACTTTTTGTGTTGGATAGTCCATTTATCGAAAAGTCTAATAGGCTATATGACATTTTGAATGCGGACAAAGTCGCGGGCAACAGCTAGTAAGGGATAAACGGCGAATGTTTTTATGTATAAGTACATATCGCTGCTTAAAAACTAAAGGGCCACAAATCAAAATTACACTTTCTACAGGAGAGCTAATCGAAAAAAATTAAATTATTTTTTGTCTATTTTTTTCTTATTAGATATATATCAAATATATGCATATTATACATCGTTAGAAGCATATTTTTAAGTATCATTAAATGTTTTAAGTACTTTAATAATAAACTGAATACTAGAGGAGATATAAGCATATAAGTTACATTTGAATATATAAAAAATGATCAAAATATACTAAATATGGAATAAAACAACCATAAGTCTTTTTGCAACATACAATATGAAGGATTGTGACTGTATTTTTGCAATAAAAAAATTTTTGGACTTTTTGTTTTATGGCCCTTTATAGTTTTTAAGCAGCGATATAATTTGCAGAAAAAAATGTGCATGCGAATCCGGAGGCAGGTCGGCAGTTAATATTAAGTGATATTTTGATTTAATTTTCACTCAAATTTCTTGGACACTGTGGCAAGTGTATGGGAGGACCAATAGTGTTCGTATGACCGCAGCCAGAGACCTAATGCAACTGTACCGGTTCGGTATTCGATCTATATGTACACAAAAGTGACAGTGACCGCGTTGACAAGTGCAAGAGAAAGCTCGCCAGGCCAGCACAACTGCATTGCCCTCTTTAATGGCTCAACCACTCCATAATTAAACCTACAACTTTATTGTGATATAAATTTTCATATACTAACACCATAATATTGTGAATGCAAATCTGTTATGTTTTCACGGCTCTCAACTACTGCAAATTTTTTGTTGAAATTTGGCGTGAAAAGAGCAAAAATGTTAACAGTACGTTTAATAATTATTCTTTGTTATTATATGTTTAATAATTAACGTGTACTTATTTCTTAATTATCTTATTTTCGATTCGACATTCGA
Source organism: Synanthedon formicaeformis (assembly GCA_945859745.1). NCBI lineage: Eukaryota > Metazoa > Arthropoda > Insecta > Lepidoptera > Sesiidae > Synanthedon > Synanthedon formicaeformis. The sequence goes on along the minus strand of OX243959.1, from coordinate 9,293,184 downwards.
CATTCCTACGACATTCTACAAAAATTAGTTAAAAAAATAAAAATCAAATATATCACGCGAACGGAATCGCTCTCATAGCTTAATAAAGGCAATAAAACGTTCAGGAACTGAAATTAACAATATACGCATGTACAGGAAATTCTTAAAACTAAATTAGCATTGGTTAACATTTTGCATCGGCAAAACTAAAGCTAACGCCTGCACTGTCCATACTATAATGTTGCAAGCGCTTCTAGTTGCAATAGTGCATTATTTATACGAACGCTTAACAAACGTTTGCCTTCTAGAATTTTACGTTGCATGAATACTGAAACGAGCGCGTGCGTGCGCGCGTTGATGTCTAATTCTAAATCAATATTATTCAACTTTGTTCAATAAGGCGTGCGCGCCAACGACAAGGAAATGGATCTTTGATCTCATAATGTGGTTCATTGGATAAGATTATTTATTCGATATACGTCTCGGACAAAATAAAATAACAAATAAAACGTATTGGTATCGAGTACATGATGTAATTCTTCTTACTTGGACTTTAAATGTATTCTTTATAAATTTAAAGTAACATAAGTACTTTGATTAAGCGGTAAAAATAATAATAATAGCGATACTATAATAGTTTTTCGAACAGATCAACTAGTTCCTACCACTAAATGATTGCTAAAATGTTTTCTTCCAATTAGTTTAAGACAAGCGAGTATCGAGTGATATGGGTGGTCAAGACGATAGTCACGCATGCATATAAAAGTCTAAACTAGTTCTTCCTACATCGAACGAGGGCATAGCCTCAAAAAAACAAATTTTACAATGTTTCGAAATTCTCACTGGTACCAATTGCATTAATGAAATGACATCGGTCGAACTGTACAATACATAATGGGTATATCTTCTTTAGCAACGGCAGGTGTATGTAACTTATTGGCACACTTGTTTGGTAATATCATATAAGTTTGTTTTATCATATAAGTTTATATATAGTTTTTGTTTAGTGATTCATATATTATTCTCTTTAGTACACATACCCATTGATTCCAAACCTTTTTGGTTATTCTAAAATAAATAAAGTGGAAACATTCATAATACTGTCTATGAACCTTTTCTGCATAATATTTCGATGATTCATTTATACTTACTCACTTTCATTTAGTTGTAAGTAAATATTATAATATGGAAATTGAAAGTGCCTAAGTAATAATTTGGTCATAAGATAAGCAATTATAATATTATAAGTATCTTACATCGTTTGTATTTTACCATTAATTAATATAAATTCAGATTAACAGAATAGTAAAGAAAAGCGAGCTTACGATAATAATATTATAATAAAATATGTTTTTATCGTCGATTACCAAGACATTCCTTTCTGGTTGATAAAAGAACCGTTTCGTTCGGTCGATTTGCATCGCATGTAACTGTGTTCCCTCGATACATAAACATTGCATGCAATCCAAACATATTCGCACTGCTTGTAGAGTACGAAACGATTGCATTCTATTAGAAAAAGGTAATGTGTGCAATCCATTTACGAAATATATATACCCATAAATATTTTGGCGGAAATATTTATCCGTTAATAAAATATATATTACTTTATTGCTTAATACCAATTTATTAAAAAAACCTGTTGAGAAATTAATTTGAACACATTATAGCCAGAAATAAATATGTATGAGTAAATGTGAAAAAAATTATATGTAAAGGTCGTCAGACAGAAGGACGGTCTACTTAATGATAGGTGGCTACCGTCACCACAACGCAACTCACAACAAGCAAACGAGCAACGCCTTAGAGATTAGGAAATGGGCTCTGATATCGCTTACACACTCACCAAAACACAATAGCTGTTATTTCACAGTAGTCTTCTGTAAGTAGGTGCCTACTGTAGCCAGATGGGCTGACCAAATGACCCAAATGCATTGCCACTACTTAAAATGAAGTGAGTAGTGTCAAGGCACACTGGATTCCGCAGCCATTAACTGTACATCATAACAGAAATTACAGCACTTTAAAAAGATTAAAAAAAACACAATAGTTCTTACTACCAAACTACTGACACAAAAAAGTCATTAATCCGGTCACTACTACTGTGGTACTATTGAGACTAGGCCGCAAATATTATGCTTACATAATGTTCGTACAGTACCATCAAGGACATTTGAAAATCATTTTGTAATTCCGCTCTGATGCGGGCTGACAACAAGTATAATGAAAATCGAAAACAAGTAATGTCATTGTAGATAATCTTAACACGTTTTATTAGCTTTGTTATTTTTCACTTCATTCAATCTTTATGTCTCACACAGGTTAGTTGTAAGCCGCGGCTTTGAGTGCTTTGAAATTTTTCAGCATTAAAAATCGTTCACAACAAAAATACACATATCTAACGATTCTTAGATAGTACATTTCAGTAATGTTTGCTTAGAAATCAATATTGAGCGGTCACTGCACAGTATTACGACCATTTCTGAAACAGCTTACATCACGCTTATAAAAAAATAAAAAATAAATAAACAAACAACCGATAATCTGAGTGGTTCATTATGTAAATATTTTATGCGTTTAAACATTGCAAGAAGCAAAAGTTATTTATTAAGTGGGTCAGTGAGCCGCGAGCGTGAAATAAATAAAGGCCAGTATTAATTGTCAATATAACGCGGCAATGATTAGGTATAGGAAAATGGCGTCGTAGATTTATAATACTCTACATATAGAGATATTGTAGAGTTGTCAAAAATTTTTTTTTAGTTTGAACAGTGCAAGTCCACAGGCGAGGAAGATTATAGCTATGTTTAATGTTAAGTTAACAAAATGTTTCCAAAAGGTAACATTCGTGCGAAGCTAGAAGCGGGCAGTTATTAACAAAATATGTTAGAAATTATTGTACAATATGAAAGCATTGAAGTAATACGCATAAGCTCAAATTAGTGAAACTGTGATAGTATGTCAATCAAATCACAGACAGAATGTTATGGTTTTGTTAATAAATTACAAGAAGCTCTAAGTGTAAAACCAGGATAGATGCCCCAGTGGGATAGATGCCTCATTTTCAAGAAACCTAACTTACCAAACTCGCGACTAAGAAACAATAGTATAACGAAGAGCCGCAGTCACCCCCCACCTCATTTAGCCATGGGCCGTCGTGCGTTGAGGACGTGTTTCGCTCGTGTGTGCATTCATCTCCGCGACGAACTTTACAAACACCTTAAAGTTTTAAAGCACCTTATTTGCTGTTGTATAACTTTATAAGTAGTCATCAATTCCGTTATATTTTTTATTATGTCAATATACTGATTCATCAAGTATGCATCTAGATGTAAATAGTTGCTCTTTTGTTTTTTATTTATTTAAAAAATACTTATGTATCTATCCCTATCAAAAAGGATAGTTGCCCTGATTTTTCGAGGTATAGGCGCCCCTTGGGGCATCTATACCCCTTGGGTAATTCTACAATTGCAGAGATTTTAGGCAGAAATCATCGAAATACTACAATGGAATTTGCGTCACAAATGCCAAAGCGGCACATAAAAAGAACGCCTTTGACAGAATCATGGCGGACTCTTGCCTTCACGCGTCAATGGTAAAAGGTAGTAACGATCAACTTCTACTATTTCATTTTAAACTCTAATGGGTTGACGTAAAGTCACATTTTCTTTAAATTACGTACTTATTATTATGTTTGTTTTGTTTTAAATGACAGTTCATGCTCTACGCATATGTCACTTTTAAATGTTCCATAAAATTCGTAGTGTTTTGTATGGCACGCATATTCCATGTTGTAGTAGTTTGATGGCAGCAATATAGAATCAGAAACACCTTCGAAAATTCTAATAGAAGTATCACCTATACCAAAAATTCCTTTGACCATGTCTAAGAGGGCGAAACAGTCAGCAGATATTTTGAATTCAAAAGAAAATATAAAATAAAAGAAGGATGTGGCTGACAGAAAGGAAAAACAAATAAAAACTAAGTTAGGCATGAAAAAGAAGACTGAAACTACCAAAGAAAAAAGAGAACTTAAGAAAACAAAGAAAGGAACCAGCAACAAAGAACGGCAACAAAAAAAAAACATGATGATGACCTAGTTGATTTATGTGATAAAGAAAATGATAATTATTTAAAAGTTAACCAGGGCCGAGAAAACTAAAACGGCGAATTATTTACAGTTCAAACAGTGAAGATGAAGACAATTCACCTTACTATAAAATTAAGGGAAAGAAAACTAAAGGTTTGCCGGTAAAGAGCACTAAGAGAAATGGACAGGATAAGTCAAAGTTACAAACAAAGAAAACTGCATAGAATGTTTTGAAAACTTTAAAAAAAAACGCAGTCTAAATCCGACTGGATTCAATATGTAATTTGTCAGAACTGGCTACATGAAACCTGTACACTTTTCAGAAATTATTGCTCCAGATGTGGAAAACTGAAAGCACTATCCGGCTAAGCATCATTTAAGTAAAAAATGCAGATTTTTATTGTGTTATTTTAATTTTTAAACATGAACTTAATAATTAATATTTTATGATAAGAATTTAGAATTTTTATTTTTGTTGAACAAATTCTTTTAGAATTTTATTACCTATGGTTATTTTATTTGATCTCAAATTATGTAGAATTATATGCTAACGATGACAATTACAAGATTTTAATTTTAGTTGAGTTTGGTTGAGATTTTCGTTTATACAGTATGAAGGGCATCTATCCCACGCCGCAGGCATCTATCCTTCTTAGTATTTTCATGGTGGGGCAACTATCCATACCGGTGGGCATCTATCCTCAAAAAAGAAGGTCCACAAAAAGCTAAAATTTGCAAAATCTGTAATATGTAGGTCCAAAAATACAAATCACAGTTAAACATAAAGGATCAAACTAGCTAAATTCATAGACATTATTTATATAAAATTGATATTTTTAAAATTAGGAGGACATTTCAAAAAGTGGGGCATCTATCCTGGTTTTACCCTAAGTATAATTTTTAGAAAAATATTAAATTCGTCAGAAAACTCAGGCAGGTCATAGTCCTACTAATATTATAAATAAAAAAGTTTGTGGGGATGTATGGCTGTTTGTTACTTTTTCTAAATTCACTAGTTTTCATGGAAAAGAGATTAACGAGTTAGGTATATAAATTTATAGAAAAAAATATTAGTACGAAGCCCGGGGTGGGTCGCTAGTATAAGATAAAAAGGATCGCATAAAAATAAACACTGCCGCTTCAATTGGTGTCGGGCGCGTCAGTTACGTAAAGGCCGTTTGAACGAATTGCAACAGACACTGTACCAAGTGCTGCGAAGCGTTTAACTCTTTTGCTTGGCGCCTGTTAAGGCGTATCGTAATTAATTTCTATATGTGTCGGTATTATAATTAAGTTATGCATTCATAAAAAGCGCACGATGAGGTTGGTTTTTCATTGGTGTAATACTGGTTAAACATAGGTATATACTCTCATCTGAATAATATAAATAGCAGAGCTTTTACGTGCAAGTAGAGGTTTATCCTGCGTGAATTTAATATATAACGTAGGTACTATGTTTATTCCACATCTTACTTTTACTAACCATTTATTATTACTTAAATGATATATTTTTCATTTCACGTAATTCGGGGGCGGGTCGCTAGTATGGAATATATTAAAACATTCATTTTAGTGATAGGTTAGTGGAATGAAACTTTACTGCCAACTTTGGCAAACAGCCAAACAGATATTAGAATATCAGTTGGAAACCATCGAAATAATTTGGAAACGCACCTCTGATATTTTATTGTTCTTTTTAAGAAGAATATCTGTGTAATAATAACAGTATTTCTCAAAGATATATGGAATATATTTAGTCGTAATATTTCTTGTTTGTATAGTAGAAATATATGGACTAATTATGTTAAGTGATTGTAGAGGGGAATTTCTAATTGCAGTTCTCGTAATTTTCTCTGTGCATAGGTTAAATTCTTTCTGTGTGTAGTCTAGCATTCTCTTGCAGTATTATTAGCTTACATTACTAATCCAACGAAGCTGTTTAATTGAAAGAATTGTAGACCACAGAACAGCTGTTACAAAACTACCAAACGAATTCAATAAACACTACCTTGATCTTCTTTTGCGTCGTAGTTGTTTGTGATGAAGCTTAGGTGTTTGGATTTAACCATTAAAAGGACCTTTTTACTACTCCCATAATACAAATGACAGTATATTGCGAAAGTTTGTGAGGATGCTTATGTTACTCTATCATGCAAAACTTACAGAATGGAATTTGATGAAACTATCCAGTTAGTATACCTTAGAATAACTCATAGGCTATAATTTATAAAGAATTGCTGGTGAAATAAGCTGTAAAAACTAGTGTAGTTATAAAGGTCCATTCTAATAAGTTCTTACTTATTATATACGTCATTCCGAGCTATGATAAAGGCTCACCCAACAATTTACTGACAACTGGCAATTATTACAGCCATAACAGCGTGTATTACATTTGTCAAGAGCTAAACACTTATTACGAGTCCATCAATTACTCGCGCCTTAATAGTAGTACTCCGACATCTGTGTTATGTCAGAGTTAGCGGGTTAAGGCGCACTGCCTCGCCATTACATCATTTTCGTGCGCCACTTCCGCTCTTTCCATTTGTAATTGTGGAAACTCGTTCTATATTTTTACATTAGGAAATTAGCTCTTACGGGTTGACTAATGGCGCTAAATAACAATACTTATGACATGCTTCAAACTATTATCGCATTTTATAAAAAAACTTTTTACACTTTTACACTTTTTTATAAAAAAAGTGCCATAAAACTAAGAACAATAAAAATGACGATTTTTCCCTTGTGAGCGAAAAATCATAAATTTTCTCAGTATTACAGTTTGACTAAAGAAATTTAGAATACAAAACAAAACAGAACCCGTGAACGATTAGTTTACTTGATAGCGATTTTCAACGATTTTTCTTCACCAAAACAGGCTGTCGAAGAGTATGAAAAATATGTTTCCAATTTCACCACAGAGGCGACTTGGTTGCAAAATATTTGTACTTTGCACTGAAATAAATACTAAATCAGGTTTTATTACCTACATAATTATAAATTTTTCGTGAAAAATTATCTAACTTGCGTTCTTTGCGTGCTTTAGGAGGAATTAAGGAAAAACAGAGACAGACGCGGAAAGCAACTTCAAATTACACTATGTAAGGATATACAATTTTCTCTCTTCAACCACCATTGCCATTAAAATTATCATCGTAATTTTTGCTAATAATCATCCGCATAGTATGATGTTCCACAGAAACTTTCGAAAACCGATCAATAAATTCATATGTTGCCGGTAGAAATAATGGCAACGTGAATGTCAATTTGTTGGGTTCCACGATGTCGTAACTTCACTTTTTAGAAAAACTGATTAATGATGTCGTTTTATCTTCCGCTTGTTTTATCGACAATCTATAATGTTATATTTTAGTGACAAGTGAAAGTGGTCTCATAAAATTATATCACTTTTATCCGGCGTATATCTATCTATATCTACTATCTATCCTAAATTTTATAAGTATATATTATAAAATATAAATTCACTGACCCCCTTCTGTCACAAACCCCCAAAGGGGCGGCGATAGCTAGTTTAAATATATGTGTAAAACTAAAACGCAAATGTATCCACATTTCGTTAATAAAAACTAAAATTAATACCTGCGGTTACATCATGACATTATTATTATATACATCTGATTATCTGATAAGACTATTATCTGCGAAGCTTAGACGGACTTAATTAATATGACTCATTCATTTGAGTGATAGAGGGCATAGCTTCCGCATTTTAAACAGGCAGCTTGTCTAGAGACATTTACCTCAGTTACAGGCCATAATGAAATCATGAAATCAGCACTTGTATTATTGTGTTTGAGTGAGTGAGTGCGGGATACCGAGATCAGTCCCTGTTCCATCTTTATGATTTTTCATTTAACCTGTCGAAGTCGGCAGCTGATACAAGAGAATTGAATAAAATTATAATTGATTGTTACTAAAACATTGTCATTTGAAATATTTTTTATATATTTATTTATTTCATAAATCAATCATTACATAAGACATTTAGCATAGTCATACTTATCCAATTTAAAAAAAATAAACATAAATACATATCTATAACTTAAATATCTATTACCTATTTACAATTATAACTTACTAGCGACGCGCCCCCGACTTCACACGGAAACTTTTTTTTGTAAATTGTAACCTACACAAACTTTCCTAATTTATCGCTTTTCCATTAGTAAAATGACTTAAAAGAAGTTTGCGGAGAAAGAACAGGCGGACAGAAAATGTATGTATAATATTTTATAGTATGTATAGTACTTACAGTGGTCAGAGTTTTGAAGTAGCTGATTAGTTTATTGTTAATGAAAACTATACTGTCACGTCTTCATTGAACATCTTTCGCAACGGACCTTAGTTGAATCTATATTGGTAGTCGCCTTGGCCGAGGTTCATTTATACATATTTCACAATTAATATAAATGCATTGACTGCAAATGTGATTCTTTAAATATTTATCTATTTGTCACGGTCCAGTAGTTTTTCATTTTATTCATTACTAGCTGTTGCACTCGTAACTTTATAAAATAATATAGCTTTTCTATAGGTGAAATAATTTTTTAAATCGGCCTAGTAGATTTTGAGTTTATTCATTACAAACATACAAAAACACAAATCTTCTCTGTTTATAATATTAGTAAAGATTTGTCTTGTACAGAAGTGGATTAGAAATCATTTACATTTTTTGACATGGTCAAAGATTCCTTTCTTCAGTGAGAGCGTTAAGACTCCTAAGGTGATATTTAGTCAACTTCTTGTAGAGATTATTCATAAAATAAACCGAGTTGAATACTTCATAATATGTCATTAGAAAGACTATTTCAATAGTAATTACTTAAATATTTCACATTTTTGATTTATTTCTGTAATTTCGATTTATCCACCATGTTCTAACATCCGTTTCATAAAATGTGGAGTTCGGGGACTCAAACTATTCGCTGTTTTCAGTAGACATCTTAGTTTAAACTTAACGGAAAAAATACTGCGTATTGGCATAGAAGTGTTCTATTCCTTGAATAATTACTTTTTTTATTATAGTATCAAATTTCTGTAAAATAAAATATTATAACGCAGTGAAATTTTCGAAAATATTCACCAAAACTGGTGCCTTTTGTTAATAGACTAAGTATTGTTTGCTAGAAATAAAAATACCACTATAAACTTCACATCATCAGCTACTTGTATGCAAAAAATCAAATAAATATATTAACAAATAAGACTAAAAAAACAACTCGTAAAAACATGCAAATCTTGCAATATATTAGAAGACACATTGCCCGGGCCGCCAGTACGCGCTAAGCGCTCCTAGAGGAAGGACGTATCGCTTTTTATTGTGCGGTCACGTGGTCACAATCGAACGATCAGTCGAATAATATAGCGCAACTAAGACGTTTTGACTTTTTTTTTTTTTTTTTTTTTTTGTGTTGCATAAAAAAATGATGAAAACTATATTGAACATAATGTATGTACATACATAATTGTATGGCTTCACGCGTACCCTTCGTCAAATACAGGAACATTCCTTGAGCCAGACACGCTCCGAATCGCAACCTGTCTACGGCTTGGGGTTCCGGTCTGCGCTCCTCATAAATGTCCCTGTGGCAGTGATGTCGACAAGCTAGGACATCACGGACTGTCATGCCAAAAAAGAGCAGGCCGCTTCTCGAGACATGCCGCACTTAACGATATCATACGCCGCTCCCTTGCCACCATCAACGTGCCAAGTCTACTTGAGCCGACTGGTATGGCAAGAGACCGGACGGTATGAGTGATTCCATGGAAGATGGGCCGGGTGCTGGTATGGGATGCAACCTGTTCAGACACGCTGGCCCCTTCCCATCTACATGGAAACAACAACAAAGCTGGTGCGGCTTGTGAAGCGATTGAAAAATCTAAAGCATGCAAATACAGGGGTCTAGGCTCCGAATATTATTTTGTCCCATTCGGTGTCGAGACCCTTGGTCCGTGGGGTCCTAGCGCTATAAGGCTTTTTAAAGAAATAGCAAAAAGGTTAGTCGACATCACAGGAGACCGAAGAGCTGGCAGCTACCTCGGACAAAGAATTAGTCTAGCTATTCAAAGGGGGAACGCTGCCAGTATCTTCGGAACCTTGCCTAATGGGACTCCTTTTAATATTATATTTCAGTTATTATAAGTTTTAGGTTCAATAGTAAGTTTTGTTTTTTATTTAGTATAGATTATTTGTAAATATATATAACTTAATTTTAGATATAGATTAGTTATTCTTATATATTTATTTTTATTATTATTACTTACAAGCTTTTTATTAACTTGCAATGTATATATGTATGTATGTATGTATATATGTATGTTTGTCCGGGTGGAATCTTGCAACTGAATTTTAAATCGGTTATCTTTAACCGATTGAGCTGAAATTTGGTATACACGCTTATTTTGGATGACAATGCATGCTTAGCTTTTATTTTTTTTTGCACTACCACAGTATGGGTATAAAGTATTAATTTAATATTTTACTGTGTAGGTAAAATACTTTTTAATGTATACTTTTTTAACTTATGTTTTGACATAGGTGTCAATCTACAATTGCTATGACAATATGTAAATAGAAAAATCAAAATGAAAATTTGGTAATATTTAACTTAAATTGTCGTTTCTTTGATTAAACATACAAAGCAACGCATTTGTATAATTTATCGCATTATAAAATGACAATATAAGTTTACTATTACCAAATTTTCATTTTGATTTTTCTATTTACATATTGTCATAGCAATTGTAGATTGACACCTATGTCAAAACATAAGTTGAAATAGTATACATTAAAAAGTATTTTATCTACACAGTAAAATATTAATTTACATTATATTTACACACATTTATATTATTATTAATAATACATATATAATATTATATTAAACCATAGACAACAAAACTATTTTAACGATTTTTACAAGCTTTTTTTAACCTTCAATGTATGTATGTATGTATGTATGTATGTATGTATGTATGTATGTATGTATGTATGTATGTATGTATGTATGTATGTATGTATGTATGTATGTATGTATGTATGTATGTATGTATGTATGTATGTATGTATGTATGTATGTATGTATGTATGTATGTATGTATGTATGTATGTATGTATGTATGTATGTATGTATGTATGTATGTATGTATGTATGTATGTAAATCTGTAAGGCGCTACGCCCACATGAAAAGTCGAGGCGCGTCACGGCGTAGACGAGGCGTGAAGAGTTGCGGCGGAGGCGGCTGTGCAAAGAGGAATAGAAACTAGAAAATAAAGTGTTCTTTTTAATGGCAAAGCCACATTCGTAAAATCACATACATTAGCGTAATCGAAAGTTTTTCGTACTAATATAGTATAATTACTTATCTTCTGAATAATTATCTTCCGTTTCATCGCTACGTCTAGTATAAATATGCTACTGACATAAACTTAGCATTAAAAAAACGCTAATATAATATTCACGAGAAAAGCCACATGAAAATCGTGTATGATAGCTGTGAACGCTGTGAAGCAGAATCTAAAAAATAGGATGACAGTTGAAACAAATGTTACGCCAATGACGTCACGGCCAAAATGAAAGAGACAAACCGATCATATGACAGAATGGTACTCTTTTCGATGATTGTCATAATTCAAAATTAGAAACTTGTTTGTTTCTACAGATACTTATAAACGATTAGTTGCATAAATTTGTATCTATATAATTTGGGTATCGTTTTGTTCTCATGTTTATGATAGTTTCATGTATAGATATTTATACCTCCTATTTGCCTAGATATATTTGACTGACATTGTACATTTATTTATGGCCACGTGAACGTGGCCAATTTTTAACAAAATATATTATATATATTTATAATAATATTATAAAAAGGAAAGATAAAAATTATTTTACCATTAGAAGCCGACATTATCCGTGATGAACATAGGCTACTTTTTACCGTGGGAAAATGCTTCATTCCTACGGGAAAACGGGTAATAGGACAACGGGTAGTAGGAATTATCCTTCCGTACTTATCTTTTTCACATAACTTTTAAACGGCTGAACCGATTGGGTTGAAATTTTATATGGGTATTTCGAAGGTCTCCTGGATGATATAAAAATGCAATTGGACCTGGTAGGTGGCGCTGCTGTCGGTATGTTAACTACTAAGCGGCTTGACCGATTGGGTTGAAATTTTGTATGTGTATTTTCATGGTTTTACAGACACGAATGTATTATATTTTATAAAGTTACGCGGAAGAAGTCGCGTGCGACAGCTAGTATATATTATTTTGATTATCTTGACGGTTTTCAAGCTATAGCTAATTTTCCAACTATGAAATTTTGTTTGAAAACTGGCTGTAGCTTGAAAACCGTCAAGACAATCGAAAAGTTTATGCAACATATTTTGTTAAGAATTTAATGGGGGTACTTTTTGCGTTTGACACTTTTTTTGTATCTATTAAAGTTTTCGCAAAATACTTAAAAAACCATTGACGGAGACAAACTTTGTGATGTGGGGGGATGAAGCAGCATGTGAAAGGGGGGGGGGGGGAGTTGTGGATCTTGATCAGCAGACCCAAAGGTATAACCCACATAAGTTTCAAAACTTTATTAATTTATATGTATGAAAACACAGAATGACCGTATTATTGGGTGATTTTTTGGATTTTATTTCTAATATTTATTTTGTCCCTCAATAAAAAAATCAATCGTGTAGTATTTACTTTCATTTAAAATTTGAAAATTCAACATTGAAACGGTATTTTAAAAAAATCCGGAACGTCACCTCGTAGAAAATTCAAAAATACCATTCAGACTAGCTAATATTTAATCAAACTACAAAATGAAACGTTCTATGGGATTTAATGTAATTGGCCATCTCATATTTGTTCTCAAGTTACATTTAAAAAAATAAAAAACAGAATAATTTTTTTTTGCTTTGTTGCTGTTGTGGCTTCACTAAATAAAAATAATATTAAAAATAAAAAATAAATTTAATAATTTTTAAAAATACTTATGAAAAGAATCAAAACCGTTTACACCTACTAAACCGCTGTCCGTAGTTTAGTTCATGTAAAAATCAACGTGGCACCGCCACCGCTGCACGTCACGCCTATTGTCATACCATGTACGGCCCCTTAAGTAGGCACATTGTGTTTTTGTTGACATTGTGACATCAGAGTAACAAAGTTTCACATACTAATTGTGTAAGAGATAATGAATGTGCGAAATTTTTTTACACGAATATCGCTATTGTATTCACATATATGGGTATAATTGACGATCATAGAACTACTTACTTAACTGGTGTATTTTTTATATAACGGTTGTCAGAGAGGCTGACGTTTCACTTGATGGTGAGCTGCTACCATCAAGTGTCTCCAAAGTGTCTCCTATTATCCTAAAAAGCAACGCCTCGGGTAGGTACTGCAAGTGTGCTACCAACCTTAGTAGGATAAGAATCACGAGAGTATAGGGAAATGAGCTGTACTGTCTCTTACTTACTTACCAAAATACATCAGTCATTGATGTCATTTCACGGCGTTCTTCTATAAGGACGTAATTACAGCACCTAAATGGGCTGCCTATTTATGGCTTCTAAATTCTTGTTCTACATCCAAAATTCTACACCACTCGATAGTTAAATATAAAATGCTCAAAGAAAATATTACTCGTAACTAATACGTAAAACACACGGCCGTATCTACGACACAGCCACAGACCATTTTTTTGTGTATCAAAGTTATTTTAGCCTTAAATTCCGCACCCACATTTTACGTTGCAGTCGGTGTTGAGCATTTAGAAAGGGAATATATTCACTTACATTTTCTAACCCGTTTTCTTCAACATTGCTAAATTTGCTATACCAGCCGACTATTTTATTAAGATTTATCTAAGTTAAAGAAAATTCATATCCATCTTAGGTCTAATGGTTGTAGCAAGAATTAAAAGTTGTCCAGTATGTAGGACAGCAAGATTAAAAAAAATAGAATAATCTGTAGGTTTTACTTTAAATGTACAGTTAATTGCGTGACAATATTACCTAGTATTATTGTTAGATAAATATTATTATTATTAGATTAATAGTATTGAAAGAGCATGGTTTCTCGGTCTTAAACTGGACAAGCCCTTTTGGCAGGCAACCAACAGAAACCACAGCTATGTAACTCTTTTGTAGTGCTGTTACGTTATAATAACCATAACTGAAAAAGGTTTCCAGAAGCCATTCCCCTGTTCCTTATCTTTTATCTGGCGATTCTGTTGTTTATAAGGGACTAGTCACGTGGGAAAGGCCCGTGACGTCATTGCTCATAGGCGAAAGATTTGTAACTCGCAAGTTGCAAGTTTATAGTATAAGAGGTGGCAACGTTTTCGAAAGAGAATTTCAGGTCAGCTGGTTTTTTGATATGTCGTCCCTCTTGCCCTTTCGGTTAGGATCTGGGCAGTCTGGCTAGCGGTAGCGGTTGCGTTTGCCTGTGCGCATCCTATTTGTGCGGGTAATATACTGACTTTTAAAATCATTTTATGAAGGTTCAATTTGCATATTTTAGCTTAAGATAAGTTTAACAAACATCAATCTCTTATTGCCAGACATTTTTATGGTTGCTAATAATGAGCCAGACGCGAATTTTGATTTCATTTTTATTAAAAAATTAAGTTATTTCAGAATGTCTGTCATTTTAATATTATGTTGTTTAAGTATGAACAGACCTAAAAATAATTTGCCAGACATTAATTCAGTTGCTAAACCATGAATCAGAACGATTAAAGTCCTGAAAATTCATACAGTAAAATCATTTTATGAAGGTTCAATTTGCATATTTTAGCTTAAGATAAGTTTAACAAACATCAATCTCTTATTGCCAGACATTTTTATCGTTGCTAATAATGAGCCAGACGAGAATTTTGATTTCATTTTTATTAAAAAATTAAGTTATTTCAGAATGTCTGTCATTTTAATATTATGTTGTTTAAGTATAAACAGACCTAAAAATAATTTGCCAGACATTAATTCAGTTGCTAAACCATGAATCAGAACGATTAAAGTCCTGAAAACTCTTACAGTATGATTCTACTGGTCAGAGAGAGACAGTTGAGTGCTCTCAGCTATAGATGGGTAAGCACTGTAGTATTACTCAAGCCAGAGTAAATACTCAGAAAAAACTATTTAAGTACTTTTTTTTTTTACTTTATACTCAGTATTACTACGAAAACTTAATGAGCTATGGCTATCGTTCATTACCACGATTCATTCATTAAATGAAGGAATAACGCGTGATGATAATTATTATTATATAAAATTGTTAGGTACAATGTTTAAATTATCTATATTAATATGTAAAGCTGAAGAGTTTGTTTGTTTGGTTGTACGTGCTAATCTCAGGCTGTCGGGCTAGGCATCGCGTTGGCCACGATCTACGAGCCCGTAGGTTTGTTGAAAAAGTATCGATATTTTTAATTAGATATATTGACATTTTTCCTCGATATATCGACGTCGATATTGATATTTTATAAATGAAAATTAATACCGTTTTATATTTCCTAATTATAGTTTTTTAATAGAACACTAGCTGTTGCACGCGACTTCGTCCGCGTAACTTTATAAAATATAGCCTATAACACTCGCTGATAATATATCTTCCCACCAGTGAAAGAATTTTTCAAATCGGTCCAGTAGTTTCGGAGCCTATTCAATACAAACAAACAAATCTTTCCTCTTTATAATATTAGTATATATAAAAATTCAACAAAACAAAATGCAGGTGCGGCGGCAATCTTTTGTATCTACTTGTAGGTATCATCCATAAATGATAATTGTTTTGATGAAAAAAAAAATCTCTTGTATCCGGATGACTTATTTCTGTTTTAGTTTTAATGTTTGAACAAAAGCAATAAAAAATGTTCCGTGTTTACTTAGAGACCTTCTATCTAGTTGTCTTGTTTATCAAAGTCACATAGTAGTACTATGTGAAATAGTTGTTATTCTAATATCCGTTAATTTACTATAAGGTTTGTAACCTCTGCTATGCCGCCGATGGGCGGTCTCGGCATGTGAGTATAAAATTGGCTTTTAACAATTTATAATTTAATTTTAATTTTAATTTATTTTTAATTTTAATTTTAATAAATTGACTATTAATTTTTACAATATAATTAATAAAGTCAAAAAATATCTAAAATAAGAATTTAGTAATTACTTATATGATGTCAAACAGGTGACATGTAACATAATTCTTTTGTTTTTTTTTTTATATTATAGGTATTTCTTATTTGGTTAATAATCTTTTCTTGTGAGAAAATTAAGAATTTTAAATTAAGATAAACGCAAAATTCACTGCAATAATAACATAACTAGTAAATTATAATAATATGGTGTAGAGTTAACTTAGTTGTAACTATATCTAGGTAGATAAAAATGTAGGTTTTTCACTCATCTTTACATACTTCTATGTATTCTTCTAATTTCCATGCAATTAAAAGGTTGTTGACATCGTCATCCATTAGGAATATTTGTAAATTATAAAATTTTTTTAGGCAATACGAGTTTATTAAATACGAGACGCAATGACTATCACGCTAGAAAGATTTGGACGAAATGAATGATTCGTTTTCACTTATAGGTAACCCATTTTGCTTTGCTAAGTATTTTTACTTGGTTAATATTTAGTAAGCTGTTTGTAAAGATTAGCAAATGTGTCATGGTAAAATTTACAATCGCACTTATTTAATAACAACAAAATATCAATGGCTATTTGTAACCGATTACGTTGTAGGTGGTAACAGAGATATATTGGTTAATTTTAACCAAAAAAAGGGTTAATTTTAACCCTTTTTAAACATATTTAAAATTACATACATAACTTGGTTAGATTTAACAATATTAAGCATTAAAATTTAAACAAGTCTGAATTGGTTCAGAATGCTAACAATTTTGTTTAAAAATTATTAAGTGCAATGTTAAAAATAACCAAGTATCCATAACAATGTTGACGTGTTAGATTATAACCAACTGCGCTTATATATTCTTAAACGAGTTTTAGTTAATTTTAAATAATCTGCCTTTAAACGAGCCAAAATGTTAAAGTAAAATTTTCTCAGTGTATCATAGCGACAAGAGTATTTCAAATAAAAAAAAAACTTTTAAATTTTCAATAATGTTGTTTGATTTCCTGCTATCTAATTCTATCTCATTTCAATTTTTTTTTATGTTAAAATTTGCTAAATGCTAATAAAAAATAATATCCCTAATTTAAAAAATATTGAACTTACGCAATTGTATATCTATTGTATGTATATATAGATATACAGTTTACATAAGTCCAATTCATACTGTAAGAGTAGAATCATACTGTAAGAGTTTTCAGGACTTTAATCGTTCTGATTCATGGTTTAGCAACTGAATTAATGTCTGGCAAATTATTTTTAGGTCTGTTCATACTTAAACAACATAATATTAAAATGACAGACATTCTGAAATAACTTAATTTTTTAATAAAAATGAAATCAAAATTCGCGTCTGGCTCATTATTAGCAACCATAAAAATGTCTGGCAATAAGAGATTGATGTTTGTTAAACTTATCTTAAGCTAAAATATGCAAATTGAACCTTCATAAAATGATTTTAAAAGTCAGTATATTACCTGCACAAATAGGATGCGCACAGGTAAACGCAACTGCTACCGCTAGCCAGACTGCCCAGATCCTAACCGAAAGGGCAAGAGAGACGACATATCAAAAAATCAGCTGACCTAAAATGCTTTTTTTCCCGACGTTGCCACCTCCCGGACTATTATACCTTTCTCGTACGCATAATTGTGCCCGCGTTCATGAGGTATAGTATAGTTATAAAATAAATTATCGTGGTAATAGAATCGTGTAGTCAATTGCATAAGGCATGCAACCGGCCATATCTTCCGTGTGCTGGAACCATCGATAGAACGTAGCAGGGAAACGGTACTAAGGAAGCCTTGTATATACTTACACCAACACGACACAACTTGCACATTTGCAAACGTTGTATAACTTCATTACTCCTATATTCTTATTAAAATAATTCTTACAGTTCGTTTTAGTTGTGTTGATTTGGAAAAAACAAAGAAACATCCCACAAAGATGTGTCAGAGAACTTGCAAATGACAATTTAGCAAGGATTTTGCAATTATTATTATTTGTCGCAGAAAATTTTTAAATTTATATTATTTTATATTATTTATTATATTATTTAAATTTATATTATTTTATTTTATAAATTATATATTATTTTTAAAAATAATATAAAATTTAATTTTGAAACAGTGAATTAAAACTTTTTTATTTATTTTTTCTAATCAATTCTAAAAATGAACACGAACATTTCGGAAAAGAATCGCCATGCCTCTCTCAATCATACGGCGGGCGGACGAAACCTCGGGATACAGCTAGTCTACTTGGGGGCAGTTAAATATTTCTTTAAAAATACATGTAATAACCAAGATGATAAAATGCGCTGTCGACTTATTGATGATTGTGATCAGTTAAATTGTAAAATATTGGGAAAATTTAATATTTTCTAGTGCGCTAAATTATTTTTTGCGTCAATGTACATTGGAAACTCAGTTTAGCATACTTTTATTGTTGAAAGATCATTATTTTCTTGTTTGTTACAGGTGGATAAATGCTACGCCTACATTTGACGAATAGACATCTTCGGGTGATGCTGTGGTGTATTCTTCTAGGCTTGCAGCCAGCTTTTGCCGGTATATTGGACCCCTTTAACTGGGCGCGTTCGGATCGTATTGAGGTCAACATACCCTGGTTGCCGTGTAAGTTTCTTAAGTTTACTTTCTTATAGAAATAACGGAAGACAAGACGGAAGCAATAGCCAATTATAAGGCTATGCGGAGCCCTTAACTAGACTGATAGACGACATTAGGAGTGCAAAGTGAGAGCCGCTGTGTGTTTACTGACAGTCTAACTTGTACAGTCAGCGTCTTAATAATAAGAGCAGTCAGGTTACCCAACTATATTAAGAAACGTCAGAAGTTATCGGATATTTTTATTCAACCATTATTTCGTAGAGTAAAATAATTCCGATCAAGTTGAGCTTATAAAATTAGGTGTATCCACATTATGTTTTATTTTAATATAAAGGTTGTCAGACAGGCTGACGATCCACTTGAAGGTAGGTGCTACCGTCACCTGTAACACAAGCAACACGACAGGTGCTGCAAGTGAGCTGCCGACCATAGTAGAATTATAAAGGATTAGGAAGGAGAAGTGTGGGCTCTGGCATCTTTTACTCATTTCCCATTTGTATGAAAAAATAAATAGTAACATAAACCTTACATTGATAATGTCAACTTACGGTGACTATACCCACAAACCACTTTTTTTTTCAGTAGGTACGCCATCTCTTTTTGTCATATTAGTCAAATATGATTTTTCTATATTTTCAGTTGAGAATGAAACGAGATGCTACGATGAACTAGGGTGTTTGAACATAACAAGGAGTTGGTATCACCTCATCCACAGACCATTCAACGTGTTTCCGTTGCCAAGAGTTGTTATAAATACAAGGTATATTAATTATTCTTAGGTATATATTTAGCCAACTAGATTAATACACTCCTTGAGGTGCCACAAACCTTGCCAGAGCACTAGCCACAGCACAGCATATCTAGCAATAAGACATTTGACATTTCAGTCAAGACTAATTGAAATGTCAATTGTCTTGTGTAAGGTTCTGAATTCAAATTGGGTAACCATACCAATCATTCATTATATAAATAAAAAATCTTATCCGCTCGTTCCGTGAGTGCTACTTATATAGGTATATTTGCATTGACATTTACTTCTCGTGCCATTACAAATTGTCTGACTACGTTACTGCATTTATTTATTTATTTTTATTTATTTATTAAGGCAGAGACAGTCACATACAACTTAATTTACAAAAAATAAAAACAATAAGAACTATATTACCATAGATTATTATAATACAAATATTTACAAGCGGTAGTGCAAATCGACATTTCAAAAGTAGACATAAATTAAGAACGTAATAGCAAATTTTCAATACTCTTCCTGAACTTCGCTACAGAATTTGAAAATATATGTCTAAATCTTTTAACCTTTTGTTAACACGTGCATGTCCGCCTGAAAAAGGTATTTATATATTTAGCAATTTAAAATTAAATTATTTATATGAAATTAGATATTTCTCTAGGCTGTACGTTGTAGTTTTCTTTGAATATACATTCGGGTTGTTCCGTTCTCATTCTACGACGACTCGTCCCCCTATTATTTTTTTCCTTATGCAAATTATCAAGCAATTATGCATATGCAAATTTATCAAGATATTTTAATATTTGGAATATTGGATTTGGATTTCCAATATTTCCAATAGACCACACAACCAGTGATGAGGTATCTCATATCATTACCTATGTTAATGCATAATTGTTATTTCAGATTTATCCTGTACACCAAAAAGAACCCCACCGACGGACAGCTCTTAAATGTGAACTCTAACAAAACTATCGTAAAGTCCAATTTTAGTCCAAGACGTCTCACCAAGATGATCATACATGGATTCATTGATACGCCATTAGCTAACTGGGTAATAAATAATTTGTGATTATTCTATTTTTTATTGCAAATTTGTTTCGATATCTTATGAGGATATATTATGGGAATAAATTGTATTTATTTTATTTATTTTACTTGTATTTATTTAGCAGTAAATGCTTGCATGCTCAAGCTTATTACTATCATGACGTCATGTTTCTGGAAAATTTTAGTCCTTATTACGATATAAAAGCACAAGAATAAGTAAACAGTTAAGGCTGTTCAAAATAGCAGTACAAATTGTTTTTTTTTTTACGAATAGTTTACGATTTTATTATAATTATGTATAAACGTTAATATTGAATATCACTTCCTCTAATTGTCTAGCCTTTTTTTTAACGTTGGGAAATCCTCTTGGATACCCAGCAGTGAAGGGGACACTGCAGTGTTATGCCGGATTCCTACCGGCTAAAACCCAACCACTTTCTATCTATCGCGGCCGTTGATGGGCGGGGTCGTGGGGACGTTTTTACACGACTTCGGTACCCCGCCACGGCTATCCAACGCGGGCAGGCTTGTGTTCCCTGTCAGAACCTTGGCGTACCCGAAAGTGGAGGTACGCCGGCCTGCTCGGGGGACCTTACGACGGGCGGCAGTCTCCCCCAAGACTACCGCCCAGGTCCCGGTCTAATGGTCTAGCCTAGGGCTTACACTAAATTTGCTTCCACTTTACATTCATACTTCTTGGAGAGATTTTTCCTAAAAATTAATAACAAATCGTAAATTCCAATAGGTGAGTGAAATGAAAGATGAACTAGTGAAAGCTGGTGACTTCAACGTGGTGATAGTGGACTGGGCTGGAGGCAGCCTGCCGCTGTACACCCAAGCTACCGCCAACACTCGCCTAGTGGGGCTAGAAGTGGCACATTTCATCAACACATTGCAAGTAAGTAGCTTCATGTAACACTGACCATATGTTAAACCAAATTTTAATAATTATTTTGAACGCTTTTGAAGCCTTTTTTGAATTTTTTGAAATAAGTATTTTTTAAGTAGGTGGATAATTTAAATATAAAATAACTCTTTTTAACAAAACTTTTGGGTACAATTTTTTTTCAATTTTGGGCCACTTTGATGAGGATTTCGAGAGGGCGATCACGATTTTCGGATTTCTCGACCCCGAAAACATAAAATAAGCCCTCAAGCAGAATCCTAATAGATTAAGTCAAGGTGAATCCGTAGGGTCAACGGATAATAGGGATTCATTTTTATTTATATACTCAAGTTATGAATTTCAAAGGGATTTAGAAAGATTGGCTGTATATTGACATCTGTCTGTATGCCATATTTGTTAAAAGTATAGGTACTTTTTAACGTATTAAACTTGTAATATGCAGCAGTGCTGCGGAAATTAACAAATTTGGCAATTATTCCCCTCTTGTTTCAATATAATTTTATTTCTTACAGAAAGAGCACGGATTAAATCCATTGGACGTACATATTATTGGTCATTCTTTAGGAGCCCATACGGCCGGCTATGCAGGTGAAAGAGTTCAAGTGAGTATCTCCATTTTTAATTCATATTTTTTTCTATTATAACAAATAAATTTAACGGTACTGTCGCTCACATTCGTCTTCATAATTGTCTTTGATTTAGTGTTTTAATCCGTAGGGAATTGGAAGAATCACTGGTTTAGACCCGGCTGAACCATATTTCCAAGGGATGCCTACTCACGTACGATTGGATCCAAGTGACGCTCAATTCGTTGACGTAATACACACGGACGGAAAAAGCATTTTCCTATTAGGTACCTACATTGCATTTGTAAATTCTATGTGTGCACGTAAACGCTTCACATCTTAATCCATGACGCACTCACATTAAAAATACCTATTTGAATGCTTTTTTGCTGCAATGTATCATAACAATTGACTAACTGAATTACAATATATATTTGAATCTACCTTTAAAAAGTATCCTAAGTAATCATATAAATGAAAATAATTTAAAAGGTGGCAGAAAAATACATATCTACAGTCGACAATGCTGACGCGCTATCACTGATAAAGTAAGGAGTATGAAAAAATATGGAAAAAAATAGATAATTTTAAAAATATTGTAAGTAGCGTTTCGTTACGCTGGTTGGCCCCGACTAGATATTTAAATGTGGGTATATTTAAGGCAAGGCGTAATTAGAACTGTGGGTATATGACGGTTAACTTTACCTTATCCAGCTATATTTAAGAGTATTATCCGGCATTACTAGGCATTTCTTATCAACTTATGCTGGTTATTCATATATAATTTTTTGAATACTGTTTAAATTACACATATAGGAATACCGAGTTTGTATTTTCAATTATTTTTACCAAGATTTTTGCCGCATATAGTGCAGCGGTTAAGCCTAATGTTTATGGTTCGGTATGATGATATTGAAAATCCATGCTAATATAATATTTGTAGACTTCTTAAATGTATAATTATTACCAAACAAATACTTAACAAAGCATATTATTTTACCTAACGAGTATTATATCCCGAGTTTTTGCTAACGAGTTGCAATGAAATAGATGCTGGCGATAGTAGCCACCAACCCTCAAGTAAACCGTAACCTTGCCTCTCACCTTTAATATTAAAAAATGTATATCTAAAGCTATCTTAATATTTTATCTAAAGTCCTTAATTTTACCATCTAATATTGAGATAAATATATTTTACTAAATGTTTTGGTAGATTCAAGTATTATTGATTCGAGCTGTTTTGCTTGTAAATATTAGATTCATTATTTTCATTATGTATACCCATTTCATATTTAAACTAATCATCCACGTGTTTTACCTGCGCGTGCGACAGATTTTGTGTTTATGGCAGGATATGGGATGTCACAACCTGTGGGTCACTTGGACTTTTACCCGAACAATGGGAAGGAGCAACCGGGTTGTGACTTGACTGAAGGACCACTCGTGCCACTAACCCTCGTCAAACAAGGCCTGGAAGAGGCTTCAAGAGTTCTAGTGGCATGCAATCATGTCAGAGCGATCAAGCTGTTTACTGAGTCTATCAATTCAAAATGTCCTTACATAGGTATGTATAAGTATAAGCGCCTCTTTCACAAACGTCAATTAGGCCAAACTGTCATTTAAAGTCACCGGTAACCGGGGATAATGGAGCTGATATATAATACCTTTGTTTGTACGGTAAACGTCCCAAACATTAAATAGAAAATAATAATAAAAAAACGGCTATCGAATGATGTAGTAAACCGAGTGCATAATTCAATATAACAGAAAATGATTTCTAAAAGAAACTAAACAACACTTTACATGTAGTTTGTGACAGAGGCCCTAAGGCAGTAGAGATTGAAATCATTCCCACTTAAAGTTTTAAAAGCAATAAGACCATTAAATAAAATATGCAATACATGAAAAATATATACACATTGATGATTACTTGCGATGAGTTTAAGCAATATATTTTTTTTATATTATATATGCATGATATAATAAAGAGAAGATTTGTATTTTTGTTTGTAATAAATAAACTCAAAAACTACTGGGCTGATTTTAAAATCCTTTTACCTATAAAAAGATACATTATCAGCGAGTAACTTAGGTTATTCTATAAAGTTGCGCGGACAAAGTCGCATACAACAGCTTTTGTTAGTTATATAACTACTTATAATTTTCTTAATTATTGTCTGTGTATAACCTTGTCCACTAATTTTCTTATGAATATTGTTGCAAGAAAACAACTCTATACGTTTAGACAAATATATGTGCATTTAAAAGATCAAGTTATTGACATGTACCACATTATCCAAGTTGTTTGCGAAGGCTTTCGTTCGACACCTGCGTATTCGTTTCATAGTAAGCAGTTGCCTCATTTTCTCGTTGCGTTTACTTGCAACTCGTTTCATGTCGCTCAGCGCTTGCACAGAGACTTTAGCTACCAGGGTCAAAGGTGAATTAAGTTTAATACACGTCTATTGCTCATACTGTAGTCAGATCTTAGCTGTTAAATTCAGTTCGGTCAACCGGACTGTTAACCGAACTACTGGGAATAGAGATTAAATTCAGTCTCAATTGATTTGAGAGTAGGCTTACCATCATAATGCTCTAATCCGGACAGGAGTGAAAGATAGCCACTTGTAGATAGATAGATATCTTGTGGGGATATATCCTATGGGAAAAAGGAACACTTTAAGACGTCACCAAAAAATGTTTAATAATTTATTAAAGCAGAAACAGATGGTATCTAGTGCCGAAAGTTAGCTAATAGCTGACGCTGAAATATTCTCGCTGGAGTATTTTTTTCACATTTATTTATAAATAAAAGAAATTAATAGCTAAATATTATTTTGTGCTAAGCTCAAAACTCGCGAACGGCTGAACGGATTTGGCTATTTTTTTTTATATATATTTTTTAAATAATTCTTGAAGCCCGAAGAAAGATCTTATGAAGAGAAAAACGTAGTTTCTTTTTTCATAAAATTCTTCGCATGTTTTGTCGAATATACAAAACCAGGGACATCCCCGGTGTTGAGTCGAAGCTTTTGAATATTTCAAATGATTATATTTTCGACTTAATCCATTACAGGTCACCAGTGTCCGTCGTATCAACACTTTTTGGACGGAAAGTGTTTCCACTGCGGTCACGGTTGTGCAATAATGGGGTAAGCAATCTTAGTTTTTAATAGTGGTCATTTATGGTTCATTTTTGTTTGCATAATAAACGTTTGTTGTTCAGATTCCACGCGGACAGCTCTCCCGGCTTGATCACGAACAAGAACAATCAATCCGAGAATGAAGTGTACCCTTCTGAGGAACACGACACTATAGGGGCGAAGTACTTCCTCAGTACAGGGAAGGAACTACCTTATTGCCGTATGTATTATTTGATAATAAATACTGTCCTGCAGTCATATACTTTGAATAAAACTTCAGCTTAATTGTAACCAAGAATCGCTCGGATCTGCTTTTATGTTTTAAATTTTATTTAAATTTAAGAAAAGCCTTTATTCTTCCGAAACAATTCAATTGCATCCATTAAATCCATTTATCTATATATTAATACGTAAAGCGAAACCTTTAATAATGCACCCACTAGCGAATGCTTGGAATCACGCGGACACCATTTCCACTACGGGTGAAAGTCTATGATCAAACTGAGAAGAGATTAATATAGTACCTACTAGAAATTTTTATTAATTACGGTCGAATTTCGACCACTGAACGATAACTAATTTATTAACCCTAAGCGCCTCTTTCACAAATGTCAAGTAGGCCAAACTGTCATTTAAAGTCACCGGCAACCGGGGATATTGGAGCTGATATACCTTTGTTTGAACGGTAAACGTCCCAAACATTAAATAGAAAATAATAAAAAAAATCGGCTATTGAATGATGCAGTAAACCGAGTGCATAATTCAATATAACAGAAAATTATTTCTAAAAATAACTAATCAACACTTTAAATGTAGTTTGTGAAAGAGGCCCTATATATCTTAAATTAATTAATCGCCTGTTTATTTTTCAGAACGACATTACAGAATAGCGATTCAATTAGCGAATCCTAAAGGTGCGGAGTCATGGGTTCAGGTAAAAATATCTTATTATCACTATGGCATACCTATTCTATCTGAAATACTTAGTAGTTCCGTCCTCATTGCATCTGTTACTAGAATTATGATCGTTCCCTTGTAATTACTCTGGTTAATTATTATCTTTCGTTACGTACAGGGTTTCCTGAAAGTGACTCTGCTGTCTGATCGTGGCGTTATTCGAGGAATGGACTTGACTCCGAACAATTATGTGAAGTAAGTGTTTTGATTCAGTTTGAGAATATTTATCACCGATTCATAATAGTAATAATATTGAAAATAAAGCTAATAATCACAAACCATAGTGAAAGAATCTTACTTTCTTGCGTTTATTGTAAATACAATAAATCTTTGTCTGCTACCATAGTGCAATGTGCGATGCTATAATTATTGCCTTAACTTGTTGCCTGAAAATTTCATCAAATCGAGTTAATTTTCATAAAATTATTTTCAGATTAGAGCATGGCACGACATATACCATAGTTGTTACACATCCGATGGACATGGGAGGAAAAGTAAGGAAGGTAAATGATATTTTTCATTTTTATTTTCGTCGCAAATCTAGAGGCGTTTAATACGATGGGATATTATGCAGGGTTATTTTTTAGATAGATACAGACGTAGGTGCTTATTATTGAATTTGAATTATGTCACAGTATAAAAGTTAATGAGTGTTATATGTACTAATAAACTAATGCAATTTGCGTTTGTATTAATACAGAATAACTATAATAATAGGATGGTAAAAAAAACAGAAAAACAGAGGCAAGTAGGTAAGTACCTACTAAATAAACAGACAGTGATGTTGTTTCTTATTGATTGTTATTTGGCTATTATTGGTTCAAAAAGCAGCGGGTATGACTTTTAATCGTCTTTTGCTTACATTCGATGTTCCCTCCTTTTCTCTAACCTGTTGGTTAGAGCAACAGGATAGAGCATGAGATGTAATTGTTCCTAAAATACACATGATAATATTGAATAGACTACATAGTTCAGAGTTGCAAACCCCACGCGTCTATCGGTAGGTTGAATGTCTTGTCAAAACTGATCCTTAATGGCAAGAATTGTTCTGTGTGTTCAGGTGGAGTTATCGTGGGAGTACGACATGAATGTACTGGAGCCGCGATCCCTATGCATCCTTTGGTGTAACGACCGCCTCTACGTCAAATCCGTTCTCGTCGATCAAATGGAACTACCCACCAGAGGGTGAATATCATTTTTATTCTATAACTAATCAAGCCTGTAATGTGAGAACCGAATGCAATTAATTATATGATATTGTAAAATAACTCATTGTGGTACTAAAATACGATAAACAAGGCAGTGTCCGGGCACACTGCGTTTCGCAGTCATTTTGAGCAACCCGTCTGGCAGCAGTAACTAAACCCCTTACATAAGACAGTTCGGTTCGGTGTTTCGGTGAGTGAGAAGTGATGCCAGAGCCCATTTACCTATTCTTTCCTAATCCTCTTACCCTTAAACCTACTATAGTTGATAACGTACAGCGCTCAGGCATAGGCAAACGTCAGCCTGTCTGCTCATCTGTGCATATAAAAAAACATGACATTAATGAAAACGACAACAATTGTGCCTCAGATATATATACTTCCATATAGACGATTTCTTTTAAACCATCAACGTAATTGTAATTTAATTAATTTATCTATATATTCTATATATGGACTCCAAAACCGCTGAACCGATTTTGATGAAACTTTGAGACAATCTTCAGATTAGTCCAGCGGTTAATCCTGTGGAGTTTGGTAGCGATCGGACGCGGACAAAGTCGCGGGCATATACTAGTTCTAAATAAATTGTGTTTATTTTTAGGAAACGGAACGTAGACTTCAGCAGCAAACTGTGCACGCCAAAGCGCGAATTCGCTGAAATCCCCAACCGGGGCTCCGCAAGTTTCTACGACAATTGCGGCAGATAGCTGTGCCATAATTAACATCTTGTTATCTTTTTTGTTAAACTCGGAGTAGAGCTGTAAGCGACTAATGAAATCTCAGTCTCGTCGGCTTCGCTATGAACGATTCAAAATGAAGCAATGATGATGCTGATCAATATGATGGACGTCAATGATGATAATAAAACAACACTCTGTGATGAACGAGTTATGAGGAAAGTGAACTAGTTTAAGAATTAGGTCTTACAATTTTAGGTTGTTATAAAAAAAATAATACTCGATTGAGTATTAATAGGCTAAAATTAAAGAACCCAAATTGTAAATATTCATGTAAATATGTAGGTACTTACTTTTCTAATTATATTTAATTTTATTTTTAGCCTTGCGTAGTTGGACAAATTTTCTTTTACACGTTTTTTATTTGCAGATATTTCTATAGAATTGTTATAATTCTCTTTGTTTTTTTAACTTTCGCAATTTTCTAATAATAAACTGTTAACAGAGTAACTACATTCTCAATACAATTCTCAACCTACAACTAGGTACCTACATCTCCGCTGAACCACATCTATCGGCCGCTAAATGAACGCGTCTTCATAAAAAACTGGTGTTTTCTCTGGATAAATGCTAAATTGAGCTGAAAGTTCCTAATACTGTGTCTAATCTATTTTTTTATTATAGTCAATTTGTGTAGAAATGAATCAGAACTACACCTTAGCCACTAGGTGGCGCTGCTACATTCTCATACAAATTGACTTGGGCCCTAGACAAAGTGCATTCGATTCGCATTCGATTCGATTCGCTAAATAAAAATGTATGGGATTGACATATGCCTTCGCTAAATCACGCGAAGGCCCCTGGAAACTAGCGGTAATGGAAACGAGTCCATACATCGTTTTACTAGCATGCCTACCACATAAAATATTCCTACTCTATTGATTTACCAGCAGGCACTGACAGCCTACCTCATGTACCTACAGTCGTACGTTACTGTTGTTAAATTTGAATACTTGTTGATGACTTGTGTCTAAGGATTTGTTTTATGTTTAAAATATTAACTACTTTAAAAATATTACGTCCCTATTTTATATTGTAAATAAGCATTTATACGTAAAATAAGTCTGATAAACATATTATGTATATATTTTATTTATTTAGTGATTTTTACTTGCCGAATAAAATTATACTGAAAATTTTTCGTTTTTGTTTTATTTTGAATACCTACCTACTTACTCAGGTTTTGGCATCTACCTGGTTATTGGTATGTTGCATATAAGTAGGTTGATATAAGTAGGCTACTTATTTTTTTATTCTTATGATGTTACATCGTTTAATAGGTTAGATTAAGATATACATTAATTACCTAGTCTATCAAAAAAGTGTAGAAATTAAAGTGGCAATACTGGAGTGTTGCCCCGTTTTAACCATGAAGTTGATAAGAAAGAGACACTATAACTAGTAAAAATAAAATGTCTGCAATACCTTTCAGTGTTTTTCAAACGATGTGACAGATAAAATATTAGTGCGTGTAGGAACTTAACAAATCTGCATGAGAAGTTGTACTTCTTTGACATAAATAGAATTAATAAAAGTTAAATAGTAGGAAACCAAACCCGAATTATAAAATTCAAGATTCTTAAAAATCACAACTGTCAAAAATGAAATGAGTAGCGAAATGTCAATGTCAAATCCGAATCAAATCAAAATAAAGGACAATTGTATTGTATTTGAAATTCTATTCTACTACATAATACCTTACATATTATATTACATAGTACCTACTGGAGAGTGGAGGCAACTGCCTGATAATTGATAATGTGTAAATACTGTATTTTCCGTTTTTCTTTTATAATATAGATATAAATACATACGCGTAGCTTAGCAATAATCTATATGATGCAATAGGATCAACCTGTGGAATCTAATTATGTCTTCTCGAACGTCTAAAGCTGTTTTAGGAGTATCATGTGCAATTACAATTGGTATTATATCTTATGTTCACATGAAACAACAAATAGACAGGTAATAGAATTTACTATTCTTGAATATACTTTCCATGAATGTACACCATATATTTTTTTCTTATTACATATACAATATTTGCCTAAAAATGAGATTTTTTTAGCAGCCAGGCAATGGTCCACTTGATTTTTTGAGAAATTAAGAATTTCATGTTTTATTTCAACACTGTATTAAATTTAACTAGGTATGTTAATGTTATAAAGTTACCATGTTTATTTTTAAATTGAAAATGAAGTAATATGCTACAAACTAAACATTTTTGTACCTAAGTTGGAGAAAAATCCAAGAGTCAAAGTGAAACTCTGAGAGACAGTCACATTGTTATCAATAAAACCCAAGGGCCATTGAAAATACAGGTCAAGCCAATTTTTATCAATAAATTGTGTATCTTATCAAATCAAATCATTTATTTGCATTATGTATATGTAATAGTACTAAGTGCTTTTCTTTTCACAATTTTGTATTGGTAAAGGCAACATCAAATAAATGTAAAAAAAATTTAAATTTTCAGAGAAAGAATGCACGAGGGTGTTATTAAAGATGTAGAAAGACAACAAAGGAGGAAAATAGAAAATTTATATCTATTACAGAAGCAAAATGAACTAACGAAACAGTTGAAAAGGGAGCTGGACAATTCATGAAAACACATTTAGCCTAAATATTAATTTATTTAATCATTAAACTACAGTTTACTTAGTATAGCACTTATTTTTTTTCTTTCAACCACGCCTCTAGCATGACATCCTTTAGATTTAAATCAACACCAGTTGGTTGTTTTTTATCAGTATAATCAATATAACCGTCGAGACGCAACTTCTCCTTAGCCACAGCAGCAAGGCTTTCAAATGTTCGTGGTTCCCAGCAAGCCAAGTCAGACAACGATTTTCTATCCAACATAATATTCGATCTGTCAAGACCTTCCTTTAATGTACCGAATGTAATATTATGTTGTTCACAAGCAGCAGTGATGCGAGTTTCCCATAGATCTTTCATGTCCTTTTTTTTTAATGCACGTGCCTTAGTCGCGTAGACTAAAGCACGGTGTACATAACGCACGGCGATTGAATAACAGTTTCTGCGCCGGCCAATAAAATGTGAGGCCAATCTGAAAATTCTTCTTTTCCTCCAAAACTCGTCTGGACCTCTATTCCGAACATAATTCGTTAGCGACAAAAACACCATGGTCTGTAACAAAATTAAGGTGTTATATCAAAGCCAAAGAAATATCCGATTAAAAAATGTTTAAATTAAAGTTTCAGAATGAAAATGAAATAGCTATTATCTACATTAATTGAAATGTAATTAAAATATATTCTAACCAATTTAGTTTATGAATTTTGATTGTAAGTATTGTAATTTGTAATTGTAACAAATTGGTAACAAACCACAGAAAATAATAAATAAATCAAATGGCTTGTCAATGTCAACTTGTGACGTAAACCACAGACTATTATTGTTTTTTTTTTTAATTTGATGGCCTGGTAACTAAACCGTGAGGCAACATCCAATTTGTACTTTTTTTTAATTTTGTGGCCTGGTAACTAGAGCTTTAAGCCAACATCGAAACTTGTATCTCAGTAGATTCACCAGACTCATAACTATTTCTACCGTGTACAACACACAGAATATAATTCATATTTATATATATGACCACAAACTAAAGTACGTTTTTTATATGGAGGGTAGATGTAGTTTTTTAGATAGTGATCCACCCAGATAGACCAAGACCAATGCCCGGATATTAACGTATCATCTATTAATTATCAATGAAATAAATGATGTATTTATAACTTGAATTATATAATAATAATTTTACGTGTGCCATATTCTCGTCTGGTATCAGTAGTCCGGTTGCTCTTTCAGTTATTAATTTTTTTCTTGCCCATGCCTATCAGCAGTGTCTTAATACGTAGTTACCTATAAATGGGTTTATAATCGGGGATATAAATCTAAGTATTACATTAATATGTAATTGCCCTCAAAAAAACGCTAGCTACCTACCGTCATCTATCAGTACCGTCATCTACCTTTGTAGTAAAATTTATAAACTTTAAAGTATCTTCTACTACATAGGCACCAACTATCTATATATCCTTAAGAACAGCACGACGACGAATCTATAAACAAGAATGAAGTTGTGATGGGCAGAATTATTTCAAGAATTATGTAGGTATAACAGCTTTTATTAATAACAGCATTTCACTACTTTCACTTTTATTCTTATATAAAAAATGAAACGAAAAAGTTAAGTAAAAAATATATTTTAAGACGGTATTCTTTATAAATTAAAAGTGATTTTTAAAACTACCTATAACCAAGGCAAATTAAGCCATTTATCGGCAATCAGGGGAAATAAATCGTGTAGTTTTGAAAATTGGTAGAATTATACTTTACGGTATCCAGATTAACATACTAAAAGTCCTCAAGGGTGGGGGTTGTGCTAAAGGTGTAAGGGGGGGTTGAAGGTACCTTTTTTGAGGTTTTTGCTCATATCGCGAATATCTGTAGGAATAGCATTATGATTACTTCTGACAAAAGTTTCTACAAAAAATTGTCTACAAATTTAGATATATTCATTTTTACTCTACGATCAATACTTTAGGGACTACAGGTTGTGTAAGTTTACAGATATACATAAATAGACGATTTCAGCAAACGGTGTTGTTTTTTTTTTCGGCGTTATTTATCGCCATTTTTAGTTTAGAATAAGCAAGCTTAGTCATCTGCCGACCCAACGTAAAAAACCCCATGAAGATCCATGGAGAATTCTAAACAAAAAAGATGATAATGTAAACAAGGTCCGAGCGTTCAAGATACCGTATGCCCTTAAGCAACGAAGGGCGTCAGCGGGTCGTGGATGGTGAGGTTGAGTTCCATGCATACCACTGAGGTTAAATCAACGTCTTTTCTACTGCATATACAAACATGCCAAGATTTATAGCTCAAAAATGGGTTCGATCCGCAAGAAATCCTGCTATTTGATTTTTCGATTGGATTATGTCAGAGACTGTCTCCCAAGTATAAATCCAAGTTTGTGTCGCTTGAAACCGCGAGCGTTAGCCGTCATCTCGAGAAACGCCTTTTTACAAATATCTCGGTAACGGTGAGTTTTACGTTAAAAATTGTAAGAATCTTTTTTGTAGACAACAAAGTTTCCTATCGTTTTTATTTGAAACATTTTTCTCTACTGTTATTATTTGCCGATATATAGTCGATTAAAAAAACCAAATTTTTGTTTTTGGAAAATAATTCGATAATTTTTAGACATACGAAAAAAAAGTTATAATCAAAGTTGTAGAGCATAAATTGTTCTATAATTTTTGTAGAAAACTTTTTTTTGTAAAATCAATAGTTGCTGAGCTCTACCGCAATTAATAGTAAAGCAAAATAAAAGAAAATCTTTTTTTTTTAAATTACCGAAAAAAAAATTACCAAAAAAAATTTAATGCCGCAATTTCAAATGGGAAACTTATATTTTATATTTCTGTCTTGTGTTGCTTTTCATAAAAGTTGCCGTAGCTGTTTTTTTTTACCTGACGGAAACTTTAATTGCGGTAGAGCTCAGCAACTATTGACTTTACAAAAAAAAGTTTCCTACAAAAATTATAGAAAAATTTATGCTCTACAACTTTGATTATCACATTTTTTTCGTATGTCTAAAAATTATCGAATTATTTTCCAAAAACAAAAATTTGGTTTTTTTAATCGACTATATATCGGCAAATAATAACAGTAGAGAAAAATGTTTCAAATAAAAACGATAGGAAACTTTGTTGTCTACAAAAAAGATTCTTACAATTTTTAACGTAAAACTCACCGTTACCGAGATATTTGTAAAAAGGCGTTTCTCGAGATGACGGCTAACGCTCGCGGTTTCAAGCGACACAAACTTGGATTTATACTTGGGAGACAGTCTCTGACATAATCCAATCGAAAAATCAAATAGCAGGATTTCTTGCGGATCGAACCCATTTTTGAGCTATAAATCTTGGCCTGTTTGTATATGCAGTAGAAAAGACGTCGATTCAGCCTCAGTGGTATGCATGGACCTCAACCTCACCATCCACGACCCGCTGACGCCCTTCGTTGCTTAAGGGCACACGGTATCTTGAACGCTCGGACCTTGTTTACATTATCATCTTTTTTGTTTAGAATTCTCCATGGATCTTCATGGGGTTTTTTCATGTTGGGTAGGCAGATGACTAAGCTTGCTTATTCTAAACTAAAAATGGCGATAAACAACGCCGAAAAAAAAAACGACACCGTTTGCTGAAATCGTCTATTTTTGTACCTCTGTAAACTTGCACAGCCTGTAGTCCCTAAAGTATTGATCGTAGAGTAAATATGTATATATCTAAGTTTGTAGACAATTTCATGTAGAAACTTTTGTCAGAAGCAATCATAATGCTATTCCTACAGATATTCGCGATATGAGCAAAAACCTCAAAAAAGGTACCTTCAACCCCCCCTTACACCCTTAGCACAACCCCCACCCTTGAGGACTTTTAGTATGTTAATCTGGATACCGTAAAGTATAATTCTACCAATTTTCAAAACTACACGATTTATTTCCCCTGATTTTTCTTATTTTCTCAGGCTACTACTTAAAATAATACTATAAAATAATATTTAGAGGTATTTAAAAATCTCTGGAAACGTCATCTTGGCATTCCTCCAGGTTCACTTGATACGAACAATCGGAAGGATTAAAATTACGCTTTGCGGTCATTATATGCCTCACATTAAAATTTCTACAGTTTTTTTGTTCTTCGGGCTCGTTCTTCACTATAAACCTAAGTACAAGAACCTGTAAAATAAATAGTAACTGGAGTGATTTAAGAAAAGCGCTGACGATATCATTGCTATTGTAGTATATATAAATTATACCTAAACCTGGACATAAGCCTCGCCAATAATTTTCCAATGGAATGATCAGAAGCAGCCAGAATCCAGCGCTGGCTGACCGTCGTCTCTTATTAATATTATCGAAATTTTATAAATGCTTATTGCTAAAAGTTTACCAGTTATTAAAACTAGATCTCACCTCCAAAATGATAACAATTATAAACATATATAGATGTAAATGCATAGACAGCAAGATAATCCGACGTGTCAGAGAGCTACAGCCATTTGTGTTAATATAACAAGTACCAAGCTCTGACAAATAGTTTGATATGCAAGACCCGCTTTTACAGCAACTGTTTAAACATCATTATTTATTTTCAATCAAGTAAAGAATCCTAAAGACTGATCCAAAGTTGACTTTGGAACATCCATTTTGAGTTGTTTCTTCCCAGCATAGGCGTCTTCAAGGGAGCTGTAAACAAATTCCTGCAAAGTCGACAGCGCACCTGCATCCACCCTGGCGTTGCTCGTGTCCGTATACAACGGTAACCACATGCCATCAAGTGGCCATAAAAAACAATTTACAGTCTTTTCTTACAGTATCTTATCATTTGAGAAGGAGTGAGGGCATAAAGCAACACAAATCAATTTTAAAACGGTTATACTTAGAAATGTTTATATAATGTTTTGATTTGAAGTGTTTTTTTTAATATTTTATTAATACCATAAAGTAAATTTACTGGTTAAGTAACTATGTTAATAAGTACTTATAACACAAATAACCTTAGTGGCACGTTGTCGGAATGAACGAGATGTTTCGATTTTGGATCCCACTCATAATTTTGTATTTTATCATACCAGTCAATGTTGAACCAGTCTTTGTATGAATCTGACTAAAAAAAAATGTAATAAGCATGGTGTTATAACTTTTTTTGTCACAGTTCTTTGCATAGGTAATACCTACTTGCAGTAGGTATTTCGTCATATCCCTGAATGTTTTCAGTAGACAGAAATAGTGATTACTATTATCTTCCTAAGAACATATTTACACTAAGGGCGAATTACTACAAAATATTACGAATTCCCCCACTTGCCGAAATTTTTACCATAAATATTTTTAACATGGGAAGAAAAACTGAATGTTATAAAATTAATAAACTACTTAAATTTTATAAAATCGGGTTATTTAATATTTTAACTTATACTTCACTTAATTAATGTTAAGTAATTTATCAGATTGATTTAAAATGGTTATGTGACAAATGGCTATTTAAATTAAGAAGGTATATATGTAACATACTCCACAGCATTTCAAATTCCACTGTAAGGTGTCCATGAAAGATTTATATTTCGGAATATTTCTATAATGTTCCATAGAGTATCTTATAGCCTTGGTAGTGATTTCCGGACAGATGTGTATCTTGTGAATACACAACACCGCACCAACCACATTAATTATTATTATCCAAATTATAGAAAGCCATAGAGGGCAGCACACAACCTTGGCATTGTAGCTAAAAATCCAAAAGATTCCTCATTAAATATATTTATCTCTTCCAATGAGGATAGACCAACTTTGAAGACGTTAAAAAGTGTTAATTCTTAACATAATTCTCATAATTAGGGTATTACATGTAAAAATGTGTAATAAAACCATAAATCGGGTATAGTCCGATTCAAACTTAATGGCGGCTCGGAAGTTAGCTGCGAGCGCTGGTGTGCGCAGGTACATATAACCCTGTACACCCCCCGCGGATATTGCGTTCTGTGCACCATGTTGAACTATTACTATACTCTATTTGACAACCACCACCACCCTACAGAAAGCATTCGGTGAGTGAGTAAAATATTCTTCTCTCTGCAAACTAGTCGGCGGCTCGAACTCCTCGATGCGTGTAGCTAAAATTCATTCTGTCTCACATAGCACAAAGCGCGGGAAGAGCAATCGAGTGAGTTGCACCATGATTCATACCAAAAAAAATAATCATAAACAGACCCTTGGGCGTATACTCTTTTTGAGAAAAATACTGCATATATCTATTTCGTATAAAGTTATTTGAACTCTTGAATAACTAATCAATCTTTGTAGGCAAAGTATTTTGGAGTTTTTGTACACTAGAGTGACCTAAGTATTCACCCTCAAAGTGGCATCAAAACTTGTGTTAAAATATGCATTTTTCAAGGATCACATCTTTTTAATTAATACTTTTGTACTTTTTAAGTTTGTATTAAAACGAACCTAGTTAACGACAAGATAAATCGGTATCATGCTGGCTTTTGTAAATTAAACATAAAACAGCGGAGTAATCATCATTCTACGTTTGTATGGAGGAAAGCTGACTTGTATCACCTTAACGAACGCACTTGCAGCAACTCTATGGCTTTGTTTGTATTAATAGATAACAAAAGCCACTTACTATTAAGTTGACAGGCACAGGATGGTTCATTCCCATCACAGTATAGCGTTGAATAAATGGACATTTGTTTCAAAAAATATTACTAACTTGATCTTTATCCCATTGGCAATAGCGTACAACATTTGAACATTAGTTGGAAGCATTACAAGTCCCGACAATAGTACGAAAGCGTTCACCAAATCAAGACCGGTCATTAGCAACAAATCACTGACGGCTATAATAAACAAAAACAGATATTAATATTGAGCTGCAGTCAACAATTTGTTCATAAAAGTCCGTTCTACTTACAAACAAATAAAAGTAAAGACCATCCTATTGAAATCAAAGAGAATAACCAGAGAAAACATACGGCAAATACAATGAACGGATGGTTTGGTATATCTTCATTCATTCGGGCGTTTTAATGCAGCTTAAAATAATATAAAATACTTGAAAAATATGTAGTTCCAAAATGCACAATTTGACAGAACACGCTTGACAAATCATTACTTACAGTAAGTTAAAGTTATGACCTCCTTGATGGTGTGATTGCGATTTTAATTCGTTGATAATGTATAATAATAAATAGAAATACTCCGAAACTTCACAGCAGTTTTTGATAACATTACTTTGTAAAACTTCATTTTATATCTTCCAAAAAAAAGATATTAACGTAATATACGTCAGTTATTAAATAGTTTTGTATTAAAAATAAATATGTATGGGAATTGGGCTCGAGAAGTTAAAACATTGAAAATACATTGTATAAGTACTCGTAAATCAGGACATGTGTAATCATTTTTAACTTCCGTTTGTAATATAATATTTTAATGTTGTTATATTAAAATATAAAAATAAAAATGAAAATTATAATTTTTTTTATGTCATATAAAAATGACTTTATGGAAGATATTTCGAAGACAAAATATAAGTACCTAGGTATATTAAATGCTGAGCAGACTGTGACTGCATACAAGTAGAATAATGTCTACTTACTAAATAAAATTCACTTAATTTTCATATAATAGTATATTTTTAACAGATATAAAATTAATAAGTAACAAGTATAAAGTAATAATTGGATTTCGAAAGTAATATTTTTACTTAAACTAACTTTAAACTAATTAATTCAATATTAACAAATATATTAAGAAATAAATTTTCTCTATGGACTCAAAAATCGCTCAACTGATTTGATTCGGCTTACACTTATGGAAAGACATAAACGAGGTATAATATAACAATACTAATAATAAATCTGTAAGGGTTGGTCATGGAGTAAGTTACCTTGCTTTCAGAGATATCGTGTTTATAGGCTCTATACATGGTACTGAAACTTTTTTGAGAATTTTTTTCTGTATGTATGTATGTATGTATATAAGTAGGTATGTTCCTCCATAACTCTTAAACGAATCAACTGATTTTCATGAAACTTGGTAGATAAACATTTAGACTTACGGGACACAGGATAGGCTACTTTTTCTCTTTCAATGCGGACGAAGTCGCGGGCGCCAGCTAGTATGTATATATATTTGTATATACAAATTTGCAAAAAAATTCAATGTGCGAAGCTAGCGAGCAGTTCGCTAGTACTTTATAGATTTCATAGAGGATTTGAATAGATTTTAGTCTGATTTGTTCTGTGTAATATCACCCATTTTCTTAACATTTGGAGCAACATTGAATTCGCATCCGGTGCTCGCGCGAACATCTTCAACTGTTACTCCATCCGCCAATTCCGTTAACGTGAGTCCCTTGCTGCTATCTACTTCGAAAACACACTGAAAATAAACAATTTCAATACTTAAGTTTCATAAATAATTCAATTGTAGTTACTGCTGCCCGCGTAACTTTGTAAATTATATACTAAAACCTTCCTCGAGAACCACTCTATCCATTGGTAAAAACAGCATGAACATCGGTGCAGTAGATATTTCATCATCTACAAAAACAGCCGGCTTTACTTTCCTGACTAACAGTACATTCCATTATTGATTTTGAGGATCACTCGGATTCGCTCGGAAGTTTTCACTTTTACTGTATGGTCATAAGCACACAACCGTTTTTTACATAGTAGATAGATTTGAAGCCTTTTACCTTTTCAGTGATGATCATGTCAACGCAGTTCTTCCCGGTGAGCGGCAGCGTACACTGAGGCAGAATCTTGTGTGCGCCGCCCTTAGCCGAGTGCTCCATCGTGACCACCACTTTGGTGCGCGGAGCTGACACCAGATCCATGGCACCTCCCATACCCTTCACCAGTTTACCCTGAATAGTCACAGCCTTAATTAAAATGATGCCCTTAAGGCTGAGGTTACGAAACGAGCGGAAAGGGGCGAGTCTGTTTGTCTGTCGCTCGCCCCGCTCTGCTGGTTTCGTAATTGCAACCTTATTGCTATTTCCGCACTTTCTAAGGGTTCGTTTGCATCGACTTGCCCAAGTTGAAGATCGGTGAAGTTAATTGAAATTTAAGAGTCCTTCCACATATTATTGTACATTACGAAATTAATTTTAACTAGAAATGACTTATAGTTTTTAATATGATTTCGTTTCCAAACGAGAGTAGCGGTATTTATATGAATAGGTACCCAATCGCTTCTTTACGTCGGTAACGTAGCTTACTTGGGTTTATAACATCAGGGCAACCTTATATAACATTATTATATTAATATTACCAAAACCTAAATACAAACTATAATTAAAATTATGAACTAACCCGCGTCTTTCTATTGAGCTCGAAGTAAAGGAAACGTGCATCTACTAGCATACTGGGTCGAAGCATATCGGATAAACAAGAAATTAAGCCAGTTTATAAAGAGGTTAAAAAACGGCATATTTACAGGAATCATCCAATTGGCCAAGTCCCCGTACTGCGAGACCTGCATCGCGCCAAGCACCGTTAGAGCGATGTGACCTCCGCGGATCATCGCGAAACTCTCGTCCGAAGAGAAAAATGATGCACCTAATTCATAAATATTGTCATTTACTTAATAATGAAATTATATATTTTTTTATTATAAATATTCTATCAAAACCAAACTAGTGATAAATATATTTATTGTTCCGTGAGTTGTGATTCTAAGCGCCTGTTTCACCAACTGTCAAGTAGGCTAACTGTCATTTAAAGTCACTGGTAACCGGGGATAATGGAGCTGATATACCTTTGTTTGTACGGTAAACGTCAGAAACCTTAAATAGAAAATAATTAAAAAAAACGGCTATCAATGTATGCACTATACAGTGAATAATTTAATAAAACATAAAATTATTTCTAAAAGTAATCAACACTTTACTTGTAGTTGGTGAAACAGGCGCTTAGACTACAAGTCTGAGTTAAAAAAAAAATACAATATTATCACATAAAACCGAAGAGAGTAGAGATAAGAAGGACTGACCTACCTAGGTGTTAAACTGAAAAACTGATGAGCTACAACCATTTAATAGTGGTTCATAAATTGACCAGAATGACGCTACTGTAGCTTTAAAGTTTGGTATGAAATTGAGTAGTTCATGAAACCACCGAAAATTAAAGCGACGACAGCGCCACATCCCAATGATTAATAGTGGGCGAAGGATAATATTTCATGTAGAGAATTGATCCTCCTTACCACTACCATCCATGCTTGAAACTATTCCAGTTGTACTTTCAGAAAATAAATTAAAAAATAATAATTTTTATTCTGTAAAATATAGTTTTTTTTTTTTTTTTCAGAATTCTCTTGGCTTTCACAAGCAACCTAGAACATAATAAAATTATATTGGACTGATGTAATATTAAAAAAAACACTTAATACCTGGTATTACAGTAACTGTCTCTTTCCCAGCATTTATGAGATCCGGGTCCACTTCTTGTTCAGTCGGGAAAGGTCCAAGACCAAGAATCCCGTTCTCGGACTGTAGCAAGACTTTTATATTGCTAGGTATATAGTTACTTGCCAACATCGGTATTCCTAAAACAAAACTTTATAATTTCGACGTGCCTATTGATAAGTAGTTAACGTGCTTGCCTTAACACTCTGCTTCAGGGGTCCCGGATTCGATTCCGACAGGACCAACTTTGAAAATTTAGTTTTCAAAATCCTACTTAGCGGACTTACAGCAACTGTGGAGTTGCTCGTGTTATAGGCAACGGTTGCTACTTAACATCAAGTGGATCGTTATACTTTTATATAAAAAAATACTTTAAATTTTTTAAAAACATTGAAAAGCATCAGTTTCTAACCAATTCCAAGGTTTGCGTGCATTCCATCTTTGAATTCCAACGCTGCCCTCTTAATGATTCTCTCCCTCGTAGTGTCCGATGCTTTTTTCTCTTTATTTTCGTTTGTATTTCTAACAGATCTTTTTTCTATTCGTTTTTCAAAGTGGTCACATTTGACTACTCTGTGCACGAATATTGAGGGTATGTGAACGAAGTCCGGTTCAATTTGGTCTACTATCTCCTCTACTTCAGCGATGGTGATTCTGGCCGCTTTGCACATGGCGGGATTGAAGTTACGCGCGGACTTCCTGAACAATAAGTTCCCATGTTTGTCCGCCTTCCAAGCCTTGATTAGGGCGAAATCGCCTGTTATAGCTTCTTCCATCACATACTTTTTGCCGCCAAATTCTTGAACCAGTCTAGGAGTGCTGGGTATGTCGACCTACGAGATAAATTATATAAATTATTATTCCAAACTATATTTGCTTACTTACTGCCATCGGCTAAATTAGAGTAAGTACCCCCTTACAACACCAAGTAGTAGACCCATACAACACCCCTTATGTTATTGTGAAGTAACAGCATAATACTGTGTGATCGGTGCCAGAGTACATTCTCCTCGTCCCATCCTTTATCCTAATATGGCGAACTGGCAGTCAATCAAGCGAACTGCCAGCCAGCTTACCGGCCGTATTAAATATATTCAAATAAACTCAGGATAGTATTAAAGTGGATATTTTAATTATGTTTGCAAAATTCCATAATAATATTCTAAGCATAAATTATCGTTAATTGATTTACATTGATGACATCATCGTTCATAATAGAGAACTTGTTTTATTAGGTAATATTATTTTGAAATTTTATTTTTTTAACAATATTTAAAAAAAAAGTATAAAATATAGAAATTCATATTTTAATAAACTGTGATAGCAAAAGTATTAAGCGTTTCATAAAAACAGAAGCAACCTAAAAAGGTTATATATAAAACCTAAAAAAGTTACCTAAAAAGGTTTATTATAGTAAAAACTATAATAAATAGTTTATAATGTACAATGTTCATTTCATGGACTTAGGAGGCGCTGTAGTAGCATTTTATATACGGTAGTTTCATGAACTACGCTGATTGTGTTAATAGAATAGGCGAAGGTACATCAACCTGCCTGCCGACATTGGTTTATGAAATCTTAAATTAGATTGTATTCGTATATTATTTTAACATTTCGGACAAAATTAAAGTGAACAGCTCTCATTCGAGTGTAAAAAGGATGTGTACCACTTTCATTTGAAATGAGGAAATTCTAATAACTGTTAATAGAAACCTGTTCACATTACACTTCACAACACATCCTCTGAATTTTATATATACATAACAAGTATATCAATAAAAGCAATAAGAACAACCAGTATTTTACCTGGCTTTAGATTATCTTCTATACAAATAAAGCTGAAGAGTTTGTTTGTTTGTTTGGTTGAACGCT
This sequence comes from Synanthedon formicaeformis, assembly GCA_945859745.1. NCBI lineage: Eukaryota > Metazoa > Arthropoda > Insecta > Lepidoptera > Sesiidae > Synanthedon > Synanthedon formicaeformis. The sequence continues at coordinate 9,250,111 of OX243959.1, read as the reverse complement.
ATTATCTAACTACTGGTTCGAATTGAAAGATTCTTTGTGTTGGATAGTCCATTTATCGAGGAAGGCTATATAACATCACGCGGACGAAGTCACGGGCACCAGCTAGTTGTAAAGGTTGTTACCTTGCCATCTTTGGTATATTTAATTGGTGAACCGCCTTCTTGGATGAGGGTCCCATAACCAGTTGGTGTGAAAAACGCTGGAATACCAGCACCACCAGCTCGGATCCTTTCTGCTAAGGTGCCTTGTGGTGTGAGTTCTACCTGAAATGCATGTGTATATCATAACAGTATTAGGTACTATATCAAATCGTCAGATATACCAAGAAGTACCTTGGCTCTGTTTTAAAAAAGAAAAATTTGTTTTCTATTATAAAAAAATTGCAATCTAATTGGATTGGAAATGCTGCATTTAGACAGATGGTCACAATAGACAGCTAAATGGTAGCATACAGTAGAGGTAAGAAAAAAAAATACTAAAAAAATCTTCAACGAGCTTACAATTATTTTTATTGAAAGGAAACAATGAATTTGGGTTACATTGTTAAGAAAAAGTATTTACTTACATAATTTATCTTAAATAGATAGTGTCATTTCAAATGAGATTTTATTTATCTGAAATGACATAGATAGTGGAATTATCTCTAGTGTGTTTTCATAACATAAGTAAATGTTATATGTGCTATGTAGTGAGGTAACTTTTCATATCAAATAACTTGATTATTTTATTGCAATAAAATAGATTATACCTACCAAAATATTTCTTAAATTTTGGTATTGGGTTTATTGTAATTAATGAATCTAAGATTTATAAGATTTTTTAGTTTTAAAATAATTCCATTATAATTTTTTATCATATTATCTTACACTGCTCTTGCTTGATATAGTAATAAATATATTACTAAACATTTACCTCCAATTCGCCACTTAAAAACTGTCTTTCAAACTCGACATTTTCTCCAACATAAGATGCTATCATTCTCTTGATCTGTTTACTTTTCAAAAGGATTCCAAGACCAAAATTATCAACACCTGAAACATTTGCAGTTTAGCAAAATTGTCAAAAAATTATGTATAATTTTCCTATAAATAAATAATTAATTAGTATTTCAGTTTAATTAAAGATAAGAAAAGTAAAGATACATAACTCCATGGTACATTAACTATAACGCAGTCAATATATAAAAAGGGATTGAAAATGACAGATTACATATGAGCAATTTGGAATGGTATCTTCATATTGTTTTTAATATTAAAATATAATGGGACAATAATTTTGTAGAGACAACGCCTTAAAGATTTCATTATATTAATGATATAGACTTATTATTAGAATTTTTTTTATAACTATACCGATTATATCTGCAGATATAGTCAGCAATATTTTGGGAGCGAGAGTCAAATGGAAGCTCCCAGTTTTTAATGCATTTCTTTAATCGATTGGGTTATAACTAACACGTTTCAAGCAAGTATTGTATTTTTTTTATGATAACTTCGATAGACAGTCGACTTGTTGGTAGACAGACGGTCCACTCGACAGCCCAAGCAATGCCACAGGTGTTGCAAGTGTGCTCCCAACCATAGAATTAAGGATAAGGGGTTACCTAAGAAGGGATAAGTGATAGGGAAATGGGCTCTGGCATCCCCTACTCACTTACTGAAACACAACAGCACAGATGCTGTTTATTTCATTTTGGTCTGTTGAACGGGCTGCCCAAATTACTGCAAAACGCAGTGTGTCCAGCCTCTACAAGGACTTACTTCTTTAATGTTATTATATGAAATCTGATACAAACCTGCATTATTTGAAACTACAGTGAGTCCAGTTACACCCTTTTTGTTTAATGCTTGAATCAGATTTTCTGGAATTCCGCATAAGCCAAAACCGCCAACCAGTAATTTAGAACCATCTTTTATATCAGAAATAGCTTCATGTATGTCATTAACAAGTTTACTTCTTTTGCCAGTACTGTACCCTGCACATGATATAATCTGGAAATTTTAAATAAATGTACTTACTTACTTAGGTAATTGCTTACTTTTTTATATTTGATAGTATAATGATAGTATAATCATAAATTCAAATCACTTACCGTAATAAAGGTTTTTGGTTGGGTACACTTTATTGAATTTAAAATTAGAACTCTCCCTAAAACTGTTGCCATGTTTTGTTTTTATTTACCTAATACCTAATGAATATGAACACTTTTTTAATACTTTTTTGGCAGTTCTACTGTCATACAACAACGCACTTGTCTTAACTTTTATGTTCTCGCAAAAATAAAAATGAAGTCCGTTCGGAACTGTCAGATGATAATAAAGAGTCGTTATTTTTAAAGTAACTTAGCCATGTTGATATTTTTTCACCGTTTATGAATTATCTATCTATCAAGCACAAGTGACTCGTACACAACTAAGCTTTGTATTAAACGAATGTGAAATGATAAGAAGTTGTTTGTTACAAAACCCGAGTCAAGGTTATTTTAAGTCGATTTATAGTTGATAAATGCGATTCCAGCTATTTTAAAACCAGTTAGGTATGTATGCGGTCTCTAAGCCAACGTCATTAACATGAATTTAAATGATTAGATTCCTAATAAAATAACTGGTATTGCTAATGTAAACAACAGTGTAGGTATTATTCAATCGTTTTATCAATTTATTTTCGTTCTATTTTGTTTGATATGTGAGAAAAAAATCATACAATAGACAACGATATTGAAAGTACAATAGATAGAATTGATGACATTATACCTAACTGAAAAATGTTCAAATTTCAATACTGGGTAGAAATTCTATATACCTAAGTACCCGTTCTTCTCCAGGGTCGGTGGGGATCTGGTTCGCAGATTTTCTCACCCAAAAAAAAGAAAATGTACCAGGTGGCTAATATCCACCAGTCTTAAATACTTACAAAGACTTAAGTACTACTTTCCTGAAAAAAAGTGTGTATGGCAGCTCCGACGTACGACTGGAGTTTACTCCTTGCGAACGATTATAAAATACACGAACGATAATAAAATTATAAAAATATTTATCATAACGAATTAATATCTGTTCGAATGATTACCAGTGCAATCTAGTTTTCGCAAGGATGTATTATTACGTAACATATTCTAGTTTCAGAGATATTCTGTAGATGGCGCAATATCTCTGAAACATGAAACTTCAGATATTCTAAAATTAAAACTAACGCGTAACGCATGACATGTGACAGTTTTGATTTTACTCCCATAAATTTTCATACCCCGGGCTTATATAAAAATCGATTCTTAAGGAGTAAACTAAAAAAATCTATATACGCGAACTTCCCTACAGGACTTTAGTGTAGTAAATACACTACTTTAGTCAGTAAGGACACTTTCGAAAAAATACACCGTTTATACTAGATACAATTTATAATTCTTTATTGACCATAATATACAAACTAGGTAGGTATCTGTTTTATTTAAATACGTATAAATACACACCTACATATCTATAAGTTACTTACTATGTATAATTTTACTTACACGCTAATGACTGTACAAACACACAAAAAACAAAAAATATAGTACCTACCTATGCCTATTTTACCAAAATCTATTTATTTTTGTTGACAGCCTGATCATCATAAGCCGATTCCGTATATACTTTAAAATATATATTCGCTAATTACTAAATAAACTAACCTTTTACACAAAGCAATCTTATTAATATCTAATCTATTATAAATGCGAAAGTTTGTGAGGAGCATGTATCATGGACCTTTGTTACTCTTTCACACAAAAATTACTGAACAGATTTTAATGAAACTTTACAATATTATATAGTTTATAAGGACAGAATAATACATAGAGCACGGGAAGCCCAATAAGTGATATTGGTATGTAACATAAATTATAACTATTAATAGCCCATTTCAACCGCATTTAGAAACAATTATAAACACGTGCTCTTATAACATTTTGTTAAAATAACTACATTGTTTTAAAAGAAAACATAATATTTTAATTTTTAATATTTTTTTTAACAAATATATATTATGTTGATATATATTATGTTGATATATATGTTGATAGCACTGTCAAGTAGCATATTATTTAAGAATTTGATAATGGAGAGGAACGCTGAGTTCCAGTAAATTTATTTAATTTGAGGATGAAATAAAATAATTCCTTATAAAAAAATAAATAAAAAATATTATTATTACAGTAAGTACCTATAGTGTAAAAAAAAATAAGAAGCCATATTCAATTTATTATTGTACATAATCAATTCTAATAACAACATATAAAAATGTAGATAATTTACTTAAATATTTTAAAAAAATTACACTAAATTAATAACTTCTGAGTTACCAACATATTTCACTTTTTATAAGCCTTTACATAATTAACAAACCTACAATATACAGTAGAAACCGGATATAGCGACTTCGTTTATAACGACAGATCAGTTACAACGACTAAATAATGGCAAGGTCCATGCCGAACCCCTACAGTGAATAATATTGCTTAACGACTAATAAGTATCCGTTTATTACAACCAATTTTTGTGGTCTTTTGACGGTCGCAATAACCGATTTTCGCTGATAAATTTTGTAATAGACGTATGTATAGTGTGTACATTATTTATTGTATATAAATAAAACTGGCGTTTTATAAAATTAAAATTTAAAAGTTTACAAAAATGAATTATCATTCAGGGTATATACGAGTACATAAATTATGTGGCACAGGATTATGAACAAAAGCAGAGTTTTGACATAGGATATTAAAAAAGTATCCTCAAACTATAACTGTCGTACTAAAAGTAAGTCACCTTGACACAATTATTTATGAACCCAAACGCATACAGTCATATGCATCTTTTCCTTCACTCGATCAACGATAATCCTGCGCAGTGCATTGATGACTTAGATCAAATACTTTTACTGCACTGATACCCTTAAAAACACCATTAACATAAAATAAGGCATAAATTGGTAATGGATAAAAAGAAACTTCAGTCAACTTAGTAGAGTACCTGAGTAAGTAGTAAGTCAAAGTAAGTTGATGGGACCTGGGCTTCAAAATCCACATAAGCACCTAATTAGATGCTTAAGGTATCTTAGCCAAGATTTTTTTCCCCTTTAAATTGTTTGTCACTCAGGACAAACACATTTATTAAAAGAATGAGATGTGATTTGATCTTTTTCAAACACATTTACATAAGATTAATAGGTATACTACCCTACAACTTAATTTTCTGGGTTAATCGGACTTCAATATAAAATTAAATACTATTATTATTACAAATAGGCTGCTAAATACAAAATAGTAGATAATACAAAAAGTAAACAGCCAAAAAATTCATTCATAATGATGGCAGACTATTGAATACATTCATAGATAGATCCTCAATCTATGCACTTTCCTCTACAATGAAAAATAAAAATAAAGGTATGAAAAATAAAAAAAGACAAATTTCAATACCTTCTCATATTCGCTGTTATTACTAGTATAAACTGCTTTTTGCGACTTAGTCATCAGCAGAAATGCTAACATTTACGAGAATGGCATCAATCAATTTCCTAAAATGTAGCTGATCTGCATTGATCAATAATTAATTTTTTTAGGGTAGGTATTACGAATCTGCGATTTCGTAGCTAAATCTATCAATATTATGATTTGACCATTTGAAGATATATCATTAGTTAGAGATGAACAGTTATCTACGATTGAAAAAGGAGTAAAACGCATTCTTAGCTCAATAGGAATAAACTTCGTCTTTATAATTTAATAGTTCATTAATATTTTTTATAACTATATTTACTTTAAAAGGCACATTATCACAATTGTGTCAGAACAATCTTAACTTATCTGTTTACTCATTATTACCACAACAAATGAGGACATATTTTAGCTAAGTCTGCCTGATCTAGCATCAGTTATGACTCCCCACAATTCAATTATAAACTCATCCGTAAAACCAAACACTTGAAGGTCGCTGTTGTCTATGGCTTCTGCCAGTTGCATCGAGTTTGTTTTTCCTTCGGCAAGATCCCACATTTGCGTCGCTAGCTCCGTATCATTGATTCCCATAAAATTCTCTAATAAACTGTTGATTTTCTCTATGCCAGCTTTAGATTTATCGTCATGCTGAAAAATAAAATTAATTTCATATTTTTTATTATCCTTATCTGTGTAATTATCAACGTCAGATAGTCCGAATTTGTGATTTAAAAATTATACATTATCAGTGTACATTTTCGTAGACTACCTAATTGGTAAAATATGTAGTGATTAACAATTATTCAGCGCTTACAAAGTTCACATTCCGTTTATGATTACTAACCTCATTTTCAATTGTTGCTTGGCCATTGGATTTAAATCTTAAAGTTTCCTTTCCTGAGCCATAAGTGGGTTTTCTACCAGATTTGCCGCTACTTGATTTAGGACCAATGCTTCCGAAACCACTTTTCAGGGGCTCGACTAGGCGAATTGTGAAAGTTGTACCTTTGGGAATGTCTTTTAATAATTTGGCTACTTCATAATGCCGCTTCCCTACCATATTCTCACCATCCAATTTCTCAATGTGGTCTCCAACCTGAAATTTAAGTAATTGTGAAAGAGTTGATTGCTTGATGGATTATTTCCGGCGCGATTCATAACGAGATGAGTTGTCAGGATACATATTGTCGTATATTTAAGTACATAGGTAGCTACATTTTTTTATTACGAAATTAATTGAGACTTGCTCTTGTTTAAGAGATTGAGATTCTAAGTCATTTTTTATCACTTTCACTTAAGATTTAGGCAAAGTCCTACATGAGTGTGTCCTACGTGTGTGTACATGAGTGAGTGATTTTTATTACATATTACATAACTAGCTGGTGCCCGCGAATTCGTCCGTGTTCTGGATGAAAGGTACCCTATGTCCTTTCTGGTGTCCCAGACAACGTGTATGCAAAATTTCATGGCGATCGGTTCAGTAGTTTTTGCGTGAAAGCGTAACAAACTCACATTCACATTAATAATAATACCTATTAGTAAAGATATACATGACGCACAATTTTTCGAAAAAGGAAACTGGTCTATCTGATTGCGATATTCCTAAAAAAGTATTTTGCTAAAGCAATATTGTTATATGTAGAGGTGTAAGAAACAATAAAACTGTTTATCGAAAATAAAGCTTTCACTCAAATGAAGCCGACTGAAACAAACTGAACCTTTTTCCCTCAAAGCAATAATTTTATCAGGAATTGTATACTCTGATACGGATCGATGGACTAAAGGCCGAGATAGTATTTTTTTTAAACATCGTACTATAAATACCTAAGTGTTTTACAGCATTATCAAAAGTATGTAACTTTTTAGAATTCACTTTATTTTACGTAACTATCTAAAATATAAAATCAATACTCTAATATTTTTAAATATATGTATCTATTTATCTAATATTATAAAGAGAAACTCAAAAATTACTGGACCGATTTTTAAAATTCTGTCTAATATAGAAAGCTATATATCAGTGTGTAATATAGGCTTTGTTTTATAAATTACGCGGATGAAGTCGCCTGCAACAGCTAGTAGCTATTGACGAGTTGTTGTGTTGTCAATAAAAAAATATTTGAAAATATGTAGTTAATTTTTTTCTATCTTCAAAATGTTTTGTGCATGATGCCGTGAAACGAGTGCATAATTCAATAAAACAGAAAATGATTTCTAAAAGTAACTGATCAACACTTTACTTGTCGTTGGTGAAAGAGGCGCTAAAATTCTACGTCTACTAGTTTAAATTAGTACTAGTTTTGGGTCAAATTAGTTATGGGATTATTAAATAAGATGATGGCATTTTTTTGTATAATAATTTTATTGTGTATTGTATTTACTAACATAGTTTTAAGTTAATATTGTTACTAACCATTATGGATCTGTGTAATCCTAAAATAAATAAATAATAATTATTATTATTATTAGAGAATAGCGAAAATTCTTACCTCTATGTGAGATATTCTAGCAACAATCGATCCTTCCTTTATTCTTTTTATAAAAGCGTAACCAGCTCCATTATCTGTAATTGTTAATCCTAAAGAATCTTCAGTTTTAACTATTTCGATTTCCTTAGGTCTGCCTTTTCTATGAGCGAATATGAAGTCCTCTAGTCCAATTTGTCCACCGAGAAGCTTTTTCATGTCTACTTTGTGAGTGTTCAGAGTGCAGAATAAAATCTGAAATTGGAGAAAGTTAGAAATTAAGTTAGACGAACGTACAGATTTTGCATGGAACTGGGCTAATTAACCTCACCCAGCATTGCGTGACTAGTCTCGATATTTCCTTGTTATTGAAAACGGAATTAGATCACCATTATTAATTGACCCAGTACTACCTATAATATCATTGTAATAAAAGCTGTTTGTGTTTTTTGTTCACATTTTATGATTTTAATTAAATTTCGTTAGGATCAACTCGAGACCCCTTCTCAGAAATATAACGGTTAGCACCCGCATGTCTTACGATAGGTAATAATTGTTAAGACTTTACACTATCCTAGTTCAATTGCGAATGTTGAGGTTGACAGACAGGCTGACAGTCCACTTGACCATCAAGGCTACCGTTGGGGTGGTCTTTGTTAGAATTGTAAGTCCCCTTCACCTTTATCAAATAGGTACACATAATTTCTCTTGAGAATTGTTAAGTCCCCAGTAAGAATTTTTACTTACTATTTACTTTTTTAGGGCTTTACAGAATTTTACTTCCGCATAATCGACATTAGAATTCACGAAATCAAAATGACAAGACCCAGTTTATTTTATAACCGAGTCTGATCACAGAAAGTAGGTCGGTTATAGTTAGACGAAATTCTACTCTACACAATTCTTATCTACCTGTTGTGAATTTACATATTTTTTTTACGACTGTGGCAAAACAACTTTCAATGTATGGAAATTCAAAAGTGTGGCAAAACAACAACAAGCCCTTCAAGGGACGTTGTTCCGTATTTATGTAGGTATCTAGAGTGTGGTAATTTCTGGGTAAGTTAGTGTCTACTATCTCTAGACATCACTATTGAATATCATGTCAATATCATGTCTCTAGAAGTCAATATCATCATATTATTATAAGAACGGACATTTATCAATCATCATCATCAATTAATACTAATAATAAATCTGTAAGTGTAGGTATTGTATGTATGTATGTATGTTCCTCCATAACTTAAACGAATTAACTGATTTTCATGAAACTTGGTAGATAAACATTTAGACATACAGAAAACAGGATAGATAGGCTATACTTTTTTTTAGTGTGTTATTACAATTTTCTTACCTACGTTTTTATACATTGATGCAATTTCATTCTGCATTGGTCGTGTATATTAAAATAAAATATAACGTCATAATATATCTCAATGCCTGCTCATTGTTTTATAACAATGCCTACTCGTTAAAACGACCTTGGTTTTATCTGTAGCTGACAATATTTTATTTTAAAACAAGAGCTGTGGTTGAATTGAATCTAATGCAACTGTATTTTAAAATGGTGAATGAATTTCATCATTGCACGTTTTAGCCCAGCGAAGACTGGTTATATTGTATGATGGGTCGTTCGGTTCGGTCCTTGACTCGCATGTGTATCGTACACTAGGTCATCGTCATCGGCCATCATGGTGTGGTTATACGAGTAAGTATTCACGCACACATGACACGAGTGTGGAATCTTGCTTCGTTCGTTTAATACGTACGGGAGCGACTGCGCCCCTGACCGATTCACTTCCTGGCTGCCCAGCCGTGCATGATTCCGCACGTAGTGACACTTACTTACATAAAAAAGTAGCATCAAAATATTTCAAATTGTTCAAGTATAGGTATAAATTTTATTGTGGAACTATTTATACTGTCAGTAATTTTTTAAAGTGAAGTTTTATTTAAGTATCTATACACTTTTTTATATACTTATACAAAGCATTTTTTATATACAAAAACCTTTTTCGTTTATCCCTGTTTCCATTAGTGAAAACCGTATCAAAATACGTTGCGTGGCTTAGCGGAGAAACAGACAGACGAGGACAGCTTCTTGTAGGTACCATAATACCAAAAAAATCATTGATCCTTTTTAGTTATCGAGTAGGATGTAGGTATAGGATACATTTGTAGCTACAGAATCAAACTGTATCCTCAATGGAAGCAAATTTAAAAAACTATTCACGTCAACATTACATAATCCAGCTGTTTCATAAAAATAAAAATTTAGATACCTAAGTATAATAATATGCGTGTAAAAGAAAACCTTGATGCTATAACGACAGACGTGAAACGCCTCGACATTTAGCATTTTCATAGACGAGGAATATCGGAAAATTAGCGTAGCGCCATTTTCACTGGGCGGCGACCTTTTAGATTCGCGATCTGACGCGCGCTGATTCAAGGACAACTCATTGTACTGTCAAACAAAAAGGTTTGCTATCACTTTAATTCATCAGTTTAAGCAATTCGCTACACTATTGCATTCAAAGAAAGTTTAAATTCCAGTAGGTACTGTGTCATAAACAAGAGTCGTTTTTGTTTAACCTTGACCTTTGCTGGCCAAGGAATGAAAAGTTACGTTGTCAGGGTCGCCCTTGTGAAGTAGAAAATGACTGACCAAAACTCTTAAACTGTTACCGTTATACGATTCTCATTTTATAGATCATTTACTTAAATTAAAATTTTCTTTTATTAAGATATACCTATAATAATAAGATAAAACATAATGATTTAAATGGGTACCTATGTCAATAATAATAGTATATTAGTAGGTAGGTACTAATATATTATTATTCCTTGATTGGAATTATCAATGAATACCTGCTATCTACAGTATCTAAGTATATGAAAAATTATATACGCTTTTACATGAAAGCAAATTGAATAAAATATTGTAATGCATATTTTATTCATTAATTCATGGCTTTCATTAATTACTTACGTGTATTGTAATAAATGATTATTGCTCATAAAAAACCTGTATAGCGCCGACGATCAGCGCACGCGGCGAATTGGAGTCAATATAGGTAATCGATTTTATCGTTAGGTTCAAGTGTCTTTTTTAATTAAGTAAGGACTTCCTACAACTTATCCTCTTAATTACTGTAAAATGTTTTTGGTGTAATCGTTGTAATCAATTAATAACAACAGAATGTAGTAAGTTAGATATATTCTTTGAGGAACCGCGACATAGATTATCTACAACGTAGATAAATATCTATATAGTTATTTACTTATTTATAGGTTACTAATAGTTCCTAAAATTATTTTTACATGTTAGGCCATTCAATTTAATTTGACAAATTTTGGAATACTAGCTGGTGCCCGCGACTTCGTCCGTGTTGAAAAATTAAAAAAATATGTAAGCAATATAAACGCTTCACGTCTTGTTGCTATTATAGCACTTTGGCCAGGCGTTAGTTTTTTATTTTATTTTAGATGATCCCATGATCCCTTGAGAACAGTAAGTATACTTTTTTCTGGATGAAAGGTACCCTATATGTCCTTTTTTATATCCCTGACAACGTTTCTTCGATCAGTTGAGTAGTTATGGCATGAAAAGGTAACAGACAGACAGAGAGAGTTACTTTCACATTTTTAGATAATATGTTAGTACCTAGGTATTAGTGTCTATGGAAAAGTAGATATGGAAGTGTCGAAGTATGGATAGATAGATATCCTGAACAAAACTAATTATAGAACAAGTAACAGTTGCTAATACTGTTACAGTAGCTATTAATAGCAAAATAGTTGCTAAGTAACACGGTCGGATAATAACTGTCTACTGCCTCAAAGCAGAGTCAGAGCTTTTTTTTTAAATATATTTAACGTTACTTTTGCAGGCTAGCTTTAGGTAAGTGGCTAGAAAGGCCACTTACCTAAAGATAACCTAGGCTAGAAGATATCCGATTAACAACTCTATTTGTTTTAATAGGGTTGATCTGATTTAAAACTATCATAAAAAGCTAGAACTTAACTAATTACTAACGTGACTAAGAATTGCTAAACTGTACATTAATTAGAATGGTAACGCGTGACAATATCAAGAAATAAGTACTTAACTAGTAGGTATTGTGTAAATAATGTGCGTTGAGAAATGAATGAATGAATGGGCGCAATTAAAACTTTTATTTATGTATTAGGTAAGTTTATAATCCATTTGTGTCAACATTAGGAGAAATAACAATTCACATATACTCGACGCAGTGTAAAAATTTAATAGAAATAAAAAAAAATAAAGCAATTTTTTTAACGTCAAAATTTATCATTTATACTGAGAAAATCTTGAAAACAGAAATATTATAGTATTAGCGCCTCTTTCACCAACGTCAAGTAAGCTAAACCGTCACTTAAACTCACCTGTCACCGAGAATAATTTAGCTGATATACCTTTGTTTGTACGGTAAACGTCCCAAACATTAAATAGAAAATAATTTAAAAAAAATCGCCTATCGAATGATGCAGTAAGCCGAGTGCATAATTCAATAAAACAGAAAATGATTTCTAAAAGTAACTAATCAACACTTTACTTGTAGTTGGTGAAAGAGGCGCTTAGTATATTATTTTAATCAAAACGAAAATATTCGCATACAAGCAATTAGATACCTGTGGAATTTTCAAAAAACGAATTATACTCGTAGCTTGCTCGTAGCGCATATTATGAAGTCACGGCCACAGCTATATAGAGTAATAAAAAAGCAGCTATTCACTAAAGGAAAGAACGATAAACGAGGAAGATTTGTGTAGTTACGGACATATTTAGTAGAAGGAAATTGCATGTGAAAAACCAGGAGCGGATCGCTAGTTAGATAGAAATAAAAAATCAAAGTACAAAAGTGTTGCTTCGTCTCCTCATTGCGGACCTAAGTAATTCGTGACGCACTAAAGTCGACAAACATTTTTACCTTATCTCAGTTTACCTATATAGTCACGTTGTTTTAAAAGTACTGAGGCATAGGTAATTAATTAGAATCAATTTTCTAAGAGTGACTCGTTTTAAAAACAATGTGTACCTACTTAATTTAATCTATTCATAGACGTCAAAAAATAAAATATACGCCTATCTATACTCATTAACGTCTATAAATATGTAACTAATAATATAGCATAATCTTTACTAATATTATAAATGCGAAAGTGAGTTTGTTTGTTTGTTATTCTTTTACGCCTTTTTACCGCTCAACCGATTATGTAATTTTGCATACACGTCTAGAAAAGTACTAATATGCATAGGGTAGGTAATTTTCACCCAGAAAAAAATCTGTTCCCAAAGGGACGCGGACTAAGTCGCAGGAAAAAAAGCTTACAAAACTGAAGAATGTTTTTCTTTTTTAGAATGTGCTAAACTGTAACTGCCAGTCCGATTTGAAAAATTCTCTTCGTATTTGATAGTCTAATTTTTGAAGAAGGTTTATATTACGTTAAGTATATAAACCATTAGGAGAAAAAAAGACACGCGTTTCTTACGCGTGTCAAGTGATCTTTGGCGATCAAATATTATATAAACTTTAGAAGAAATGTTACAAGAAGGGTCACACAACATGCGACCTTGTTTTACTCTCATCGCGCGTAAAGAAGTTTCACTCCAAAAAAAAGTCAGAAATGACGCAAAGCAAAAACGTTATTTTGAAATGAACGGCAGGTGTAACCAAGGTGTAACCACAGAACACTGCCGGTGAACGAAAAAACTCGTTTTCTCTATAAAGCGACTAGCTAAGACTTTTATTTTTGGTATTTTTTTATTATTTTAGTATTAATGCTTCATACTCATACGTATATATATGTAGTATTATGAAAGATCTTTGTAAATCGATTTTTTATTAAGTGGGTACACATAAATAAATACCAGCCACACATATCTGATTTCACTTGAATATAAGTACTTACATGTAACTAATTTGTGTTGGTAATTAAACACAATATAATAATTTTAACAATTATTCAAGGCTATTCGAAATGGACAGTCAACCTTATCTTGATTGTCAGATCCAGCGAGTCCTTATCAGATCGATTTTATAGATAGATACGCAATATTTAAGTAGGTAAGATACCAATTTATTTATTTATTTGTGTTATAAGTACCTAAGTAATTTTGTGAAGTCTATGGTTGAGATTTTGTAAATAACCTAAATATAAATATTTCACAACAAAATGAAAATAAGCACATTTTTTTCAATATTTTAAATTTATTTTCTGTGCTCAACAAAGTTATCGATATTCTTGCATTGAGTATAATTCAATGACTAATTTTCGCCAACAACTTCGCCCGCGCCCCTTTTCTTCAAACTTAAAAAAATCAATGACAAAAACATACATATGAGTTATAATTTATCTATTTTTATAATATTCATTCAATCTTTATTGCTCATATGTTTCTGTAGTTGAGTTCTTTTCATATTTTAAATTTTTATGTATTTTTTCTGAATATGTATGCAGAATGTCATGATGATCGGCGTGAAAGCGTAATCAACAAACAAAATCACTTTCAATTTAATCATATTAGTTAGTATTACCTATTATTTAATTACATTAGTGCAACAAATGCTACTTGAAGTCACAATGGGTAAGTATAGCTAATATGTCTTGCCGTTTTAGCCTCAGCGATTTGTGGCCGACATTTCAAGAGGTGAGTAATATATGAATAATTCTGTAGGTATGTTATATACTTGTTATATATGTTTATTGTCTTAACTTGACCTATACATGGCTTTAAGAAAATGTTGTATATTTTTTTCTGCAATTTATCACGGTATTGGTAAATTGGTACCTACCCAACATCCGTCTCTAAAGCACGTAATACCTACCTAGTTTAGACATCGGTGATTGGGTATAGTGGGTCAATCGTAGGCTACCTAGATATGCTCACCTAGGTAGTTGTACAATACAAAAGATGTATGTTAGTTAGTCTTTATGAACACTTTTTCAATCATTTTAATTTCTACCACCGCATTAATGATTACCGCACAAGTGCAAATAATGATTATTACATATTTGCCTACTTAACCAGAATAACTCGTGTTTATATAAGGCTTAATAATAATAATGGTTCACTATGCGGATCGGTTTCAAATTCGAATAAAGTGAAGTACCTATATAACTGCATTCAATATATTTTAAAAATACGCTTGCTAACCCGGGAATCGAACCTGTTATAATCCGAAAAAACAACATCCTGTGTAGGTAGGTAGGTACTTTTCCTACATACATATCGCACCTTCAGCAAGACAAGGGCATAACTGCACTTTTTGTAATTTTACAGGAGAGCCATTTAAAGTTTTTTTTTTTGCATTCAATATCGTATTCTCCTGCTTATATTGCTTTTAAACAATTCTTCATCAAATAAGCCCAATAGTATTGTAAATATTTTTTAATTTAATAATGTTTTTAAGACATTTCTGTATATATTTTAGGTTTAACTCATTTTAAAAAAAATTGTAAGTTATGCCCTTGTCTTACCGAAGGTGCGACATAGAAGTTCATAATAGGGATTTTTATGTCATCTCTTTGAATGTGTGTCAGTTCTTTCTTACTTCTATTTGTTAGTGGGTAGTACCTATTAGGATTCAAATCTCATTAAAATAATAATTATACTTACATCGTCCGGAGGAAAGTCGTAGCATTCTGCAATTTTCTGATACAACTCTTTAACGTTTGAGAATCCGGAGATGAGTCCGAGCGGGCTGCCGTGAGCCTGTTGGCAGTGGAACACCAGTTGCGACTTCTGTGTGCTGTTGTTATTATCGACACCGTTGGATGGTTGGTGAACCTCCTCCGCAGGCACCGGCGGCATAGGAGGGTGCGTACTTTTCGCCGCTTTCTTCTTAAATAATGACATCTCATCCGATGAACACTTAACGGTAAAAATCAGTTTTTCCTTAACGAGAACGGACGTACTGTCAGTGTGCACACATTATTCGACCGCGAACAATAAAATTTCAATCGCCTGTTATCTAGTTACTTTAAAATGTGGCCGCGTCATAGCACCCGCGATAAGTTATCACTGAATAACTATCTTGGATAAGATTGTTAATTTGTTAAAGCCGTTTTTAGAGGATGCGCGCAGTCGTCGCAGCGCGCGAACGGTGACTGACTGAGGCGTGCGGGACGAAGTAGGCCGCGGCATCTGACTGAACGGTCGCGGTCCGCCGCGTCATCTATTTTTTCGGATTTTTCTGCATAGAGCCTCCAATCGCTCCTATTTTGATTTCAGCACGCATTTCGATTCGAGTAAATTAACTAATGCTGGCCACACACAAATGGGTGTTATTGGCATAACAGCCAAACTTGTCATGCAAAATGAAAGCCATATACCTGTATGTACCATACAATTGAGTTGATAAAGCCAATCGTTTCATGCCGATAGGATAGGCTTGATCGTATATGGCTAGCATAATATATTCAATGTGTCAAGGTCAATGATAGAGCACGGAAATGAATTCCCATCTTGTCATGATTAAAAAAAAAACTAGAAATGAATAAATAAAAGAGGTTGATGGATTTTATCTTTTATTAATTGTATAGCAGTAAATCTACGAGGAGGCTACAGCTTTCTTGGGCGTGGGCTTGCCACCTTCCTTGAATCCGTTGCGGAACCTCCTCCTGACAATCTTAAGGTGACGCATACGGCCGGTGCCTGTGGTCTTCCTGCGCTTAGCCTTCACCGACCAGTGGTCTATAACAAATATATAAAATATATTATAATTTCCAACATAGTTTAGAAACATTTTAAAAACCTCTTTTCCTCTTTATTAGCAGATTTAAGATTAAAACATCCTACAAGCAGAACATCCTATTAGCAATATGACCTAGTAGGAAGTGGTCCCCATGTCAAAAGGACATGTTATTAAAATGTCACAAAGGTATGTTGCACAATGCAGGTATAAGTATTGGAACGAAGTTTCCTTCTCATAGATTGTGGGACTAGAGCTTGACATAGAAAACATGTTCATTACAAGGAACGAATTCACCGCTTTGAACTGATTGCATCAACTTTATTCCTATGGGTGTACATACTAGTACAACCCACCCCCATTTTTTAATATAATTATTTCATGTTTAAGCTGTATCATTGATAAAATATACTAAAATTGTCAATAGTAATAACCAAATCTAATTTGAAATAATATAAATGCCACTAAAAAAAATGGGAGAAATTTTATTTCCTTCAGCTTCTGCATTGATTCTTTCTATGTGGTTTCCTTTTAAAAAGCAATGCCTTTTGCTCCCAACAGACAATAGCAGCAAAAGACAATACAAATGAAGTAATTACAACACAAAATTGATTCTTCAAACATTATTAGCACTGGTAATTACCTAATTGTCAGTACCTATCTTTTTCTGAAGTGGCAGTATGCAAAAGAGATAAAGTATGTGTGCAATAAAATTGTAAAAAGTTGCCAATTCAATATGTTACATCTATATTTGTGGATGTTTATTGATCATCACATTTAAATGAAGAATTGAATCGATCTGTAAAATAATGTTGCTTAGTTTTTTCTGAACTAAATGTATGAATCTCACTGCAATTTATAATAAAACTATCTTAATATTATAAAAATGCTGTGAATACTCATTTATTTTACCTACATAATAAAAGAAAATATTAATTTTGTGAAACATCTTCCCAATCAGTGTAGGATAAGATTCTATGAAAACCTTATGCACAAAAAAATGTAAAAAATAATTCTCGGCAACTTATATCTATTTAATTTTAGTCTTAAAAAGACTTCTTAACGGTATCACTAAGAATAAGAACTCGACGACAGCATTGTTGTTGCAACGGGCTTAACAGCCTGAACTGGGTTCAAACCTTAACTACCCAAACAAACCAAATCTACTTACAGGAACGCAGTTTAGCTGCTGGGTATCCACATTGTGCACATTTTGATTTCTGAATGTGGTATGAAGATCTGCCACACCGTCTACACAGGGTGTGTGTCTTATTGCGGCGTTTACCAAAACTTGATGTACCTTTCGTCTGAAATAAATATTGGAGGTTATAGTTACAACGATTTATTACTTTTCATAAAATATACTAAACAATCAACTAATAGCTTAAATGACCATCGAAAATTTTAACACATAATCAATAATTTAAGTCACAAAAAGAGATTAATTCGGATAAAATTAAAGAAAATAACGATACGCTACCATCTTGTCACAATTTGACAAGCAAAGAGAATAAATAAAATTATAGAGAGAAAATGAGAAAGATCTAATGTCGAATGTCAAAGTCAAAACAAGTAATAAAACCACAGAAGAAACCGAACAGATATTGTTGTCACAGACTATCTTATATCACATGAATGTCATCAAACTGAATAGTAGATAGAAATGTCACTAACCCTTGCACTAACCTAATTTTTCAACAAAACCATGGTTCCCAGTTAACTTTGTCAATCACCATATTTTGTATACACGTTTTAAGGGTACAGAAAAGGAGATGAGGCCATCCAGGAATAAGAGCAGGTAGGTACCTCTCGCTAGAGAGTATTATATGTTCCTTGGTAGGTACTGTTCTCTTGATTATCCATCTAAAAATGATTATAAAAAAATATCGCCGAACTATAATTTAAACAATTAAGATTGCATAAATGTTTCAACGTCTAGTCTCAGATAAAATGGAGTGAACGAAGTGACAAGCAAAAGTAAGTTTACTAATACTATGTAATATTATGAATGGCTGTGAATGTGTGTGATAATTATGGCTTTACTATGGCAGTTTAACTCCTTTCCGCATCGCGTCCCATATTTGCACACAAAACAACTTAAAATAATTTTAATTCTATTCTACTTTAAGTGCTGGCGACATAAAGACTAGGATATACTTTGACGTTTAAAATCGGTGAAATCAATGAAATGTTGGCAGCCTTGATAGAAAATGAAAAAAGTCAGTTTGAACTTATGGCTCCTCTTCACAATGGCCCATCATGGGCGATTACAGACGAGGACGATTGTGTAGAGGGCGTGATTGTCTGTGATCGGCCATGATCGCCGGTAATCGTGAGCAATCGGTAAGTTGTCGGTACATCAAAGGAATGCTGGCCCATGATCGTGTGCGCGTCCACCACACAATCGCCGATTACTCAGCACGTAGTTGTCTCGGGTACATTGTATCGGGCGGGTCCTCCATTTGTTTTTCACAATTCTTTTTTCGCGCACATTAAGTAAATGATTATAAGAGCTAAGTAAAAAGAATTGCCGCAGCCGCGATCACTTCGATATCAATCTTCACTAGACGTCTTATCATAACAGTAGACAGTCAGTAAATGAATAGACACGATTGTGTGGAGAGCTGCCCGATCATGGCGGCGATTATAGACGTTCATTTGATGGGCCATCATGGCCCATTGTGAAGAGGATCCTTTATGTTACTCTTTTAACTCTATGGATAAACTAGAGTATAAACTCTATGGATGTGATGTGACATTTGGGCTTTGGCTTAAAGGTTCAGTTACCGGGGTCACTAACTAAATTTAAAAAAAAGAATTTTTTTTTTTGTTTTGGATGAATGAGATTGAGAACAATTTATTATTATTCTTTATTCAAGTTTGGATTTGGAGACATTTTTTTAAATAATTAAGATTAAAAGATTACGGGGAACTGACTCAGTCAAATTAAGGTAAATAATTTATAATAGAATTAAGTATAATCAAAAGTTCGTGTCATTGCAATGTGGTAATTTATTTTCACAAATTCTAGTTTATTTTATGTTCAATTGACAAACAATAAACAGATTTTTCAAGAGCTTTTATAACGTATTAAATTGTTTGCTATGATGCAGTGAAGTTGTCAATAAATAATATTATTGACTCCCCCCAATAAAAAATATTATAAACATTTCAATGTAAAATCTAATCTATCAGTCAAAAACTACATGTCGTTGCTTTTATAAAAAAGACATATATTTTGTTCCATTTAAAGACATTAATTATCCTTAAGAAACAACGAAACTACATTGAAATGTTATTTTTAGATATTTTGAAACAATGGAACTTCTAGATGTAATGAAAAACTTGTCAATAAGACATCCCAGTTCACAGTCTGACGAACAATTGTTTAAATCAGTGACAGCTGATATAGATGATGTTAAAACAGAAATTGTTTATGCCGAGTATTCTAACAAAATATTGCTCATGGTGTCACAGTTTGAAAAAGTCGGCAGCATGTTAATGATACAGAGGGACCAAGTACACAGCCCTCTGGGTACTAATGACATTTATACAACAAAAGTTATGTTTGGTGCCACAGGAGAAGAACAACAAGTAGCTGCAAGGTATCTAGCGGAGGCATTAAATATAACGAAACAACTCTACCTCTTCATAAACCTCAAATCATACGACGTTGAAACAGTTAAAGCGGTAAAAGATATCATTCTAGACTTTAAGCGTAAGGATAATTAAAATGTCAGCTGTAAATGTAAAGAGATTTAAGACGGCACACAAGTATTACGGTCAACTGGTTTTGGGACCTCCTGGTGCAGGAAAGACAACATACTGCAGTGAAATGTCTAAATTGTTAAAAAAACTTGAAAGAAAAGTTGTACTCGTCAATTTGGATCCAGCCAATGACCTTATGTCTTACAATCCTGATATTGATATTAAAGAGTTGATCGTTTTGGAAGAAGTCATGGAGAATCACAATCTTGGACCAAACGGAGCCATGCTGTATTGTATGGAATATTTAGAGAAGAATATCGATTGGCTTCTCAATCAAATGAATGGTGATAACTCTACTAATTTTATATTTGATTTGCCCGGTCAAGTTGAACTCTACTGTCACCATAAAAGTCTGTCTAATATTTTTAATAAATTGACTAACGAAGCAAATATCCAATTGTGTGTCGTCCACTTAATTGATTCACATCATTGTTCCGATGCTGGTAAATTCATAGCAGCACTGATGCTTTCATTAAGTGCAATGTTAAACCTTGGTTTGCCTCATATAAATTTGTTAACAAAAGTAGATTTGTTACAAAAACATCAAGATAAACTGCAGTTTGGTATAGATTTTTATACAGAAGTTTTAGATTTGAATTACTTACTTGATTGTTTAGACAGTGATAAAGCATCGAAAAAATATAAAAAGCTCAATGCAGCATTTATATCCATAGTGGAAGATTACAGTTTGGTATCATTTCAACTAGTGAATATGTGGAAAGAGAAAAGTTTAATAAAAGTTAAAAATTTGGTTGACAAGGCAAATGGTTATGTTTTTAAAGCAAATGAAGGCAGACATATAAACAGTATGCTAGCTTGTGCTATGGGTGTCGATAAATCAGTTGATGATACAGAATAAATTTGTTATGAGTAATCAATACTATAAGTAGTTTTATTTTCTAATTTGTTACTGCACTTATATTTATTTTTCAGTTAAAAATAAATAAATTTTGAAATGCAATCATTATACAAGTTTGAGTATCTTATCTATGATATGTATAACAATAGTCTTCTGTGAGGGGCTGGTTACTGCTGCATGCATCAAATTTATATAAAAGTTTTCCAAAAAATGGTGGATAGACAAACAGATTAAACATTTTACTTTATGAAACTAATTGCAAGAGAATGCTGTACCCAGTGACTAGATATTTCTAATAAAAATATATTACAATACTTACTATCAAGGTAGTGTTCTCTTGTTATTCCTGTGAAAATAAATATTTTACCTAGATCTTATAATAATTTGCGATAATATAGCTTTTGAGCACATGTTTAACCTTTTAACCGGCAGTCGGATTTATCCGACAATTTCGTGTCCATTTCGACAGAGCCTATTATAATTTTTATTTTTAAATCTGTTTGATTTTTTATCCATCCAAATTTCAGTACAGCAATGATTTCTTGATAAGATCCTCACTATTCCTTGTTTACCAATTATCTTAGTAGGGAAACAAATTTTCGTAATGTTAATAAAATGCTTAAAAGGAAAGTATGGATAGGTACCTGGGATCTGATCTTAAATGATATCTAATCTAATCCAAACATTTAAGAGAATGAATGGAGGTTTAATCTTAACGTAATAAAAAAAACCACTTTAAATTTGATGGAACCTTTTAATTGAAGACAAATACAACTCTTTACAATTTAAATTTATCCAATTTTTTTTTGTGTTCATAAACTTAAATAGTAATGAACAATTTTAAATTTTCACAATCTCGTTTACATACTAAGTTATAAGTGTTTTCAAAAAAGCAACAGTTCCACATTTGCTACTTCGGTTACGAAAAATGTTTATGTATTACATGACAGGTAATTCTAATATATTATTTGATTACAATATTTTTACTTTGACAATATTTTAAACGACAAAATTGTCTGCAAACAATATGTTAAAATGTAGAAATCTTCAATTGAACAACTAAAACTAATTGTGTATAATGGATGTAAGAGAAAAAAAATAAAAATCTACTTCCTTCCTTGAATCGCTTCACTAATTATTATGAACATTTTTAAAATACACGACAAAAGATAGTACATAAAAAAACAGCGAGAATACAAATTGGGCAAAATAACGTAAAATACACTTCGTCGATACTTCGATACGTGTGAATACAATCAATCCTTAATGAATTTAAATTAAGTTTAAACAGTGCGTCGGTCGCGAGAGCGTTACGCAATCGCATAATAATAAATCTATTATTTATTACTCGTCCGTACGACATATTCCTTACAACTCAAAATATTATACTGGAGTTAAAATTCTAAACGCTACACATCGTGTTTATTAATAAGCAAGCAAGCATATATAAATGTTTAAATGTATAGTAATGATTAAAAAGTGCCGTTTCAGTCGCGTGTCGCGTTGTCGCGCGCAACCGGCGACGAGGCGACGTCGCGCGGTGTCAGCGATGTGACGCGATGTCGCAGGGCGGCGCGGCTACAAGGCTCGCCCTTATTTTTACGTAGTTCGTGCGTTTTGCACTCGAGTTGTGTTCTTGTTTTAACGTTTTGTTAAAATCAATCAATTACATTGTTTTGTATGTTATTGTAGCAACATATCTTGTCCTATATTCCGGCCGGGGGTAACAAGCGTTCCAAAAATTGTAAAGTCTTCATTATAGTTCCATTTCCCAGATTGGCGCCAACTGTCCAATTACTGTACAGATTCAATGTTAATCGTAATGGAATGTTAATCACACGCCGTTAATTGTGACAGTTCGCTAACCGCACAGAACTCCTCTGTGACTGTCTCGTGATCCATGGTTGTGTCATTCCAGCTAAATTTAAGTATAACAATATAACAAATTTACAAAAATACATATAAAGTGAAGCACATTCGCAATATTGACTCTCCAAAAATGCATATAAATATATCACTAACAAATCTAAGATTTCCTAACATTAAACTCTATCGAAATAATACCCTATAGGATGCGGAGAGATCGCCGTGCGAATGTTACTTCAGTTTCATTTAACGTCTATAGATAGACTTAAATCTATAAGTTTCAGACTCGTTTCGGGCAGTCCCGCAGATTTCACCAGCACCGCGACCAACCTTCAATAACAATAAATGCATCTTCCTACATCTAACTCTCGCTAACTATTCTTGTTGTATTCAATTTCAACGATTTGAAAAAATACACCAAATATAGGGAACACGATTCGCAATTTTACACAATCACACAACAACGCCTAACTAAGGTACCTAGAAATACCGAAAACAAGTCTGAAATAATTGGTTTAGCCTAAGCAATCAACGATACGATCATTTCATTACATTAATACCTAAATCCGCCTTATTCTTGGCAACAACAATTCGTAATAAATATTGTGATGTCATAGACAAAATGATTTCCTCAATATACATATAGCCACGATCCTCGGACTAAAATTAGAACAAAAAAAAAAAGCGCGCAGCGTCTTCGGGCGCACAGATTGCATAGGGCAAACCAAAGCTTAAAAATAAAAAATAATTTGGTAAATTGTAAATATACTATTTGTAAATAAATAACGATGACTCAGTACTCTATGTCCGCAAAGGAAACATATCCCACAAAGTCCTCTCACTAAACGATTAATCATGATTTATGATGATAATATTTCATGGTCAATCATTTGGTTTTTTACTCACTTGTCTTGTGACGGGTGCCTCGAGAGGAAAGTTTGTCTGAATTGAATTATCGACCCCGCGTGGTGAACTTCAACTCTCTCTCTTGGATTATTACTTGTTTACACGTACGTACAAAACTACATCACAGCTCTTACTTCACTAAATATCCAAAAAGGCCCGTTTTTTTTTTGTCGTGTTTAGAGAATTTGCCGAGGCATATAAATACGCGTCGATTAACGTCATACAAAATCAGTCTCAATGTTGGAAAGTCTTTTCGATCTTCAGGCACGTATACATTATGACAGTTGATACAGCACCTTGCAGACGAACTGGACTCGGTTCAATTCAAGCAGCAGCCACTCGTTTTTAGTGGAATTTTATTGTAATTTATCTACTTTTCTTAAGATATAACAAACTTTGAAGAACCTTAGAAAAAAGAGAGAAAGAAGAAACTTAATTCAGCTTTTGTCGATAGAAAATACCGAATTTTGTGTGGACAAAAGCTGAATTGAGATGATCAAATTTAGTTACTAAACTAAATTGCTTCTAGATTCATAGATAAATTACATAATCATTACTATTTAAACTTTTAGAAGAATCACTTAAGTATTTAATAATACAATAATTTCAGGAGAAATAGTACACACATGCTGTGCCCTTAAAATACTTTTTAAAAAGCACAAGTTCAAAAATATACAAAAACGCTTCCAAATACTAATAGTATTAGTACATCTGCTTCTTGAAAATAAACCAACCCCCAGCGGATCCATTAAGGATTCGTTCGTATAATACGTTTTATAGCAATATAGGTGTTACAAAAATCACTATTGCAACATTACAGGTACGTGCTACGGGCGGATAGTTTGTGACTTTTCTCACCCAAAATTGCGAAAATTTCCACAATAATCTCATTGATTTTACTGATTGACGATGAATTCTAGTGAATTATTACATTAAATACAACACGGACGATCATCGTAGCCATAAAAAAAGTACGACTGACGAATATCACCCGCCAATATTTTACATGATTTTTGCATAAACAAATGATTTTGTGTGGAAAGCTTTCCTCAAACTACACTTTACTAAGGATTTGATGATATATGTACTATGAAATTTAAAAAAAAAACTATAAATGATCCATGAAATAAGGACAAAAATGTTACCTGTTTACAAAACAAATATGTGGAAAAAAAAAATAATACATTTCAATTCGAAACTGGTGCGTCACCTTGTCCGATGTGATCCTTATCCGATTTGTCGGCGATCTAAAAGTACGATACAATTATATTCATGGACAAGTTTACAGGCCTTGTAATTTTATA
This sequence comes from Synanthedon formicaeformis, assembly GCA_945859745.1. Classification (NCBI taxonomy): domain Eukaryota; kingdom Metazoa; phylum Arthropoda; class Insecta; order Lepidoptera; family Sesiidae; genus Synanthedon; species Synanthedon formicaeformis. The sequence goes on along the minus strand of OX243959.1, from coordinate 9,224,750 downwards.
CAATTATACAATAAAAAAATATATTTTCTTTTAGACACCAGTTAAACATGTCACTGTCGCGCGGTCTTATCTTTTTTTAATAACTTACTACAAAAGAGTAACGTTCGGCTAGTGAAAAACTTTTATCACACTTATTTAAAAAAAACAACATAACAAGACAATGTAGCTATTACTTTTACTAATATTGTATGATTCTAAACAATAAGGGTTATAGATGGTTATTTAAAAATATTTTAAACATTTGTAACTTTATCGTTTATAAAATTATTGTATTAAATTGTGTATAAATTATTATATTTGTGTATATCGTGGCACGTTTTTTTTTTTTTTTGCAAAAAACGTTTGATTTTGAAAATAAACATGCTGTGGTTCGAAACGCAATACATTCGTTGAAATTGATTAGTAATTTCTGCAATAAAATCATATGTGACCTACGAAAATAAGCCACACTGTAGCAACTTAACAGGTGACAGATAAAACTGGTGTCTGAGAGAAATTCCTACACGTGTAAATGAGCTCAGAGGAAAGCTTAATAGTAAAGTCCTGTATTGGTTGTCATAATAATTATGTATTATAGTTTTACATGTAAATTATTACTCAGCGATCACCTTGTTTTTATCGTGGGGTCCGTTAGTTTCAGCGGCGGGCGTCATTTCGCCCTTCTGATTGTTACCCTTTTTCTTTCCCTTTCCGACGTTTTTCTTTGCGTTTTTGCCTTTTATTTTTTGTTGTTGAATACCTGTAACCAGATAATAGATAAACCACTCGTTTAATAAAAGTATTAATGTGTGAAATGTCATTATATCATTTCTTAAATATAACTAATTTCGAGCATTCATTGTGGGTTAAAATTGCTGAAAAATACAGAAAAATTATTGATTATGAGTGTTTTATACCTTCGGGTTCGTTTTCAAGCATCAAGCTTTCTTCAGTTGGGCTTCCCAGGTCAGCTTGAGATGACCTTTCACCCGTGAGAAAGGATTTTCTGCAAAGATTACACTTTCATGTTATTCACTTAAATATTTAGCAAATTACCACCAAAACTCAATGTAATAATGTAGCCCTAAATAAAAAAAATATATTAAGAAACACCAATAATAACTTTCCTTTTCTTCTCAACTAGAGATAATAATGTGTTGTAATATTGAAATCATCAATTTGTTCGTCTTACGCGTAGGATGTTGCCATTGCATATTATGTTGCACTCACCCGTTGAAAACCACCGTGGCCGGTCTGGCCGGGTCTTCGCTGTAGAGACGCGGACGTCCGCGGCCCGTGCCCCTGGCTGCACCACGGCCGACGCCGCGTTGACCGCGGGCGCCGCGCGACGCACCGCGCCATCCGCGCCCGCCGTACGAGTTGCGTGGCTGCGGCGTGTAGCCCACGTAGCCGAGGTGCGGGTAGCGTGACACGCGGCCGGTCGCGCTCGGGTAGCTGCCGCCGCCCCACTGGCCCACCACCACGCCCGCCACCTCCAAGCGCGCGGTGCGACCCGCCGCCCGCCCTCCGCGCGCCCACTCGCCCACCACGCTCGCCATCAGCGGCAGCGGCGGCATCGCGAACTCCACCTCCAGCCCCTCCAGGATCGCCTTGCGCATGCGCTCCACCTGAAACGCCTCTCTCTTTAACTTCGCGCGAGAGCTTCTTCGATGCTTTTTTATCCATCCGTCCGTCGCACTCCATTTTAAAGTGGGAGTGGCCCAGGCATAAGTATTGACAATTAATTAACCTTGAAGACGGTGTCGAGGTGGTTGTCGCAGAGTTGTGCAAGGTGCTTGCAGTGGGCGGCGCGATGGAGGTTGCGCTGCAGCAGTTTTCCGTCGGCGTAGAGCCAAGGCGCGGCCACGAGCCAGGGCACGGGCGCACCGCACGCGTCGTTCGCCAGCAGAGCCGCCTCCGCGCCTGTCATCACCAGCGCCGCCAGCTGCACGCCGCGCGAGCACATGCCGCTCACCTGCAACATAAAATGCCAACGCTCGACTATATAACGCTCGTTCGGATAACCACGGTAACCCGTTATGATACACTCATAGAAATTAGTATGCTTTATATAAAAATAAAACCCAAAAATTGTAGTACATATTAAAAGATTGGAAGAAGAACAATAAGTTAAACTTATTATTATCCAAGAAGTATCCACTATAATTCGGGTAAATGGCGCCAATTTCATATAATTAAATGTCACTGAGGGTGTCGCTCACGGAGCGTGAACGTGAGAGTTCACAGAGCGTGTTATTCCCCATGCAAAAGTGTACAACGCGTCTAAAGAAGTTTTCACTTCAAAAAAAAAAAAACAACTTACCGTCATCTCTTGCAGGTGAAGTGCATTCATCAGATCATTGGAAAAAGCAGTTGCCAAAAACGCGTCCAACTCGTGACGACGTAGTATTTGAACTTGAGATGTCATTATAAACCTAACAAAAAAAATGTCAATAATTAACACCAAATAATGAAATGCATGATCTCCCCAAGAATTCATAACCAAGCCTGGTACAAACCATTTTGCTAGTAACGAAGAGTGTACTATACTCTTTTCATTGTATGATGATATGCGTGACAGTTCGTAACTGACAATTTTAGTGATGCAACCTACCGACATTTAATCGATTGTTTAAATATATCGAATCAGTTGGCAAAGCAAATGGAATCGAACTATTTTGTTTTTTTCGGCATTGTAAGTACCAAACAGAATATAATAAGAATAACAAAAGAACAAATAAACAGAAACAACAAAAGAAAATAATAACAACAATAATAACAGAACGAAAAACTTAACACTTAACGAATAACTTTATTGTTATTATTAGTCAGCTTTACGACGTTTTTATAAATATATAGAATAGAAAAAATATTTGTTAAATCCGAATATCCTATGACAAACATAGAGTACTTTCGATATATCGAATATAAGTGAATATGCCTAGTGTCAATCCCTATTGACACACGCTCCGTTCCACGCGTTTGACACTTTTAAAATATATGGTTTTTATTACATTTACCTATTATAACAATAAAATAATTATAAAAGTGATAATTCCTTTTGTGTTTTTCGAATAGATAATTTTTTTCCATACATTTGTTTGTTTAATTATAATTTTTTTTGTGCCATTTTTTGCGTGACATGAAAAAGTGAGAACTGTCACGGAAATCATCATACAGCGAAAATACTATAGTTAATAAACATTGTCCTGTAGCAGGATTTTAAAGCAGTGGGAGTTTTATGTTAAGACATGCCTTCTCAACTTTTCCGAGTTACACGGAGCTGTGGAGATCTAAGAATGAATCAGTAAAGCCTCAAATGTTTAGTGTTTAGCCTCAAAGCTCTGCTATATTCTGCTACCAGATTGTGCATACCAGGCAGTGATATGCTACCACATCACATGCGCAATCAAAGTGAAGATAGATATATAGACGATACCTGAGAACTGTGGCCAGTATGAGCAAGTGCTGCGGCACATATGACGTGTTGAGCATCAGCGGAGTGTCCGATCGCATGCACGACAGGAACGCACGCATTCGCCGACACTTGTCGTCTTGGGCAGTTCTTAAAAAATAAACAAATTAATTGTTTAGTTTTCACATTTATATTACTGTTTTTGTATGTGTACAATAATGCTAGAGTATTAATATGTGTAATGTTAATAAAGTGTCTGTGCGCGAGAGAATGTGTGTATATTGAAGTTTATCTGAAAAATATCAAGTAATGTATAAATATTTATACTAAAATATGATCGCTATATACCCAACAAAAATACTAATGAGAATATGGTACTGTTGTAGTTTGAATATGACAATGATCAAAGCTCACCCGAACCAGAGCCTCTGCACGGTGGGTACGGGCCAGTCCAGTACCACTCCGGGCACCATCTCTGGGCTCTTGCCGGGATTCACGCGCGAATAGATCCATTCCGCCACGACCACGGTGCACGCCCTTTCGTTACTGGACGTGCTGGCCACGCCCTCCTCTGTTAGGCAATCGTACATATGTGTTAATGCAACTTAGTCTCGATAGAAAGACGTAGACAAAGTGTACAGAATCCTTACAACAATGTGGCGAAACCGTACTAGGGGACTGCTTTTTTTGCAAATTACATATTTACAAAAACCTTCCTCGTTGATCATTCTGTCCATTAGTGAAAACCGCATCAAATACTGTTGCGTAGCTTAGGAGTTAGTGGATGTACAGACAAACTTCAATTTATAGTATGTAAGTATGGTATGTCAGTGACCTCTCGCTTTCTGCGCCATGAACCGGTGGTGGTGCATGTTGTAGAGGATGGCGTAGACGTTCTGGCGCACGGGGCGGTAGAAGTGGTGCACGGACGGGATCTCGCGGTGGTTGTCGTCCTCCATGAGCACGGGCAGCGCGATCTGTCTGTGCGTCAGCACCGACAGCATGTGCGGATGCATCAGTCCGCGCGCGTGACGCTCGGCGCACGTGCGCAGCACTTCGCCCGGCGCCGCTGGACAGTTGTCGTCGCTGAGGCCGCCGAGAGGCTGCTGCTTGTTCACGCTGTTGCTAGCGCGGGCCTGTACAGTGGTTTTTCGAAGTCAAACAACTTTTGCGGCGGGCGAGACCGGCCGAACATTTGACCAAATTTTGACCAACACTTTAGCGAAACTTGTTATCCGCTCGGCTTGGTGATCTCCCCTCCACCGCACTGAGCTCGTATACCTATAGCGTATTTATATGAATTGTGTTAACAACTGTTTATATGCTTATAGATTTGTGAATAAAATTATTATTATTATTTAATATTGGGACTTTACTGTGTATAGCCGTTGATTTTAGCTGGAGATTTGAATGTAAATTTTGATTGTTAAATTAAATAGCCTTTAATAAACCAACATTTGCATATTTTATAATATATGCGGGCAGATATGAAATTTAGAGATGATAGCCAATATCGAAACTAATCTCATCATATTCCGGCCTATAGTATTTTTATGTATGTACAATAATAACTAAGGTTCCGATTTTGCCCATTGCCTTTGTAAAACGTAAAAAAAAAAACAACAATTAATTTGACATAAGCTAACAGTGTCACTCGTGTTACTGTCTCTTGAACATTAGAGAATATAAGGCACAAAATTTTATTGTATCATCAATTGCTAATTTAATCCAATCTTCTAAAATCAGTATCCTACAAAAAATCTATTGATTATTTAAAGAGTACCTCACATTTGAAATTGAAGTGTAGACTAAATCTAATTGGTGAAATGAACGATAGGAATAAGTGCATGTCCACACACACCTCTTTGCCTGCTGGCTTCCCGTTGGAGGTCCCGGGAGTTGACCAGGGGTCGTCTCGTTCTAGTGTCATCGCCCCTATTCCGTGTTGAATACGACTCGTACTCTCCTCCATGTTAAAGTCAGCGCTAATTGACGCGTTTACTGTTGCCAATTTGTAATCTTCCAAGCCTTTTTGCTGTAATTTATTTTCATACCAAGTGCCTTAGTGTTCAAATAAGAAAAAAATATATATCACAAAATAAAAAAAAGGCTTGTGAAGTGGGAGGCGTATTAATTTTATAAATTGTTGCCAATAATTTTATAAAAAAAATAGTAAATTTGTTCCAATAATACAATACAATTCCAATACAGTATGAAAAAGAAATAAAATAATTTTTTAAATTTGTTTCTTTTAGAATTATGCTTGATCATATTCTAGATTCACCATATTGATATTGAATATTCTTAGTCTATGCCAATTCTTCCATTGTTTTGCCATTACACATTGATGTATTGTATATTATGCGTATTATCATTTCAAAATCTTTGATTGCATTATAAAATGTCTATGTGCAAAAAAATATTACAAAATAATCATTTTGACATTTTGTTATAGAAGATGTTTGTAAGTCAAAAATATTTTTTTCACACAACAAATATGTAGGTAGGTAATATCTGATTGCTACAATTTTATTCAGAATTTAAACATTTTACAAAACGTAAAACTTATTTACTTATAAAAAGAAGTAAGAATTATGAAATAGGTCCTAAACTAAAGTCCGCAACTGTAGATCGAATCTAAATATAGTTACGGACTGTAAACTGATGAATCTGGAATAGGACCAATTAGGTCCTTTTAAAAAATTAGTTAATCACAGCTTAATTGTATTGAAACAATCAAATAGCCTATTGGAAGTAACAAAACAACAATATTGCCAGATCTTTTGTGAAATGATAAAGAAATTACGATAAAAAGAAAACAGATGAGGAATGAAATTAAGAAGAAATGAAACACTCTGCACTTAGACCAATTTAGATGAATTTAGTGTCTCATAAAGGTTGTCCAATGTATGCCAATGTGTGCGAAGGTGGAAAAGGCGTGGATGATCATAGTGATATACTATGAGGTGTTTGTACTTAAGATAGCAAACCTCGTGTTCAGATGACTCCGTGGCCAGCTTGGTCACGTCCAGATCCACCGACGTGGACTGAGGACTGAGTTCAGGCTTGTTCTTCTTATTATTCTTTGGACGACGACCTATTATTATGGAACAGAATGTTTGTCTATACTAAAATACTAATATTATAGAGAGGAAAGATTTGATTTCTTGAATACAGTGTACACGAATAACAATTCTATATAGTCCTTTAATTCAATCGAGTAACTATCAAAAGTATTATTTATATATAAACTCACTAATGCCTGCGACTTAGTCTGGTTTTAAAGATATATACAATACAAAACCTGACGAAATATATGAACAGTAATTTATATTCAATCTTTATTATAGTTTCTCCTGTGGTTGGATTTTTATTTTTATACCAACCAGTGGCCTGCAATTTCTTACGCGCTGTAGCTCGTTTTTTGAAATCGTTCCACAGGAACATACACGCCACAATGTGTATACAAAATGTCATGATGATCAGTTGAGTAGTTAAGACGTGAAAAAATAACAGTTTTTTTAACATTTATAATATTAGTATGAATGAACACATAATTGTAATGGGAGTAAGGCAGAACCACCTCTTCTATAACTAACATAGAGGGGTGTGTTGTCGTTTAATTAGCATGAGAATATTTGAGGTTTACCTGAGGCCGTTCGGTACTTGAGGAAGCCATCCTTGGTCCCGTTGAGATAGTACTGCACGGCTTGCTTGAACTTGGCGGCGCGCAGATCGTTCATGTCGCCGAACACCTCGACGCAAGCGGCGTCCACGTCCGCCGAGGGCAGCTCGCGCACGAACTGACACACGCTCTTCACCAACACTTCCGGCGCCACTTGTTGCTGCTGCTATGTTAATCAAAAGCTTTTTATTTCTTTATAGATCAATTATAAGTAAAATGAAAGACATCCGGCATCCGGTGGAAGACATGGCTGAAGTTCTCAGTGGAATATAGTGTTGTGACTATAGTCCATACAGCAGACAGTAGTGAGACGTAATAATATAAGCTGATACAGATTTATATTCTATCTATGATTATAAACTAATTAATAATAGTGAAATATGAAAGAAATAATATGAGGACAAGATAATTAAAATTATGATTCATACAATATGTTAAATAGGTTTTAACACAATTTACCACAATGTACGAAAAAAGCACCATCACATAAATAAAATCCTTACCTTTTTCTGTGCAATGCCTAGTCTCTTGTAGAAATCGGTGAGACTCTGTTCGGACAGAATGGTGCCACCGAGCAAGGCGGCGACCAAGCAAAGTCGGTCTTGCGGCACGTCTAGCGTCTGTGGCAACTCGTGCACCATATATTCTTTAGTCTCCAAAGATGACTGCGAAAAGGACAATTTAATTAAATCAATGGTCAAAGTTAAAAGATCTTTTAAAAATAAATGTTTGCATGGGTTTCATTTCATTTAATTTACAATGTTTCAAAGATTTGATACATATTATTTATTTAATTTTTCGATTGATGCCGTAAGTGTACAAGTTATGAAAAGAAAGTTAGAAAAAGAAAAGAAGAACGGAAGCGAAAGAAGATCTCAAATAAAAAAGGAGGCAATAAAAACAAAACAAAAAAAAAATCAATAAAATTTACAGATCTACAGATTTTTTATCTAATTAATTTAAGATTAAATGAGTTACAAGATGATCCTAACTTTGTGTTCTGGAAACTTTATATTCTATACAATGCTGACAATATAATAATTAACTCGAATGCATAATCAAATCAACATTATCTAAAGGATTTATAAAGTTTATATGAGGTTTTTTGTATCGTATTTCTTAGTGCCAATAATTGGGTATTTTCTCCTATGTCATGTGATTGTGCATGTTATTAATTATTTATTAAATTGCATATCACATTCATACAAGCCAATAATTTTCATAGGAACAAATAAACAAATTACATAGATAACAAATATATTGTAATTTGCTTTAATTAATGTAAATAGATTACAATTAAATGAAAAATCCATTCTGATTCGCCTTTTATAACGTGTATTCTGAATTTTAAAATATTATTTATAACTGATTTGTATCTTTGTACAATAAAAGCTAAAACATCATATAAAAACAGTATTGAAGTTAAATTTATTATGCCTGAATTCATTTATATTTCTACTTGGTTCTTATCTGCCATGTCGTCACAAAGCTATTACATACTGAAAAAAAAAATAAACAATGATAAATAATACCTTTAGAACTACAATTCAATAGGCAATAATGCTGTTTCATGTAAATTAACTTTGAATGAGAATCTGATATATTTCTTGAATTCAATTAAATGAAACAAAAAAACGAACACTAAGTATAGATTTTTCTACACAGTTAGTATGCCATTTGAAGTAAAGAAATAAAATTTTGTATGTATGCGATTGAAGATATATGTATTCTAATATTGTGGGGGGCACACAACATTTAGTTTACAACAACAGAAATTTTTTGTTTATAACTTACCCTGTAAGTAAGCTTCAGCTGTGAAGAGCTAAAATATCTTGGTGGTTGAAAAGCCAAATATTCCCCAGAACAACCAACAATACCAGCATAAGTCTTCTCTCTGCACAGACCAACCACTTCTTGGCAATGATCATCAGAAGAAACCATCTGCACGGACAAAAAAATCATAGGTTATTGAAATTGAAAAAATCATAGGTCAAACAAGTTTATTCAACAAACAACTTAGGTAAGTAAATTTCAGTCTCAGGTAATCTCAGGTAACGGACTTAATGTGAAAAAAAAAAATTACCCATATTTTTTATGATGCCAATCCAAAGAATGGACAAAAAGTAATAATTCTTCTTAAGTAACAAAATATTTTAAAAGAAAGGAATAACGTAAAATTTTTGATTCAAATTTCAAGAATATTATTTATTGCAGATGACAACATAATTTTTAGAAAATCTTTGAATGCAGTATTACTAACTTTTAAAAATAACAAAGTCTTCTTTCAGCTAATATCCTATCTACGATATTTAAGGTACTTTCCCTTCATGTCGCATAGTCTTGGGATGCCATAGTATATAAAATCATATATGTATAGTCCGAATCAAACTTAATGGCGGCTCTGAACATAGTTCAACATAATGCGGAATGCAATATTAGATATCCGTGGGGGTGTACAGGGGCTATACCTGTACACACCAGCGCGCGCAGCTAACTTCCGAGCCGCCATTAAGTTAGAATAGGACTATACATACCTGAGAAACTAAAATGAACTTAAAAAATAAAATTATTATTAGGGACTACCAAATAGAAATTAATAATAATAAAAAATTGAAGCAATGAATCCTTTTGTGACCTGAGAGATATAAGTATGCCTTTACTTACAATAGGGATGTTGAGGTATCGCAGAGCTGTTCTTAGGCACGAATGGAGACCCGTGGGAGGCACCCACCACACCTTTGGTGGAGGAGTACCCTTTGCAGCAATATGGCGTAAAACCTGTGTGGAATAACAAAACAGATAGAATAACTTAAGGTAATACAAGTCAGCTTTCCTCCATACAAACATAGAATGATAATTACTACGCTGTTTAATGTTTAATTCACAAAAGTAAGCATGATACCGATTTATCTTGTCGTTAACTAGGTTTGTATGCATACAAACTTTAAAAAAAAAGTATTAATTAGTTTAAAAGATGATCCTTGAAAAATCCATATTTTTATGCAACTTTGAGGGTGATTAGGTCAATCCAGTTTACAAAAACTCCAAAATACTTTGCATACAAACATTGATTAGTTATGCAAGAGTCCAAATAACTTTACACGAAATAGATATATGCAGTAGTTTTGTCAAAAAGAGTATATGCCCAAGGGTCTGTTTATGATTTTATTTTTGGTATGAATCATTGTGCATCTCACTCGACTGCTCTTCCCGCACTTTGTGCTGTGTGAGACAAGACGCATTTTAGCCATAAGACCTATGAGTTGAGTTAAGATGAGTTGATAACCAAAAAAGAAATAATCCTACCTACTATTTATAAATATGAAAGTTTGTGAAATGTATGGATGTTTGATACTCTTCTCGTTTGATAGCTCAACGTAAAATGTAAAAACAGCTCAAAGGATTTGGATGAAATTTGGCACACAGATAGCTTATTATGTAATCCAGGTGGATTAACATATAGGAGACTTCTTATCATATTTGGTGATTGTGGAATATAATTATTTTAAAAAATACTGACTTCAAGACTTAAATGTACAAATTTACGACTGAAAAGTCTAAAATAATATTTTAATTATTTCAAAGCAACAAGGGGCATTAAAGAACAATCAACGATTATTGATACTTATATAAAGTCCGACTAAAACTTAGCTGCGAGCGCTGTTGGGCAAAGGTATACCCCCCTGTAGACCCCCGTGGATATCTAATATTGCGTTCTGTGCACCATGTTGACTAATGTTCAGAGCCGCCATTAAGTTTGATTCGGACTATACCTATTTACAATTTATAATCAGTTAATTTTGGGGTCTGTGCCAGCCAAGGGGGACAGTTTAATTCTGCGGCTTCTCCGACACCAAAAATAACTGCTGTCAATAAAAAAAAAATTGTATTAAAATATTATTAGCTGTAAATTACTTACAGAATTCACTCTCTGTCTGTAGACAGCTTGTGTCTGGATCCAGTGCTGTGGCAGCGCAGGTGGAGTCGGATGGGATCCATTGAAGCAAACGCAGAGAGATACTTGGTGTTCACCCAGCGCTTGTGCCAGAGTCGTAAGGAATTGCATACAGCGAGCCCATTGTCCACCACAAGCCCAGTCTAAAAAGTAAATTCAAATAAACAACATATGCAATAACGAATGGGGTAGGTCAATAATGGATAATAAATTTCTCAACAAAGACGTATTGCTCATAACATGCAATGATTATTATTCTACCCACCTGAAAAATATCCGCCATACAGCCGGTCCAAGCAACCTTCCGCGTCCAACACTAATCGAAAACCACCGGGATGACTTTTAGCAATGTGAAATAAATCAACGCCTACTCCCTCGTTTTCTAAAAACGTTTGTAACTCTTGTATCCCCATGTTTGAGAACAACTATAAAGTAATTCGATCGAACACGTTCGTTTCGTCAGATTGATGTCCTGAAAGAAAATAAGGAAATATGTGACAATCACATCTTGATATCTACGGTGATATTAGATTCAATCAACTGTTTTAACACGTTTTATTTGATTGCACGGCAGTTATAATCACTTTGTAAAGTGAAAACAAAAACAACAGAAAAATAATAATTTCACACGGAAACTTGTGTACAATTAACCGGCACGTTTTAATGGAGAAGGTTAAATTCACTTTTACAACCACAGATATAACGATTAAATGAAAAATATTTAAGATACTAATAAATATTAGTTAAACTGTAACACACCTTGATTAGAAAAGCATGCCAATTCCCAACAATGGTAAAAGAAATTATGATAGCTAAATGCTAAAAGTTAAAAACGGAAGCCATTTGTAATTTTCTAAATATAGTGATGGGATTGAATCGAACGAAATCGTAACTTATTTGTCTGTCACAGATTATGCTCAATTACGGTTTTACGGTTAATAGTGTCGAAACTAAAGAACATAAATATACTCTTCTATTTTACCATAGAATAATAAGAATTATTATCTACTATTTGTTTGTGATAAGAATGTACCTTCTCTCTACTCTAGCTAGCGAGTATATAACATATAATAACTCAGCAGCTGTACAACTGGACAGGCTGCTGTCAAATTATTTTTATGTCTATTTGAAAAACGCAATTTTGGCGCTGTAGGCAATGGAGCGTAAGTACATTTATCTAAAACTAGGAATGTAAGCAGACACTATTATACTTATAGCTATGGAATATTTGATGCGAGTCAATTGTCACTAACTTTTAGTAATTTAATAAAATTCGAAAAGTTGTAATTATGTACACAGAATACCCAATGAACATAATATATTCTCTAAACTAGCTGACACCACTTATTTATCTTTATGGCATGTGTTAGTGGTTGAGTGAAATTCTCTATTGCCCGCTGCCACCTTGTTTTGAAATTCACATTTGTCATTTGTCATTTACATTTCCAATTATGTCCTTCCTTTTTGTCAACTTGTCAATTTTCCTCTTTCTTTATTACCATTTTACTAATATTTGGGCGTAATTTTTAAAATAAATAATAAATGTGTTTTCAAATTAACAATGTTGGAAATATTATGTGAACCTTCATAGTTACCTACATAAACGCAATAATAATTTTACTTTAAGAACAAAATGCTGTGAAAAGTCTGTTGTCATAATAATAAGTGTTTCAACAGCATCGAATTGATTTGTTTTACAAATTCGCTAATTTCAAGATTAAGTTATGCCTGAGCAAAGTAATGATTATCGCGTTGTGGTCTTTGGTGCGGGGGGAGTGGGAAAGAGTTCTCTCGTTTTGAGATTCGTTAAAGGGACTTTCAGGGAGTCCTATATACCTACGATCGAAGATACCTACAGACAAGTAAGTGAAAATAATATTCCGTATTTTTTACGTTCTTTATACAAACTATTTTTATTTTTGGAAGGAATTTAGTGTGGTTTTTACCAAATGATAACTAATAGTGGAGCTTTTTAGTTTCTTTTTTGTAATATTTTTTTAAGTTTCAGTTTTGAAGTTACATTTGTGAATTGTAAGGACAATTCATAAATGTAACCTTTTTTCACTAGGGCAGAAATACTAAAGGACAGCATTTTTTATCTCAATGCTCATTAGAATCACTACTTAGCGTGTATATGCTGTGTCAAGATATGGGTTTTCAGAATATGATTTTACATATTGGTCATTTAACATTTTCATAACCAAGAATGGTCTTAACAATACTATCCATAAAAACATGTCAAATGGCATTTCACCAAGATTCAGCAACTAGTCTAATAACAACTGGATAAATTAGTTGATGTGTTGCCAAAGGTCAATTACCTGACAGGCATACTGCCAATATTTTATGTCGTTCAGAACTTACCATACTATTTTCCTTGTGTTGTCAATGTCTTTTTTTCCAGTTTAGTAGTTGAAATTAGCTTGAACTGCCTGGTTTTATAGTAATTGCACAACATGATTCACTCACCAAAACTAAGGTTACTGCTGCCAGATGGGGTGCTTAAATGACTGTGAAATACAGTGTGGTCTGCCACTATTAAAACTGTTTGCTTTATGCTTATGTCTGTGTAATGTAATAAATACTTTTTAGTTTTAATTCAACAAATATGAATTCAACTTAATTATACATCATAATTAACTTAATTATACATATTTTTAATAGGTTTTTTTGTAAGTTAAATATTATAGCTATTTCCAAATAGTTTATGGGTGACTTTTAATCATTTACCAGAATAAATAAATGTGGTTATATTTTTTTATAGGTAATAAGCAGCAACAAGACAATATGTACACTACAGATAACAGATACAACAGGATCACATCAGTTTCCTGCCATGCAAAGATTATCAATAAGCAAGGTACCTTTAACTTTTAATTTACTTATTTAAAACTGCCTATTTTCTGCCTGCCTTACATTTGAACTCCCTTTGTGTACACTATAGAAAATACCAGACCTGCATAAGGTCTGGTATTTTCTACAAAAGCGGAATTGATCTTGATAAGTTAATTATTCCTTTACTCTGACCCAGTATTTTTTTATTGTCCTAATTGTGCCATTATTTTTTACTATCAAGTAGCCTATTGTCTTTGTGTCCTCTAGCCCATGACTAGTTTATTAAAAAAATGAATAATGGAAAGAGAAAAACAAACAATATGAATAGATCTCTTAGTTTGGTCCAGAATGTATTTGGCGCTTGATACTGATGAATGTAATTAATTTTTTCAGGGCCATGCATTTATCCTGGTCTATTCAGTAAGCAGTAGACAATCTTTGGAAGAGTTAAAACCAATATGGCAGACAATAAAGGAGATAAAAGGAGCAGAACTGCCAAATATCCCAGTAATGTTGGCCGGCAACAAGTGTGACGAAAGCCCGGAGATACGGGAGGTGTCCGCAGCCGAAGGACAAGCGCAGGCTTCTGCTTGGGGAGTGTCTTTCATGGAAACATCTGCCAAAACTAACCATAATGTTACACAACTTTTCCAAGTAAGTCATTAGAAACTTTGTAGTAAAGAAATAAGGTTGATTATAAATTAACCCAAAACCCCCCTAACTATTGTTCCCTAATATTTGCTATACAAACAAGATTACATCTTGGACAATATACATATGAATCAAAAATAATTCTAGATTAAAGCTACCATCCATGGTTATCTGCTTATTCGGAACTTTTGAGTTGTGTAACTACCCAACTGATCTGTCCTCATTGTGACCTCTTTACTTTACTATGTAGGTACTTGTAAATAAAACCTGTTTAAATGTTTTTTTTTTATTACTTTACTTTAACTTCAACTTCTAGGAATTACTGAACATGGAAAAGAACAGAAATGTGTCGCTACAAGTCGACGGTAAAGGTAAGAAGAAAAAGGAGAAAGCGGTGAAAGATGGCGGAGAGGCATCCGCGACAAGCGGCAGAGAGAAATGTCATGTTATGTAAATAAGGTAATCGGAAAAATGTTGATTTTTACGACACAATATCCACTTTGATTCTAGTCATTTAATACCAAATCTATAATGGATAAGACACGGTTTTAGTATATATATTTAAAAAAAAGACAAGTCATCCGAGACGTATGTAGTGAAAGTTTAAAAATGCCTTTAAATAATATTAATTTCCACTGTGATGGAGCTTCAACAGATAATATATTTATATGTTTTGCCATACATTAAGTTTTTTTACACTAGTTACATTATACATTTAAACGACTGAGGTGTAATGAAAGTTGAGAACTCCATTGTAATATTGTTAATGTGAAAATACACAGAGCTAAGTATCGCCGCGCCGCCTCCTAATAGAGACGGCAACGCATTAAATACAAATCCAGCGTGACAGTCAGGGGTGGTTACTTTTTATTCAATACCAGTACACGCATTGTTTAGGTTTTGTGTTCCAAAGACAATCTCGACTTGCATTTTTACCTTGATTATTTTATTACACCAAATCACAGCACAACGAGGTATTTCTATCGCTTTGTTTGGGTGATGTTTACTCCACAGCGAGCAAATAGAAAGTGGCGTCCAAATTTGCCTAGAGTTGCGCTCATCGCAATAGCGTCACACGAATATTATTACTAACTAGCTGGTGCCCGCGACTTCGTCCGCGTTGAAAAAGAAAAAATTAGCCTACCTGTGTCCAGTACGTCTAAATGTTGTTCAAAATCAGTTAATTCGTTTAAAAGTTACGGAGGAACATACATACATACACTTACAGATTTATTATTAGTATTGATTGATACCGTCTCTAGTAAGGTGCGGCGCTGCGATTCTTTGCTCTGTGTGGAAATACAACGAATAAGTCTACGACTTACTGTTAAAGCGTTTGTAAGAACAATATAGAGTTCAATAAGTGCTACAGAATAAAAAAAAATAGTTTTTCTAAATGTTTTTAGCTAACGAAGTTGTAGATTGTAATTTCAAGACTATTTGCAAGTATATGTTACATTATATGTGCAGAGAAGTCATTGTATAGTGGTTAGTGTAAAGTGTCCTTTAAACAAGACGTTCCAAATAAATGCTTGAACAAACATTAGATTAAGTAGTTTACTCTTAAGTTTATTTATTAATTTTTAAACCATTATTTCACATATATTTTATATTTTCTTTAAAAGAAATTACTGTCGATAAATTAGCACAGTTTTTTATTATGCTCTTAACATATTTCTATCTGTGCTTTCAATAACATAAAAATTTCTCTTTTTTTATCTCAAAAAGGGCGAAATCACATAAATTACCTATTTTATGTGATTTCGCCTATTTTTGACAAAGTATGTAAATTTCATTTTCATGTTGTACATTGTTATTAACAATGTATTTTTTTTAACATTTATATACAGATTGGAAGTTTTTAGTACTCTAAATATAGGAGATAGCAAATTTTACTTGATGGAGACATTCCATTATTTTTTTAAAGAAGCAAACTTCATTCAAAGGCATTTGTAAAATACACTTGCCAACCACACACACCCGAGAATCGAACCGACTGAAATCGGAACAAATTGCACGCCTCTATATTTATTGTATCAATCCATAGTTATCTCCCCTCCTGAAAAATAATCGAATATCTCTAACAAGCATTGTATTTAGAGTAATTCCAACCCAGATGCAGTTTTAAAGTGCATCTCTATAACTGGAGATAATGTTACTAAATTGTCTCTGCTAAATCATAGTTCAAATAATAAAAACCAACTTTACTCAAAGAAACGTCCATAAAGGGGACTTTGCACTAAAATGCGTTTATTTTAAATCTACATATTAAATGGAAGTTAGATAATGTCATAGTGGGAACTATTTATCTGTGCCAAAAGTAGCTTATGTGCGATAAACTATAAAAAAGGGGGCAACTCATTTTAAACTTTATTGAAACTACTTAAATGTCACATTCCAGGAGTATGTACCTGATTAATTTTAAAAACCAAACATTCCTGAATCATTTTTATATTTATGTATTATCAAAACTGCCGTTCTATAAAAATACTATATATATAGTATATTTTGTATGAATTTGCAAATTGAAATCATTTATTATATTTGGCATTAATAAGAAACCATGATACAGAAGAAATAATAAATCAAATTTCACATATTACTCGCACTATTAAAATATTAATATTATATGGCAATGTTATACAAACGCCTATTAAAACCTGTAATATGTATTACACACTATTTTCTTATTTTTTTTAAATTCTTGAAATGAACACACAGTATGTTGTTTTTTTTACAGTGATTTTTTTTCTTGTTTTCAATAGTGTTCATGTTTCTTGTATAAGGGGAGTTTTTATTGCTATTTACGTTATATTTATAAATCTACACATATATTTTATAATTCGTTATTTTAACTAAGTACCAAAAATTTTTTGATTTGTTATTTTGTTAATATTCTAATTATTAAAGACTTAAGTAATAATTGTAGCAAATGATACTAAAATACATTATTCACATTTCTATTTACAAGCACAAAATAATATAATATCATAGTTGACTACTGACCACGGAAAAGTATCATTTCTATTTGACATATAAATAATAAGATAAATTAACGAATCTACACTTCTTCTAAAATAATAATAAATCGATAATAATCTTAATATTTTTTTAATGCAGCAATGTAATGCTGTATTTATTATTATTATTCATAGTAAATAAATTACTAATGAAGTAGATCTTGCGATAGTATGAGCTAATGTATGATATATATATATATATATATATATATATATATATATATATATATATATATATATATATATATATATATATATATATATATATATATATATATATATATATATATATATGAGTATGCATCAATAGAGCACTTTACAGTATTTTAAATACATATATACCATGTCACTTCACTAATTAGATTTTGTAGAATTAATTTAGAGCACATCTCACAATGGCATTATCAATTTTAGACAGTTTTCGAGTCTTTTTATTCCGTTCTTTAAAGAAATGTAAATAAATTTGTAACTTAACATTGGAAGAGGCTACCTTCTCAGTCATAATGCTGATAATTCAAGTACCTATTAACAAGTTCTATTAATTTTTTATATTAAATTTAACCACACTAATGTCTAAACAAATATGTGTTTGATAAACTATATTTAATTGTGACATTATTATATATAAATCTACTATCACATTTTGAGGTCACAAATTCACAGAACGCGTCAGATGACATCAAGTGATAGATTAAATAATTAATTAAATTATATCAATCAATCAATTAATTAACTAATCAAATTAGTTGGAATCAAGTTGAAGATAATTTTTTTTATAAAATTAAAAATATAGTCAGATGATATTTTTTCGAAAATGTTATTTAATAAAATAAAATAACAATGTTAGTTGTACATGTTTCTTTTCATGTTACAATATTTATTTACATTGTAGTAAAGAACGAATTGAAAAGATTGTAGATATTAACAATCATTATAATGAATATTTTAGATTGAATAAAAATTAGTCGTTATTATATGAAAAAAAAAAAAATAGAAAAGAGTAGCAGTCGCTAGTTTGTAATGCACTTTATTTAATATCATTCACTAACATATCCAAATTAGATTTGTCCCTAATGTTACTGGTAATCTAGTCAAGTCATTGTAAAGAATATTTACTTACTCATAGTGAGATAGTGTAAAGTTATTCAGAATATTGTAACTTTATTTAGGAAATTTATAGGAAAAATAGATGTTTTTTTTTTGAACATAAAAGTAACTAGAAAAATACTTTGGTAAAATACGGCAAATTGATGGTCTTACATTTCAATAATTAAATTTGATTTAT
The DNA here is from genome assembly GCA_945859745.1 of Synanthedon formicaeformis. Lineage (NCBI taxonomy): Eukaryota > Metazoa > Arthropoda > Insecta > Lepidoptera > Sesiidae > Synanthedon > Synanthedon formicaeformis. The sequence goes on along the minus strand of OX243959.1, from coordinate 9,205,925 downwards.
CGTTTATATCATATACATGTATATTTTTTTGTGAAATGTATATAAATCTCTGTAAGTAAAGTTACTCCACTCTGTACAATCTCTTTTTGCCATAATATATTATAATATTATGTAGTTTACGAAATATGGACAAAATGGTGGTCCTGTGAACATAATATACCCACAACGAGCAGATAACGAGTAGCTATTATTATATGTACGTTTTAGGTTTCTTACAAAATGTAGTTACCTATATGTAACGCTTAATAACATAAATTGACTGTGTCGTTTCGACTGGCCCAAATAGAATTTTGTTTAACCATACTTTTGCATTGATATCGGGCAAACTGTAACATACATACAAATACATATACTGGAGATTTTGATCTATTTCTCCAAAGATTTATTTGAACATAACTAAACAGTCCGTTTATCCAACATTTGTAAAATATACCAAAACCTGGGCAAAAAACTATAACATAGTTAGGTATCATTAGTGTTATAATGTGAGATTATTTAAAAAAAATAAAAAATAAATTTAATAGCACATAATTTGTTAATGAAACAACGTAAAGTAATTGCACTGTTTAATTATTCGGCTTATTGGCAAAATCTTAACGATTTGTGGTGTTGTATAAAAATGTTGTTAAAAACTGAATTGTTAAAGCTGGACCAAAGTTGTTTCATGTTGGTTGGTGTTGTACAAACTGTATTTGTTTTTTTTTTCTTTGGTGTCTCTGACCAGAGATTCTCTTTCATATGTTTCTATGCTATTCTTATTCTGTCACATTTTCTATATCAATTGTTAATCGTTTATACTATTAACAAAAGTTATCCAATGATTGCACGCAAAGTGAATTTGTGAAGTAGATTTAACGGATGGTTAAATTTCGGAATCGGCAAATTAACCTAATCAAGTATAAAAACATCCTAAATTCCTAATTTTGACTGACTTGAAACTGTAATTTTTTACAGTTTCAAAAGGAAATAATGATGTTTCAGTTATAAGTTTCTTCTTATTACCTGTTCATGTAGCGATTGGTCAATCTACTGAAGATTCTAGTGAAATATGCGATGTTGTCTAGATCTAGACTACATACTAGGTCTAGTGGATGACGTTATTCAAATAGTTGATCGACTTCAGCTTGTTAGTAAAATACTAATTTAGGTTTCAAATGAAACATCATTGTAGAAGTATTAATTTAATCCTCTTAACTCATTTCCACCCGCTTTGTTGCAATCGGCGGACTTATTTAGAAATACAGATATGAGGCCAAATACTTACATTTTTTGTGCCACATGTGGGGGCCTTAATTTATTTACACTCGTACTTCATTATCTATCTTCTTGAAACAGTTCAATTCAAGCTAACGCTCCTTAAATATATTCATCAAAATGGTGCCCATTTCTATTTAGGCAATAATATTATCGTAGAAAATCTATTACAATTACTCGTAGGTGGAGTTCACTGAAAAAAAGTATGGAAGCAAGGATGTATGATGCAAGGACTATGATTTATGGAAGCAAAGACTAATAATCTTCAAGACACTGTTAGAGATTAAATAAATTTTAATATTAATTTCACTTTCCAATAGCATATTTAAAAATTCAATGCAAAAATTTTGATAAAATAATAATTTCGTTTTCATAAAAATTTCTAAGTTGCTGTTTAAAGTATATGGTTTTTGACTGCGTTCTTGCTGTTATATTCTTTAAGCAGTGATCCACATGTAGGCGTTAACTTTATACCTATTCAAATTAATTTTTACATGCTCAACGTTTGACTTAAACGAGCAAATATTTGTTTTTTATGTATTTTATTATCATGTTTCTTTGTCAAGTAACATTGATTGATCTTCGCTCTAATATGTTTTGTATTAAAAACTTGTTTCTTTGTTTCTGCGAAAGCGTAATGCATTATTAGAGTTATACACGCGTGCATAGGGACATTTATTGATTAGGTAGTCCATATTACGCGTTAGGTCCCGTTCCCGTAGCCGTAGGGTAGTGGATAGCGGCATTACCGTTCACGTTTGTTGCTTGCTTGGGTGAATGAGGGACTCGCTAGAGGCTGTAGTCACACCAAACATTGTCCACGGAACACAAATTATTAAAACTTAATTGCAAATTATATCGCTTAACTAATGAATCTTATACATAATAAGAAATAATAACATTAATTTCTTATACAGAAAATAGAAATCAGTTTTAACTTTAATTTTTTTTAAGTAAAGCTGTAACTACATATCTGCCTAATGTAAACAGCTAGGTTTATCTGAGCTACAGACAACGAGTACACAATGCGAGCTAAACAATGTCTTGTCAACAGAGTGCCCAGTGTAAACTAGGCCTTATGGTTTTTTTCAGACCTCTTTTTAAGCTAATCAGGTTATAAGCAGTTATGATTACACATACACCATCTAATAAAAGTATTGTCTTAGTATTTGTAGCGTGTTTATTTAGTTTGGTGTGGTTAAAGCGAGATACGAAGTTATTCTTGTTGAGCTCCCTCGCCCGAAAGAGGCGGTGTTAATTGTACATATTAATTAATATTGTTCTGTTACAATGTTATTAATTACGAGGTTGCGAATGTTTGTTGACCAATAGCAGTGTAGATTGTAAGTATTTACCTAATTGAAATTAGAATTCGCTTTGTACAACCGTAAAGGTGATAATTTTTTTTTAAATGAAATAAACGCTTAGTAAATATGAACTGAATGTTTGCAATTAATTATCTACATTTTTAATTAATCTTGTGACACTTCTCACTAAGGCATCACGAAAATAAACAATAAAGCATATTCTTTGTATTTTTATTAACTTTTGTGTTTAAGATTAATCATACAACCCGAAGTAGTTAACCGTAAACTCCAAGACAGTGGTGCTCAAACTTGAACTGCTGTCGATCGACCTCAAAATTGTTACTACAAGCGACCGACTCGGTAGATACCACACACTTGAGTAGGTAGCCCGCCATAAGTGTAAGTCACTGCCAGAAGATTCCAGAAGGAATCAAAGGCATCTGTCTTAAATGTGAATATATCGACTGATATCTGCCAATATTACCTATATATACCAATATACCGAGATCGACTCCAAAAGCTCTTACGATCGACCGTTTGAGAACAACTGCATTAAGGCATATAAGCTTACATTATAAGTGTGTAGGGAAAGTGTTTCCCTGTCGATGCTAATATGATTTCGATGAGTAGGTAACTTACAATACGTTCAGTTTTACTTTGCCAAACTGAAGGTAGCTTCGAGTGGTGTCGCAGTAAATTCGTCGTCTGGGGATCCATCCACACTTTGGTGGGTGGGATCATTAATTTTAAAATTCGCCAAAGTATGTAGTATTCGTACCTACTAAAAAGGCGACCGAAGCATCCCTTTAACCGCTTGGTTTTATAGTTGTGCTCCTAGTGCCTGGACTCCAATTTTTTTTTTAAGAGAAAGCAACAACGATTTAAAATAAACATTATACAAGTAGAGGAATTTGTCGTACCTATATATCGGGCTCTGGCGAAATGGACACGAAAATATTTGTCGGATAAAGTCGATCGACAGATAAATCCGACTCTGGCTGGTAAAGGGTTAAGTATTTCTTGAAAAATTCACTGTTGCAGTTTGGTGTACACTAATGCAAACCCTGAAGTTCAATTGAATATTTTTCACTAATACATATATAGGTATCACTATACTCGCGCCACTTCTAAGGTGAAAACCTTCGTGCGAGCCTGGTAAATCTATCTTTTATGTATTATAATGTAAGTAGTTATTCATGTAAATAGCTTCTTTAAAAAAATATTTAGTAGGTAGCATGGGCGTAGCCAGGATTGTATATAAGGGGGGGCAGACAAAGAAAATCCTAGATTACTTATATTGTTTTCATCGTTGTTTTTAATAGTATTGTTGGTAAGATTTTTTAAAGCTATATAGGGTAAGATGTTTTTCAATAGCTTAGTTTCATATTTTTGAAAAAAAAAAAATCTGTCATTCTATTGTTTAGTCAATTATTATTTAAAAAAAATGCGATTTTCGCTATCATTTATAGTTTTTGAGTTATCATCAAAAATCTAAATGGCTTTTTTGTTTTTGTTTTTTGTTAATAACAATTGCAATTACTGGCAGAAAAAATCCTGTAAGCGCCTTTTTCAGAATTGCATTCGCAGAATTTCTCAGAATGAGCTATCGCTCATATTGTTCGAACACTTCTATTTTTCGCAGAAAACCCACTTCTTGCCTAGACTTGGAGATCATATCCCGTATTGTTGGATTTCACAAGCCAGCCTTCAAGCCTGTTAGTTTCTTTTCTTAGGTCTTATAAGAAGCGTCGCAAGCTATGAAGCTCATAAAAATTACAGTTTAACAGAACAACCGCTCTTCTAGGGGGGGGCAGCTGCCCCCCCTTGCCCGTACCTCGCTACGCCCATGGTAGGTAGCCTGCTGTATTATGTATTTAAGAAAATAAATTACAAGTCAATTGAAAGTAACTTTACATTCTATCCATCCATTATCGCAAAATAAACAATGTACGGATAAAATACATGTTGTATACATTGAAATGAAACACCAGTCGCGAGAAAAACAGCTTCCGTTTTTGTAACCAATCCGGTAAGCTCGTGCTTTCCGCCCATCGGAAACGAATCGTCCAATGAGATCGACTTTTATCTGTTGGGCGGAACGGTGATCTTGGGATGCTGAAATGACTGTTTTTAGATGGAGCAACATGGGATTTGTTTCTTCTCAATTGGGTTCAGGATTGTATGTAGCCGTTGAGTGAGAAGAGGCCAACTTGTTACGCCTACTGTGTTATTTTTTTTTAACCAAATTTTCGAAGATATTTGTTTCAGGGCGTAGTGTTGTGTAGGCGGTTAGACGAAACTAATTCTGCTAATTAATTTTTTGCAACGACAAAAGTGTTGCAAAAGTTTTAATATTAAAAACTGACAAGTGCTGTAAAAATATATTTTTTAAGTGTATGAACAATTGGAGTGTTATATTTCACCCGGTGATTTGTTCTTGTGGTTATTTTTTCGAATTCAATATTTACCTAGTTTATTTATTATTATTTAAATTCCGCGTTTATTTTGCCCTGTTAAGCTGCATAAAATTTTTTGGTAAGTATTGTACATTCTTTGGTAGGTAAATGGATTCACCTGATTCCTAATATAGGTAAGATTTTTTATAGCTTTTTGAGATTCGTTGTTAATAACAAAATTGATAACAGGCATTGTTATTATTATATAAATGACAAGGTGTTTTTGTCGAAAAATATGTTTGATTTTTTAAAGTCTTCTAAAACAACAAAGTTTTCATCGGTCTGACTGTTTGTCCGCTTATTTCTTTTACCATCATTTAAGGAATCCCTTCAATGTTCTGATGTTCTGATATTTATGGTTAAAAATGTCTACTAAAGTGGATGTTTTGTTAATGAGTTCCATAAAACAGTTTTCAATTTTAATCGTAGGTAATTAATATAATAGAATTGAAATAAAAAGTTACAGTTACCTATCTAAATATGAGTAAATAATAAATATTAATTTACCTACTCTCTTTGTAGGTAACTAGTTAAAATTTTTATATATTTAATTGTAAATCGACGGAAATTAAACGTAAATTGACAGCTATATACAATTTAACTGAGTGTTTTTCTTTTCATTTTGTTCTCTTTTTCTCATTATTTTGTTTTATTTAAGTTAAGTTTATGTTATAGTAATTGTTATATGCATAATTATGTTGTCATTCGTCACAATTTCTATTTTGTGATTTATCTGTGTACTTATACCTTAAAATTGCCTTGTATTACCTATACCTATTATAAGTTTTTTGTTTGTGCTGTTGGTGTACCTTTTGAAAAAAAAAGTAGTAAATAAATAAATTAAAAAAACAAGCTAACCCCCGACATTTTATTGAGCCCAAACACGCTATATCTGCTGTAAGTTACTGACTGCTTGATGCTGCAGCACCAGGTCAACGTTATCATATACCCCAGTATATACCAAATTTCACATCAATTGAACCTCTGATAGTTTGTAAAGTCCCTTCGTCAACTAGGAAATGGGCTGATGCTCTTCAAACGCCTGAACAGATCCTTATAAATTATTGCTAAGAATCATCTTTGATCACGTCAGCTTTCAAACAAAAAAAAAACTATTCAAAATCGGTCCATTGCCACAAACAGACACACTTATAGGTACACACAGGTCAAACTAATAAGAGCCCTCTTTTGCATCGGGCGTTAGGGGTTTAAAACGTATTAAAATTTAGTAAATAAGCACAGGTGATATTTATTTATTTATTTCATTCTAGGAAAATTTACAGATATAATTACATAATAACAGTGGTGAGTAAATAGCTTAAACCTAATAAAAAATTTCGACTTATAGATAGCAAACTAGTCTAATAACAACGATAATAATAAGCTGAAGAATTTATCGGCTATAGTATTTTTTGTTATATCTATGGAACTGAGGAATAGGTCAACATCTGTATCCTCTAATAAAACTTCATTAAAAAGTCTACATGAACGCGATATGAATGTATTTTTCCTATAATTTGTCTTATTAGGAGCTACATGCAGCAAAGTTTTCTGATAGTTTTGTGAAAGCTTTTTTCAATATTATATATTCAAGAATTTTTATTTATGCTTTGAATGTAGCACGCAATGATGATGAACAACAGTCGCGCCCGTGTACCCAAATGCGCTCGATGCCGGAACCATGGACTCATTTCGAGTTTGCGTGGCCACAAGAAGGCTTGCGCTTACCGGCAGTGCCAGTGTCCCAAGTGCGGGCTCATCAAGGAGAGGCAGAGGATTATGGCGGCACAGGTGAGGGATTTCATTATTCTCATCAGCCCCTCTCTGCGTTTCGCATCCAGCCGCTTCCCACGAAGGTTTTCAGGTCATCGGTCCACCTGTTTTACAATTTGTGGCCTCCATTCGAGAACTTGTCTACCCCATCAGCTATCGGCGAGGGATTTATTAAACTACTACCTGCTGCCCGCCACTTTGTCCGTTTAACTTTGTAAAATATATACTAAAACCTTCCTTGATAACCACTCTATCCTTTGGTGAAAACACCATGAAAATCGGTGCAGTAGTTTTTGTGTTTATCGCGAACAGACAGACAGACGCGGCGGAAGACTTTGTTTTATAATATGTAAGGATAATACTTGCTCCTTTTTTAAATAATATCACCAGACTTAAGCCTTCAAAAGTCCCATTCTATCTATATCTTCTATACTATCTATACCTACCTAAATAAAGCCGTTGTCAGCTCTTGATCAATGGTTTCTCTCTAATTTCTTATAAACCACCTAACGGATTTTGAAAGAGCAAAAAACGAGTAAGGTTTGTGTGTAGAGAAGGTATATAATTTGCAGGAAAAATTGCATCCGAGCCGAGTCCACACTCGCTAAATGCTTGGTTGAATGGGCTAAATGGGCGTACAGCTCGGGGTTTGCTCGGCTGAGCGTGCCTCGGGCCTGAACAATGCCTCGAATCAAAGGTGCTTCGGTGTACTCTGGTGTTTTGGCCCACTAGCCAATTCAAGTTGACATTTGAAAATATAAAACTGAAAATTGCGCATTAATTGCAATGCTCATGAAGTTTTTTAATACACCAACAAAGTCTTGGTCTTGCTTTAAAATGTGCCTGTTTTCTTTTTTTTTAAACATGGCTATCTATTTCTCAATGTGCGAGTGTCAAAATGTTTCCATTTTTTTCTTGAAATGTTTTCTTGACTAAAAAAATTGCATCTATTTTCGAAACCAAACGTACCAAATTAAAAATCTTTTAATGTGTTCTAAGCGCAGTGTAATCGAGACGAACTAATGCATCGGCGCGGTTTATTTGAACAAGTGTCATGTTTACCGGATGGGAACATCGATCGGTTTACGCGGTAATGCATCCACGTCGATATCCCGACACTTGTCTGCCCTATATTTACCTATAATCGATTAGGGATTTATTTATAGATATTAAATACCACCAATTATTTCCTATAGTTTATTCCAATGTGAAGCGTAAAGAACAATCTATTCCAAATTAAATTTAGAATAGCAGTGGACCTTATTTTTAAAAGTATCTAGTTACATGTGCATTCTGAGTTACATGTGCATTCAGAGAGCCGCAGTGACCAATTTGGTGATTGAAACCTTAGTTACGTTAAGATCATGAGACAGGCTGTCGGTAGGTGGGAATCGTCGCCTTTAACACAAGTAACGCCAAAGGTGCTGCAAGTGCGCTGCCGACTGTAGTAGGATTAAGGACAAGGGCTCTGATGCCCTTTCCCATTCAATGAACATAACAGCACACGTGCTGTCATTTTACGGTGATCTTCTGTAAGGGGGTGATTACTGAAGTCAGACGGGCTGTCCAAATGACTGCGAAATGCAGTCACGCCAGTATTCTAAATGTTCGTGAAAATATTCAAGAAAATCTTTATTTTTCTAAATAGATTTAGTCGTATTCGTAAGAATATGTGCTCAGTAACTGATAGAGTATTCCAGTGGTGTCCTTATTTGATTTGTATTCGGTTGTAATGTTTACGTTTTCAATAAGCATCGCCCCAGAGGCGCCCGGTCCGGCTAGCGGCTCTCCCGAGGGTGGCCACTGCGCAAACATTGCTTGTTTATCCTTGATTTTCCGCTAAATTAGGTTATCAACCGTATACCTTTCACTGACAATGAAATCGACTGAATTTCCAGTTATTTGGGGTCCCTTAATTTTCTGATCCAATTATATTTCTAACAGGGATTTAACTTTTTCGTTTCTTACTAATGAAATTACAAGTGTCCGTCTGTGATTTTTAAGTGAAAGATCGACAGACAGGCGGTATGTATATATACACTTGATGGTAAGTGGCTGCCGTCGCCTATAAATACAAGCACACCAGGGCCCCTAGCCAAGAATAAACGTAAAGTCGCAAACGTTGCGTAAACGCTACACTCAGGCTTACAACAACCAATCATCGGACTTTATTTCTCTTGTAGCGTAGCGTTTACGCAACGTTTACGATTGTACGTTTGTTCTTGGCTAGGGCCCCTGTGGCCCTAGTCAAAGTAACAATTGAAAACGACAACGAAGTTCGAAAACAATAAAATGTATGGGATTGACATATACCGTCGCTAAATCACGTGATACTTTCAATACATTTATTCTTTCGAACTTCGTTATCGTTTTTAAAATGATACTTTGACTAAGGTCCCAGGTAATGTAAATATAAAGCGCTTAAAATATAAGCGAAATTCGAAAACACCTAACCTAATTAAGAGTGGGCTAAAATGAGAACTTACTTTAACTTAAAAATAACAACAACTGGTTTTAAAAGAACTAAAGACTGTATTTCATTAATTTCACTATAATTTTTATATAAAAAGGTAGCCTTGAAAAGGCAACAAGCGGCCGAAGATAAAATTGCATTGCATTTGGCTTCTGTTGAAAGTGGAACCCCAATGGATTCTCTCCCTCCCGGTCGTATCTACGGCATGAGGGTGACGGGTCCGTGTCCAAGTCCCGGAGCGGAACCAGATTCCGCTGCTGATGATCAGACCGTGAGTATTTACCTAATGGATTACTCAATATCTCTCATGAATTTCTGACAATATTCGTGATAAAAAACTATTGTCAAAAATGTAGATACAGTTGGAACCTGGCAGGTTCAATCTGCTTGTCAAAGAACAGCCGATGGCTGGGAATGCAATGATCTGGGAACAATTCTTGTTTAGTACCTAACTTACGTATGACTACATGTATATTATTATCTAGTACTTAGTATTATATTATTGGCTTCTGTATCCCTAAACCATAAACTGCTGGCTACGAGCGTATGATGGTCGTTACGACCTCTTCAAAAAAAGTAACATTTTTTGCGTTTTGCGTACCTGAATAAGAGAACCCTTTCCTTTTCAGGTATACAATTACTTCTCTTGATTATTTCTGTGTTCTCCCATCTTTATCTTCGGCACTAGTTTCTATAGTATAGGTAGGTATGTCGATACCACACATAACACTACATTTCTTCTATATTTTGTTCAGCCGATCCACATAGACAGCGAGACAAGTGATTCTCTCCCGGACTGTTGCAGTGCCTCTTCGGATTCGGCCGTCAATTCTTCAATGTCACCCCGATTACGGTAATATACATATTTGTAAATATAAATATAATAAAAAACTATCTTAGATTTAGGTCTGGTCTGTTAATGTACCTATAGTTACATTGTCTGACAGCACTTGCTCTGGATAGAGAGATATGGAAGAGGCCTATGGCAAGGGACAACCTGACTTACAGGTTGCCGATGTCAGTATTTAAAATTAATTAAAAAAGAGTTCTCCTACTGAGTGGAAAACTTTGGAAGAGGCCTATGTCGTAAGACAAGTTGGAGTTGTTGGTGATAATGATAAATAACATATTATGCTTTTTTTTCTCGTTAACTAACTTCAGCTATAACGGCTATTTTTATTTTTATTTTATTTATGTATGTCATGTAATGTCAGTGAATAAAGGCTATTTTTATTTATTTTATTTACATTGTGTGAACAGTGGCACTGTAAATGAAGAGCCAAACGAAGGCGAAGGCTCAGTGAGTACTGCCGGACTGGAGATGCTGAGCAAGTTGTTCCCGGGGAAGAAACGTTCTGTACTCGAACTTGTTCTACGAAGATGCAACCACGATTTACTGCGAGCGGTTGAACATTTTAATAGCACACATGTAAGTTAACCAATTTCATATAAAATTCTCGACCTCATCTAGTAGTAATTAAAAATTTATTAGTGATTTTTTACAAGCTTTTTATTAACTTGCAATGTATGTATGTATGTATGTATGTATGTATGTATGTATGTATGTATGTATGTATGTATGTATGTATGTATGTATGTATGTATGTATGTATGTATGTATGTATGTATGTATGTATGTATGTATGTATGTATGTATGTATGTATGTATGTATGTATGTATGTATGTATGTATGTATGTATGTATGTATGTATGTATGTATGTATGTATGTATGTATGTATGTGTGTGTGTGTGTATTAATATTTATACACACACACGCACACATACATGTGTATTTGTTTAAATAAATAAATAAATAAGAAAAATTAAAAAAGAAGGTCATACGCGTTCATCAGTTTGGTCGAAATAAAAACAGTGTATATGATGGACTTTTAGATATCACTCTTTTTTTCTCTATTTCCCGAAAATGACAATTTATTAGTTATATAAATACGCAAAGAATGATAATTTAGTAGTGGCAGAGCACACTGCGTTTCGCAGTAATTTCGGCAGTCCATTTGACAACAGTTACAGAAGATTTGCACATTTGCACAACCTATCATCACCTATGGTATTTTTTCTTATAATAGACTGCGGTAGCCACCTACTCGTATCATCAAGTGAACTGTCAGCCTGTCTGCAGATCTAAACATAAAAAAATGATGATATGATTGATGCAAATCTTGTCTATTTTCTCTGCTTAGGCCCAACGTGAGAAAGTGAATTCAAACATGACCGCTGGCACCAGCTTAAGTTTCGACTCTTCAGTGTCGAGTTCAGAAGAAGTGGAGTCTAGGTGGTCAGCGTTCAGACCGGTCGGACCGCGGGCGCCTCTCTTGCCCGCTTTGGTTATGGGACGGGTGTGCGGGTCAGAGTGGTTGGTGCCCTTACCGGCTTTACCCGCTCTTTCTGCACCTCTATTACTACCGTTTCAACATCCTTCGCACCCTTCGCATTCGCTACCAACACCGTGCAACCCCTGCTCTCCGGATTGCCGACAATGCAACAATCACCACTGAGCTTCAAGTAACTTTGTAAAATTTTTAGTTTCTTGTCGATAATATACTATATAATATAGCCATATAAATGCATTACCGAGCTGTTAAATTGTATACAAGTTGTACATTTTTATATATTTTAAATACATTACGAGTATTTTACCATCCATTCTTATAGGACCTGTTGTGTTATAATATAGGCCACAGTTCCACCTATCATCAAGATGATCGTCAGATTGTCTGACGAACTTAACATAAAAATATATATGTATATACGTTTTATCTAGATTCTGACAATAAACGGGCTCTAGGAAAACCTCTATTGACGCGTATAGAAAACAAATACACATTAATCAATAGATAAATTAATAAATAATTTATTGATAATTAAATAATTAATGGTACATAAAACATTAAGTATCTATCTATAAAATGTATTTAATATATAAATGTATGTTAATAAAAAATATACTCTTAAAATTGGCTCCAACTTGGCTCCAACTAGGGTTAATTTTACATTTTGCTTTATGTACAAAATATTTGTATTTCTTGACATTTTTCCTATTTGTTGTTTAGTTATTGTGTCTTATTATATAAGTATGGTTATTCCTACTTATCTCTAACATTGTATTGTCAAAAATTTAAATTAATTGTATATTATGTGATATAAAAAGCCAAAGGATTCCCTTGTAGATTGTAAAACAAAATTGGTAGATATTTTAATTTATACAATAAAAATTATTGTGTCAAACATAAAAATGTGTTATTATATTAATGTAATATGAACTTATAATTATAACACTCCTTTATTGCTTCGGGAGTCGGGGGTTCAAAAAGTACCTGCTCCGTCTGTTTCTAAACCGCTCAGCTGATTTTGATACGGTTTTCACTAATGGAAAAAGCGATAATCGAGGAAAATTTGTGTATATGTAAGTATATTTTTTTTATTCGAGATGGGTTTGCTCTTGGCCAGCATCCAGCTGTGATGCGAAGATGAGGCCTATGATGGAGCGAGCTCACCCAGAAAGATGCCTATTCACTTGAACTTTGAAAAGATTTGGGTTATATGGGCTCGGTAATAAAGGATTATAAAGAATGGGATTGGTCCGAAAAGCAGGGATTTCGACAAGATGAGGATGGTAACCAGTCGTACGTCTGTAAGTCCGATGGAAGAAAGGGGAAGGCGGTATGAGCTCATAATGCAACACCTGAGCACACTCCGAAGTACATCTTTAAAAAAAAACATGGACTGGCAATTTTGCGTCTTTGTGCCAGGGTCTGCATATTGGTTTTTAAAAACGTACTGCCTCCAATGAGTCTCCTAACTCTGCGTTCCACTGAGTCGAGTGCGTTTTGGCTTGGCAGTCAAGCAAGTTGGTATTTGGCTGAGCCATCCCATATATACTTAATTCATCCCATATATACATATATGCTTCGGACAAATTAAGTATATGTATTACACCTACTTAATTTGCAGAAAAAAAATTGCATCCGTCCGAAGCCAAAAATAATAATTAATAATGTGTTATTAACACAAGCACTGCCAAATGAAATGCATGTGCCCTGCCGAACCTTACAGGATAAAGTATAAAGCATAATTCGAGGATAACCCAGAACCCAATGCCCGGGTTCTGGCATCCCTTCTTCACTCATCGAAACAAAACAGCACATGTGCAATTACTGCCATCTTTACATACTTAGTATAAAACAAAGTAGCTTCCCGTTGTCCCTCAGGTATGTACATACATACGTACGTTTAGATCTAAACTATATAACGGATTTTAATGCATTTTTCACTAATGCAGAAAAAATTGCACTCGTGCGAAACCGGGAGCGGGTCGCTAGTTAACTAGAAAAAGAAAAGGGAATAAAAAATAGATACAATAATATGTATATTCGCCATAGATTCATTTTGGTAGGGGTATTAATTTATATTAGTACAGTAAACAATCACATCAACCCTCAGCCCCTAAAGCCATTATCACTGACAATAACAAATTCGTGACACTACTACCAACTACGCCTAGATATCACCAAGAAATACTTTTTCAAATCAAGGGTGTATAAATCTGGAAAATCGTCTACAACTTTTAAAATTGATAAAAACAGAGAATTTAGCTAATTTTTTTTTCAAAATACTGAAAACCTGTGAGTAAGCACATCATTCTTCGCAATCATAATTTATTAGTAGGTAAATCCTTTGACAGGCTAACACAGTCTTTGAGTAAATCTAAGTCTGAATTCATGTATTGATGTTTCTATTATTATAATAAATTATGAGCTTAATTATCTGGTCCTAATTATGACTAATGATAATTTGAATTTAATCTAAATTATTACAATGACGGTTCTAAAGTTCCTTAAGGACTGCACCGCATCCATCTCGAGGGGAGAGTTTTAGTGCGGTAATAGTTCCACATAGACCTGTGCCATTTACATTGAAAAATTGTCACAGGGTGTCTTTTGAACATTTCTCCGCTCGTAACAAAACACCTGCCAGTTAGGTGTACTATAAATAGAACATAAATATGTTAACCAATTAATCAAAAACATATTATCTATGACATCAGTTAGTTATTTTTACAATAGCGTCTTATTCTAGTGTACCTAATTAATTCTATTGTTTCATTGGTTTGACCTGTAGGGTCATGCGTCTTTTTTCAAACAGCGTTCTACACATCGTTATACTCGTAGTTGCTGGCCAAAAAAAATATTTGTCGTTTTTGTAACTCAACTTTATTATGTACAATATGTATCTTGTTACTATGTTAGTGTTTCTATATGTTGTCTGTGATGTGAATTATTTTATTCGGACTTTATTCTCTGTGCTGAGTGCAAAAATTTATAGACAAAAATTAAAGTTGAATGACACGGTGACCGTTTATGGTAAGCTGATATCATAAAGTATTTTTAAGAATATTTTTAATAGGAGTCACAATAAGAAGCCTCTCAATAAGTTTAACCATTAAGTTATAACTTTAATCATAATTATAGTAACAAAATTATTAAAAGTATAATTTATTAAGTTCGTATTTAATACATTTTTTATTTTCTCATTACACTTTTTAATAATTAGAATTTCCTTTTATCGTTTAATCCTACTACATACAAATTTCATTGAAAGTATTTTATTAAGTAATATTTAAATAGACTTAATTGAACTAAATTAAGCTTAATTAAACGTTTTGGTTTTAAATCAATTTAATATAATATCTTTAATTTTTAATCTAGGTTCTGTTGTGACAACTATAAAATAAAGCTATGTTATATAATACTTGAGCTTGAGTTTTAAATAAATTAATAAGCAAATAAAATAAAAAAGTAAAGAAATGGAATACAAAACAGAAATGAAGCAAGATGTAATATTTTATTTTAAAACTTCAATTAGGTACAAAAATTTTAATTTTGCAGGTGTTTGCACATTTCAAGATTGCGACTTTTGGTTGAAGAGGATGCGAGTTGCTCGCCTACTCAGGGAAATAGACTTTGCCCGATACCACTTTTACGAGAGAACAGAATTGTATTCGCGCACTAAGAAGCTTGGAATAAAATTCTTACAGGCGAATACATTTACTTTAACTTTGGAAAGTGTACCTATTTTTGTTCCTTACAAGATATGTACAAAGGTGAGGTTTAAAATACTGTAAATGCTTTGTACTGTAAGTTTATTTATTTACTAGCTGGTGACCGTGACTTCGTCTGTGCTGAAAATGAAAACTATGATGAGTAATATAAAACGTCTGATGGCGTCAATTTTTTTTATATTTTTAGATGATGTTTCAGGAACCTAACATTTTCAGGATAAAAAGTAGGTATAGGCTCTGGTCTAGATCTGGAAAGATGTGGCAGGGCACACTGCGTTTCGCAGTCATTTGGGCAGCCTGTCTAGCGGCAGTACCTAACCACCCCATTACAGAAAACCACAGTGAAATAACAGCAGGTGTGCTGTTGTGTTTCGGTGAATGATTAAGGGATGCCAGAGCCCATTTTCCTATCTCTTCCCAATCCTTTATCCTACTATAGTCGCCAACGCACTTGTAGCACTTGTGGTGTTGCTTGAGTTATAGGTGACGGTATCGGTAGCCACCTACCATCAAGTGGACCGTCAATTTGTCTACTGACTTATGAAAAAAAGTTACAAAACTTTTGGATTTTAAAACCGTCTAATATCAATTTCCCTTTTTCCAGTTGGTGTATTGGGATGATCAATCGATTTTCTTTGAACACCAAGTAACCACGTTGCGCGATGAAAAAATAAGAGTATTTCTAGTGTCCAGACAACACGCCATCGATGGAGGAAACGATCCCATTTCGAAACTTGTGGAAGGATATCTCCCTTCAAATGTTAAACCACAATGTCCCGAATACATTCGATTTTGGTGGCGTAGTATGTTAGTAACAAGTGCTAAATTAAGATGCAATAAAATTGATAATTGAATGCGTTTATTTTATTTTAATATATTCATGCACTACCACGCTCACAAGGTTTAAGTAACAGTTAACCTTCATTGCTAAAAGAAGTTGAACTTGTTTACCTTTTTTTGGTTATCCTTAGATAATATAAAACAAAGCCCTCCGCTGCGTCTGTCTGTCTGTCTGTTCGCGATAAACTCAAAAACCACTGCACCGATTTTCATGCTGTTTTCACCAATGTATATAGAGTGGTGGATATAGTGGACATAGAGGAAGGTTTTAGTATATAATTTACAAAGTTACGCGAGCGAAGTCGCGGACAGCAGCTAGTAATGTATAAAAATATAGTGTAATATCCCTGGAAACATAAAAAAGTAATTGAGTAATGAACCTACACGTACTTACTGTCAATTTTATTAACTAATGAAACATTAGGTAAGTATGTATGTAACCATTGGGCAAGCTATTTTAATTGATGACTATGACTATTGCCGTATGACTTTTAAGCAGCATTTGATTACGTAGTTTGCTTTTCAAGCGACTAACTTAATACTGAGCAGGTCACCGACCTTACCTGTGCAGTAAGCAGGTTTGTTGATTTGCGTCACAACAGGTAGAAAACACAACGGCCACGCAAAACCGACTTGCCGCTCGACCACGACGTTGTCTGCTAAACATTCCTCTCATATAATACATTTAGCAATAGAATAATGTATTGTTTTGTTACAACAGTAATATGTTTACTTTACATTTTTTGGGACGTGAATTATTTCTTAAGGATCGCGTTTACTATTGGAATTGGAAGACTGTTTCAGAAGAAATGCGGAATCAATGATACGACTACAATTTACGGTGAGTTAAATAAATTTTTTTATGGCCGATGTTATTATTATAAAATGCTGGTTATGTAAGTTGGTTATGTACGGTACGGGGAACAACGGATATTTACTAAGAATACAAAGAACGGTTTCAAGTATGCATATCGATTATACTCTGCTCAGCACACTCGTGTAAAATTAAATAAAATTAATAATTATATAACATTAATGAAATAAAATTTTATAATATTATTTTAATATTCTATTGAAAATTCATTAAATGATATTAAATATGAGTATAATATGTGATCTTATAAACTGAGTCTATATTCCGTACTCACTTGAAGCTGTTATTGTACGCTTCCAAGAGAGCCTATGTTGTTAATAAGCTTGGTGTTGCGAAAATTTTGGCATGGTGACATACCGTCAGCGTTTCTTACATTATCTTTTAATAAACCTACTAATTAATCAATTTTATTAAAAATTTTTATTAAATACTTTGTAAATTTTATTTTATAAAATAAATTTCAAAATTTCTTTATACTATTTTAATTTATCTTTACCATTTTCTAAGGCGTTAAGGGCGTTATTTGATCTTTTGCTCATAAATCAGTCTTTTGCTGATAAGTCTTCTATACCTTAAAATTATTAAATAGGTACGTTTTTGTTATTCAAATTAGATTAACTAAAATCGCTTTACATACAATAGAGTTTTGCACTTGACATAAATTAAATGGTAGGTATACATTTAGTAGGTACGAGTATATGTACTGAATTAAAATAATGTATTAGTTTTAGTTTGTACGATATAATAAAAAATCCTTTTACATATAAGTATGAAAGCGAAAAATTCATTTTCATATTTAAACTGTATGAAAATATTACTTACCAACTGGATATTTTCCTTTACTTTCCCAATTGAATTAAAAAACCAAGACAGTCAGATTGAGGCATAGCGCTTGTTTTGAACAAAATGTAGACATACCTAAATAATGTGTTCTGCTGAATTTTGTTTTTATAATACATAATGTATACGCAATAGGTACATAATAAGACCTTTACATAAAGTAAAGGTCTGACATAGGTAAAGTAAGACAGCCTGACGGTCACGGTAGGTGGCTAACGTCGCATATAATATTATAAGCACAAAAGATACAAAAGCAAACGCCACAGGTTTTGCAAGTGTGTTGCTGACCAATTTATAACTCTCTACTTCAGATACCTGAAGTCAGACAAAGAAATACGCAATATATAGTGTGATGTTATATAATTTTCAGGGTTTTGTACAACTCAAGATGTAGATATATTCCTCCGTCACATGAACAACGCTAGGTACGTGCGCGAATTGGATTTCGCGAGGTTCCATTTCTACGATCGTACAGGAATTTATGCTAACATCAAAGCAGTGGACGGCCACGCACTGCAAGGAGCTTCGAGCATCAGATATCGAAGGACCATCCCTATATTTACCGCTTATAAAGTTGAAACAAGAGTGAGTATTTTGTTATTAACATTGCTATATTTTTTTTTACTTTTTGACGAACATAAATATATAAAATTACAATTATTCTTCTGACGTAGGTATACTTATTAGAAGGATTCAACCTTGTGTTTATTTCTGTTGGACTTTGTTCAAGCAATAACAATAACAGATATATTTTGACTGGACTAATGCTCTTAGGCTGGGAACTTTGCAACATCTCATTTGTTAATTCACTTATAATTTAATTAATCTCAAATAATGTTGTGTGTCCTAAAATTGAAATTCATGGGACTTGTGATGTTCCTTTCTGTGAGTGTTGTATATTGTGATTAAGTATGTCTTTAGTTGGTAAGCCTTTTCAAATAAATAAATAAACAGTACTTTGGGCGTTAAGCCCTAATAAATAACTCGATGTTAGCATCACTTAAGCTAACATCGATGTTAGCATCACGATGTTAGCAAAAACGGTCCATAAGTGAATAGGTTGTTTAGAGGTGAAGAGGTTGCTAGGAGAGGAGGTTACTGTAGTCTGTACGGGGGAAGCTTTGTGTATATAATTTGTAAAAAAACTGCATCCGCGCGAAGCTGGGCTAAGTAGTTAAACTATAATGCTTTATGTTAACCTGTTGAATTTTCTTAACTTTTCAGTTAGCATATTGGGAAGACAAGACAATGTTTATTGAACAAAAATTTATCACATTGAACGACGGGTTTGTGAGGGCTATTGTACTTTCGCGTCAGAATCTAATCAACGTCGATGCCGCAACACTGTTCAAAGGTATCCCCGGTGCCGACAGCAAACCAACTTGCCCTGAAGAGATCCAGCACTGGCTTCAATCCATTGAAATCTCAAGCGCGAGACTAAGGAAGAAAGACTGATTTAATAATAATTTTTATTTAAAAGGCTGTAATGGTGAATTGTTATATTTTAATATTATATTAATTAAATATTCCAAATTAAACAACTGGTAATTTATATAGAATTATACTTAATAAATATGTTTACGGTTTGAATGGTTTTCTTCTTCTGTCGTGAGTACTTACCTACTTGTTAATTATTTAGAATTTTAATAACAAAAGAAAATATGTAGGTATTTTTTCTTGTTTGAACGCGTTACTTTCTGGAACTACCGGTCGGATTTAATAATAATTTCTTTTTAATTTGATAGCCCAATTCTTTATCACGCTACGATTTTAGGAGACGAGCAAAGAGAAAAAGTCAAAAGGAACGCTAACAATAATTTTTGAGAGTATGTAATTCTAAATAGAACCGGTCAGAAGCAGCTTGGATCCAGCGTCGAACCACGGCCCTATCCAGGTCATCTGTCCATCCTGTGGGTTTCTTATGCTGGGTCACAGTAAAAAAAAATAAAAACAAAAAACTTGTGCACCAACAAATTCGATGGACAATCACTAGTTTGTATTAGGCAAACGAAATAGAAAATGTTTTTTAATTAAAAAATCTTCTGCTGACACAGATGGTGAAAAAACATATCCGAAATAACACAGTATCACATTACCCGATTGCACTCACGGCGCTTGTCACCGTCACGTATAAAGTTACTGTTTATACAACCTGCACAATATGAACCCGAAATTTAGTATTTTAGGGAACAAAACAAACAAATGTAATCCTTACCGCCCTTGTTATAGAGCAGAACACTTTTCCATTAAGACTATTATGTCAGCAGTGGTCGTGTTCCATTTCTAAAATGATGTACGTTCGACCTGATTCATTAAAATATGTACCTTAAAGCTATACATTAAAACAGGGATTGGTATAATGCGAAATGCTGTGTTAAAATCTTTCCGATAAAATATAAGATTAATATGAATTTAAAAATGACAAGTCTAGCGATACTTTGTAAATGTTTGGTAAGCCAAATTAACTTTATCGCATAACATTAGCTGGATTAAGGAAGACTTTCAGAAAAGTCGCTAAGTTCTAAACAACCTTCCTGCAAAAGAGGTTTTCCTGCACTTATCTGTGTACCAGACGAAAAGTATATTGTATCAATTGTTATATATGAGAAAATAAATCGCGATTGTGTTACCTCTTAAAATTTGCTCATGGATATCTTAAAAAATAAAACTAGCTGCTATGCTATGCTAGCTTCTTTACACTGCACAGTAGGTACGCCTATGTCGCACATCTTTGCTTGCTCTGATTTTCAAATTTCAAAGCCCTGCAATAGGCATTTTGCAATTCATGAACGGATTATCGCAGACAGCTATTAAAATATTTTAGGTATATTATACATAAGTGGGTAATGTCACCGAGAAAGATAAGATTCATTATAGAGATATGAATGCTATGCTCCATACCTAGGCAATGAAGTAAAACAGAGCGCATACTCGCATTCGTAAAACAAAGGCGGAAAATTTATTCGTGAAATGTATCGTACCGATTGGATAGACTTGGTCGTTTATGGATGCCATTACATTTATTAAAACTGTGGTACTACTCTGATTTCAAATGGGCGATATTGATTGGAGAGCAGTTCTAGTAAACATTTAATTAATGTGGTTTAGTCAGCGGTAGCTATCATGACTCTATTAAAAAAATATGTTTCAATGATCTTGGCAGTGATACACTACACTCGTACCTTTTTTTTTAAATTGTTATAAATTAGACTATATTAGACTAATTTAAATATACACATACACAACCAGGAAGGTCCTTATTTGGAAGACAAAAGGTTAAAACTTCAAGTAATCAATTATTTAAATAAAGTAACCTAGGTTTCTTGAAATATAAAACTCCTTTATACGCAGACACTAGGAAAAATTCAGTCATTCATGGTTTAGAATTTAGAAGCTATTGCAATCAATATACAGTTAAAATTGTCTATTATACGTACCTAGTATTCAGTGCTTTAAATTAAAATTGACATATGAAGTTATAACAAATGGGTAATAATTAATACAATAAGCTATGAATTTTGTCTGTCCGTGTGCACACGAACCAACAAAATCGTTGAAACAATATTTTTTTATTTAGATTTGATTTCCAGTGATGGGTATAGGTATACGAGACAGGCTATTCATTAATATTATTATTATTTATTCAAATCGGTTGACTTTTAACGAGGAAAAATAAATCTACGCGGAGGTCTCAATAGATGAAACTTTCTAAATGTTTATATGTGATGTACCTAATTTTTTTGTCCATTCGTTTATTAGGGCGGTATGCGTCAAGGAAGCTGCGACGACCACACGCACGACACCCGAAATATTGAAAGGAAACTAACGCATCTTGATACTTGGTCTTGCAACAATACAATGGAAGACAGGAAACTGATGCTTTATTTTCCACCTCGACTTTATTCTTACGATTTGTTCATTTCTACTTTCAACCTTTTACATCAACAGCATAACTGTATCAACTTTCACTTCTTGTGTTAAAAGGTAGCAGGCAGACTAACGGCCCTTTTGTTAATTGTTAAGTGATGGTCACCATCGCACATTAGGTATATGCAACAAAACACATGCAACGAAGGCAAAGTAATACAATTTGGCATTAGCTTATGATTTTTTTTTCAGGTCTAAGTTAGTCAATTAAATTTTTTGTCAAGTATCAAAATCAAGCAGTTTGCAATCAATTAAACAGTGGCGCTAACCGCGTGTGTCTTGTCGTTTAACAATAACAAAATATCCATTAGCTTTAGTGGCTTCTATATGCACATACGAGCAGTAAAAACACCTGACTCGTCCTGTTATCGATCGAATTGCTTCTTATGATCTTCCATATTTTTTTTTAAATGGACTACTATAATGAAATACAGTAAACATTTTTGGACTGTTCTTTTTCACTTGATGTTTGTTAGTTACCGATACCTATTAAAAAAGCAGCATTGTAAAGGAAGAGGAACACGGAGGGAAAACGGAGGAGAATGTGCTCTACATCCACACTCATTGAACGAAACATCAAACAACTGCTGTTATTACACGGTGTTCTTCTGTAAGGAGGTGGTTGGTACCCAGATGCCAGACGCCAGTGTTAATGAATGCTGAACCGTGAACGCTCTTTACTTACTTTACTTGAAGATAGGTCTACCAATGCCTTGAACAAAAGCAGCACCAGTTGTATCCCGCAAATGGTTTAAAAGATCTGTTTTTAACTAGTTTTAACTAAGTGTAAAACTGTTTTTTTTTTTTAATATTAGTCAATTTCTATATGTGGTCAAATATTTTATTAAATTTCTCAGCCGTAGGACGTCCACTCCAGTAGTGACTGGATATAAAGACCTGGATATCAGATGGATTCTGAAAGATCCAAATATATTTTCAGAAAGAACCTGAATGCATCGTTATGTTATTGAAGAATATTAAGGAATTAAGAATATTTTATTAAGGAATATATTTGAGGTAGCCATGTCAAAGAAAGGTTATTTAAGTGATGAATTATTAACCTAATACGAACCAACTGCAATTACGAATCATAAATTTTCTTTGAACGATTTTAATAGTTGTAAATAAGAACTGTAAATAAATAGCTATCATTTCATCAAGTGTCATTTGGAATACGTAACGTTGTTGAGTCAACACCATAAAATTATAAAAAGATTGATTGGAAAATTCAGAATGGTTTGGTTTGGTTCCGTAGATGTTTTGATTGGGATAACAATAACTGTCTGTAATAGAATTTAAATTTATTCACTGTGATTATAACATGTCCTCAAAGATTTTTTAAAATTTAAAATTTTTAAAAGCCCCATTATTACGGCAGATTTTTAATAAAAATAGCTAATACTAAAATTCATTTTAGAAGTCTATTTTAGTGCATCAAGTGTTATGTTTTGTTCCTTAGGAGATCAACATTGTAAATTGTTTAGAAACGAGTGTCGAAATAACATATTTCTAAAATAAAACTATATTTCAATATTTTCTGTAAAAAACTAAAGCGTCGGAACAGAAAAATAAAAGCTGGCTAAAATCATAGTCATAGTACTGTGTGGAGACACATTTTAGTTACGAATCCTCAGTTATTTTTTATAGAATGTGGATCTCTGATTGAGTATTTGTGCTTATAAAACGATATAAATTCATATAAACCAAACAACTCGAGCCACTTGCTGCATTTGATGTTGAAAATTGAAAGTTAACAATGTTGAAGCCACTTCAAACGACAATGTCGTCTCTAGAAGTTTTGATACAAATTATTTTTAATCAGTATTTCTTCAGTTCTAGATGTTTAACAATTGTTTCTGAGGGATCATTGAGTCCTAACATTTCCATAAGCCATATATACATTACACCAAGGACCAATGGAAATAATCAAAACAACGAAAGTCTCGTCGAACAGTTGTTGGAAGTGTCGGAAATGGGTTGTTCTGATTTTATAGTGCAAATGCGTAAACCCGATACATTTTTGATTGCCTTTGAAACAGTGACCCACTTAGGAATAGTAAGAAGAAGCGACAAGAAAATTTTATTTGTACCTTTCGAAGATGATCATGATGGTAATATTTTATTGGATATTCTAACAAGGGAAGAAACTAAATTCATTGCAAATGTTTTGCTGGTTGTACCCACTACAGAGAATATCACAGGATGCGACTCTTACCACTTAGTGACACACAAATTTGTTGGCATCCAAGACGCGGATATTAAGAAACCTGTATACTTAGACCGATGGAATTCATGTAATGGAGATTTTGAAAGAAAAGTTTCACTGTTTCCTCACGATATGACCAATTTACAAGGTAAAACTGTAAAAGTTGCATGCTTTACCTATAAACCTTACGTGCTCTTGGATTTAGATACTTCAATTGAACCTCTTGCTCGCGACGGAATGGAGATGCGAATTATTGACGAATTTTGCAGGTGGATAATATCATAGTAATGTGATGTCACTTTGAAAAGAACTTTAAAGTTATTATTAAACTTAATTAAACTTTTCGTTTATAGGTGGATAAATTGTACTGTAGAGATAGTAAGAGATGATGATCACCAGTGGGGAGAAATATATGCTAACAAGACCGGCGTGGGAGTTATTGGAAATGTTTTGGAGGACCGCGCTGATATTGGAATTAGTAATGTTATCAAATATATTGTTTATATTTCCTATACAGATTTTTTGAAATAGTCTACCTTTCGATACTTGCTTCAGTACCTCAATTGCATCTCCAAAAAAAAACACTACATGAAAAAACATAAATACTGTCCTTTGAAGGTTAAAAAGTTGAGTATGAGACAAGCAAAAGTCGTTCATATACGTATTTGATTCGTAGATTAGATGAATTCGCCTACGTTAAGGTTTTATCGTTTTTACCCTTTTAGGCGCGAGTTCTACTAGCACTTGCTAGGTTTATTTTAAACTAGCTGGTACCCTATGTCCTATCCGGTATACCTGACAACGTACATGCAAAATTTTATGATGATAGGATGAATGAATAGTTAAGGCGTGAAAAGGTAACACTAACAGAGAGACACATACCTACAGACAGTGTTACTTTCATATTTATAATACTAGCTGGTGCCCGCGACTTCGTCCGCGTTAAAAAAGAAAAAATAGCCTATCCTATGTCCTGTACATCTAAATGTAATCAGTTAATTCGTTTAAGTTATGGAGGAACATACGAGTACATACATACATACATACATACATTCATACAGAAAAAAATTCTAAAAATCTACAATTTAGTTTTAGTATCATGTATAGAGTCTATAAACACGATATCTCTGAAAACAAACTAACTTACTCCATGACCAACCCTTACAGATTTATTATTAGTATTGATGATTAGTATGGATGGTTTTTATCTAATTCCCAAGATGCAGAGATATTAACTGATTAAGAAAATTTTGTCTATGAATTCTTAATTTTAATATTCTCAGTTAAGTACTTTAAATATGTAATTAATGCTTTCGTTGCAGCTGCTTTGTATTCTTGGTACGAAGAATGGGTAGAATTAGATTTTTCTGCTCCGTGCATACGCACAGCTATAACTTGTTTAGCGCCTGCTGCAAGGTAACTAAATATTAGTTCAGATATATTATAACTTTCCTTGGGATAAACCGTTAGAAACCGCTCATTTGTTCTAATACCGAAGCAAGACAGCATCGGTTCGGTTTCGGTTTCTAAGATTATTCCTCTTGCAAAAAAATTGCAACCTATCATAAAATTAAATTGAAACATACACATCTGTCGACTTTTACGCAAATAAATGACGTAGTCCTTCTATGTCATTATTAGCAGTAAATATGAAAATTAGAGAATTCTTCAAAAGAAAAAGAGCAACTGTTCAAACTATAAAATTATTTACAACAAATTTTGCTTTAATTGAAAGAAAGAAGCCGCTATATAGCATAAATCAACATGCTTGATTTAATATAAAATAAATATAAAAATAGCATTTCTATATACTTATAGTCCAGCTCCAGCTATTTTTGAGTTATTTCTGCCGGTGTTATTCTGAGTAACCTGAATTTTAATTTCTGCAGACTATTACCCAGTTGGGAATTACCACTTCTTCCATTTACCGAGTTTGTATGGTTGGCAATATTCTTTACATTCTTCTATGCGTCAATAGCTCTGATTTTGGCTCGAGGGTGTAATGCTGACAATGTTTTTTTAACTACATGGGGAATGATGGTTACTCAGGTAAGAATTCACGATTTTAATATGTACGACATCTACCTAGTTTTTTTGGCAGGAGCCACAGTCCGTTACGCTTTATTCTTAAGTCTTTGTGGTAATCCCGTCCTTAGAGAGGACCACTGAGAAAGGCTGCTAATACTCAATAGAACTGACAATAACACATTATTTGTGTAATGGACAATTTTATTGCAAACTGACAATCCACTAACTATAGGAGATGCACTGAAATATCAGACGGCTTCGTTGTATAAATAACTTCTTGGTGTACCTATCCATCGATTTAGATAAAAACAATCAATGGCATACGCAAACACACCAGTGAAAATTGCATGAACATTATAGTATTTTTTATGAATGGATCTGGGAAATATGTATTTGCATTTGCAAGGGTGGTAGGTATAATTTGCGTTGTTTGTATTTTTTCATATTAAAGCCCACTTAATGGTGGGTAGTAACACAAGCAACAACAAGAGGGGATGCTCTGTCGACCTAGGCGCAATATAATTATGATCCATTCTTTTTCTATTGATCAAAAACGTAAACAAATATAGCGTCGCCATGGTCACTGGACTGTTTTAAAGATGGGATTTGTACATTAGGCATTATCAAAGAGAGCTGACTCAGTGATTAACTCATTTAGAATTTGTTCGTATTGTTTGTTTAGTTCTATATCGTGAATTGTTTGTTTACCTTTTTGATCAATGAAAAAAGAATATATTATACAAAAGTGAATTCAAACAAGTAGGTACTTACATCTCCTACGGGTTATTGCAACCAAACATAGTTATTACTAGTACCTAAATATAGTAGTCACTCGTAACATAAGATATTAACTTAGATCTCTTTTACAGACGCAGGATAACGTAGGCTCATCGTGGCGTATCCGAAGCATAACTATTTGGTTATTGATAACTGGTTTAGTGCTCGACAATGCTTATTCAGGTGGTCTAGCTTCCACTTTTACTGTTCCAAAATATGAGAAATCCATTGACACTGTTCAAGATATAGTGGATAGACAATTGGAATGGGGAGCAACTCATGATGCCTGGATTTTTTCATTGCTACTATCACAGGAGGTATACTTATGATCTATTCTTTTTCTATTGATCAAAAACGTAAGCAAATATAGCGTCGCCATGGTCACTGGACTGTTTTAAAGATGGGATTTGTACATTAGGCATTATCAAAGAGAGTTGACTCAGTGATTAACTCATTTAGAATTTGTTCGTATCGTTTGTTTAGTTCTATATCGTGAATTGTTTGTTTACCATTTTGATCAATGAAAAAAGAATACAATATAAATATGCTTTAATAGACTTAATATTTCCCTGAGAAGTACGATTACTAAAATTAGTTTTCAGTCAAAATTAATTGGTTCCGTGAATAAGTATAAGTCTGTCTTGAAAAAGCAATTGTCATAATAAAATACCTATATTTTTACTTTTTGTTGAAATTCTGTAATAGAAGCCTACGTTTTTTTTCTGTATAGGTACTTTTACTCAACCATAATCAAACTGTAAAGTTTGCGTAAAATTATATTATAATTTTGTCTTGTTTTAGCCTCTTGTAAAAAAACTAGTGAGTCAGTTTCGGATCTATCCAGCTGAAGTATTGAAACAGAAAAGCTTTACAAGGAGCATGGCTTTTAGCATTGAGAAGTTACCTGCAGGTCAATTAATGGTGGTTTTTAAAATATTAATCTAGTTTCAAGTACTTTTGTACTTGAATATTGGAATATTTAAAAATATTTCAATATTAAAGTTACTAAAATAAACACACACCACTGCACACGCGTCTCTTCCTTTGAAATTTGTTTATTGTTTACTTATTTGGTTTGTTTTTTGTTTGTTTTATTATTATTATTTTTTAATTTTATTTCTTATTATGTTCATAGTTTTTTTCTTATGGTAAAATAATGAAGTCCGTTATTGGCAGTAGGTTTTAAGTATACATATGTATTTATTCTTATATTATGTCGTATGAGTGCTGTGTGACTGTGTTTCAATAAAATTAAAAAATGTTAGAACTTTAATAACAATATAAAAAAAATGCTTTATAGGATACTTCGCTATTGGCGAATATATATCTAAAGATGCAATGCTGGACTTAGAGTTAATGGTAGACGACTTTTACTATGAGCAGTGCGTGACAATGCTGAGAAAAAATTCGCCATACACGGACAAAATTACCAATCTAGTTGGCCGTTTGCATGAAAGTGGACTTATACTTGCTTGGGAAACACAGGTACTCAAATAATAATATGTGTCTCTCTCTGAGTGTTCTCATCAAGTTTCTAAATATGTTCAAATATTAATAATCAAATAATTAAAAAATATATATTATTTTAAATTTTAATGTAAATGTAACTAGCAAAAATTAAGTATAACTCAAACATGCCTCGTTTATAACTCTTTTCATTAGTGAAATGCTTTTAAAATACTTTTATTGAAAAAGTTAATAATTAGTTTAATACTAGATCAAGTTAATAAATCAATATTTTTTTTATTACAGGTTGCCTTAAAATATTTAAATTACAAAGTGATGTTGGAAGTGAAACTATCTCGGTCCAGAAGAGAAGTGGACACTGTAAATGGATTGAATTTGCGTCAAGTCGTGGTATCTTATATTTTAATACTTACCAATACATTATTAATTCCAATCGATACCAAGTTGCAAGTCACATAGAGATTTGAACCTGGGTTTGCGTGTTTTAGCAACCAAGTCTATGATCGGAAGGTGCTGAGCTATCCGCAGCACTAATTGTAATTAATTATATACGTGGGCACAATACATTAACTGTCTTTTTTGTTACAGGGTATTTTTATTATATACTTTACTGGCGTTATCATCGCAACAATAATATTCATAGGAGAAAATATTAGTTACAAGATGAGAGTAACCATTGTCGAAGAATAATTATATAATTGAGTTAGTACTTTCTGAAATAATAAATAACGTTTGTTCAATTGTTTTATTATTTGCTAGTGCTGCCGGCTGCGTCCGAGATGTAATTGTCAAGCCATTCTGTTTTTGCAAGATACAAATCCAGGTTTACAGATTTTAGATTTTTGAAAATTTGGCGGGAAAATTTTCCTTGACTTACTTTGTCTCTATGCAGTGTAACTTTACACAGACTAATGATATTAGAGTAACTTTACACAGACTCATAAAAACAATAATTACGCAATAATTGGTATTAACTCTTTGTGAATTTATTTTTTTGCCTAACCAGACCCCTATACATTTCAAATACATTGAAAAATTAAATCTCCTGGAATACCAGACCTTACAAGACCCCAGGGAAAAGTACGTTATATTTAAAGAAGATGTCAAGGATTTATGTTTTTTTTTCATTCATCTTTAATTTTTGTAGGTAGCTATTATTTTAGAATTAGTGCACTTAACACAGACGGTGAAAACTTTTGATAATAAAATTAATGACAACAATTATTATTTTCGTTGTTTTCTCGTATTATTTTATTCGACTGTGGTTCGGCCATAGAGTATAAATATAGTATGAGGGGAGAGAACCACTGATCTCTAATAAAGCACTGGATAGGTTATCCCATACAAATTACAGATACTTTCGTGTACCATTTTGAAGCGCCGCCGTACGAAAGTACGGGAACTAATTTTGACGTTTTCGTATTTTTAAACCATAGATAAGTATAATAGTGTCTGTTTTATTCACGTTTTATTCTATTTGTTGATGTCTTAGGGACTGTTTAAGTTTATTTGTGTCCGCTTGAGTTTTGAAACATGAAGAAATATGTATTCTGTAAATGTCCCTGCGTCCTTGTACATGCGGACATCGCTAGTTTTAGTTCCATGTACTTACACTCCATAGGCTACATAGCCCACAGCGCCAAAATGGCGATTTTCAAATAGACATAACAATAATTTGACAGCAGCCCATCCAGTGCTTTATTACAGATCAGTGGGAGAGAACAGACGAAACGTAACGGAGGAAGGGAGAGAGAAATTTAATTTGTTTTGTTTGCGTGGGTGACGCTGACGCGGGAAAACGGATCGATAGAGTGCTCATAAAATATCGTGCGCGAATATTGCTTTTTATCTCCTTAATTAAAATTAAACTTAGTCAGTGATAAGTGGTTAGATATATTAATATTACAGTAAAGATTAACAAATCAGGAGAAAGTTATGTATCGTCTCTTATATATTTCGTTTTTACTTTGCGTTTCTGCGAAATTTGTATGGAAACATCATAATAATGAGGAACTACCCTTTGTATTAGAGGAAGTTCACGAAAAATGCCCCAATATAACTAGAATTTATACTTTAAGTGAACCTTCCGTTCGCAATGTTCCTTTATATGTGATAGAGTTTTCCGATAATCCTGGATTCCATCAGCCTTGTGAGTATATGTGACAGTACCTATAATATCTCATTATTTCTTTTTCTTAATTAATTGAAATTGTTTGTTGTACTCTTAGACAAGCCCGAGGTGAAATATGTTGGTAACATACATGGAAACGAAGTGCTTGGAAGGGAACTTATATTGGGATTTGCATATTACCTTTGCGACCAATATTTGAATAATGATCGTGATATTAGAGCACTTATAGAAAACACACGAATCCACCTTCTACCAGCAATGAACCCTGACGGTTGGCAACTATCCACTGATACAGTAAGTTTATTTTATTAGTGATTTTTTATTATTATACTCAGTCTTAAAC
The DNA here is from genome assembly GCA_945859745.1 of Synanthedon formicaeformis. Lineage (NCBI taxonomy): Eukaryota > Metazoa > Arthropoda > Insecta > Lepidoptera > Sesiidae > Synanthedon > Synanthedon formicaeformis. Next base: position 9,175,148 of record OX243959.1, on the reverse strand, counting down.
TCATTCAAGATTGTAACTGTACCATTAAGACTTAAAGTGACTATTTGAAAATTCAAATCATTTATTTAAAAGTAACATGGGTCAATATGAACCAGTTGTTAGTTTGAATATGAAACCTCATGTACTGCAACATCTGGTGTGTAAAATCATAACTTAAAATATTTATTTACTTATTAAGACACATAAAAGGGGAAAAAAAAATTAAATTAAATTGAATTTATCGTAATCAATTGTAAAATATAATTAAATGTGAAAATATTCCCTAATAGGTATCATACTACAAAAACATTGCTCTATAAATAGCCACATAGTCAGTTTTTTTCTAAACAAATTTCCCTGAGAGCACTGTGTAACTCATTTTATATTTTAGTAGAAGAATAATATGAATTTCGCCTTTGAAATTTTTAAATTATTTCTTGGCACATCCAAAAAATTATGCCGCCTTGCTCTTTGTGGTGAAACATCTGCACTGTGCACAAAGTAAGATTCATATTTCTTCACAAACACACATATATCTCTCTTATATACAAATATTCATTATTTTAGGGTGGCCAGGATTACCTTATCGGAAGAGGTAACAATCACTCAGTGGATCTAAATAGAAATTTCCCCGATCTAGATGCGATTACATTTGAATTTGAACGTCAAGGAATTAATCACAACAATCACCTTCTGAAAGATCTGACCCGACTCGGAGCTCCGGTAAGTGCTATCTTTATAATATGATTTTACTGCACTGTGACCTTATTGATAATGTCTTATCAACATTTTATTTTTGTATTAGTGTTTATAAGCAACTAGCACCATTTTGTAAATAATGCAAAAAAAAAATAGTTAAAGAAATAGGTTTTTTATGTTAAGGTCGACAAAGCGGCTAAGGGTCCACTTGAAGTTAGATGGCTTCCATCGCCTATAACACAAGCTTAGTCAAATGTGTATTCCTTACTCACTTGGCGAAACACAACAGCACACATGCTGTTATTTCAGAGTGGTCTTCTGTAAGGGGGTGTTTACTACCGGGAGACGGGCTGTCCAAATGTTTGCAAAAAAACAGTCCAAAGTGAGCCACTACTTTCCCAGATTCACACCAGAGCCAACTGAAAAGTTCAATTCCAAAGTTGACCCTGCAAGGAATCGAAGAACCCTGAGACAGTGTTAAGGCAACCACCCTAACCACTCATCTAGTAGGCCTAAAGAAATAGTCATTAAAGAAAGAAATTTGCTTGTAACATTATTTAAAGCACATAACATGTGATAATGCTTCTGAACTTGATTTCTAAGGGCCTCTTTCACCAACTACAAGTAAAGTGTTGATTAGTTACTTTTAAAAATAATTTTCTGTTTTATTGAATTATGCACTCAGTTTACTGCATTATTCGATAGGCGATTTTTTTTAAATTTTCTTTTCAATGTTTGGAACTTTTACCGTACAAACAAAGGTATATCAGCTTCATTATTTCCGATTACCGGTGACTTTAAATGACAGTTAGCCTACTTGACAGATGGTGAAAGAGGCGCTAAGACTGTTAAAACTTAAATAGTTAACATCATGAAAGTAATATAAATATTACTGCAATGAAAGTATGACTGTACTGTATTTTCTTAAGTGATTCAATAATAACATTATTTTTATATTACATTAAGATAAATTAATCTTAAATATTAATTAATATAAATATTAATATGTAAACCAATGCTGCTGATCACACAGGGTTAAAAGTTTACACAAGCAGTAATATTATAATATTGAAGAACAATAACATAGCTCTTATTAAGACTTATTGTCACTAACTAAATGTGATATGTATAAAGGTTTATTTATTTATTATTATTTAAAGTAAATGATGGAAATTGATCACATACGTCCAGTCTTTCAAATGATGATGTTGTTTTAGTTGGAACCTGAAACTAGAGCAGTGATGCGTTGGATAATGTCTATCCCATTTGTACTGAGTGCTGCAATCCACGGAGGTGATCTCGTTGCCAACTATCCTTACGATGAGAGCCGGAGTGGAGCGCCAGTTTCAGAGTATTCTGCTAGTCCCGATGACGACACCTTCAGGTGACTGACATTTATAATCAAATTGAATTATCTGATTTTGTCAGAAATGGCTCATTTTTTAAATATTATAATATAAAAAAAAAATAGTATTTTTTAAACTGTGTAACCCTAATATTTTAGTCACGTTTTGTTTTAGAGTACTGTTTGAATATTTGGCTGATGGTCAGATAGCTATTGGTCTTTAAAAAATTATTACGAACTTATCAACTTATTTAGGTACTAATTAGCTGGCGCCCGCGACTTCGTCCGCATTCTCTATAGCCTATAGCCTTCCTCGATAAATGGACTATCCAACACAAAAAGGATTTTTCAATTCTAACTGTTCTAGTTTCTGAGATTAGCGCGTACAACCAAACAAACAAACTCTTCAGCTTTATAATAATAGTAAGTATAGATTCTCAGTGCAGTCTGAGTGCAGTGGTATTAGACAAACTGTACATTTCCTATTTGCATGAAATGTTCTAATAAAGGATGTACTTAATTAACAGTAATAGTTTCAAAGTGGACATTTGAATATTCTTTGTTTTATTGTCAGTACATCTTTAGTAGATACCTACTAAAGATTAGTTAATCTCATAACCACGGTTGTCCATTATGGACAACTGTGGTTTTGAGATCTTATATGTCCCTGAAGATTATTACTTAACTATGCTAATGTTGCCTCTAGCAGAAGATAGGAAAATGGGCTTCGAAAATACGTGAAATAATCTAAATGGGCTAATCTTTTTTATATATAAAAATGTTGTTGGTTTGTGTACGCTAATACGCTTCAAAAACTCGAGAATGAGTAGACCGTTTTTAATTCGGTTTTCACACATGGACAAAGGGAAGAGTGGTTAAGATTTTTATAAAAATTTCACCCTAGGCTAATTGCCTAAGAATGCTAGTTAAATGATTATTTATACTTAATTTAATTTTATAATACCCGTGGCAGAGAGTTGGCGATGACATATGCGCGTGCGCATGCGGACATGGCATCGGTGAATCGTCCAGGGTGTCACACCTCCAGCTCCGATGACTCCTCCACTTATAACTTCGGCAAACAGGGAGGAGTCACAAATGGAGCGGCTTGGTACAGCTTGAAAGGAGGTATGTATCAACAATAATGTAGGAGTAGACAATAAAAAATAATTTTGACACATTTTTTTCAATCCTACTAAGGAATATTATAAATGTGAATATTTGTGGGGATGGATCATGGTTGTTGGTGATACTTTCAGGCAAAATCTCACGAACGAGTTTCGAAAAACCTTTAAACTAAATACGTTTGATATTTTACATGGAAACAGCAGACAAAATTGTGTTGGACTAATGTTCTATTTAACATTCTATATTAGCTACTTGTTTCACCTTCAATGTAATTAACAATAGTCGCTTAGAATTTCAAAGAACAAAAAAGAAAATAAAGTACATATTGCAAATCACACTAAGTATGAGGTATACCTATTACGTTTATATCGTAGCCAGTTGGTAGCAATATTCTACATTAGTTATTTTAAATATTATTAAATTTTATTATATTTTTTTATTAAATTATACAAAAAATTTACTGTAGCCTAAACTAATTATATGAAATTAATTAGTATATAGATTAAAAAATAAATAACAAAGGAACGTGCTGCCTATTGATGTCACATCACATTGCAAAATACCTATTTAAACACGCCTTGTTACTATTTTGCCGATTTAAGCACATCAATGCATTCCTTTTCTCTGCTTTGAATACTAATAAATAAATGAAACGTGCCATATTGGCTAATACTTGGCTCCATCCTGAGTTGACCGTTCAAATTGATAGTTCTGTTATACCTATTTAAATACCTATTTTATACAATAAAGTTTTTGGGGTTAATGTTTTGAAAACAATTGCACGAAAATAGTTACCCTTTATAATCTATTTTCTTCTATATAAAGAAAAATCAATTGCCACACGTATGATTAAGCGCCCTCAAATATAACAGGAAAGATTTTGCTGCTTTTTGCTGGCTTTTTGCCGTGTTCGTAATTATCAGGAAGAGGTTTATATGAAAGATTTTTTTTGAAAAAAGATGCTATTTGACAGGGCAACGACTAGCTTGGTATAAAAGCGTAGTTGGTAATTTGCTATACATAATTATGTACATACTTCAAACTAAAAATTATGTAAATAATTATTTTTGAGACACAATAGTATGTATGTGATAGTACCTATGTATGTATTTAAACAGTCGTTGACAAGGAAGTTACTCTTGTATCATTGTACGCTTGACATTTTGAAGTAGCCGGTTAGCCATGAGATGAACTCGTTTAGCATTGCTAATTTTATCATTGTTCGTCAACTGTTTTTACAAACTTGGACTAAACAATAATCTGCCTTAATCGTATTGGCCTTAGGTGCTATACACATTGTATAACAAATATAAGTATTAATATAACTGGAAACTGGAAATATATATCTGGAATGTACCTTTTAAATAGTGAAAGAATTTTTCAAATTTTTGCAGTCGTTCCAGAGATAAACAAACTTCCATAATCCGCTCTCTATCTTTGTAATATTACTTACTTATACCTATTATGTAACTATAGCATCTTTATTGCTTATATATTTTTGTCAGACGTTTTTATTTTTAGATGATCTCCCGGGAACAGTGATTTTGTCTGGATGAACGGTGTATCTCCTTTTTTGTGTCCCTGACCACGTGTATGATACAATAATTACATTAAGAATTTTTGTAAAAAGTTCAAAGCTTCGCATTATTAAAAATACTTAGAAATAATGGACCAATTCGTGTAATATGTCGATAAATGTTTAAATAATCATAATCACTTCCAATACTATCCGATAACACAACTGTATGGAATATACCTACATCAGACGAGTTCAAAACAATCGATCGATTTAACAATTGTTGGTATTCTACCTACTGTTTGATGTTTTACATATTTGCATGCATAGACATTATTATCGCCACGTACGAGAAGAAAAAGTGTTTTCAATAAACGAGTTCTTTCTTGCAAATTAGGCACGTACGATCAAACTTACGATTAAACGTTAAAATAAAATAAAAATTCTGTATAAAATTAGTTTACCGATTTGTGAAAAATGTTGTTGATTGCACTGTTACCAATAAAATAATGAAACGTTTCAGGCATGCAAGACTTCAATTATTTGGCGACGAATGCGTTTGAGATAACTCTCGAGTTGGGTTGCAAGAAGTATCCGCTCGCGCACGAACTGGAGCCCGAGTGGGAGAGGAACCGGGAGGCGATGTTAGCTTACTTGTGGAAGGCTCATACCGGCGTCAAGGGGACAGTGTCCGACGATTCCGGGTTTATACAGAACGCTGTTATCTCCGTTGTCAACATCACGGACTCTGTGCCGAGGCCTATCCGCCACGATGTCACTACTGGTATAATTATTTCTAGCCATTAGAATGCATGTTTACATACATACTCTGAATTTAGCTCAGCTCAGATGGGCAACGTTCTAGGTGTAGCCGATTTCGAAAAAAAAAGGGATGAGATATATGGAGATTTATGGATATATCTGAAAATTATTGTTACAACAAACGAATCAGAACAACGAATTATTTACATAAAATGGCTTCAACGAACATTGTAATGTCAATAAATTATATTTGACCCACTTTGCGACAAATACATTTTGTCGCAAAGTGGGTTTTTAAATATTTCATTTCAGTGTTTGAAAATGTGGCTGTTTCGTAAAACAATTGGTTAATATTTCAAGTCGGGATGATTTAGAGATTCCTCTGCTTAATATTAAGCTACACTACTTATAGAGGTTGTGGTGTTGTTTGTGACAGGTATATACGGAGACTATCATCGTCTGCTTACGCCCGGACACTACGAGGTGACAGCAGCCAGCCCTGGCTACTTCCCTGTGTCGCACACAGTTACAGTGCTCCGTCCGAATGCTAGGCAAAGGCATCGGTACCCCTCTGCGAGTATACTCGACTTCCGTTTAGAGGTAATTGCTTACACCATTTGGAATTTTGTATAATGCATGAAATGTCAGCAAGGAACTGCATTCGTGCTGTTGTGATTTTTATTGGTTTAATTTAATTTTTTTACACAAAATTTGCACAAAATTATTCTGCCCATTTGAGACTGCTAGATTTACACAACAGGCGTCAAAACAACGGTTTATAGATTTTATTTCAACCCAGAAAAAATTTTATATTTTCATTATTTTTTCAATTCGGCCCAGGTACTTAATTCCGGAGATTACTTACTACATCCGAAATCACAAACCACCACCATATAAAATTGTTAAAAGCAATATGTAAACATATGTATAATTAAAATCCCTATTCTTGTCTCGTATGTCACTTGAAATTAGCATTGAATATTAATTGAGGTTTATCACATTGACGATATTGTGCCCCCGCATTCATCCACCCACGTACGTTGAGATCGTAAACAAATCCAAGTGGGTGGTTTATACGTCAGTTTCGATTATTGATCATTTTTACTGTACTGAGACAATTCAACAAATTTAATGTATTGTGCTTGCCTTAACGCTCAGTCTAAGGGTTTTTCCGTGTTCGATTCCCGACAGGGTCAACTTTGAAAATGAACTTTTTTAAGTTGACCTTCGTCTGGATCTGGAAAGTAGTAGCAATGTGTTTTGAAGTTATTTGGACAGCCCGTTTAACGGCAGTAACCAGTAACCACTCCCCTATAGAAAACTACATATTTGCTGTTTTGTTTGAGTGAGTAGTGGATGCCAGAGCATTACCTATCTTTTCCCAATCCCTTATCCTCAACCCTACTATGGTCGTCAACGCACTTTCAGCACCCATGGCGTTGCTTGTGTTATAAGTGACGGTACCCACCTATGACCAAGTGGACCGCCTGTCTGCCGGTCATAACATAAAATACATTTTAGCACTTTTAATACCAAGCATGAAACCATGAAATACCAGCATGGAACAGCATCCGAGCTGTTGTGTTTTTGTGCGTGAGTAATGGATGCCAGAGCCTGTTACCATATTCCCGCCTTGTTCTATACTCGTGTTATAGGCGACGGTAGCCACCTACCATTAGGCTTATTACACACTGTCGACTGGTCACCAGCGACTCGGTCCTTCGGCGGCCAAAACATAGGTAACTAGGGTCAGGAGATCAAGCCGAGCGACAGTATTCCAAGTACATACTTACATTCGTGCAGAATGGACGTCGAAGAAGTTGCAATAGTATCGCTCGTAAATTGTATTGTATTTCAATTCGCAGTGTGAACGCAAGCAACTGTCGTAACGACCAAAAATGGCTCAGGCTTTCGATACCGATAAATTTATATTGGAAATACAATCCCGAAAAACTATTTGGGATTTATCGAGTGACGAATATTCTAATCGGGATTTGAAGAAAAAACAGTGGGAAGAAATAGTGGTTATTTGGATAGTGCACGAATGTACTTGGAAAACTGTCGCTCGGCTTTGTCTCCAGGCCCTAGTTGCCTATGTTTTGGTCGCCGAGGGACTGAGTCGCTGGCGACAGTGCTATTTGAGCCTTATATAAGTGTATCGTCAGCCTGTCTGTCGATCTTAACATAAAAATAATAATAATGAAAACAAACGTTGACTCGTTTCAGCCGGCAAGCCGATGGTTTGACGACGAGTTGTTGGTGCGTGGTTTGGTGAATTTGCGTCGCGACGGTCAGCCGCGTATTTACAAACGCGCCATATACGACATGTTCGCCTCCACATTCCTCGAGCAAAAGGAGATCTACTGAACACGGACCAACCGACCAACAGACCAACCGACCAGGACCTAAACCGTAACATAAGGAGATAATCAGCAAAAAGGAGCACATTTCACGAGATTATTTTTGAACTATATATATTTTTGTCTTATCGTATCCCCTTCAGTGGGCCCATATTTTTCTGTATCCCGAAATCTCACTCAAATTTAAAACTTAACCGAAGGAGAATGTTTTCAGAATTAGTCAAGGTTTTCGGATGACAAACTAATATGGTACCCCAAGTGTTTTTTTTAAATATATTTGTGATTGGTAGCAAACGTTGTCATTAAAAGTAAAAGTTTACTCTGTGGATGTTAATATAAAAACTATATTAGCTTGATCTGAGATCTGAAAGATCTGAGTAGGTATAGTTGATGTGTGAAATATTTGTATTTCAAAAGTTGAATTGTCTAAAAGAATTTATTAGTCCAATGAGTTTAGTAATGTAATTTAATACATATTCACACATCATGTACGTCTTACGTCTTTGAAGGGACATAATATTATTAGTCAGTCTTTTTTGCAAGCGAAGCAGAGAACATTATGATTTTTTCAAATATTTTTTATCGGTTAGGTATATATATTCACTCTCTACTTCGGGCGCATTAATTAAAACCATTTTTAACTACAATTACAATTCCAATTACTACAATTTCAACTGGTTCCAAATTCCAAGGTAACGTTCAACTGCCTTTCAATATCATACCACCGAATGAATCTGAATGAATGAACACCTCTTGTTGAAACGTTACAGAGCACTTTTCAATCAACTTCAGTCGACAAAAATAGCAGGCACTAACACGATGTAATGTATTGTAATTTCAACTAGTATGTAATTGAATTGATATTTAATAAGCGTCTACAGGTTGGTATCGTACGCATCGGACACATTTTTTCATACTGCGTCCACTGTATCGGCAGCGATCGAATTGCCGACACAAGTACCGGCTATCGGATTGCCGATGCCAGTTTCATTCGGATTTTCTGATCGTACGTGTGCTTGTGAGAATGGAGGAGGAAAGCGAAGAAGAACAATTTATTGCTTGTTTGTTAGAAGAAAAAGAGAAAATGAAAAAAGAAAAAAGAAAATTAAAAATAGGAAACATAATATCTGGATACACGACATATTCAAGAAGAGATCGGAACATGGAGAATACCACGCATTTTCTATTTTCTGGTCTGTGAAATGATGACATCAAGTTTTTCCAATATTTTCGTATGTCTCAAACTAAATTCGTATGTCTCAGCTAAATGGAGAGGCGGAGAGAGCGCGCGGGGTGCGTCCACTGATTGGCATTCCGTATGACGTCATCAGCACGCATTGCAAAAGTTGCCTCTCGGAGCATTGGTGTCGGCATTACCGATGTGCGATCCGTACAATGCGGATCAGTGGACGCACTTGTGTGACTTTTTATACAAAGAATACTACGATCCGTTAAATGCGATGCGTCCGATGCGTACGATGCCGACCTGTGGACGCTTAGCTTTACTGCTCTTTCACGCAAAAAGGCTAACGTATTTGCCCTTCTTAGACATAATATCGACTCGCTTACGTTATACATATGTGAATGAATGTCAATACTTTTGTGTAGTAAATAAAGTGACGTTGCACTGTGTATATAAAATATCGGTATAGTGCTATTTTAGGTGTAAACTATCAACTGAAACTCATTAATAGAGGATAATATATATTTTATTGGAATGCAGGAATAAAAAGCTATATGATGTCATCAAAGTCGTGATTCCACGTGGGATATGTGTCTTGAACGAGAAAGTGTATTAGTATATATAATTCTATGTTACCATTATTACTTGTATGTTACCAATAATCCAATAGGCAGCTAAGTATAAATTATATAATATAATTTAAAGTGTTATTTTTAAGGCACGGAACGTTACGTAACATCGCAACGTTTTACACCCCCCCCCCCCTCCGTCAACCAACTCGAGACTTTCATTAAGTAGATAATTATATCCCACAGAAATACTTATCGTTAATATTTTTAATTAAAAACATCTAGATAATTTTAGTTATAATAATGTATCATGTTATATAAGCAATTTAAATCAAACTTTTAACTGAATTTATTTATATTAATATTTATTGTAAAACAATGTTTAAAACGTAAATAAATTATTAAATCAAGTGCAGTCGTTGTAGTTTATTTATTTATTACTTCTGCGTGAATTAATTTTTACATTAACATTAACATTGAATACCTAATTTTTTTTTATATAATTAATATAACACCCCTTTCAGAATAATCATAACTTTTTTCAATACCACAATATCAAAGAGCTGCCTTTGATGCAAGACTCGTCTGCCACAAAACCCATAATATGTCCTCCCCATTGAAGAGTTCACAAAATTATAAATAATAAAATCCAAAATCCAGTGTTAAACTCGTTTATTAATGCAGTTTTATCTTAATGCTCCTCATAAATACTTACATGAGTTTCAATAACACCTAAGATTCATTCAGTAACTTGCGTCAAACTTTATGACCCATCTGAATCCAACATGCGTAGTTTTCACGGTTCATATATATAAATAATTAGACACAAAACGCTTAAGTACCTACCTTTTCCTTGTGTTTTTGTGAACCGTTTTTCTTTTTATAGCTTAGTGACTATCATTGAGCTTTATTCATAGTTTTTTTTTAAATTATGGTCGAATTTCAAGCAGTTGTCGTGCATAAGGCTATTGTACTTATAAAGTACTATTCTTACGCACCTACTACGGCTCATTTCAGGTCGGTCATCAAGTTTGACCCTACATATACATACATTCAAGCATAGACGTGAGATTCGTTCGAAGAAATATGGCGACAATATTGCATTCTTCAATTTATTTCAAGCCTATTTTTTTAATAATAAATCCCAATCTAGGTATAATATGATACCAACTTCTTATGGACGTCTATAGATAATCTATAGTAGGTAATATGATAAACTTGTAAAGAGATACGCTAGCAATCGTGCAAATTTCTTTAAGCGTTTTCTCGGGAAATATGGACTGTCTTTATTTTATTTATTATTTAAAAATGTTGAGAAGGAAGATATATCCTTTAATATTATTAAGATTTATGGATAAATATTCGTTGGTGCTTCACTGCTAAAACAATACACAGTAACAATATTTGTAACAAGTAACAAATTGCTGGTAATTTTGCAGAAATTTTGCCTATTTATTTTCATGTACGTGTTTTTCGTCCACAAAAATTGGATAGCGAACACGTATTTATCTACTTGTAAGCTTTCAAAAACTATATTTAAGTTTAATTAAATAAAAAATAATATTGTCATAAATTGATTACTTATCACAAAAAATATGTGATTAATTAAAAAACATGCTATGCTACGTCACTACAAAATTGTATGTTGGTATTAAAAAAAAACATTAATTAGAAGGTAGTTATCAAAAAGCTCTGCACTAAAACTAAGTTTAAAAACTTACACAAATTCACAGTTATGATGTGGTATACGTTCGTTCAGTTCTTATTTTAACATTAAAATGTCCTATTTATCTATATTTAATTGTTTATAATTAATGATACCTACTTACTAATTGGTACAATTTCTTATCTATATTAAATATTTTAATTAATGCTGATTGGGTTAATTCCCTTAAAAACCTCAAAAAAAAGATTATTTTTGGACGGATTCGTTGTTCAACTACATATCATTAAAAAGCTATATAATGTTAATGGGTTTTACAAGGTACTGTGAAAATAATAATGGCACAAACAAAATGGAGAGCAATATACAAAAATATTACAAACAGACAGTTAAATTACTGTCTTTATACAAATATTTAAAAAATATCAAGCTCATTACTGAAAAATGTTATATATTGGACGCAGAGGAATAAAAATTGAAATATGATAAAAAAATGATTCCCATATTTTTTTTAAATTCGAGCTTAGCCCTGTTTGGATTATATTACACATAATATAATAAAAAATATCACTAAATATTTATTCAGATTTCAGTTACAATAGAACTACTATGAGATTAAATTATCAATTTGAATTTGATGATATTTAAATTATTTTCTAATTTTTAATTCAAAATCATAGGTTTCTAATAGTGTTATAGTGAAATTATTTAAAAAGAAAATCGAGCAGATACAATTAAAAAAAAATCTAAGTATTTTAAATAAATGTAAAAGGTCGCACCCTATTTTTATTGCAACCAGCACTCAGATAATAAAGGCACCATTGCTTCATTCTTCGTCTGCCATCTTTACAATAACGTATAATAGTAATTCGTTTGTCCGCTTACACACAATTCAAAAACATTCGATTTACAGAGTTCATGTTTTCTTCAATGTACACCATAAACTTGTATTTTCTGAAATATAAAATAAAATAAAATTACTATTTCTGAAGTTTCTATTTTGAAAATGGTGATATAGAAGGAGTTAAAAAGAGTATTTATTTTTATGAATTTACATGAAATAGGTAGGTATATTATTTTTATAGTAAAAACACCAGACAGGCTAATGACTCACTAATAGTAAGCATTATAGGATCGCGTAGGATCACAAGAGACATCTGGGCACGCAATTATAAAAGGGTTAGCTTGATTGATTAAATAAAGTTATCTGGACTTTTTTTTTCTTTTTCGGACTACTTAAGTGTTTTAAAATATCCTTTATATTGAGCACTGCCAAGGTTTGGAATTCCCTGCCGGCGTCTGTATTTCCGAGCTCAAATCTTTTCAAAGTTCGGCATCTTCTGGGTGAGCTCGCTTCATCATAGACCTTGCTCCTCCTTGCTACACAGCTGGTAGTTGGTCAAGAGCAAACCTATCTCTAATAAAAAATCTGGTCTCACTTTTAAAAAAATATGAGATTTTAGCGATAAACTTACATCAGTGCCTATTTCTATGCATTCCGGAATGTCGGCTACCAGGTCTCGATTGTACTATCGCGTAGTGGTCGCTATTGTCGGAAACAGACCTGAAAGTGTAGACATGTAAGTGTGAGATAAAAGTTTCATAATAACATTTCATTCGTATTAAAAAAACATACTCTTAGTTCATAATATGTACGTTTTTACCTCGTTGAGTGTATTGTGGATGAGGGATAACGGCTTCCATATTGACTGCCGTGCCAACTGCGGTAAGGATCGTAGTCTTCCACTACGGATGGATCTTTTTCGATCACCTGAAAAAGAGGTTGTTTTTTTTAGTATTCTATTCAATTAGACTTAGCGCCTCTTTCACCAACGTCAATTAGGCTAAACCGTCACTTAAAGTCACCGGTAACCGGGGATAATGGAGCTGATATACCTTTATTTGTACGGTAAACGTCCCAAACATTCAATCAAAAATAATAATAAAAAAATAGGCTATCGAATGATGCAGTAAACCGAGTGCATAATTCAATATAACAGAAAATGATTTCTAAAAGTAACTAATCAACACTTTACTTGTAGTTTGTGAAAGAGGTCCTTAACATTTAAAATTTAATTACACAGGTCGATAGTTAAAGGATGAAAGAATTTTTTGGTATATATAGTATATTCGTTTTCGTTGGATATATTATATTTTATTTTTAATTTTAACAATTTTAAGGGCTAATAACATGTAAAATTATTAATCTCGTGTTATCATTTGTAATTATTAATAAATGTAACTATATCTAACTATATAATACACTCAATGAAAATATAACTCGTAACATTATTCACGTAAAACACACGGTCGTGTCCACGACACAGTCAACACATCATTTTTGTTAGTATTTATTCAAATTCACTAAATATGAATTAAAGTTGAAGGGCCTTTTTATTTTCGTTATTTCTGTTGAAATCCACATCCATCCATTTTAGTAAACAAAATAAAGGTTTTTATGTAAATGTGACCAAGTCTTTCTTTTCATTTTTGTAACTTAAGCGGTCCCTAGACGATCATGCGTGTATGTTAGTCATAGCTTGCAGGATGAAAAATAAAAGCAACTATAAATCAATTGTCAGCACGTAGTTGCATGTCATTCACATCAATCAATACAATTAAACGGTCATGCATGCATGACAGCACGTAACGCATGTCATGCTGCATGATCGTCTAGGGACCGCTTAAGAGTGAAGAGTTTAGATAACTTACATCAGTTCTGGCACATGAACACGTCATGGCAGTGCAAAGGAAGCAGTTGATCAGCAGCATGACAAGAAACATGACGCCAAGTGCGATCGCCAAGTAGAGGAGCCACGGCGGGTGTACGCCTCCGTCAGAACATTGCGCTGCAACTGAATTTAAGGTACATTTTTATTTAACACTAGCTGATGCACGCGACTTCGTCTGCGTGACTTTATAAAGTACTAGCTGGTGCCTGTGACTTCGTCCGCGTTGAAAAAGAAAAAAGTAGCCTATCCTGTGTCCTGTACGTCTAAATGTTTATCTACCAAGTTTCATGAAAATCAGTTGATTCGTTTAAGACTTATGGAGGAACAAGCTTACATACTTACATACATACATACAGAAAAAAATTCCAAAAATGGTCAATTTAGTTTCAGTATCATGTATAGAGCCTATAAACACGATATCTGAAAACAAAATAATTTACTCCATGACCAACAGATTTATTATTAGTATTGATGATAACTCTTGATGTTGAAAAAAATATATACTAATATTATAAAGAGCTAAAGTTTGTACCTGTTTGTATGGCAATCTTCGCAACTACTTGCTCCTAAATTAATTAATCTTAAAAAAAATACTGTGCATTTATCTAAGTCGTACGAAGTTTGTTAACGCAATTTGATACTTATTTCATTATCTGTAAATTTTTTCTTCGTGAATTGTATAGTAAGCACTAGTAATAGGTGGAATTATGTTGTTTCTTTATTATTTGAACCGTACTGTAATTTAGTGAATAGACTTACCAGCGCTGTCGTTTGGGTCTAACACAAATATTCCCGTAGAAGCGGTTACTGTGCCCTCTTCATCGCTTGTGTCTGGAACGCTGTCTGTTGTGCAATCGGGTACTGAACAAGCTCCTGTAAAATTAAGATAATATTTTGTTTAAAACATTCTTAATATTTAAAAAATACATTTAGTTCATACAATGTTTGCCAAAATTTAGTCAATCTGGACAAATGTTGGCGTCGCTACGCTAACAGCCGTTCGAAAATTCGGTATTCACCTGTATAATCCTCAATATATTTACATTAATGAAGAAATAACTGTATTCATTAAGAACATACTTTACCTTTACATATGGCGATATCGCACTGAAAGTTGACCTGCGAGGAGTCCGGAAACCGGAATAAGGACGCTATAGCCAACTCCGCTATTCCGTTTTCCATTTTTACAGCTACCGATTGTTGCTTAACTGGACATCTATAAATTTATAGCAAATTCAAAAGGTTCAACAGATTTTATAATAAGCCAGAAATTTTATAAAAGTTTTGATATGTATATAAATGAAAGTTTACCCTTTGTTGTCTAACAGTTCCACTGTATTGTTGCGCATGTTAAACGCGAAGCAGTTTTTCATCTTAATACCATGTGCCCCTGTAAAAAATCAATAACTTTATATTAATTTTATTAGTATTTAACATTAGTGTATTTAGGATACCAGAGAAGTTATCCTAAATACAAGTGTTTTTTCATTTTGATAATTGTTATAACTAAATACGCTGCATAGCAAAACTAAAATCAAACGATACAACATGCTTCGCTAGATCGCTGAATAAACATTGAAAAAAGAAGCCCATTTGTTTGTTTTATTACTTTTAATGAAAACAGTAGTGAAATTATTAATAACGACCAGTAATAACAATAAATTTCACGGTTTTCATCATATTTACTAAATCATGAGGTAACTATGAATATGGATTTACTCATTCAACCGGTTATAACCATTCACTTACCACATTCATCACTTTTACCATAAACATTTAATTGATTGCAATAAATGGAAATATAACAGTAAGCGCCTCTTTCACAAACTACATGTAAAGTGTTGATTAGTTACTTTTAAAAATAATTTTCTGTTTTATTGAATTATGCACTCGGTTTACTGCATCATTCGATAGCCGAATTTTTTTAATTATTTTCTATTTAATGTTTGGGACGTTTACCGTACAAACAAAGGTATATCAGCTCCATTATCCCCGGTTACCGGTGACTTAAATGACAGTTTGGCCTACTTGACGTTTGTGAAACAGGCGCTAAATCAACTAAACTTAATTACTTATACCTATACAAACAATTATTAGTAAAAAGGTATGTAAGAAAGATAAGAATACTAACCATCTGGCTTGCTCATTTCTGCTCGAAGTGTGTAAGGAAGTCCAAAAGCAGCATTCAACACTTTTCTTCCGTTTTCATTCAGCATTCGTAGTGATACAAGCGAGGTTTCGTTTCTGTAACGTAAATAATATTTTATAACATATATGAGTACAAGCTTGAAACGGAACGCAGCTTTTTGGAAGCTTTTTGATTGATTTCAGTGGGTAGTAAATTACTTGGCATTTCTGAATCCGGCTTTTCCGCAGGTTATGACGTAGAATTTGTCGTCCGCCAGCTCCAATGTTCGGTGAACACGTACTGCGAGTGGTAGAGAACGTTCGTCGGTGCGCTGTAATTTTATTTATTATTATTGTATTATATTAAATCCACAGAAAAAAGTGTAATAAATCCATAGGCTCTATATAATTGATTGATATGAGTGAAAAAATATATTTAAATGAAAAAAAATATTAGGGTGTGTGCTACAAAGAGTGATAGTATCAAATTTTGTAACTATCCTCAATTTGGTCCAACTTAAAAGATATTTAACTTAAAGTTTATATTTTGAAACCGGGCGAAGCTGGGGGCGGGCCACTAGTTTTTAACATAAAAAAAATCACAGTTGTTTTAAACATTAAACAAATTAAACTTACGTTATTCCAGAATACACCACAATAATTGGGTGACCCTTGCGTTGCATCTGTGCTAATATCGAAACTGAGAGCTTCGCTGCCATTTCCTTGCGCCATGCAAGGAGTCGTTCTGCAATAGACAACAGGGATGTGTTAATATTTTATATCATCTAAACCAAATACGAATACTTTGTTGTTTTCAATTTATTTACACAAGTATTACACACACACAATTTACACAAGTAGATATATGTACCAGAGTCACTATGGATGGTTAAACTAAGTAACCCAGAGTTAGCAACATTTGTTGTTAGAGTAACAATTGGAATTTTTATTTTTCTGAGACGGCTATTGTGATTTTGCTTTGATAAGTCTTAATATTTAGTATTCTAACAATTATAGATAAAAATCAAGGCGAATAATAACTGCTACATCACATTCTCCTACGGACCGTGAAAAGTTATTTAGTTTGTGCGAAAAAATACCTGTGTTCTCTGGCATGGACGACGCCATTGAATGGCTGGTTGAAGTTGATCTTTATCGACATAACGCCCGTCTTGCATGTTGCACTTACTACGGGTGTAAACTCACTGCTTGCATCTGTGCTCTGTAAATAAATACATATTTTAGGTACTGCAAAAGAAAATAGTGCATTCGTAATTTGATTGACTATAAAAGAAACACCGAATGCCCTTCTCTTATAATTATGTAGTCGAATAAGACCTACTGGAAAGTTATACTCAGTTCAGATGAAGTGAAGATTCTAACAGCTCAAAGTTACTGCAGTTATGTGCCGTATCAGGTTTTAAGATGTTAGTTATATAACATTATGTATTATGTATTTCAAAAATACATTTATTAGTAATGGTGGCAGTTAAAGAGTTTAAAATACGTTGCAAAGCCGCTAACTTATATAGAATAGGAAGGTACAATATCGCCTTAGTAGAAACTATTTTTTTTTATTAAAACCAATATTTGTTTGCATGCATGAACTGTCAAATAATCGGTAGCATGGCATTATTTAACGCTTGTTGGGAACTAGTCATTGTATAATTATGGACTTCCCGATCGCCGCAGCCAGTCCTTCCTTGTTTGGAGACTTGCACACGAATGCAGCGATGTACCCGCATTGTTTCGTCAAGAATGCAACATGAGTTTGCATTACGTTGAAAGTGTTTAACCCACTGGCTCGTATGACTATTTCAGTTGTACTTTAGATAAATAATTGGAAAATAATTATTATGAAAACATTTTATTCAATAGATTTTTTTAATTTTAAATTATTACGACAAAAATGTTAAAAAAGGAAAACAAAAAATATAAAAAAAAAAAAACTAGTTTGAACTAGAGTGCCGCAAGTTAGGGCCAAAGCTCAAGCAACCAGTAGTTAGGGCTGCAGAGTGCGAAGCCTTCTGTATCGTCCTTGATCCAGTCATCAACCGAGAGCCTCTTGAGCTGTTTGTCGAGGCTTTTAGCTCAAAACCGTTCGCAGAAAAGACAATAATTTTTTAATCAACATCCCATACGGCGGTTACATCGTGATTCGTGAGACAAGTCAAGTTTGTATGATGAAAGTAAAAATTGCATGACATTTTATTATTACATGTCGACTGATGACGATTGGTATTCAAATTTAAGATATTAAGACTAGACTCACAGAAAAAAATTAGCATGAATATTTTGCATTCATTTAAGGACGAACGTATCTATAACGTAATCTGCCAGTGATTGTGTATCGTCTTAACCTTTTTTCAGTCTGCTATTCTTCGAGTCGTCGACAATAGTTGTTGACAATAATACACGCAAAACAGCAGTAAAACCGGTATTAATACGTAATGTATCTTCTTAATCGTTAACAACCGTTACACCTGCGCTGTTGAATTTCTCAAAACCACACGACTCTTTGAAGCTGTTCGCGATATTTCTCCTATCGACCTTGGTCATCGTTGCGATAACAAAGTCCTATTGTAGATAAAATCTTTCTGCAATGCTTCGTTACTATGAACTGTCTAGGCATTGTCCGTTAATTGTAGAAGAGATAAAGTTTAATATTTCATTTGTTCTTTGATGTTCTATTATTATTCTATTAGGTTATTATGAAGGAAATATTACATTTAGGTATTATTAGTCAATATTTAGGGACAGGCCACACTGCGTTTCGCAGTCGTGGAAGTAACTGGTCTTCAGATAATCACCGTAAAATAACAGCAGGTTAGTAAGTAAGGGATGCTAATAAATCTACTTGTGGCGTTACTTGTGTTATAGGTGACGGTAGACTTTCGGCCTGTGTGATAAATACATATACATAGAAAAACAATAATAAATTACATTTAAGATTTAAAATTAAATATGCACAAATCTATAGCAGCCTATAATAGTGCACCACGATAGGGCATTTTATTTGCAGAACTTCATACGTTTTCAAAAATTAATAATTTTCTCTTGCGAGTCATAATTGTGTCGTTCATTGTAAAAGTGGTGTAACTCCCTATTTTTAAAAACATCTTTTCTTGCCTAATGGTATCACATTTAGTCATGTCTTTCAATATAAAAGTGAAGTAACTCCAATAGTTGCATTAAAATCCCATAGATGAAAACAATGAATGCTTATATTTTTTTTCCTACACTATAATTCGCAAAAAGCTCGTTATTCTAAAATTCAGTTACAAGGAGATAGTTCACTTTTACAATGAACGACACAATTCTTGTTATCATGAGTTCCTCAAGAGGTTTTCCTGATCAAGTTTTCTGAGATTTTCATGTTATCATTATTTCTAATCTACACATGATATTGAAAACCTCAAAGGTGTAGGCCCGACCCTACACCATAGTGACGACAGCCACGCGTTCGTTCTACCTGGGATATCACTAATATTTTAAAAATATGTCAAATATTCTGCGGCTTATCAAAAATTTTGCTTTTGTATTACCTACATTAAACAAACACATAATATTCATATTATATTATATTATATATAATATAATATTGTCGGGTAAAATGCTGACCAAAGAATCGTGTTATGGTTGAAGAGTTAAGTTATACAAAATTGCTTGAAGCAATTTGTATTAATATACCTACAAATCAAGAAAATAGCCAAGTATATCGTGGTCGAACGTTGAGATGCAGGGCCGCGAGGGTCGCGCCCTTAGGGCTACGAGCGGGCACGATTCCATCTACACGACCCAGCTAGATAGCTTCCTAACATTACTTTCAGTGATTTACGAACTGCACAAACAAATAACGGATCATTTTAAGAATGTAGACAGTGAATTATTAATTTTTGTATATATATTCCACTTCGAACTGAATCACACTTAACTTTGAAATAAACAGATATCGTAGGTATATTGATGAAATCTGTTAATGTTTTGAAATGATGTGTAAATATTAGCAACCCACTCAGTTTTCGCTAGGATGCAAATTAAAGAGTAATTCTTATGCAAGAATAGCTCAAGTGTCAAGTAAGCTATGGAAAACAATCTGGGGAAGTGTCAAGTCTATTAGACTTGGCTTTACAAAATTTTCTTATTTTTAGACATTAGTGAATTAAAGAAAATTCTGACTGCCCAAGGTAAACAAGATTTTAGCCTATGTAGTGTCATAAATTTTTAGTTACTGTGCATACTTAAGTCTGTAATTGAGCCTGATTGAGACCTGATTTGAGATCAATTATTTAAAAAAGTATTCTTTTTAGGTGAATGATTTGAATTGATACCTGGATATTCCATACATCTCTCTTAATTTTTACCCTTATCTTATTTTTTCACTGCTCTGTGTTCGTGTAATTGTCGTAATTACAATCCATTTTAATAGGCCGGCTGCCTTTCAAACACGCTTTCCATTGACAGGCTTACGCTTTCATATAAACGTGGATAATCTTAGAAAAGATTTTGCAACTTTCAATCATTTACTAAAACTATATTTATATCGTTTCATTTACACTGAAAAACTGAAATTGGGTTCATATTGTTCTATAACAAAATTCATGTGAAGTGGTTCCTTATCCTTACTCCTTGATCATTGACGATAAAATGTTATATGGCGGTATAGAAACGTCAAAGCGTCGTCGTTGATTACACCAGATGGGTTAGCTAGATATCCGGGAGGGATACGTCCGAGCTCCCTTCGCGTTCCTTTAACTATACCTTTCTAGATGATTGCCCTTGTTTATGTATCTCACGATCTGTCTTGTTTCTTTCTTATACTGTAGTACAATCACCCGTACAGTAAAAAGTGGTAAAAGCTCAAAGGGGCGAATGCTTAGTTGCCGACACATCAGTCACAAGTTTGAATCACTATGAAATCAATTGCTCCAATTGTGGATGTATAAATAAATGTTGTGAGAAACCATGTCTCTTCAGATAGAACCAGGAATTTAGGATTATTGATTTTAAGTTTCTAATGTTTGCATTTTTTTTTGTTTGTAATTGGTGTTTGTAAGAATTTTTAATGTATTAAAAATTATTTATTTTATGTAATTATTTTTAAAAATTGTCTTTTTTCTTTCTTTTAGTATAGTACAGTACGGAATCTTCTTGTTTCTTCTAATATTATGTTTCGCAGTCACGAATGCACAACCCTGTTGTCTGTTTATTCCAAGAAAAAATCTTGCAATAAAAACCAAATTCTCTTAAACATAGGTCAATAATAAGATACTTACATCCTCCCATAACATCTCAGAATTTGTTGATAGCAGTTTATCCCAATATATAAAAGGCGATGTGTGTATGTATGTCTCCTAATAGACTCCAAAACCGCTGAGTGATGAAACTTTTAGACAATCTTCAGATTAGTGTAGCGGGTGTTCCTATGAAGTTTGGTAGCGATCGGACGCGGACGAAGTCGCGGCCAAAAACACTAGTTATAAATAAAAATATCATTAACATTATCGTACTGACTTAGAAAATAATAATAAACAAACTTCTGAAATTCGATTTATAATTTCATATTTGAATAAGACTTCGCCTTAATGAACAAAAAGTTTGAATTAAGAGCTACATAAGGAGACTGTGAGACAGTTCAACGCCTTCAAGGTTAAAAACTGATATCGAAAACACTTTGTCGTCACCGCTTCACAAAATCCATTTCCGATTATGTTCGCATTTTATGACGAATTACCATGAAATTAGGTTAAAAATGTTAATGAAGGCATTAGCATACAAATTATTAGTCTATTGAATTTTGTTCGAAAATAACTTGGACAGGGAAGTAATTTAAAACATTTTTGAGAGAAAAATTATTTTGTAAGTATTATTTTTCGGTCTGATGCGATCCGAATAAAAAGAGCGAGAGACTCTAATAACAGATAATGCTACTTGAAAGAAGAGATTAGTGCAGCAGCAATTTTCAATTTTATTTAGAACTAGTTGTTGCACCCGGCTTCGCCCGTGTAACTTTATAAAATGTAGCCTATGTTACTCGCTGATAATATAGCTTTCCCAAGGTCCAATAGTTTCGGAGCCTCTTCAACAACAAACAAACAATCAAATCCTTCCTCTTTATAATATTGTATAGATATTGAGGTAACTAAAGAAACAAAAGCAATTCATTAGCGGTGCTTTTACTTCGTATCATCAATACTAATAATAAATCTGTAAGGGTTGGTCATGGAGTAAGTTACTTTGTTTTCAGAGATATCGTATTTATAGGCTCTATACATGATACTGAAACTAAATTGACTATTTTTAGAATTTTTTTCAGTATGTATGTATGTTCCTCTATAACTCTTAAATGAATCAACTGATTTTCATGAAACTTGGTAGATAAATAATTAGAAGTACGGACACAGGATAGGCTACTTTTTTCTTTTTCAACGCGGACGATGTCGCGGGCGCCAACTAGTTTCTTATAAACTTTAAATGTAACCCATTTTATAACGAAGATAGAACATTGTAAAACAAAAATGACTGTCCCATGCATACGTGGTCTGGCTGGCTGGATATATTTATGAATTTTCTCACATAACTGCATGTTGCTCTTTTGTGAAATAAAAGTAACAAGTTCTCTCGCATTCAACTTACCACAGTTTGCTTAACGTGTGCTTGTGTGTGTATAGAGTTTCTGAACACGTAAGCGAAAATTATATGTAGATACCCAACAATGCGCAAACTGAGTTAAGAATATTCACAGCATTTTAGCGCAAAACCACACGACGCGAGCCCTATTACGTTGACGTCTATTTCTTGTATGTAGGAAATATTGTAATTGCTTTAATGGAAAATCCGCATATGTGCCTACATTTATGCCCTTTATGAAGCACCGTTTCACCACAAGAAGCGACTTTTCAACCGACTTCCAAAAAAGGAGGAGGTTCTCAATTACTGTTTTTTTTTTATGTTTGTTACCTCATAACTTTCGACTGGGTTAAACGATTTTGATGATTCTTTTTTTATTTGAAAGCTGGTGTTTCCCGTGTGATCCCATTTCAATTTGGTCCAGTCCTGACAATGGCATCCATGAGAAAAGACCATGAGACGGTTGAAGTCGGTTTATTTATAAAAAGAGTTATTA
Source organism: Synanthedon formicaeformis (assembly GCA_945859745.1). Classification (NCBI taxonomy): domain Eukaryota; kingdom Metazoa; phylum Arthropoda; class Insecta; order Lepidoptera; family Sesiidae; genus Synanthedon; species Synanthedon formicaeformis. The sequence goes on along the minus strand of OX243959.1, from coordinate 9,151,959 downwards.
TGAATGAAAACTATGGAATTTATCTATATCTACACTAATAATATAATGTATAAAGAGAAGATTTGTATATTTGTATGTTGTAACTCAAAAACTTCTGGGTCGATTTTAAAAATTATTTCACCTATAGAAAAACGTGCAACAGTTTATTAATTGTGTTAGCTTTTAGTATATTTAAGTTATGTAACTTGAAGTAAAATAGTCAAAAGTGACACTCACATTTGACTCGGATGTGGCTCAAAGGAGTCAGTCAGAGCATTATTGTAATAATATTATGGATGCTCTCCCGAGACTGAGGTCAACGGACGGATGACCGCCGCCGATACGTGGGTCAACTCAGTATCATAATTATATCGAAAATGGAAATAAATAGTCGCAGACTTAACTTATTGGCGACAATAATTAAGTAAGTTTGTGTGGGAAGTAATGATCTGTGATGTTCATATTTTTTGTTAGAGAAATTACAAAAAAATATAACAGGTACAATCAAAGAGCATTTATACGCCCTTTAGGTATAAATAAAGGAAAAATCGAAATTTATTTGCCAAAGCCACATTCAAGCACATAAGTCATAGGCTGGACATAGGCCTCCCCGATAATTTTCTATTTTTTACATAAGCTATTTTGATTATTAACAGGAAAAATTTGGAAAAATTATTGGGAAAAGTAGAAAAAAGTTAAAATTTTAAAATCTTATTCATATTCTCTGAAAATCGGAGGTCTAGAGAAACTGGTTCGTATATTGCAATCTTGAGTTGGGAAATTTAGAAAACAAGACATCGGAAGAACTTCAAGTACAATTCTGAATAAAGATGTAGAAATTGTTAAACGTTTACTTTACTTTATGACTATTTTTTTTTAATTATTTTTTATTAGAGATGGGTTTGCCCTTGGCCAGCATCCAGCCGTGTGGCGAAGATGAAGCCTAGGATGGAGCGAGCTCAACCAGAAAATGCCTATTCACTCGAACTTTGAAAAGAAACAATTTTAATTTAATTTAATATCCAAATTAAACAAACTAGGTCACGAAACGAGTGGAATGCGTTACCCTACTCTTGATATTTAATACGATATTGACGATATAAAGTATAACCTGTTAGGTTTAGACAATGGGCGAGTAGAAACCACGAAGGCCACTGTCTTACACTCTGCAATCGACACCGCATACTTGAATGGAATGAATAAATGCTTTGTAATCAAGTCATTAGCTTAAATTCGCTTCTTAACAAATGCAGTAGCTTAGTAACTTAAATAATTTATTTCGATAAAACTGTTCGTATTCAAAACGAGTCCTCTTTTTCACTGCTGAAGTTCGTGCCAGAAAATGGAAAATTTTACAAATGAAATATTTCAATCTAATGTCCGGCAACATTACCAATGCACATCGTGTAGTTTCTATAAAAAAGTATCGAAATAAATTTTATAATATCGCTGCTTAAAAATTAAAGGGCCACAAATCAAAATTACACTTTTTATAAGAAAGCTAATCGAAAAAAAAACTTTGTCGATTTTTTTCTTATTAGATGTATATATATATATCAAATATATTTACATTATACATCGTTAGAAGCATATTTTTAAGTAGCATTAAATGTTCTAAGTACTTTTATAATAAACTGTATACTAGAGGAGATATAAGCATATAAGTTACTTTTGAATATATAAAAAATTATCAAAATATACTAAATATTGAAACTACTAAAACAACCTTAAGTCTTTTTGCAACATACAATATGAAGGATTGTGATTGTATTTTTGCAATAAAAACATCTTTGGATTTTTTTGTTTTAGGCCCTTTAGTTTTTAAGCAGCGATATGTATATATTAAGAGAATTTATAGATTTCTAATAATTTAAAGTAATTAAAAATATAAAAATCTCAAATACAAAATTATATAAGAAATGCTTACATATAGTATGGTGCTTTTACAAAAATAATAAAACTGATAATACGTTTGCATATAAGGAATTAGACGTTCAGCAGGTTATTAGCGGTAAATTGCTGTAACGTAATGATATAATAGACTCTTGCGCAATTGAGATGGTACCGTTTGTACCTTTTACAACCATTCATAGTTAACGGAATCGCGACAATACATTAAAACTTTTACTTGCAACCGTTTTGGATTGAAATTAAGTTCACAATCACTACAAAAAAAAAAGCAATGAAATCATCAGTACCTATTCAGTACGTATTCCTACTGACCGATTATATTTTTGCTCCCCCATAAGCATTACAAAATTATTATGGTAATGATAATTCGAAAATTTATATTAAAACGAAGTCTGGATGCTACTCTATTATGGAAATGGTGGTGAACAAAATTTTTATGGGTTTTTTAATAATAATAATAATAATAATAAATTTTAACGACTAAAAAATTAAGGCAACTAAAACTCGTACTTACTGCAAACACTGTTGAACAAAGTGTAGCTAAAATTTTACTTTTATGATCACGAATATAATTTTCTCCATGCATTATTTGAGTTAATAAGTATGTTACAGTTCTTACCGTTAAGATAATTTCGAACATTACTTACCAAATACTCACAGTTACCAACTGTATTTTAATGACTACGCACATCTTAGAAAACGGAAACTATTCATATAATCGTCGGCAAATTCGTTTCTGCAATGAAAATGTGCAAATGAGTTCGGTATTATTTTTCTATACTTCTATACTCATATTATAAAGAGGTAAAATTTGTACTATATTTGTACGTAATCTCAAAACTACTTATCTGATTTAAAAAATAATCTCACCAATAGTTGAATAAAATTTCTGAATGGACATAGACTAAGACAAGAATAAGATCATCTTAGATCAAGCATACTTATGTCATCAACAAAAATATTATGTCAAGTGTCTGTATTTCAGGCGTTATTGCTTTTGCATTTGCGTATTGCTTTACTTTTTTTTTTCAGACGTTATGAGAATCTGTCTTTTTGCGATTCTATTTTTTTGAGAATCTGTCCTTATGCGAATTATTCATTTCTTTTATTTTTCAACGCGGACGAAATCGCGGGAACCAGCCCTATTACGAAGTATCCATTAAAGTAAACAGTTTACTACTAAAGAGAAACTATAGTAGTTTTGGCTGTGCGTTGATAGTGATAGATTTACACAGAGTTTTTCGAGGGCAGGCAGCATCATTTCTGGTTGTATTGTGTACTAATACGATTAGATATATTAATGGATTCTGACCTATTGATGTGTATCTTCCACGTTCAAGATAAACAGGAGCTGTGCTTGCCTCTAGCCCAGTGAAAGTCAAAGCTACCGCATTTACTGTTTGTCTGTACGTACCTACTCGTAATTCAGTAAATTTATTGGAAAGAGCTAATAAGCATTGCCTGGATGAACTATTCTGATAATTATTTTAACAGTATGAATTAAGCTTAAGTTATTTCTACTCAGAAATTTCGACTTGTGAACGGTTTAAACATGATTGTTTATTGTAGTCAAGTCATTATTTTTTTTAAACTGTGAATTAGTATTTTTTTTATCATTTGTATATGGTGCACCAAAATTATTTTCTTAGGAAAGTCGAAAAAGACGTAATGGGCGTAATGGCGTAAGACCAATGCCATGTACTATTTTATATATATATATATATATATATATATATATATATATATATATATATATATATATATATATATATATATATATATATATATATATATATATTTTATATATATATATATAATATATATTTTATATATATATATATATATATTTTATATATATATATATATATATATATATATATATATATATATATATATATATATATATATATATATATATATTTCTGAATGTTATTTTGTAAGATAAGTGAGTAAAGTACTAACATTTGTTAATTTGTACAAATTGGATTACACCCATTGGATACATTATTTCTAACAGCCTCAACTAGGATTTCTACAATATATCGATTTAACTACTACCATTTTAGTATACCAATGTTATGTCAGGACTATTAATATTCAAAGGTATGGAAGTTAGTACTGTTACGTAATTGACTTAAGCCTTTATTTCTCATATAAGTTACGCTTTGATGTAACCAGTGCGACCGACCGGTTCGGACGACCTCAATACTTATATCTCGTCGCGACACCAAACTGGGTGTGCTATGCCATGTTAATACATTCACATATGGATATCTGTATATATACAAATATCAATATGTAAATGTCATAATCCTCTATTGAATATAGAGCATCCTCTATTGAGTATAGATTCCCTAGAGGATACTGGTCAATTTGCTTGTATTTTATTTGGCAATGATTCAGTATACGTTGATTCAGTATATTTATATCAGATTATATTAGATTCGCCCAGGATCCGCCAATGAAAGTAATGAGTATTCTCAGTAATGAGGAACCGACCAATGAAAGTCTACTACTGTAAAATAGTCGGCTATCAAGTTGACCTATAGGTTCTATAGGACCTATTAATAACAGGAATGGTGCAAGGTGCAAATCTTATTAAAACAAGCTATACCAGAAGGCTCCAAGTGCGTTGCCTATAAAGATAGAATGTATTATAAGGGATAAGGTGAAAAATATAATATATTACATTATGTTTATGTATTGATAATGAAAACTTGATTATATCATCAGTAGGTATACTAACGCCAGCGAATTGAATGCAGAGATATATTATTTCGATGACTAACGCACCGAAACAATAACAGTCATCTGACAGGGTATTCTGTAAAGAATTTTGAAATTTTGTCACTATAAAATAATAAAATTAATAACAGTTCTCGTAGGCACATTCAAATAATTTGTGACTTCCCACGGATATGGCTAATGCATTGTTTAGTGGTCTCTCAGTTGGCGAAGGAAGTATTCAATGATGATGGCTTCAATCAGCGGACCGATAACCGGGGGAGGTGTTTTGCTGTGAATGATGACAAATTTTTCACACATCGTTAGCCTTCCACCGCCCAAGAGGCTGTAACATTAACAGGGGACGCTACCAGCGTTTTTCCATACAAATGTAATCCCCTGTTTTCTCCCTGGATAATCCATCTAGAGCAAACATTTTTTGTTATAAAATCTAGGTCTTCTAAAGCTATCCCCTATCATTTCTTTTTTTCCATCAACTAATTACATAAGAAAATATTACCTCAAAAATCGTAATAAATGGCCCTTTTATGTCATTTATGTCATAATATTTGTGCAAAACTTATTCGATAGGCTCAATTTTTAGAGGGGAAAACAGGGGAATACGAAACCTCGATTTAGTCAAAAATTTTGTAGGTGTAATCGGTCTGAGCTGCATTTCTCCCTATTGCACAATACGGGGGAAGGCTGGAGGGCAGCGCGATGGCAATAGTTTCTTCAAATACCAATTTTTTAAATTCTGCTGTACCCGCGTCCCCTCTTAAAGGCTTCGGCACATATGCCGATCGGATCGTCAATAGTTGAATACTATATGCTTTAAGACGATGGTTATAGCCAGTGTATATAGCCGTTTTTAACATGGACACTGACAAAATGTCTTATCCACAAAATACAAGTCATTCATCGAGTAATGGAGAGGGAAATGCTTGATATTTTTCTTAATGAAATTATCCAAAATACTGAGACCTGGCGAAGAATCAAGATACTCGACATAGCCCAAAAAATTATTTGGATAAAGTGAAAATATCTGTCGTGCAGTGGAAGGGCGTTGGGTAGATTAGTCTTGGAATCGAAACCGCTCTTGGGCCGACCACCTGTTTGACGGATTGATGACCTCAAGGCTTATAATTATGATGATAATGTCATTGTGTTACACATAAACTTGAATTGTCCTAGAATGCCACAACAAGGGTCATAAACGGTTGGCGTCACGCAGGTCGCAATCCAACATTTCCTTTACGACAATAACAACACTACAATCATCCACAGGGAATATGTCAGTGTGGCGTAGTAATTCCGCCCCGTCGGATATGTGCCAAGCATTGATTACATATTAGTTACAAACATCCTTAAGTATGTTTCACATCACTTAAATTGTCGTTGAATGTCACAACACGTGGATAACGACTGGCGGACGTTTGACACATCCCATGTAATACATAAACATATAATAAACGCTTGAAAACAAAACCATTCATTTCTGAATGTGACTAATTTGAAAGTTTCGCCACAAGTAACGCAATTCGAAGATGGCAAAGACAATATGTTACAGATACGGTCGCAAATCAAATAAGCAATGTCGTATTGCGTTGTACCGAAACATGTTGGACATGGACTGACGTAATATTTTAAAACGTGTGATTACGATACGATATGAAGGTTTATTATCACCACGCTAGATATGCGACTCGACGTTTACCTACTCGTTTGAGTTTTGTGTACCCACTTACTTGTTTTAAAGGCAAAGTTGTCACGTTTCCTGGTCAACAATGCCGCCGGACTTCGTGGAATTGAACAGTTTTTGTTACATTCATATCATGTTTGGTTAGGTATTTAAGATATACGTTTTATCATTACTATTCATATATTAATATTAAAATATAATGTGTAAATAAATGATTCTAAGTTACAAATGTGCTGGAAGATGTATTCATGCTTGTAGACGATATGGCATCAATATTAATGAATTCTTGCTCACGGAAATTGCATTCCTTCATTGTTTTTCCACGGAATGTAATGTAACTATTGACAAAAAAAAACATTTTATTTGTTTAATGCATATTTAACTAAAAATAAATTAATAAAATTAAATAGATATCTGCAATTAAATAGATATCTTTTACACCAATAAAGTCTATTTCTATTTAGCTCTTACAACACTCAGTATTTAGTTAATACTGAAATGCAAAAATACACTAATCTAAGTAATGATAATAATCTGAAGGCAACTATAATAACTTAAAAATAACTTTAGAAATTACGAAACTGCTCGCGATAGATACGAAGGATGGTGTTTATTAAATAGGCTTCAGAGGTGCAACGTGGGCAGGTACTTCCGCGAACACAATCAAGATTGGCGTTCGGCCCACAGGCAACAATCAGAGCGTTGCGTTCACGACGCATGCGTGGCGAATGTTATAGCGCCAAATGTTCAATCCCCAATCTGCTTGAGGCAAAACTAGTGGGGTCGTACGACATTTTCTATAGTCTATATTTATTTCCAATTGATTCATTATATATAAACTGGTGACCCTGCATGCATACAATTGACAAAAAATCTTTTAAAATCTCACTTAAAATACCGAGGTAAATATTTTTTTGTGAATAAAGTTACAGATTAATAATTATGTAAAAAGTAAAGACACATTTTGAACCAAACAATGGACTTTGATACAGTTTTCATTGATGGAAAGAGGGATAAACAAGGAAGGTTTGTATTTTTAAAAAATAATAAAATATACTGAAAACATAACCGCGCATTGGTATTGTTATTTCATGGTTTTTTTTTCTATAAGGCAATGATCATTGGCTGTGATTTCTTAGTTATGATTTCAGAATGTTTTGTGTCTTGCTGCTACTTATTGGAAAACGCAACAGTGAAATGTAATTTACATTAAAGAAATAATAACAATGAATTGTTTTATACTTAATTAATCTACAGATGCATACTAAACAAGGCAACGAATAGAGGATGATGCGACCTTGCCCACTCCAACGAAGGTCGCTTTACCAACTACTAAGTGCTATTTGTTAACTCAATCACGTGAACTACTGTCGTATTGTCTCTGGAAATAACAATTATATTTAGTTTGATTTCATTTGTCAGTTAATTGTTTGAAATAACAGTAGTTATACTGGTAAATGCAAGGCAATAACAGGCTCCGGCACACCTCTCCTCCAATAAATATATTTTTTTAAATTATCTTTTAAATTGTAATCATTTTAAAGTTAACAATAAATACGTACCGATTCCCACGTGTCTAAAAATTTGTATAAAATAGGTAAAGAAATTGTTTGATATGCACTCATGAAGCGATAATCGATTTAAAATTATACATTGTAAAATAATTGTATGTAATGTGTACTTACTTACCTATTTTATATTTATTGTCGATTTCCACAAATATAAAGATATGCTTTTAGTTATCATAGACTAGAAGAAGTAAAAGAATTTAAAATTTCATGTTCATGCAGTTTGCCGCCATCAAAACAGATAAGGCTTTATTTGACTGAACAAATGATATGCGAACTTAATAAGGCCTTTTTATGTAGAATATTAATATATCTTATAGGTATATAAAATTCTCGTGTCACAGTGTTTGTAACAATTTTTTTTTGTGTATATTCGGTAGCTCTGAGAATAATGTATTTTATTGGTATATTTTTATAACAATTTTTTTTGGCAAAGTAACGTTTGCGGGGTCATGTAGTTAAAATATATAATACAAAATATTAATACACACTTTAATATTAATAACTATTAAAAAACCACGCCTCAGCTTCCAAGGATGTCCGATTTTCTTCATTTTACTCTTCATAAGAACTTTTCTCAGACTTCAACGAATATTTTTAAAAAATAGCCGGATTGGTGAAGCCGTTCTCGAGTTTTGCACATAGGAACAAACTAAGCGATTCATTTTTTATTTAATTAAGTATATTATATAGAGATACATTAAGTCGATTTTGTATCGCACATATAAAAATTTCTCATTAAAAAATATGTAGGTATGGAAAATATTTAATGAGACATTTACATGCATTTAAAACACTTTCGATTTATTACATTCCGTAAGACTAAGTACCTATGTACTATGGCGTTACGTGGGCGTTACACATGAGTAGGGTTCATTGTAAGTAGTGCATGCGCAAGTTCTACATATATGGTGTAGTGTCTAAGATTTTCCTTCGCAGTGAGTCATAGTTACAATCTTGCAGTTTCCAATGTATAGTCTTTTGTGTTTTGCCAATCAAATTTATGTTGAAAGTTTTAGGTAAACGAGAAAGGAAATGTGGGAAGAACAATGAAAATTTAAATCAATTTCAGAAGCTCATTAAACCTCTTTCAGTTATATATACGCATTTTAGTCAAAGTATCGATTTTATTCTTCTTGAGTAAAAATATGTACAGTCGGGGTAAGAATAGGTTCGTCACCTTTAAGTCGACATTTGCTTGCACCAGAGCAATTTGTCAGTCATGCCAAAATTTCATTTCAAGCGTCTGTCAGTTGCCTGCTTAGTGCTTTAGTTTCAAAAGGTGCTAAGAGTCTACGATTTTGATAAAAGAATGAATTTGAAAACTGACGAAGGTTTTCGTACCCTGACTTTACCTATACATATTATGTATGCTTTGCACGTAATGAACATACCATGTGTCATCGCTTGATGTCATTCCATTCACGGTGTCAAAGTCACCGCATATATAGTAATATTATGCGCAAGGAACTTAACTACAAGCGAAGTCCGTAGTGCAATATAAGGAGAGAGAGAGTGAGAGAGAGAGAGAGATTTTCATAAAACTTGCTAGATAACCATTTAGACGTACTTACTCTACTTACTCTAAATTTACTTTTTTCTTTTTCAACGCGGACGAAGGCGCCGGCGCCTCGACTTCTAGCAGATGCGATTTTATTTAAAACTAACTATTGCGTGCGACTTCGTCTGTGTAACTTTATAAAACATAGCCTATGTAACTCGCTGATAATGTAGCTTTCTATAGGTGAAAGAATTTTTAAAATCGGTCCAGTAGTTTTTGAGTTTATTCATTACAAACAAAAATACAAATTTTTCTCTTTATAATATTAGTATAGAAAACTTTCCTAGATTATCTTTTTGTTTAACGAAAACAGTGTTCAGTGATTTAAAAAGAAGCAAGAATCAGACAGAGAAGGAGAGCGACTTTGCTTTGTTCTAATTATTTATCGAAGCCTTCATCTAGTTACAACAACAAAATATCTTTTTCATATTTCTTATGTAGTCAGTAGGTACCTACATATTTTTTGTACACATTTATAAGAATTAATACCTTTTTCCAATGCCTTCTATTCCATCTAGATACCCGCGCAAAGTTTTTGTAATCACTCTTCAAAGTCAAAAAACTAATTTGTTTGGACAATAATATATCCGAGTCATGATTTCTATAAGTTTGATCGTATCTGATAATATGTTGCAGATTCGTTTGGCATTGATACTTACTATACTGTTTAGTTTACTGAAATGGGAATATATAGTCTTTCGGCTTCGAAACTTCGGGCATGTTTTTTATTAAATAACAATAAAAAAACACACCTACTCGTATATTTAACTATTTTTTTGTACAGTTTTTGAACATTTTTTGTATAAGTAGGTACGTATAATATAAAAAAAAACTGTGTTGAACCTGTGCTTGCCTTAGCGTTCTGACCCTGGGGTACCGGGTTCGATACCCGGCAATGCTAGGTTATCAAACTTTTAAACTTAAAATAGGCGTATTTTATAGCCCCTATATATCATGGCAATTTATTTATGTTATTTACTTCAAGAATTGAATTTTCGTAAAGGTTTGTTCTATGGCATTCTGAGTAATTTATGTATTAATTAAAATAAATGGTATTTAACTAAAATATAATATTGACTCACGGTTCACTTATTTGTGCGCTGCGTTTCTTCGTACGTGGAACTAATTGTATGACTCAAAAATGTTTTTTTTTTTGAGTCACCATGTTCTGTTCTTTTAATGATAAGGTTAAGTCATCTCGGAATAGGACTGAATAGTGCTAAACTCAGTTTTATGAAACTTAGTAGGTACCTATTGTATCTATTTGCACTTTTAGATGCTCACTTGAGAATTTTTGTAAATATTACATTTCCTTCAGTAATATACTGTATATTCACGACTGTTGTACTATGTATACTACAGTTCAGTTAAGTAAGATAATATGCCTTTAATGTAGATGCATTTTTTTTACACAGATATTCCTAATTTATCCTTCTTTCCATTGGCGAAAACCGTATCAAAACCTGTTGGGTCAGCTAGTTATCTTTACATAGTATGCATAAAAGATAAAAGTAACACAAATTTTTGACAAATCGTATTGCGTAACGCGAAAGAATGTTTATTTTAGTTAATTTGTATTATAGAAGGTGTTGCGTGTGTGGGATGCGTAGGCGCACGGTAGCCTTGCTGTGCTGGCTGGCGTTGTTGGCCCTGAAGTTCCTAACAAACTTGCCATATAAGACTTTACCTGCCGTTAGTATTGGGGGCAGCATTCAGAAATATTCTTGTATTAATTTGAAGAATATTCTAAGTAATTTTTAAGGATTTTTATTAAAAGTACAATTTTATTTTATCAAGCAACTCTGATTTGATTTTTACGTTTTCATGCCTAAACCACTGAACTAATTTCGATAAAACTTGGTATTGAGATAGCTTGACACTCCTGGAGGACATAGGCTATACTTTTAATCAGTTGGATGGTTTAGTTAGAAGAAGATAGCGGAAAAAGAAGAGACGATTTTAACACGTTATAGAATTTATTATATAGAAACTAATAAAAAGCGTAATATGGTTAGTCCATTTTTGCTGTTATAGTAATATACGTAGTGTGTGTAATACTGCTAAAAATAAAAACACATATCTACAGTCGGCTTTATTTATGGGTACCTAATAAAGTTAACGCCTCAATTTCGTACTTCAGATCAGTGCAATTCATTGAAGGGCAATTTTAATCTAGGTATAATAGAAGTTCAAGGCAAATGTCCTTTTAGGTGTTTCGGTTTTCGGAGTATGTTTTCGGCTTCTGCAAACCGAAAATTTTCTTCAAATTATAACACAAACAAACCTTCCTCATATATGAGTGAAAACCTTCTAAACATCTATGGGGTGCTTTAGAAGCAGTTAAGAGGAAATACAGACAGACGCGGACACCGACTCTTTATAATCTTATATAAGATATAAGACTCTATATATAGATATAGATCTTTTTAGATAGGAGATAGAAGATATAGAAATATATACATTATACAAATACAATACGACAAATACCTACAAATAGATATCTAATATAATAGATAATTAGATATAGATGAAAGTTATCGTTAGGAAGTCAAACACTAAACACAAGAAATTAATAATATGCAGGTTGTGCTTGTGTTTCAGCACAATGATCACAATGATCACAATGATTTATTGTTGCCTTCTCTTCTACTATTACAATTAAAACTCATAAAGTCGGCAACCAAATATTCTGTGGTAGAGATTAAGTAAAACAGTAAAATAAAAATATATTCCTCTTAATCTTCCTTCAAGCTCATATCAACAAAATCGGAAATAAGTATACTCAATATCAAAAGTTTATGTACTATAAGAATTACAAAGGAATTAGTTATTTAAACAAACTAGCAGCTGATCAACCTTCCTCAATAATTTGCATAATGAATAATACACGTTCTATACATAGTGTTCGTAAATAAACGCTACAAATTTAATGTGACACCATCGACTAGTGACACAGTATAGAGATGCAGTAAATTAAGTTTTGATAACATTTTATCATTAATTAGCGAAATTTTTTTTACATTTTTTTTACAGAACATAATTATGTAAGTTACCATTTCAAATAATTGATTCATATAATGAACTGGCATAATTTTTTCAATTATTTAAATTGTACACATTGTTATTTATACAATTTAAATTATAGACTGTTTATTATTTATACAAGGTACCATAGCAAATTTTTTCCTTATGGTCAACTTATGACCCAAACTATCAACTATTTATATGTTAATAAAAGTGACTACAATTTTTTTACATAAACTTGACCGGGTTCGATTCCTGATTGCATTTGAGCGTAATTTAAAATTTTAAATGTAGTTTTTTCTTATTTAAAAAAGTCTTAGTTTTTAAGAACAATTTTCGTATCTCTTATGGTTTCAGATTTGGCCTAACTGACTGATTGCTGCAGATTTCCTGCGGCTCTTCGTGTTTAGAGCAGAAATTACAGCTGAACTGCTGTCAGACCTTGTATACCGTGACAATATGCAGGTTGTGTTGTGGTAACACTTGTCTTACCACTTACCAGCATGTGATTAAACAAACTGCTTCGCATTGTACTCGTAACGCGAGTTCTTTCATGTGTTAAATGTGGGTTACGTTACGTGCGAGCACGCGTAACATGCCGTTATCAACTATTACGTGTACCTGTTTAATACTTTTGACTATAGATCATGATGTATTCGAATACAATGCCTATATTTATTTTAAGTTTATCTATGCCTATCAAATGTCAAGAAGTTTTCGATTCAACCACATATTCAAGGGTTGTGAATCCCTGTTTAAAATCTCCACATATAAAGAGAATTAGCTTAGCTGTTATGTGGTAATAGATAGGTCTAAACAATTCTTAGTATTCATTACTTTTGACTCTTAGTCGAATTGAAATAGGCAATAAAAAAAAAAACAGGAAAAACAGTAGGTAACATCATGTTGACAGGTATCATACATAGCCTTGATATCGCTCTATGATGTATTTAGTTTTTACAATAGCTCTCAGTAACACGGGTTTCTAGTCTAGTTCTTGTAAATATTGATCTACATTTCATTGGGTACAAATGTCCCTGGGGCTATAACAAAGTTAAAAAAGGAACAAAAAGAAGTAGGCACCTACATAGATGAATGACAAGACCATTGTTTGAGATGCTAGTCTTAGTTAGCACGTCTTAACCACTCAGGAGCCCTAGGACAGGGAACCAGTCGTTATTCTGGCAGGGATTATGAAAATGGACTTTTTAAAGTTGGCCCTGGTTTGAGTGTTTTAAATAGGGGTAAGGCACACTGCATTTCGGAGTCATTGGGCAAGCCCATTTGACAGCAGTAACCACGTCCTCACAAATGAATATCGTGATAACACGTATATTGTAGTGTTTAGGTGAGCGAGTAAAGGATGCCAGAACCCATTTCCTTTTCCCTTCATAATACTTTATCACCCATATAATTATATAAGGTCGGTAACGAGCTTCAACGACCTGTGGCGTTGCTTGTGTTAATATGCGGTTGCAGGCACCTACCATCAATTGAAAACAAAGTATTTCAATAGCATTTAAGTAAAATATGTATGCACAGTTTATTGAAGGCATTAAAAAAGTACAATGCTTACAAGAAGGTTGGACAGAGTTTTGCTAAATAGATAGAAAGTTCTAGACCTGCAAATGCGTCTGCATACGGATAGCAATTAATATGGAACCTCCAGACTACAGGGGCCTCGATGTGTGTATTTTTTTTTTGCTGATATGTTTGCTCTTGGCCAACAACCAGCTGAGTAGCAAGGATGAGGCCTAAGATGAAGTGAGCTCACCCAGAAGATGCCTATTCACTCGAACTTTGAAAAAATATAAGGAAAGGAACTTTGAAAGCGTATATACTGTATACGTAAAAATTCGTGGTGTCAAAGTCAATTTACCTGTGGCCTCGTTCGTATATTGGATGGGATATAGATAATATGTTTGACAATACTACGTCTTTCCTTTTTTTGTCCTTGATTGTGCCTTGTAAATGTATAATATAAAATTCTCAATCGATGAATCAATCAAGACACCATACACTTAACTATAATGACCTACTTATAAATAGAAATAGCTTAGTAGAGCAATAAAATTAAGTACCTACGCAACTATTCAACTTAAAAGCATTAAGTAACTGAATTACTTTTTTCAAATACAGAAGCAAGAATTAAAAAAATTAAACTTTAAAAAATGCGCAATTTGCCGCCTTAAAATTGAATTAGGTTGAAAATATTTTAATTATTATTATTAATATTAAGCATGTGTTAAAAGTGTCTTATAAGTATGTCTCATATTATCTCCTCCAAAGATTTAAATCTTTGATCTCCTCATTCAAAAGTTATATACAAGTGCCGAGCAGTAAGAATCATTATACATCTATTTTATATCAAGTAATAAGTATATTGATATGTAATATGTTGCTTAATTTTGCCAATAAAATTAAAAATAAAATAATAGACATGTTTTATAAGTTTAATTTTTCTTCTGAATAAAATACTCAATGATACTATAAAAAGCAACATTGTACCTAAAAAGTATCATTCGACAAAATCAGGTTTTCAATAAAATGACGCACAAGTTAAATATGACTTTTGACATCTCAATATCAGCTGTTGTTTACCTGTCCTCGTGCTGCTGCCAACAGCAGCGCACAGCAGAGATAACAAACGAACCACATATTGTTTCACTTGACAGTTGTAGCACACTTTAATTCACAGCAGTTTGATAGTAAGTTTGACAGGTGAGCGGTGTTAGTTGTCAGTACGGCATGGCGGCCTGTTAGAACGCGGTACGAAAAGCCACTGCGGCCACGGACTCGCGGACCGACTTGCGAGAACAACAAACTTTACTTTCTGTAATAGGGTGTGTTCATACTCGTACAGTAAGGTAACCGTTTTGTCTATACAGTAACTCTTATTTAATCTGAGCCTATGTGTAGCTATTTTTTCATATTACTGGTTACATCTTGAAGTAATCTATGCTTAAAGTGGCGGCTGTTGGCCTTAGTTTGGCCGCCGCTACTTGGCCGCTTATATACGTTTAGTTTTATGGAAACATTTTTAAATTGTAGAAACGAGGAAAATGAAAACGACTGTTAAAGGTAGTGTCAAGGTTTTCTAAAATTCAAATTATAAGCAAAATGTTATTCATATTTAAAACATAAAATATGTAGCATGCTGTGTGTAGCAGCACAGCAGCCATGCGAAGGATATTGTGTTTACGTGGTGTTTACATTACAGTAAACACAATCTTTGTTATTAACCGCGTGATGAATCGAATCAAGGTTAAACAAAATATGTTTTGTTTTTATAAAATCGGCTAAAGACGTTTACTTGAGGTAGAGATGTGAAGAAACATTTAGTCTTTGTTATAGCAACAACAATAGTGCTACATAGTAATTTCGGTCTTACAGTGTTGCCTCCCTTCAGCAGTCATACACTAGGCAATCCGTCTTGCGGCTGCATCGATCATAAAACCTATTATCTGTAGAAGACCATTATAAAATAAGAGCGCGTTCAGCGTGTTGCATGTAACTGTAAGGGATGTTAAAGCCTTTTATCCCTTATTTAATTATGATTGTCAGCGCACTAGCACTACCACCAATATGCTAGGTTTGTGCCCAGTGTGAACGCGGTCTGGCTACGCAACGTTGCGTCGGCGAGCAGGCATAGCGAGCTGGCGGGCGGCGGGTGTTACGACATACACACACAATAGTCTAAGCGACGTCTTACACACTCTCACACAAGCACGCTCCAAGCAGGTACCAGGTACAAAACTAATAGATCCTTCCGATATTGGTATTCCCTCTACTTTTTTATCTTTTCTCGCCGTAAACACGAGCTGTTCCTCCATAAACGGCTCAAGCTATTTTATTACCAGGCTGTGGGTAGCCCGATGTTTTCTCGCGCCATTGCGCTATCTTATTTTACTCACATTTATGGCTCACATAAAAAAGCAATTGAATTAAGAACAGTTTACGCCGTAAAACTTCATTTAGGTACGGATATTAATTGCGACATAAATATTCGCTGTTCCGTCCTGTGCGCTGTTTAGATTTCAACGTGCGTACAATTAAACGTACAACTAACATCAAATTTGTAATAGATGTATATGTATAATTATATTGTATATATTCAAATTATGAATTTATTGCCCAAGGTTAATTGGTTCATTAATTTTTTTTAAAATCCATGTTGAAGTGTAAATAATTATAGTAATTCTCGTAGAGGTCAAGCACAGTTGCTTTTTACTAAATTACAATTTTAATCTTAAACTGTCTTTTAAATAAAAAATTAAAATAATTATATAACTGACCCAATAAGCAAAATGTTGTTCATATTTTAAACAGAGAAAAATTTGTGTCCTTTGTACAGCTACCGTTATAGCGAGCGAAGCTATGCGAAGGATATCCTACCTAAGTAGGTACTTATCGATAAGACGATACCACATCTAAACATGTAATTATATATTAAATATCTATAGAATTTGTAAATTATATGTAAATTGAAAAAGAAAAAAAGTCTAAATATAAGAACGTCTAAATGTTTATCTACTAAGTTTCATGAAAATCGGTTAATTCGTTTAAGATATGGAGGAACCTACATAAACACATACATAAATACACTTACAGATTTGTTATTAGTATTGATGATTGATGAAGACCGAATCAAAATATATTTCGAAGTTAGGATAGACAGACAGACCCCGATTGTGTAAATTTGTGTAAATTCTTTATCGGAATTCAGGAATTCATTATAATTGTGTGTGTAATTCAGGAAAAAAAAGAATCATTATCTAAAAAATCATTATCCTCCAGCTCTGCGGTCATCATTGTGGTAGACCATGCGTTTTTCAAAATCGTTTGATTCAATATAGGACTATATTTGATGACGAACACATTCAACGAAGATAACCGAAAATGTATCCAGTGTCAAAGTGTTTAGTACATTTTTTCGTATTTAGGCCACGTTCACCGCAGCATGTGTCATAGTTGGGTCTAAGTTGGTTCCAGCTTAAATGATAGAACACGAGGACGAAACCGCGAGCAAAATAATTCAATACAGAAAGTCTTAATATATGAGAGGCGATATCAAAAAAATTGTACATTTTGAAAAAGCTCAATGTCCCCATATTAATACGGGTGTAAAAAAATCCTATGGTGAATAAATAAGTCGTATTTTTTAAAAAGGCGCTTCAATATTCATTCTTTGGTATATAAATACCAGATCAACTGAATTAGTCCAAAGGAATACAATAAAAACCAAATCTAATGAAGTGAAGTTTTTTTTTGTCATACAAAAAAGTAGTGTCTCCCGTGTGTTGCCTTTCCTGTAGACCACGGTAGATAATAGTAGCAATAATACTCCACATAGTTGGAACACTTATTTATTTGTTCTTGCTTATATATACATATCTATTTGTTACAAAAATACCGACTAGGTAAATCAATCGTCTTCACGCTATCACGACCTAGCGCAGAATGGCGGTCGCTCCCGCTCGTTGGTAGGTATTACCATTATTAATTTTCTAACAGACGGCCATTCTGTTCTAGGAATGTCCTCATTCCGGAGCCAAGCTCGGTCATCCGGATTGAGTGAGTAGGTCCTCATACTTAGTTCGGAGTAAGAAGAAAAATATATGAGTTCGAGATACAATATTGAGTAAGAGTTGAGTAAAATGTTAACAATGAATAATAATAGCTATGTACATAATTTTCAAATATACGTCAGTTAGAAATACATCACATAATAAGAAGGAATAATAATAGCTATGTAGGTACATAATTTTCAGATATATATATCTGTTGGAAATACTGTGTAACATAATAAAAATGAATAGTAACAGATATGTATATAATTTTCAGATCTACATCAGTTTGAAATACATCACTATGTAACAATAACAATGAATAATAACAGATATGTACATAATTCTTAGATCTACATCCGTTTGAAATACATAGTGAATAATGCTGAATATATTTTTGTATAAATAAATTATTATTATTGGGTTTGCAATGCACATAAACTTTATATTCTATATATTTATTAATAGCAATATGATATAGATTCAAGCTAAGTTATAATTTCCAGATGTTACACAAAATACCAAACAAAACATTCTGATATTCTGAATGCAGAGCTTATCTTAATTAGTCATTAAATATAAAATAATCTGTAAGTACTACAGTACCTTGCAAGCGACTTGCTTAACAATCACATTGGGTCGCTTGTTAAGACATATTGTAATTGTAAATTTATATATATTAATAAAAATTTAGGGAAATATCAATACCACCAAGTACTAAAATGTTTAAGTAATAAAATAAATTTAGAGGTAGACTATGATGACTATTGTGACACATATTGAATGTAAAAAGAATCTGAAGATACTTATTAAAACTACTTACAATGAATATTGTCTAAAATCATACGCTAAGACTCAACAATTACAAAAGCCACCCTCAAATTAATTAATTAATTAGAGATCTATTTATTGGAAAATTCTGGTTTTTATTTCAGACTAGTGTCTAGTTATTAGTCATATTATATCAAACTATATTTAATTAATTACATACAACGAGGTAATGCGACTGCATGCTGACTAGCATGCCTAGGACTCTGCCAAAGGGACCGATACTCTTTTTTTATATTAATATAATGTGTAAATAAATATAACTATTAGGATTAAGTTATTTTAAATGAGCTTTAGCAGTTTAAAATATACAGAGTACTGCAATATGTACTTAAATCGTACTTAGGTACTTTACAAAATCATTAATCACATTATATCAAATTCAATCAAATTATTTACCTTAATTACATAAATGCCTCTCAGCATAATTATTTATGATTTTAGGTGCTAAACGTCTTTATTCTATAGAAGAAAAGCTTTTCTGGTTAGGTACATTATAACTACTTAAAAATTGGATTGTTATGCATATTTCTAGATTTAACTCGCTTACATTCTACTATTTGACACATTTGACACTCCACTATTACAAACAATAAAACTAACATTTGGCATTAAATCACTGTAGTTCAAGGGGACGTCGTGGAACTAATATGTAGAGCTACCGTTTGTCACTCACAGGGTACGCTCAACTCTCTTCTCAATTCGAGTATGGCTACCGTTTGCCTCCTGAGAGACCCGGCCTGCCCATTACCCAACTATAGCCGCTTAGCCACCATCTTTACTGCTCGCTATCGTTGCCCATCCGAGGCTCTTCATAATTCTATTATGGCTACCGCTTGCCGTCCGAGGGACACGGCCTGCCCATGCTACCGTTTGCCACTCGATGGACACGGCCTGCTCATGCTACCGTTTGCCACCAGAGGGACACGGCCTGCCGGGATAAAATTGCATTGTTTTCATTATCAATAGTCATAGCAGCTGATGCCCGTCCCGATCAACACCAGACTGCTCTCACTTCGCATCTAAGCTCTGTATCTGTAAATATAGGTATAGGAAAATAGATTTTGGAATTTAGGATTGATAGTTCAACTTCGCCTTTGACCTTTGACCCAAATGTTCCAGCCTCATTACTAGTACTGGTCTCGTTATCACTGGTTATCAATGATGATGACTGACATGTCACCCACGCCTTGCATTTATCTGCTGAAATATATTTTTGTATTGCCTATCTACAGGAACGCCCTTCAATATTCTATCTTTGTCTAAAATTATAGTTATTTTTTTTTTAGGGACCCCAAAGTTTAGCTGCCAGCTTCTTGCTTTTCTCTTTTTTTAGAATAGAATATCATTAGAGAACATTTACTTTGCATTCACCTGACATACACGAATACATTCAAAATAACAAAACAAAAATTAAATATATACAAATCTCTCCCATTTAAGTGAGAATACACAACCAAAATCCCATTGAATATGTGCCATTGCTCAGCATAGGCTGAAGCAAACCATAGCGCCGATCCCACGCCAGTCCCACTTGACAGATTCTCGCCGTCAGAACACGCGTCGCCACTGCAGTACTGTGACTCGTAGGAATTTTAAGTCATAGCTCTGTTTAGCCTGCAACTAATCATATTTAAAAATAACAGTACACTACCCTCCATCAGGTTGTCTTTGGTTATTGCTCATATCACAAAGTTAATCACTTGGCTCAAGACCTCATTCTCCTTTTGTCTCAATTAGTAACACAGTATATTCAATTTTGGAAGCAGATTTAGACATGAGAACAAAAGAAATATAATTCTGACACTTAAGGTGATACAACTCAGCCTTCCTCCATACAAACGTAGAATGATCATTACTCCGCTGTTTTATGTTTAATTTACAAAAGTAAGCATGGTACCGATTTATCTTGTCGTTAACTAGGTTCGTTTACATACAGATTTAAAAAACATTAATTTAAAAGATATGATCCTTGAAAAATCCATATTTTACCAACAAGTCTTGATGCAACTTTGTGGGTAAATAGGTCACTCTAGTGTACAAAAACTCCAAAGTACTTTGAATATAAACATCGATCAATAACTAGATAATTCAAGAGTTCAAATAACTTTACACGAAATAGATATATGCAGTAGCTCTGTCAAAAAGAGCATATGCCCTAGGGTCTGCTTATAATTCCTTTTTGGTACGAATCATTGCGTATCCCATTCGTGCTGTGTGAGACGGAACGAATTCTAGCCACGCGCACCGATGTTTTCGAGCCGCCGACCAGTTTGCACTTAAAAGTCAAGTATTGGAAGCTACCACAGCGTGCTGTTGTTTGGCAAAAATTTACCGAGGACATTCAAGGGAACATTCAATGTATCTGTCGGATGTCTGCTACAAAGAGAGGATCACGCCAATTCAATTTTTGAAACAAATACTCAGGTCTGTTAGTATCAGCCACTTCGAAGATTAGCGTTGCATAGTAAAGTTATTGCCTGACATTCATATGCCAAATGATATATTTATTTAAGAAAGGTGTTATGTGCGATCTAAGAGGCACCTTCACGCAGAAACGCAAATAGGAATTTTGCACTCGTTGAATGAATTTGTATAATTTCTTAAATAACAAGTTACCATATTCAACCAAACAATAATTCAACTTGGATGAAATAATCGTTTCACAAAGTTTAAGTTTAAACACAAATCAACACAGATAAGACATCTATAATTTTATACAAGACTTTCAAAAGGCAAAAGCAGTTTTGAACTAGTTCAAGCACTTGTTTCTCAAAAAGGTAAATTACCGACCATCATAACTCCGGGGTTGCGCGCTAATCTAATTTTTTTTTTTTTTTGCCTAGGCAATTCAGTGACCGCCTGTATTTTGTTTGTTCCATCCAGGCCTCAAAGGCGGATATGAAGATCTGATATCCAAGATCCTATTTAAAATTTTAAAACAAAGGAAGCACTTCCTCAGTATTTCCTCTGGCTATTAGTGATATCCGTATCCGTATCCATTTCTTTTTTGGCGGATCTTGTATGGATCTTTTATCTTATTAATTTTCAATTCATAGATGAAATTCTAATTAATTATTAGGTGATTAGGTAGCAATAAAAATTATTAAATTCCATTGAGATGTTATTATTATTTTAAATTCTTAAAATGAAATATTTGGCACCTTTATATTGCAAACATTTATCGTAGTGAGTTACCATACCAATAGTACATATTAAGGGTACTAAATAAACTATCTTTATAATCACAAATCTTTGTGACAAGCTTATTAAAATAATGAAATCTATATACATAAAAGAAAGTCGTATTAGTTATACCACAGGTATATCTCGAAAACGGCTAGACCGATTTTTATAATCTTTATTTGAGTAGCAGAATAACCATTAAAATATCGAAAAATTAATGTAAATAAATAAAACAATAACCAGATAATCACTTTAGAAATAAATTGTACTTTCGAATCGACAGAAACTGCCAAATCGATTGGTCTCATGTTGTTGTGATGTGCGGGTGTTATTAATAAATATTATCCAACAATGATTTTATAATGAGAAAACCAAAACTTAAATCTTCGTAACATTCCAAATTCTAATTAAATGTAGAATTAATGCACAATGCAAATCGAAACATCTCCTGCCTGTCACGCAAAACTTCAAGTGGCGGGCGTCAACCATCGCTTCAAGATCACGCGCACCTACACCGATTGAGTATGAAAGTTAAAATCCGTATCCGGATCCGTATCCGCGGATATACATTTTTAACGATACGGCTCATCACTATTAGCTTCTTAACGCCATCGTTATTTTTCTTTGGCACGAGTAAGTACAATAGGGCTGGCGTACGTGGAATAAGAGTTTCTATTATTATCCAGTCACTCGTCTACCATTTTCCTGACTACATTCCGTTCGCTGTAGGGAAGACGATACGGTTCGAAGAAACTGTTGGCGGTATATTCTGTTGTTGTCCTTATTTAACTTAAATTATTAATTCATCAAATAACTAATTAATCAATTAATTGTTTAACTTTAGGGCCAATATTTAGCCCAATATTTAGTATGAGCCAGGGTGATTCGTTCCTGTTTTTTTTTCTTGCCTTACAAACAAAATTAACGGCAACCCGGAAAGATATACAATAATAATTTGTATACACTGTAGCGTCGCGAATTTAACATTAACCTTCATACAAGCGTTTCCAGGTATAACCAATGTCTTCTTCTTTTTCGGCTTCACTCTTGACAGAGTGGTCGTGGCCATCACTTCAGGTGTTGGTGGCAAGCCTCACAATACGCCGCCATTCCTCTCTGATGGCCGCCTTCCTCGTGCATCCCTGCAGTGAGCCATTCAACGCAGCTTTTATTTGATCCGTCCATCTCATAGGCGATCTTCCCCGCGGCCTGGTACCCTCAACCCTTCCCTGGACCACAAGTCGCTCAATAGCCACCTCCCCTCGGCGGCAGACATGGCCAAAGAACGTGAGGATACGGGACTGTACCAAAGATGACAAGCGCTGCTTGATGCCGAGTTCTCGAAGTATAGACTCGTTGGTACGGAATTCAGTCCACGATACTCCGAGCATTCTCCTCCAGCACCACAACCAATGTACCGGTGATATTATCCGAAGTGTACGTTTTATATAATTTGAGCCTTCTAAAACGACATCTTCAAACTTACTTACGCTCAAGTCCCGACTCGTCGTAGTATAAAACTAACTCCGAATGAGTCTTACATACGGTAACCGATGTTAATTCCGTAAAGGATTGACCCACTTCGTGAGTCTCATCCGTCGTGAGAAGCTCGTCCCTCACCGCCGAAGCTTCAATGTCAGCCTGAACAGCCTCAACACCCAAAGTTACCAAAACCCGACCCGACTAGACGTCGACTGAAGAAGTAGGACTTTTGAGGGTTACTTATCAACCCCTTATCAAGACTTAGATTTGGATTTTTTTTTTTTCTTTAACTACCCTCTCTTTGATCAGAGTACACTGACTACCAAAATCAATGTATCTGGACTTCTCTAACTCCGTTAAGCTTAATAGTTTTCATGGAAATACGTCGCAGATACAGTAGCTGTGACGGACGCTTAAAACTAGACCCTTGTCGACTATTATTTATCAAAAATGCTGTTAATATTGCACATGTACCTTAATATTAATAATAGTACCTTTAATATTTAATATTGACAGTCTTTCTTTGTCGTGGTAGAATTTTTTACTTATACCTACAGCTAGTGAATACTAAATATAAAATAATTTGACATTTGAAAAACTATGTATCTTTTCCATAGTGTTAGAAAATTAATAATGGTAATACCTACCAACGAGCGGGAGCGACCGCCATTCTGCGCTAGGTCGTGATAGCGTGAAGACGATTGATTTACCTAGTCGGTATTTTTGTAACAAATAGATATGTATATATAAGCAAGAACAAATAAATAAGTGTTCCAACTATGTGGAGTATTATTACTACTATTATCTACCGTGGTCTACAGGAAAGGCAACAAATCAGAAGTGCGGTAAGTACTCAGCGGCCCTTGAGGTATGTACTTGTAATTTTTTTTGTTAACGAAATTCTATCTACCTACGTGCATAATAACAATAAATGTCGTACGTATGTACGACTGAGACTCCAATGAAGTTAATATCGTATTATTATTTTAGTATGATGATGTAATAATATACTTTTATTTAATTTAATTTTTAATAACATTGTATTGTTTTTATTAATATTATAAATTGACTGGTATGAATATCTATACGAGATACGTTGTAGCCTGAATTCAGTTAGGTACGTATATTTTACCTATGAGTTTCGCATGGAACATTTGCATGTTTCTTTTATCTGTAATTATGGGTGAAGCGTTATACTCGTATAAACAAAAAAAAAATGCTTTTGTTGACTGTTCAGTACGAGTTAATCTACTTATGCACTTCATTTACATAAAAATAAAAGACATTTACAAATTAATAGACTTAAGTTTACTTATTGGAATTCATAAAAAGTTTACTTAAAATACTAATATCCGTTTCGTTTGGTAAAATACCTTACTTATTTGGATGTCTTAAATAGGTGGGTACGTATTACCTAGTTATTACTTACACTTGACTTCCACTGATAATTAAAGTGATAGGGTAAAAAAAAAAAAGAACATAATAATTGTGCTATTTTGTGGAATCACATGTCCCCGCTTAATACAGTACACGTATACTAGCTATTATACTCCTACACTCGTAATTTCAAATGTGATGATCATGACAGAACTATTTAAAAGTACTTCCTATGGAAAAGATACATAGTTTTTCAAATGTCAAATTATTTTATATTTAGTATTCACTAGCTGTAGGTATAAGTAAAAAATTCTACCACGACAAAGAAAGACTGTCAATATTAAATATTAAAGGTACTATTATTAATATTAAGGTACATGTGCAATATTAACAGCATTTTTGATAAATAATAGTCGACAAGGGTCTAGTTTTAAGCGTCCGTCACAGCTACTGTATCTGCGACGTATTTCCATGAAAACTATTAAGCTTAACGGAGTTAGAGAAGTCCAGATACATTGATTTTGGTAGTCAGTGTACTCTGATCAAAGAGAGAGTAGTTAAAGAAAAAAAAAAAATCCAAATCTAAGTCTTGATAAGGGGTTGATAAGTAACCCTCAAAAGTCCTACTTCTTCAGTCGACGTCTAGTCGGGTCGGGTTTTGGTAACTTTGGGTGTTGAGGCTGTTCAGGCTGACATTGAAGCTTCGGCGGTGAGGGACGAGCTTCTCACGACGGATGAGACTCACGAAGTGGGTCAATCCTTTACGGAATTAACATCGGTTACCGTATGTAAGACTCATTCGGAGTTAGTTTTATACTACGACGAGTCGGGACTTGAGCGTAAGTAAGTTTGAAGATGTCGTTTTAGAAGGCTCAAATTATATAAAACGTACACTTCGGATAATATCACCGGTACATTGGTTGTGGTGCTGGAGGAGAATGCTCGGAGTATCGTGGACTGAATTCCGTACCAACGAGTCTATACTTCGAGAACTCGGCATCAAGCAGCGCTTGTCATCTTTGGTACAGTCCCGTATCCTCACGTTCTTTGGCCATGTCTGCCGCCGAGGGGAGGTGGCTATTGAGCGACTTGTGGTCCAGGGAAGGGTTGAGGGTACCAGGCCGCGGGGAAGATCGCCTATGAGATGGACGGATCAAATAAAAGTTGCGTTGAATGGCTCACTGCAGGGATGCACGAGGAAGGCGGCCATCAGAGAGGAATGGCGGCGTA
This sequence comes from Synanthedon formicaeformis, assembly GCA_945859745.1. Classification (NCBI taxonomy): domain Eukaryota; kingdom Metazoa; phylum Arthropoda; class Insecta; order Lepidoptera; family Sesiidae; genus Synanthedon; species Synanthedon formicaeformis. The sequence continues at coordinate 9,125,820 of OX243959.1, read as the reverse complement.
TTGTGAGGCTCGCCACCAACACCTGAAGTGATGGCCACGACCACTCTGTCAAGAGTGAAGCCGAAAAAGAAGAAGACATTGGTTATACCTGGAAACGCTTGTATGAAGGTTAATGTTAAATTCGCGACGCTACAGTGTATACAAATTATTATTGTATATCTTTCCGGGTTGCCGTTAATTTTGTTTGTAAGGCAAGAAAAAAAAAAACAGGAACGAATCACCCTGGCTCATACTAAATATTGGGCTAAATATTGGCCCTAAAGTTAAACAATTAATTGATTAATTAGTTATTTGATGAATTAATAATTTAAGTTAAATAAGGACAACAACAGAATATACCGCCAACAGTTTCTTCGAACCGTATCGTCTTCCCTACAGCGAACGGAATGTAGTCAGGAAAATGGTAGACGAGTGACTGGATAATAATAGAAACTCTTATTCCACGTACGCCAGCCCTATTGTACTTACTCGTGCCAAAGAAAAATAACGATGGCGTTAAGAAGCTAATAGTGATGAGCCGTATCGTTAAAAATGTATATCCGCGGATACGGATCCGGATACGGATTTTAACTTTCATACTCAATCGGTGTAGGTGCGCGTGATCTTGAAGCGATGGTTGACGCCCGCCACTTGAAGTTTTGCGTGACAGGCAGGAGATGTTTCGATTTGCATTGTGCATTAATTCTACATTTAATTAGAATTTGGAATGTTACGAAGATTTAAGTTTTGGTTTTCTCATTATAAAATCATTGTTGGATAATATTTATTAATAACACCCGCACATCACAACAACATGAGACCAATCGATTTGGCAGTTTCTGTCGATTCGAAAGTACAATTTATTTCTAAAGTGATTATCTGGTTATTGTTTTATTTATTTACGTTAATTTTTCGATATTTTAATGGTTATTCTGCTACTCAAATAAAGATTATAAAAATCGGTCTAGCCGTTTTCGAGATATACTGTGGTATAACTAATACGACTTTCTTTTATGTATATAGATTTCATTATTTTAATAAGCTTGTCACAAAGATTTGTGATTATAAAGATAGTTTATTTAGTACCCTTAATATGTACTATTGGTATGGTAACTCACTACGATAAATGTTTGCAATATAAAGGTGCCAAATATTTCATTTTAAGAATTTAAAATAATAATAACATCTCAATGGAATTTAATAATTTTTATTGCTACCTAATCACCTAATAATTAATTAGAATTTCATCTATGAATTGAAAATTAATAAGATAAAAGATCCATACAAGATCCGCCAAAAAAGAAATGGATACGGATACGGATATCACTAATAGCTAGAGGAAATACTGAGGAAGTGCTTCCTTTGTTTTAAAATTTTAAATAGGATCTTGGATATCAGATCTTCATATCCGCCTTTGAGGCCTGGATGGAACAAACAAAATACAGGCGGTCACTGAATTGCCTAGGCAAAAAAAAAAAAAAAAAAAATTAGATTAGCGCGCAACCCCGGAGTTATGATGGTCGGTAATTTACCTTTTTGAGAAACAAGTGCTTGAACTAGTTCAAAACTGCTTTTGCCTTTTGAAAGTCTTGTATAAAATTATAGATGTCTTATCTGTGTTGATTTGTGTTTAAACTTAAACTTTGTGAAACAATTATTTCATCCAAGTTGAATTATTGTTTGGTTGAATATGGTAACTTGTTATTTAAGAAATTATACAAATTAATTCAACGAGTGCAAAATTCCTATTTGCGTTTCTGCGTGAAGGTGCCTCTTAGATCGCACATAACACCTTTTTTAAATAAATATATCATTTGGCATATGAATGTCAGGCAATAACTTTACTATGCAACGCTAATCTTCGAAGTGGCTGATACTAACAGACCTGAGTATTTGTTTCAAAAATTGAATTGGCGTGATCCTCTCTTTGTAGCAGACATCCGACAGATACATTGAATGTTCCCTTGAATGTCCTCGGTAAATTTTTGCCAAACAACAGCACGCTGTGGTAGCTTCCAATACTTGACTTTTAAGTGCAAACTGGTCGGCGGCTCGAAAACATCGGTGCGCGTGGCTAGAATTCGTTCCGTCTCACACAGCACGAATGGGATACGCAATGATTCGTACCAAAAAGGAATTATAAGCAGACCCTAGGGCATATGCTCTTTTTGACAGAGCTACTGCATATATCTATTTCGTGTAAAGTTATTTGAACTCTTGAATTATCTAGTTATTGATCGATGTTTATATTCAAAGTACTTTGGAGTTTTTGTACACTAGAGTGACCTATTTACCCACAAAGTTGCATCAAGACTTGTTGGTAAAATATGGATTTTTCAAGGATCATATCTTTTAAATTAATGTTTTTTAAATTTGTATGTAAACGAACCTAGTTAACGACAAGATAAATCGGTACCATGCTTACTTTTGTAAATTAAACATAAAACAGCGGAGTAATGATCATTCTACGTTTGTATGGAGGAAGGCTGAGTTGTATCACCTTAAGTGTCAGAATTATATTTCTTTTGTTCTCATGTCTAAATCTGCTTCCAAAATTGAATATACTGTGTTACTAATTGAGACAAAAGGAGAATGAGGTCTTGAGCCAAGTGATTAACTTTGTGATATGAGCAATAACCAAAGACAACCTGATGGAGGGTAGTGTACTGTTATTTTTAAATATGATTAGTTGCAGGCTAAACAGAGCTATGACTTTAAATTCCTACGAGTCACAGTACTGCAGTGGCGACGCGTGTTCTGACGGCGAGAATCTGTCAAGTGGGACTGGCGTGGGATCGGCGCTATGGTTTGCTTCAGCCTATGCTGAGCAATGGCACATATTCAATGGGATTTTGGTTGTGTATTCTCACTTAAATGGGAGAGATTTGTATATATTTAATTTTTGTTTTGTTATTTTGAATGTATTCGTGTATGTCAGGTGAATGCAAAGTAAATGTTCTCTAATGATATTCTATTCTAAAAAAAGAGAAAAGCAAGAAGCTGGCAGCTAAACTTTGGGGTCCCTAAAAAAAAAATAACTATAATTTTAGACAAAGACAGAATATTGAAGGGCGTTCCTGTAGATAGGCAATACAAAAATATATTTCAGCAGATAAATGCAAGGCGTGGGTGACATGTCAGTCATCATCATTGATAACCAGTGATAACGAGACCAGTACTAGTAATGAGGCTGGAACATTTGGGTCAAAGGTCAAAGGCGAAGTTGAACTATCAATCCTAAATTCCAAAATCTATTTTCCTATACCTATATTTACAGATACAGAGCTTAGATGCGAAGTGAGAGCAGTCTGGTGTTGATCGGGACGGGCATCAGCTGCTATGACTATTGATAATGAAAACGATGCAATTTTATCCCGGCAGGCCGTGTCCCTCTGGTGGCAAACGGTAGCATGAGCAGGCCGTGTCCATCGAGTGGCAAACGGTAGCATGGGCAGGCCGTGTCCCTCGGGCGGCAAGCGGTAGCCATAATAGAATTATGAAGAGCCTCGGATGGGCAACGATAGCGAGCAGTAAAGATGGTGGCTAAGCGGCTATAGTTGGGTAATGGGCAGGCCGGGTCTCTCAGGAGGCAAACGGTAGCCATACTCGAATTGAGAAGAGAGTTGAGCGTACCCTGTGAGTGACAAACGGTAGCTCTACATATTAGTTCCACGACGTCCCCTTGAACTACAGTGATTTAATGCCAAATGTTAGTTTTATTGTTTGTAATAGTGGAGTGTCAAATGTGTCAAATAGTAGAATGTAAGCGAGTTAAATCTAGAAATATGCATAACAATCCAATTTTTAAGTAGTTATAATGTACCTAACCAGAAAAGCTTTTCTTCTATAGAATAAAGACGTTTAGCACCTAAAATCATAAATAATTATGCTGAGAGGCATTTATGTAATTAAGGTAAATAATTTGATTGAATTTGATATAATGTGATTAATGATTTTGTAAAGTACCTAAGTACGATTTAAGTACATATTGCAGTACTCTGTATATTTTAAACTGCTAAAGCTCATTTAAAATAACTTAATCCTAATAGTTATATTTATTTACACATTATATTAATATAAAAAAAGAGTATCGGTCCCTTTGGCAGGGTCCTAGGCATGCTAGTCAGCATGCAGTCGCATTACCTCGTTGTATGTAATTAATTAAATATAGTTTGATATAATATGACTAATAACTAGACACTAGTCTGAAATAAAAACCAGAATTTTCCAATAAATAGATCTCTAATTAATTAATTAATTTGAGGGTGGCTTTTGTAATTGTTGAGTCTTAGCGTATGATTTTAGACAATATTCATTGTAAGTAGTTTTAATAAGTATCTTCAGATTCTTTTTACATTCAATATGTGTCACAATAGTCATCATAGTCTACCTCTAAATTTATTTTATTACTTAAACATTTTAGTACTTGGTGGTATTGATATTTCCCTAAATTTTTATTAATATATATAAATTTACAATTACAATATGTCTTAACAAGCGACCCAATGTGATTGTTAAGCAAGTCGCTTGCAAGGTACTGTAGTACTTACAGATTATTTTATATTTAATGACTAATTAAGCTCTGCATTCAGAATATCAGAATGTTTTGTTTGGTATTTTGTGTAACATCTGGAAATTATAACTTAGCTTGAATCTATATCATATTGCTATTAATAAATATATAGAATATAAAGTTTATGTGCATTGCAAACCCAATAATAATAATTTATTTATACAAAAATATATTCAGCATTATTCACTATGTATTTCAAACGGATGTAGATCTAAGAATTATGTACATATCTGTTATTATTCATTGTTATTGTTACATAGTGATGTATTTCAAACTGATGTAGATCTGAAAATTATATACATATCTGTTACTATTCATTTTTATTATGTTACACAGTATTTCCAACAGATATATATATCTGAAAATTATGTACCTACATAGCTATTATTATTCCTTCTTATTATGTGATGTATTTCTAACTGACGTATATTTGAAAATTATGTACATAGCTATTATTATTCATTGTTAACATTTTACTCAACTCTTACTCAATATTGTATCTCGAACTCATATATTTTTCTTCTTACTCCGACCTAAGTATGAGGACCTACTCACTCAATCCGGATGACCGAGCTTGGCTCCGGAATGAGGACATTCCTAGAACAGAATGGCCGTCTGTTAGAAAATTAATAATGGTAATACCTACCAACGAGCGGGAGCGACCGCCATTCTGCGCTAGGTCGTGATAGCGTGAAGACGATTGATTTACCTAGTCGGTATTTTTGTAACAAATAGATATGTATATATAAGCAAGAACAAATAAATAAGTGTTCCAACTATGTGGAGTATTATTACTACTATTATCTACCGTGGTCTACAGGAAAGGCAACAATAGGAAGTACTTTTAAATAGTTCTGTCATGATCATCACATTTGAAATTACGAGTGTAGGAGTATAATAGCTAGTATACGTGTACTGTATCAAGCGGGGACATGTGATTCCACAAAATAGCACAATTATTATGTTTTTTTTTTTTTTTTTTTTACCCTATCACTTTAATTATCAGTGGAAGTCAAGTGTAAGTAATAACTAGGTAATACGTACCCACCTATTTAAGACATCCAAATAAGTAAGGTATTTTACCAAACGAAACGGATATTAGTATTTTAAGTAAACTTTTTATGAATTCCAATAAGTAAACTTAAGTCTATTAATTTGTAAATGTCTTTTATTTTTATGTAAATGAAGTGCATAAGTAGATTAACTCGTACTGAACAGTCAACAAAAGCATATTTTTTTGTTTATACGAGTATAACGCTTCACCCATAATTACAGATAAAAGAAACATGCAAATGTTCCATGCGAAACTCATAGGTAAAATATACGTACCTAACTGAATTCAGGCTACAACGTATCTCGTATAGATATTCATACCAGTCAATTTATAATATTAATAAAAACAATACAATGTTATTAAAAATTAAATTAAATAAAAGTATATTATTACATCATCATACTAAAATAATAATACGATATTAACTTCATTGGAGTCTCAGTCGTACATACGTACGACATTTATTGTTATTATGCACGTAGGTAGATAGAATTTCGTTAACAAAAAAAAAATTACAAGTACATACCTCAAGGGCCGCTGAGTACTTACCGCACTTCTGATTTGTTGCCTTTCCTGTAGACCACGGTAGATAATAGTAGCAATAATACTCCACATAGTTGGAACACTTATTTATTTGTTCTTGCTTATATATACATATCTATTTGTTACAAAAATACCGACTAGGTAAATCAATCGTCTTCACGCTATCACGACCTAGCGCAGAATGGCGGTCGCTCCCGCTCGTTGGTAGGTATTACCATTATTAATTTTCTAACACGTGGTACTTTTAAAAGAAAAAAATAATAACTTTTTCATAATCCATCGAACACAGTTTTTTTTTATAAAGTGTACTTGGAAAACAATCACTGTGCATAAGAAACCTTTTTATTTCTTTAGAAACGTTGTAATAAATAAGAAAACTGAAGTAAAACTGATGTCTCCATATTTCATTACATTGTGTGACGACCGTTGTGTGACGATATTATGTGTCCTGTTATACACTTTCGGAACGCATCCGTATTTTTTTACATCCGGAAACACTCGATTTACCACTCAACCTCACAAAACAAAACGTCAGCCACCTTACTTTTGCTGTATTGCTTTGATTTGTGAGGTTACCGTTTTGTTGCATTGTAAAATATTTACTTGTGTTACGCAATATCTCAGGTAAGTTTAATGATTTTACTACAGATATATTATCTTATGATACTATTTGTAATAAGTAAATCGTGTGATAGACAAGAAATGTGAAAATCTTTTTACTTTGTTTGTAGCGCGTGGTTTCTTGTTTTGATAGGTTATATTTTGCTTCCATTGGGTGACGCCACACAAAAAGAGGGTGCATACACATTGGCAATTTTTATATTCCATTATGTTTCTTTCGTGTGACACATTTTTTCGTTTTAAAATGTTCGTTGTAGTCTGAATATATTTACGTTGTATATTTCTACATTCAAAATATTAAATTTATGATTTAATATTTTAATGGATAAAAATTCATTATGATCCATTAATTCATGATAATTTTGTAATGTTTTTTTTTTATTTTAAACCGACTAAAAAAAGTTGGTTCTCGTTTATATGTATCTTCGCGATTTTATAAAGAACTACTGATCCGATTTGAAAGCTGTTTTCGCCATTCGATTGCATATTTTTTCGTTAACTTATCGCTCTTACTTACTGTAAAGAAAAACACCGTGAGGAGCACAGTACGAAATTGCCCATGTATAGACTCTGCACTAAAAAGCCTTAAATATAAAAAAGAAAAAGAATTTTTTTATATAAGAAATATGAACTTCAAAAACTTACCGAACTAAAACGAAAAATATAAAAACATCAATAGACTTAGACCAGTTTACATTACCTAACTAAATATATACTTTTTCATTTATGTTTAAAAAATCTATTTTGGCATTTTCTTTTCCGTTTTTAATGTGAAAAATTATATAATTATCTCTATTGGTGTATTTACGTGATAGAACCATAGTTACAATTTGTGCTTTCTGGAGCAGAGAGAATGACGATATCGACAAAAGTTGAGTCAAGAAAATCCGGAGAAACTGCTATTGTTTTTACTTGCAAAATGTTGCATTTTAGATTATTTTCTTTAAGATTTTTAATTACTGATAATATAAGTAAGATTTTTAAACCATTTTATTTTTGTTTATTTTTTAAATACCTAACTACCTTAACTATTCTACATAATGTGTTAAACTTTATAGTTTTGCGTCATGTCGAATGTTGATTTGTATAAAATACATTTATTCAAGTCAATTAAAATACAAAATGTAAAAGATAAAATAATGTCCGTAAGAAATACACTGTTGGTATAATGCACCTTTATATTCCTTTGTGTTACAGAAATGTTAATATTCCATTGTGTTTCTTTTGTGTTATGTACAATTTTTTTGATATTCACTCATGAACACTATGATTTGATGGAACAATGAACACTATTAAATATTAAATGGAAATAATTATGGGTTCAACTCATAAAACTAAAAACCAATATGAATACTCCAATTTAATCTATATTGTTCAACAAGAAAATAAAGAAATAATACAAGAATTATGTATTAAGTACAAATTAAAAAACATACAATCCACTCCCGCCCTCTAACGTAGAAATTGCAAGTTAATGGAATAAGAAAAAAGATGGCGTTAGCTACGACTGGGCAAGTAGCGCGCCGCCCAAAATCAATATGCGAAATGACGAAGTGCGCGGTGCCGCCGACTTTACTTCAGTGTTTCAGGAGGCTTCTCTCTAATAACCCATTTTGCATATATCCGCGTCGCGACTACACTGAACGCGTTTAACCGATTCACGGACTTATTCCCTTACCTGTAAGTAATATAATACTATATTTAATTAAACAATCACTTAACATTTGCGCTTACATCAATTTTTCTTTGCGAGATTAAGCCTTGTTCGTATTGCTTGAACCTCAAAACGGCCAATATATTGTGAGCGGTTCGTACGGGGTTAAGTTAGTAGTAGGAATGTGGGGCGGGGAATGAATGACTACTGAATGACCCACTAGACGGGATTAATGTCGTATGTTGGTTCGGCTTTACAACACAAGTCGGTAACACTTGGCTAACAAGCCGAGTAATTCACATAAATTGTTTACAACATAACGAATAATAACGAAATTAAGTTTTATTACATAAGCCATAAGGCTCTATAATAAACAAATTAACTACTGTTTTAAGTGTATTCCTTTACTGATTTTATGTAGCGTTATTTAAGGAGGAATGAAGGGCGTGCTACAGGGGTGCCGAATAAGTACCAAAGTTCAGCTTTTCGTGTAATACATTTTTATGAGTGTTAGAAGCTTGTTCGACGTGATATTATATTTCCATTTGGACATTATCTGAATACTAAAAAGTAATCGTAGAAAATATTTTTCTTGTTTCTATGTTACATACTTATTTTTAAAACAAAAAACATAACATTATTAATTTGATTTAATAGTAATAATTTTGGAGCGTTTTAAAATAGAATTTATATTTTAGCGTTTTAAATAGCGTTTTAAATAGAAAGATTAATTTGTTACAATATGGATGTCTAGCTCCCAAGTGGCAGCTTCTGAGATCTTTTAAGCTTGAATAAAAATCTAGCTCAAATTGACCTTTTTATTTATAAAAATCATGTTAAAATATTGTGCAGTACTTAGCTTCAAAGTAGCTTTTATACACTACGGAATTATTGCATACAACGACTCTCTTAGTTACTAATAAATTTTGTTAAAAAAATTAAAATAATTCAATGTAAAAATAATTAACTTTTCTTATATTAAAGCAGAAATTGAATTTTAATAAATGCTTTTAAGTTTAACAATGCACAAGGCGATATCTATATATTTTCAGTTTACCTGTTACCCCTGTTAAAAGACTTTTTATTTTATTTTATTAAATTTATTTTATTAAAATATTTAGTAGAAGCAGGGCACACTGCGTTTCGCAGTCATTTGGGCAGCCCGTTTGGCAGTAATAGCCCCCTTACAGAAGACCACAGTGAACTAACATTATGTGTGCTGTTGTGTATGAATAAAATGATTGTGGAAAAATCAACTTTTTAAAATACCGTTAACACTTAAGCAATAACAGTTTACAGTCGACCCTATGGTCGTAAATCGAATGCAATTTGTAATTATGTCTAATTAAAACATATTGCCTTTACTTGTAAAATGACATTAGTCCAGCAGGAAATGTTATAGTGAAGTAAAATTTTCTATTAACACTTCCAAGAGTCTTTGGTTGTTTAATGTGTTTGGAATTATTTTTATGTTGTCCCTGACCGCGCCAACGTTTAGTGAACAATTAACCAGTGTTCCGAACTGGCGATTCTGTTTTATTGCCTTTGAATTACTGTTCCCAGAGTACAGTGCGAGAGACATTATTGGCGATTCCAATCGGACTTTTGTTACTCTGTGTGTGTCACTGGTTTCTAATACATAGAATACAAACTATGAAAAATTGGACTATGGAGACCAAATGGAAAATTAGACAGAATAATAGGTCGACTGCTTTCGGTACTGCATACGCAGGTTCAAATCTCGGTTGAGTAGGCGAGTCTGTGCGTGTTGCAATTTTTTTCTGCAAATTATAAAAATGTTGCTTTATTATCGCTCTTTCTATTAGTGAAAACAGTTTCTATGGTTTAGAAGAAGATATCGGGGGACAGCGACCATTTTATAAAATTTACTAGTGACCTGCTCCCAGTTTAGCACAATGAATTTTTTTTATAACATACTTGAACCTTCCGCGTTTATCTCTCTTTCCAATGGTGAAAACCGTATCAAAATCTGTTGGTTGGCTCAGAGGAAGTTAAAGGAGAAACAGTCGGAGGCGGACAGCGAATTTATCTTATTGTTAGAAAATTAAATGAGCGAAGAATTGAAAAAGAATACTTGTTCGAAAAAGAATGGGTAATGGTAATACCAACGAGCGGGAGCGACCGCCATTCTGCGCTAGGTCGTGATAGCGTGAAGACGATTGATTTACCTAGTCGGTATTTTTGTAACAAATAGATATGTATATATAAGCAAGAACAAATAAATAAGTGTTCCAACTATGTGGAGTATTATTACTACTATTATCTACCGTGGTCTACAGGAAAGGCAACATTATAATATTTTGTAGATAAATGCTGCCTGAAATAAAGTAAATATAATAAACAAAAGAAACGTCGTCAAAACTCTTGAACAAATTGTGTGTTAGAATTGTATTTTTCAATTTCGTTGTCATGGTTCTTTTAAAAAATAAAATGCAAGAGGTAAAACAATACTAGGGGAGGAGATCCGTAATGTTACCATTGACGTTGTCACACTTGTTCCCAGTTTACGCGATTGTCTATTATGAAAGTATCTCCCTGTTCTACATTTCATTTAAGTACTGCGATCATCAAATTACTACAACATGGAACACGCGTGCCATACAAAAACTAATTTTATGGAACATTTAAAAGTGACATATGCGTAGAGCATGAACTGTCATTTATAACAAAACAAACATAATAATAAGTACGTAATTTAAAGAAAATGTAACTTTACGTCAACCCATTAGAGTTTAAAATGAAATAGTAGAAGTTGATCGTTACTACCTTTTACCATTGACGCGTGAAGGCAAGAGTCCGCCATGACTCTGTCAAAGGCGTTCATGTTCCCCTTTGGCACTTGTGACGCAAATTTCATTGTAGTATTTCGATGACTGCGATTATTAAATACTAACTGTGCCCGCAACTTAGTACGCGCTGTAGTTCGATTTTTTTTTTATTAATATCGATTAATATACATAACACTTTTAAGGATAAAAAGTATCCTATGTGCTAATACAGGTAATAAACTACCTGTGTGTCAAATTTCATCCAAATCCGTTAAAAATTCTAAAAACTATTGTTTTGAACTCGATAACTTAAGTAGGTTTTTGTAACTTAAGAATACAAATTGATTTTTTAATATTTAACGTAAAGACACTGCTTGTTTACAGTATTATTATATACTAGCTGCTGCCCGAGACTTCGCTCGCGTAACTTTGTAAATTATATACCAAAACCTTCCCCGAGAATCACTCTATCCATTGGTGAAAACAGCATGAAAATCGGTGCAGTATAGTTTTTGAGTTTATCGCGAACAAACAGACAGACACAGACATACGCGGCAGAGGACTTTTGTTTAATAATATGTAGTGATAATAGAAAAATAGATAAGCGGCCCTTCCCCGGGTGCAATTTTTTTTGCAAATTATATACCAACACAAACCTACTTCGTTGATCGCTCTATTGAATACTGTATCAAAACCTTTTGGCTGGTTTAGAAGAATAAGTTAGCGGACAAAAGACAGACGCGAACCGCGACTTAAAGTAAAGATAAGGAAGGTGTTTAAGAAAAATTTCAGATGAATCTTTTAATCTTTTAACACTCTTGAAACTAAGAAGAAATGGGAGCATATTATGCGAGATTGGTCTAGATTCCGATATCACTTGACCTTTTTTCCGACATAGAGACCTTTTTCACATTTGGTCCGCAGTCATCCACTGCGAGCCGCTCTCTTGACGAACCAGCTAGCAGGTGTTTCAATCGTGGTCTCAATTCCAAGACTCGTTTACCCAAACGCATATCCGCTACAAGACACATATGTCCCGCCCTTTCTCACTTCAGCTTACTGATTTTATAAGCTATGTCGATTAATGCATTTACGAATTCATATTTTTCAACTATTACAAATTGTTATCTTATCGCTGTCTACTTAGGTTTTAGATATAGTGAATGGGCGTACTTATTAGATACGATTAAACATAACAAATAACTCTAAATTTTTTAAATATTATCAATGTAACATAAGGCTCTCAAATATATCGATTGTGTTGTAAAAGTCAATGCATTTGGGAATGCCTTTTGTTAGCCTTTTTAAGTTTCGTTTAGAAATCGCTGCTTAAAAACTAAAGGGCCATAAAACAAAAAAATCCAAAAATGTTTTTATTACAAAAATACAAACACATTGTGTGTTTGTGTTGTTGTACAAGGATTGTGTTGTTGTTTTATTTCATTGTGAATGGTTGTTTTATTTCATATTTAGTATATTTTGATCATTTTTTATATATTCAAAAGTAACTTATATGCTTATATCTCTTGTAGTTATTCAGTTTATTATAAAAGTACATTAAAATTTTAATGCTACTTAAAAATACGCTTCTAACGATGTATAATATGCATATATTTGATATACATATATCTAATAAGAAAAAAAAATAGACATTTTTTTTTTCGATTAGCTCTCCTGTAAAAAGTGTAATTTTGATCTGTGGTCCTTTAGTTTAGTTTTTAGTTTCCGTGGTGCTCCCTGCTAGACAACAGACGAGGTTCTGGTGACCTAGTAAATGGCGGGATAACCATTAACCTGGCTGGGCAACCGGTTGGAAGAGGCTGAAACGGCTTTGGGGGCTTAAATTACCCCTAAAAAGCTTAAATTCAGAATGCAAGGGGAAACCACTGCATATCTTTTTTGCCATGAGAGTCATCATGAGGGTTCAATTGGTGGCGTGTTATGAAGCTTGCCACCAACACCTAAAAAGATGACCACGACCACTCTGTCAAGAGTGAAACCGACTAGAAGAAGTTTTTAAGCAGCGAAATGTTAGAGCGGTTACCTGAGGAATAAATATAATAAGTGATTTCAAATCAGTGAGGAATATTCTCCTTTAAAATTCATCATTAAGGTCGTCAGCGAGGCTACTTACTTACGATGTTATATTAGGATTAGAAATGAATAGAGAAACGGTCCTTACTCACTTATTGAAAAAAAATAGCACACATGCTGTTAAATTACAGTGATCTTCTGTAGGGGTGGTTTCTGTCGTTAAACGGACATTTTGTGAGACATTACCTTGCCACTTGGTACCTACTTAAAAATTTATTATTGTCACCATTTACTTAATATTTGTGGACTGAAAATGTTTTTCAGACGACATTGATCTTTACGTAACCCCCCGACAACGTCATAGAGTTGGCTGTCGGCCAAGCGATTGCTAAGACTTTTCTCTACACGCAATAAAAAACATTCCACATTAGAAAAGCTTGACATTGCAAAAGCTTCCAGAAATTTCTCTTGGGAATATAAAACGATTATTAAGCGTCCCATCCCTAAGGCGAAAGAAGATACGTAAAAGCAAAAATCTCCAGTTTCGGTTCGGGGGTAAAACTCAAAACGAATTTCAGGGTATAAATTAATCAGCGGTTTGAGTTTCACTCGGTACCAATTAGCTCTTGTTTTAGAGAAGGGTTGAACTTTTCCGAGGTTAAAAAAGGACTGGGAACGTGTCGGCAATTTAAGTGACAAATTGGTTTAACTAAGGAAATGATGGCCTTAGCATATTCTGCTTCGGCATTCATAATACAAAATTTGAGTTATTAACCCCCGACGCCCGACGTAAAACAGGGTGTTATAAAGTTTGTCGTGTATGTCTTTTCATATTTCAAAAAAAATATTTTTTTAAAATCCGGGCCGGATAGCAAAAATTGGCCGGATAGGCCGGATACCGGATAGTTACAGGATACACTCCAAAAGAGGTATTTCAAAAAAATTGTATCATGTTAGTAATGAGCTTATTATTCTAAGTCATAACGTACAAAAATGTAAGATTACTATAATTATCAAAAAAATATGTTCCAAATGTTCGTGTTGTTCATAATTCAAGAGAAAGTAATGGAACAAAATGGAAGTCAATGGCCCAGTAATGTGTAACAACCCCCGAGGTGGTTGCGTAATATTCGGTTGATAGTGAGACGAGCGATTGCGCTTTCTGGCGCGAAGCCAGCAATACTTGTCAGTCCGCCCGCGCCCCCAAACAGTCGCCTGTGAATAAATAAATTAGGGGATAAGAATTATTATTAACGATAGGGGTGGCATAACGTTATTATCTCAACTCCAATTACCGCCAGCTGCTATATTTTATTCACGGTTTAAAACGGCTTTTAAATAATTTTAAAAACGAATTTTTTCAGTCTTGTTTGCAGCTTGAAAGTAATGTGCCAAGGAAAGAAAGTCCTCTAATGGAGGGTTGGGAAGCTAGTAGGTATGGTTTTTCAAAAAAAATTCAAAACGTAGCGAACTCCTTCTTTTTGGAAAAATAAATTGAACAATAGTGGAAACAGTTCTTGTTTTTTATTTCCCACGAAAACAACGATATTTTTTCCTTTTTGTGCTTTAAAAAATCTTTCATGAAAGACCTATGGAAAAGACCTTGTGAAGGTCAACAGAAAAGGCCGATCGATCTCTTTAGGTTTTTAGAACTTTAAATATACATATAGGATCGGCAACGCTTTTAGAAGGATCGTCGCGGTCCGACGCTCAGGAAATATTGGATTATATTACATTCATTGGTATTACTTTTGCATTATTCATTTATGATGTATGTAGTATCATTTATTTATATACGTACATAACATAAAATGCCCTAGTTTGAGAGAAAAGTCTTTTCAATATTGTATGTATGAAGTTGTAATATAATAAAATATTGTATTTACTTACTGGTTTGGTTGTATTGTTTAAATCCGACTGGTTACGATACAGCTGAATAGATTTTTTTAGAATTTAAATTAATAAAAAGTTGGGAAATAAAAAACAAGAACTGTTTTACGCTAAAGTTCAATTTATTTATTCAAACAGAAGGCGTTTGCTACGTTTTGATATTTTTTTACAAGTAAAGTTAAAAAGCTACCAATCCACAAAAAATATGTGCGATTTACAGCACCCAATGCTGTATCAGCAAGAGTGGCAAAAATTGGTTCAAACTTTTCATATCCAATTGTCATCGTTACACCGTATTGTCACATGTAAAATCGATGGAATTTTTGTAAAAGGAGAGCAAAATCAGCATATTATTGATGATTGTATTTTTGATGAGCTCAAATAGACATTTTTGGTTCTTTCAAATACTTCTTTCAAGAGATAAACCAAAAAGTTCCATATTTGAGTGCTACACGAGAAAACAGAAAGAAAGAGTAACAGCATTAGTGAGTCTATTAAAACTTAATGAAACCAAGCGTGTTTTAAAATATTGAGGAAAGGGTCACGGGTAATGTATTAAACCAATATGGTCAAAGGACAGATAGCTATACAGTTTAGCGAAACCCTGAGAGTAACGTTTTTTATGAACTTTCACCATGGGGCAAAACTATTGATTCTACAAAGGTACAATCTGGGTTAAAACGATCTGAATTTAGAAACAAAAATGTTTTTTATATTTATAAGGTCAGACCACACAAATTTATGGTCAAAATTGTGCTTTTGCCGGATATAAATGACTTTACAGTTACAGATTTCGACTTCCTTCGGTATCTTCGGAACTCTTATTAAGAGTAGAGTTTAGAAATGTTAAAACTACTTGTTACTATTTTTTAATAACTCAGCAAAGGGATAACCTAGATGACATTAAATTATGAAAGAAAACCTTATATAATATTATTATTAATTAAATTAAACAAAAAACAAATGGCAATTGTTTATAAGAAACAAACCGTGATATTAAGTTTTCTTTTACCTCACATTATTTTTTCACTCCGAAAAAGCAGCTTAGAGAAGCGCTTTTTAATAGAAAATTTTCTCGCGGGAGATTGTTTCAAGAAAAACTAAAACAAAAGTGTGATGATAGGTAAATTAGATTTTTTTTATACTCAGCTTTTTTGTAACTTCTATAATAACAAATCGAATCTAGCTCGGATGGGCTGCGCTTGGGGCAAAAGTTTTCGACCAGTGTATATTGCCAGTGATGACATACCGAAATAAAGCCCGTAAGAAAGCTCAGAGTCGTTCAAACACTGCGAGATTGAATTCATATATCAATATCAATACTAATAATAAATCTGTAAGGGTTGGTCATGGAGTAAGTTACTTTGTTTTCAGAGATATCGTGTTTATAGGCTCTATACATGATACTGAAACTAAATTGACCATTTTTAGAATTTTTTTCTGTATGTATGTATGTATGTTCCTCCATAACTCTTAAACGAATTAACTGATTTTCATGAAACTTGGTATATAAACAGTTAGACGTACAGAACACAGGATAGGCTACTTTTTTCTTTTTCAACGCGGACGAACTCGCGGGCGCCAGCTAGTTATAATATATATCAATATATGAAAATCTTATGGAAATATTGTATTTCAAAACTACTTTTAATTTACGTATTTGTTTTAGTTTAAAAATTGAATTTTTGTTCCAGGTAGTTACACTAATTGTTCCTTCTACCAACCGTTTGCATCGTTCGACGCTGATTGCAACTAAGTTGTTGGTCTTTGCCACGCTTGCTAGCAGATTTCCCGAGGTATGTATTGTTTCTAATAGAATTTGTTTAAAGTACCTATTTTGAATCTACATTATTAGATTCATTATTCTGGATCACTTCATTTCATTAATCAAAGGATACCTCTTTACCGAAAACTACCAGGGAATAACAGCATATTTGCTGTTGTGTTTCCCTAATGTTTTATTCTTTGTAATCAATTTGTAGGTCAGTAGAAAATATTTACCAAAAATGTATTGCGAAATTTCTTGCATTCATTAAATTAAATTTCTTGCAGCACAAATACCAAAAATTTGCAGCCAAAATTCATTAACAAAATTATCCTTTAATGAAGTGAACCAGAATGATCACAAACTGTGTAATCGTATTGAATTAGGTTTTCAATGATGTATTGATGATTACCTGGATTGAACTATGGGATACTGGATTATCCTGGAAATAGGTTACTGTGGGATTTTCAAAAAAAAAAAGAACTATGCATACGAAATTGCTGGCACCAGCTAGTTAGGTTAGGTTAGAATATATAAATAAAACTTACAGTAAATTGTAAATTTACTCAAAACTTTGTAGCTGGATGTAATATTTGAAATAAGTAAGTATCTAGTTATTATTATTAAAAGCCAAAATCCGATTAAGTTGTTATTTATGCTTCCGTAATCACACTAAAACCCCAGAGGCAAACTGTATAAATATTAAATTAGTTTACGCTTTAGATTGTGGTTTTAATAGAATTGCGATGTAATAATATAACTCTACATGTATGAACCTTATTAGATTTCCATTTTTACTTCGGAAGATAGGATTTATTGCTTTATAAGCCAATCTATTATCAGTATTTAATGGAAATATAGTATATGTATTAAAAAAAGTATTAAATATTTTTACATTTTAAAAATATACGTGTCCACTTTAATTAAAAATGATATAAAACTGTATGTCTCTTACGATGAAGGTTCAATACAATTTAATTGATATCTGATAGGAGCATCAAAATAGAGCGGTCGGGGTGTCCTGGGATCTGTGGCCCACAGGCCGCGACCACAGCAACCCTGTCTTTCTCAAGTTTCCGAAACTCATTCACCACCAATGTCAATTACCTGAAAAGAAGGTAAGTTACTCGTGAGAAATCGTTTTCTTGTTATTTGTAACTTAAGATTTAAGATTGTTTCAGTGCTCTATCTAATGCCTCGTCGTAAAACAAAGAGGATTTCTTTAAAAGAAATGAAACTTAATTTTTGTAAAATTATTTAATAATTACATAATTTACATCTTCTCCAAAAGTTACAATTATATAATTGAGGCTATAATTTGTACAGTTTCAACTGTATCTTGTGAAAGTGGATACAGTTAAAAAAATTATTGGCTTGAATGGTAATTTATTGAGATTGGATCCAATAGTTTGTTTAAAAAACACTGTCACAAATGCTGAGTAGTTAATTAAAACAATTAAATATATTAAGTCCAAATACTTCAACGATAAACGAAACTGGCTCCTTTGTCTTAAATAACAACATCAATCACACCATGGATGTTGTATTCCAATAAATGTATTTGTTTAAATGTATTAAACCGTATATATTTTTAATAACAAAATGCTTTGTTCATCAAACTTTTCAGGGCTCTGTTGTTTGTACCCGTAAATTCATTTTTTAAATATTTTTATTGCATTTACGCTGATATGGCAGAACCGTACCGCTTCACCGCGCTGCTTCCATTCTTCGATCCGCACTTCAACCTCTACCCTCGTTTCATTTAGGGTTGCTAGACAATTTTTTTTTTTCAACTGAATATCTAATTAAAAATAATTATATCTTTACCTACTTTTATAACATTGTCCTCGTAAAACTCTTTAATCTAGCAACCCATTTTCTGTACAGTATAATCCAACCCCATCCCACTGCTCACATCGTGTAGCACCACTCATCACTTTAACTTTTTATCCACGCGTAAACAAAAGTTGTGATTTGTTAACAACTGAACAAAAAGCAACTTGCCATCGTCAGTGCATGAGGCTTCATCCTCTTAATGTCGTTGTTCGATGTTTGCTTCGGAAACAAGGTTCATTCATTGAATTGCGCACCGGAAGTTGCTATCTTCTCGTTGGATGAGTGAGGCTTCAACTATGTGTCGGTTTCCCCTGTGTGCCCGTGGCGTGGCGTGGTGCGGATGCCGAGTAGCTCAGCCGAGGCCTTGCGTAGATTCAGCTCGGGAGACCTGCAATCCGAGTGCGATGAGGGAGAGGTGGACCCCTACACCGGCCGGCCGGCCACCACCAGTCAGCCGAAGCCGCAAAACCAGAGGCCTGTGTCACAGGGTAAGAAAATCAAGAACTACAATTATTGATCCTTTAGCTATACAGTCTCTCATTTGTACGACAAAGCGAAGTTTGATATTTTTAAAAGATCCTAGCGCTACACAGGCCTACACGTAATGCTTTTAATTTCCCGTTAAAATGGTACGCGTGTGAAATAAAAACACCACAAAAATTAGAAACAAGAATACTCGTATTTAATTTTTCTTTATCGCGATTGAAATTCTAGCTAGAGGCTGTTAACTTTTAAAGAGCTTTTAAGCTTGCATAATTAATCCGAGAGTGTTTCATTTCCCGTTATCTATATTAATTTTCTCATTAATTGAAATTGAATTGAATTTAACTACTTGATTAAAATATAAATTCGTCATATTCCTCTTTAAATATATATTACGTTAAAAAGACGCTTTTGTTATTGTTAAATTATTTTTTTTTATATTTGCCTAATTCTCAATATGGTCTACCTATTTTCCATTTGGCTTTCTTTGGTTGTTATCTATGTGAGTAAACATTTAGGTAATATCCTTTGATTTTTTTAGCGACCGGTGGTAGTATTGGCAGTGGATCTGGCCCACCGACATCAGCACCGACATCAGCACCGACATCAGCACCGACATCAGCACCGACAGGAGCAGCTACCGGAGGAGGTGAATTATCGTTGAACCTCCGAGGAGGATCGCGCGGAACATCGGCTCCTTCATCGCCGGCTAAGTCTCGCGAGTCTCTATTACAACGAGTGCAATCACTTACAGGCGCCGCGAGAGACCAAGTAGCCCAATCAATAGGTATGTGAAAGTACCAAAAATCCTTACAGCAAAAAAGAAAAATGGTCGTATAGAATAAACAATTCTTAGAAACATTGTCTAATTTTCCAGTGAATTCTCGATGTCCTTCCCTAAAAAATTCGTAAAGTTGAAAAAACGGTTAAAAAAAAATTAAAGGTTGTAGAGCAATAAGTCAAATTAAAAAATTGTAGATTTTAAAAAGATCTATCGATTCACTATTTGTAAATGTCAATCAATTAATTAGATTTCGAGATAAATCAAAAAAACCGTCAACAATCGTCATTTTTTGTTTTTCGTGTATCTTTTTCAAATTAATGTCTTTAAACTTGTGAAAATGTAGCCTGTGGCAAGACAAATAAGTACCTTATTTCAAAATAGAATTGTTTTAAAATTGTTCGAGATATATCGATTTTACGAAAAAAAGATCTTCTTGGAAATCAGCTCCTCTTGCTCGACGGATAGTCTTAGAGAAACGTTCTTGATCTTATTTTTTTCTTCAAGAGTTATACTATCAAGGCAAAAAAATAATAATAACGATTTTTAAATTTTAAGGGTCCAAAAATGACTATGAAAAAAAAAATTTTTAGATCCCCTTTTTTTAAATATCTTTTTTAATTTTCATTTCTCAATGACGGCTGTTACGGCAATCGATTGCTGGCATTTTTACACAAATAAAAAAAAAAGTGCTATTTTCTATTAAAAGAGTTTCTTGGAAACCTATTTGGTGAATAAATATTTGGATTTGATTTATTTCATGAAACCTTTTATCTCTCTTTCAATAGGTAGTGTAACATCGGTTGCATCTGTTGGACGTGGATACAATAGGGATCGCTGTGTGACGCTGTTGGTGGTTGACGATCAGAACACTGATTGGTCTAAGTACTTCCGAGGCCGTCGCTTACCCGGCGAATGGGATATACGCGTCGAACAAGCTGAGTTTAAGGTATATTTCACAAGTCTTCTCTTATCCAGGACTGAAAATATTCTGTTAACGATCCACCGTCTTAAACTCTTAGCCATTCTATTCTTATTCTCTTATCATTTTATCAAGGGGGGTAATTTATACTAAGGCTTACTAACTCTTGTACTTTACATGTAGTTTGTAACTCTTTCACAAACTACATGTAAAGTGTTGATGAGTTACTTTTAGAAATCATTTTCTGTTATATGGAATTATGCACTCGGTTTACTGCATCATTCGATAGCCGAATTTTTTATATTATTTTCTATTTAATGTTTAGGACGTTTACCGTACAAACAAAGGTATATCAGCTCCATTATCACTGTTTACCGGTGACTTTAAATGACAGTTTGGCCTACTTGACGTTTGTGAAAGAGGCGCTTAATATGATATTATTTATTTCTTATTATAAGAAAGCAGGCGACGTATCGTCGTTTGCTGGAGCAACTATATTATGAGTATTTGACGTCAATATTTGATTAAAATGATTGAATTGTCAGCTAGGAACTTTGAATGAGGAAAAGAAAATTTTGTGTTCAGCAAAACGTTTAGCAATTCATTTCATAATATAGAGTAAATTTTCACTGCAATTTGCATAGTTGCAATCACGAGTTCGTCACGCGGAATCACACATTGAAATATTTTATGAATATTATCATTTCTCAAATGAGAGAAATCGTCGTTTGGAATGACTAGCGTGGACTGGAAACCTTTAGAATTTAAAACACATTTAGGAAATTGGATGCGCGCGCAAACTGTCTGTGAATGTTTGGATCAATTATGCAGATTACTGTGACGTGCGTTGTTTTTGTTCTATTTAATATCTACAAGTGTATTAAATTCAACTCTTCTAATTGTATTTAACTTTATGTTAAATAATTACTATGGTAAAAGAGACAGGCTCTTTTAAATTCAGCTATCAAGTGACCGTAGTATCAGGCCGTAGGTATAGATAAAGCATTATTGCTAATGGCTCTTGAATGTGCCACATTTTTTTAGACAAATATATTTCATCATTCGCAAATCTGAGCACTATTCATTAATTTATTCATAACTCAATTCAATTTATTCATAAATTGCGGTTGGGTTTTGAATTCGAGTGAATATCTGCACAGTACCTAATACTTTGTGAATAATATAAGCATTATAAAAATTATTAAAAAAAAAACCACAACAAATACATTATAAATTTTTGATTTGCCCTAGTATTTCTCTACTTTAATGACTGCTTTACGTGTTGATCTACTATTAACTTAACCGGCATGCTAATAACCTAGGAAATAATATAGTGACATGAATAATATACCTAGTGTCGTGAGTATAAAACTGAAATAAAAATTAACAATTTAAATTGAATAATTTCTTTCACGTTTAAAAGTAAGTAAAAAAATGAAAAGCTTAGGTATTTTTTAACATTTGTAAAGCACAGTGTGAAAGCACTTTAAGTTAACAGCCCTCATAAAAGTTCTTTACTTACCCCCCCTCGGGTTTTTAACATTTCCAGCGGTGACATAAAAATCTTACATTTACAATTTTACATGGAAAATGAATTCATGTAAATGACATACCTTCCATTTACGTGCCTCTACAAAACTGTAGTCTGTGAATAATAAAGGTAAAAGGAATCTCTGCATAGTGTGGCGTTTGAGGGAACTTTTAAATTTATTGCTCCCTACCCGAGTAGTAGACGGTTGTATTTTGCATGAAAATATTTAAGGTGGACTAATAAAGGGGTTATTGTTATTTTTAGACGAATGAATTTACGAGTTTTTAGAAAAACAATCTTCACTTTAAATTTTGAGCATGATAGATATAATAAGCCCACCTCCATTATTCAGAGGGAAGTCCCGTACCAAATCAACACAACATATGCTGTAGATAGAGATATATTTGCTATGTCTTTTTTTACAGGAGTTGTCGGTTACTGCGAACTCGGATGGAGCTAACGTTTCTATGGCGGTGTACCGTGGAGGTACTAAGGTTACACGTTGCTTCAAGTTAGTATTATAATATATACTACTTATATTATATGCATAAAATATAAGTAATATTTTAAAACATAACATTTTAACATATTTTTTTATGGATAAATTTCTTAAACAGATAAATTAATTAATGCCATTAATGAAATATTACAGAAAAATCTTATTCTAATTAGGTAAATCCACCTAAGGATGTGACAAATGGCATTTTTGATAACAAAATTTTACATCTTTTGTACAGGCCGGAATTCGTTGTCGTACGTCAGAATGTAAGGGATGCAGGCGCCGATCATCGTGCCTTACTGCTTGGACTTAAGTTCGGGGGTGTTCCTGCCATCAACAGTCTCAATTCAATCTACCATTTCCAAGTAATTGAACGATCTAATATTATAGTTGATATTTCGTATATATGTAATGAAACCTGTAGGTAGTTTATTTACCACCTTAATATTCTCTTCTATGGAGACTATTACTTTCTACCACAAGATTAAGGTATTTATTTTAATTTTATTGTATTTTTTTTTAATTCCCAAAGTTCTAACATTTTTATTGTTGCAGGATCGTCCTTGGGTGTTTGGCCACTTGCTGCAACTGCAAAGACGTCTTGGCAGAGAAAATTTTCCACTCATCGAACAAACATACTACCACAACTACACCGATATGGTAAGTACTAGTTGTAATATTGTATATTATTTGATAAAATAAAAGCATATATTTTTATACCTCATAGTGTAATTTTGGCAGCGTGGATTGTCAATCTACATATGAACTTATTGTACATATTGTAGAAGCGAAAGATCGAAAGATTAACACCCAGGATCAAGTCATCATAGTCGCACTCGCACTACGATAATATTTTCTACGTTAACTGTTGAATGACATACATATGAGAAAAGCAAAGACTTCATAACACCGTTTTATACCTGCAACTATGATTGCTATTAATAAAATTACAGGCGATTAAAAGAAAACATAAACACAAGTTTCGTAAATTCTTTATTTTAATCCTAAAATAACAATATCACTATGGTTTGTTAATTTACAATTTAACTTTATAAATAAATAATTATAAAAATAACGTTAAACTTATTCTTCAATGCGAAGACAAAACAACAATTTAGAAGCGTTCTATGGAAAAATCACAAAATAACAACAATTTATTATTAATAATTTTAAAAGTAACATTTTCAATAGGTGCTTGTTGTTATACTCAAAACATGTCTTAACTTACAATCTGATATCATTGTTGACTATTCAACTTTATTAGTTCAATTATAAAGATTATTTACAAAATAACGTTAAAGGCCGAGTCTAATCTACAATGTGTCTTATTAGTAATAGCTGCATACATAAATTAGTTTTTATTTCTATGTGAGTTTGTACGGTCGTATGATTGTCTCGGTTCATTTTTTGCAATTTTTCTATAGACGTGGCGAAGTTTAGGATAGTATTTAATAGTGAAAATACAAAGTCGTTTAGTCGTTTCAATCAAGTCATGGTGCTGTTCAGATGTTTCACTTGTAGGCATCTCGTGAGAGCAGGTGCCCTGGAACAAACAGTGAATAAAAATTATTAACTATATTTTTTTTAAATGGCAAGCAACCTGACGATCTATTTGGTGCTAGGTGTATACATAAGCATCATCAAACATCTAGTGTAGTGGTACCAAAAATTAGATAGTGGTACCAAGAATTATTTTGATATTTTTATCCTATAATTTAGACGGTAGACCCCATTTAAGGTTTTAATGTATTTGGCTAGATTATGGCATAAATTTCATTAAGTAACTGTAAGTATCTAATTTAAAATAACTGCATATGAAGTGATATTAAAAATTATTATGTGGGCTCGGTAAAGAGAAGTACATTTCTCAGAAACTTGTAGTATATCGGTGGTAAACACCCCACATTTTTTTCTATTTGAAACAAAATAATAATATTTTCCTATCGGAATATTATGTGGGCGATCTTACTACTGATCTCCAGCAGTAGACATCTTACTACTGATATTGTGGTGATGATGATGAGTTATATTGTAATGAAAAATAAAGTTTTACCTGGTCCATCTACATCTTCCCTCCCTATCGTGTAAACAGATACCGTGTCTCTCGTAACAATCGTTGTAGCCTGTGACGCATGTGTTTGGTGATTTGGTTCGATTTGCCATGCGTACCTGAAAGTAAAAAAAATATATTTTTGTTCAAATTATTTCATTAATTAATTTACGTCATTCTAAAATTCAAAAAAAAAATTACTGGCTAATGAGACGGAACTCTATTCTGTCTCTGGATAACAAATTACTGCTGTACAATGCAGTAATCAAACCCTTATGGACCTATGGCATCCAATTGTGGGGGATTGCCAGTGACAGCAACATAATATGTCTACAATGAGCTCAAAACGCAATCTTGAGGACAATTGTGAATGCACCCTGGTTGTGTCGCAATGACGAGATACATAGCTACCTAGAAATGCGCACCATAAAGGATGGAATTAGGGAACACACAAGACATTACGCTAAGCGCTTAGCCGTACACCCAAATCCCTTGGCTATCAAATCGCTTGACTTTTCTCAAGCCGTGAGTAGACTAAAACGAAAGCAAATATCGTTAATATAAGGGTCGGTTGAGGCGATGACCTCCAAAACCCACATTCCCTAAATAACACATCTGAACTGATTATAGTCACAAATGACTGATGGCAGTTTTTAATAAGAAAAAAAAAATTACAAAATAAAAATACAGCACGTTAAAGTCATTCTTAATAAATATACGGCCGCGTTGCTTACTTCTATAAAATTATTATCAGGATTTATGAAAAACTATACGTTTTAGATTCAATAAATAAATACATTTCCTTTCAATAAATAAATTTCCCAATAAATTATTACGTGATAGATCGTAAAGATGGCTATAGCAAATAACCTTTTCTCCTTTTATATAAGTATAAAGACTGACTAATGGCCCACTTGATCGTAAGAAGCTTAGCACAAGCAAATCTTAGAAGGGATCTAAGTGCACTGCCAATCTTAATAGAATAAAAGTTAATGAATAAAGAGCATATAAGGGATAGGGGAATCTACCCTAACATCTCTTACTTACTCACTAAAATACAATAGCGAATACGTTGTTACGTTGTATATGGTCATGCATTCTGTTTTTTTCTTTTTGGAGTTTAGGTACTAACTCGATTGCACACATATAATATAAGCCCGTGGTATGAAAATTTATGGCAGTAAAATCAAAATTGTTACACGAATGCGTTATGCGTTATAGTTACATTCTATTTTTTTGAATATTTTAGAATATTTGAAGTTTCAGAGATATTGCGCCATCTACAAAATATTATTTAAAAAAATAACAATGTTGTTCTTCGGTGTGTTCGAATTTTGAAATTTTTTATTTTATAATCGTTCGTAAGGAATAAACTCCAGTCGTGTATTGGAGCTGACACACACATTTTTTTTTGTGTATGACTGCCACTAGACGGGCTGCCAAGTTTATAGCAGCGGAGGGCAGTTTGTCCGCCCTGCCACTGCTTAAAAAGCTAAAAGCTAAATAAATGTTTAACACACTAAGAAACCATGTTGGTTGAACTTGATGAACTAAATAGTACCTAATGAAATTTATCTACAGATGAACTTCACTGAAAGATTAATAATGGAATATTCTATGCACTGTTTGCGATGAGGCTAGGTAACAAACTTTGTCTAATAAGATTCTGGGGGAGACAGTGTGGTGCAGCTGTGAACTCTGTTGTTTATTTATTATATTACAAACTGACCCGACAACTAAGTGCACAATATAAAACAAAAGGATTAAGGCAAGTCCATAGAAACGTTAGAAATTAAGAATCTACATATTAATCAAATGAAGGTAAATATAAATAAATGCAAGTTCTATGTACATATATCTATGTATTATTATTTTTTGTATACCTATACCTTATACTGATGAAAAGTAAATTTACGTACGTAATAAAGGAACATGTCAATTGTTCTTTTTAATTTAACAGGTACTTTGACTGTCTGATCTGTCAGATTTAGTATGTATTATGAACTACGAACAAAATACTCAAGTTCAGATAAGTTCACAAGTTCAGATACTGCATGACATACTGGTATGTTTACACTGTGACAACTACTGGAAACGACGAGCTCTGTCTGCAAGTGACATGTCTAAATAAATGAGCGTAGCAAACTACAAATTCGATCGCTTCTGGAATGCAGGATGCATTTTTAAAACGTCCTTAAATTAACTCTCTAGGTACAAGATTCTTAACAGCACACTTAGACTTTTGAATTTACAGGACCTTTCAATAATTGAGCATATTAGGTATATGTCAGATCCGATTCTATACTATCCTATCCTTACTAATATTATAAATGTGAATGTGAATTTGTTTGTTTGTGACCGGTTCAGTAGTTTTTGCATTTGGAACAGTTCTAGATTTATTTACTACTAGCTGGTGCCCGCGACTTCGTCCGCGTTGAACGATGAAAGGTACCCTATGTCCTTTCTGGTGTCCCAGACAACGTGTATGCAATATTTCATGGTGATCCGTTCAGTAGTTTTTGCGTGAAAGCGTAACAAACAAACAAACTCACATTCACATTTATAATATTAGTAAGGATATATTTTTCTTTAACAAATATTACTTAGTGGTAGTTCTAAGTTAGTTTGACCTTCAACAAAACAACACTTATTTCTCGTGCCAAACGGACATAATATAATGTTTATAAGGTTGGGGCTGTTTCACAAGTATCCGTAACTTACAAGACATTAATATGATATTAGTATTCGCAGCAGACAAAGTTAGAGATAAATAACTCCTAAACCTGTACCGGGTAAAGCATTCTTTAGTGGTCTTACAGTCTATAAATTTTCAGCGTTGGATGGTTGGTTCAAGTACACTCAAGACTGGTTGCAAATAAACATTAGTTAGTCTAGCTGGATGTAAATTTCGGTGCCTATTTTATTTGAATCGATTTGCGCTATTCAGGGAATTCGAAAATTTGTTCTAGTCAAAGATTGCCAAGAATATAAGCTGTAATGTGCATATCTAAATCCAATAAACATTGATAAGTAATTCTATCGATACTTCTAATTACAACACAGTGGTTGAGCAAATTAATTACACCGAAATGCCTTTGTTTTGTAACGCCTATATTTTATGCTTATTTCTAAAATTAATAAAGTCGCTGTCCGCTTATCTCTGTTCCTAACTTCTTCTAAACCATCTAACGGATTTTAAAACGGTTTTATCTAATAGTTAGATCGGTAAACGAGGATGATTTGCGTATATAATTTGTGAAAAAAAAAATGTATCGGTGCAATGTTTTAAACCGTCTTCAGACCCAAATGAAATGAAACTAAAACAACAAATAAGGCTGAATATATGTAGGTTGTAGGTTTAGGTTAGGTTAGGCTTTTTTTAATATTGACGTAGCCATTGTCAATAAATAGTTCTTGACATACTTTAAAAATAAACAGACTATTTATAACAAAGTTTGCTATAGTGCCCTAACACTAATATTTTATCAAAGTGAATTCCGGAGCAACGATTTCAAACTTTCCTTACCTATAAGCTACGTAAAAGCTAAAACTTTCGGCCATAAATATTCGCGTGCAATGCCAACTTGCGAATCTTAACATCGATCAAAAATGTCTGGTACACTGCTCTAAAAAGGTTACCTACTAACATTTTCAATTATGAGAGTTTAATGCAAAATCAATTCCAAGTTTTGGTTCGGACGGCTCCTGCAATATCTGTTTCACTTAGCACGCGGAATTAATATGATTTTTAAATAATATAAAGGCACACGGCTGGCCCCGTATGTTATTCACTTATACCACTAAAATATGAAAATAAAAATAATATTGACTTGTTCGTATGTCTGTAATTATTTTTTTATCAAAATAAAGATGTTAATTATGATAAAAAAAATATTATGCTCGTTAAAGAGGGATCTTAGGCACAAATCTATGTATGCACATCTATACACTGTTTTATTCCCTGAAATAATCTACACCATTTTTATAGCTATTAGATATTTGTACCAGAAGCATTAGACAGTTCCGGTAAAGCCGAAATGGATGACAACTCGGCTGCACTGAGCATTTCTTGTAAAAGTTTCTGTTGCAAGTCCTCTTGATCTAACTTCGACACAAAACGGTTCTAACTTAGCTTTAACTTTGCCTTGCAAATTGTGGTTTGTTCAACCAGAGATGAGATCAGCGGAGCGAGAAAGTTTTGTACCTCTATTTATCATTAAAATGTATGTGCCGCATTTGTTTCCTGATTTAGAACCTAGTTCTCTCAAGATTGATTTTTATTATAGCATTTACTAATTAAATAATTGCCAATAATGACCGATGCATACAGAAATAAAATTATATTCCAAAACTATCTAAAGGCCATTTGAAAAACAATATACTTGAATTGTTCACCTAGTTTTGTTTAATTAATTCTTTCTGTCTGTCTTTTTTTATGAAATATTTATTTTTGAAAACAATGAAGAAACAAACTTAATATAATATTTAAGTTATGAAGGTTATATCTGTGATGACGTGGATATAAATGTAATAAATGCTAATAATTTAAAAATTGAAATAGTTCTTATTTTAATACTTTTTATATCTATAACTAGCTGGTGCCCGCGACTTCGTCCGCGTTCTCTATAGCCTCGATAGATTGATAAATTGACTATCCAACACAAAAAGAATTTTTCAATTTGAATTAGTAGTTCCTGAGATTAGCGCGTACAACCAAACTATAATATTATAACCAGACTATATATATAATACTATAATATTATAAAAAGATTTGTATTTTTGTATGTTTGTAATGAATAAACTCAAAAACTACTGGACCGATTTTAAAAATTCTTTCACCTATTATATATTATATATTATCAGCGAGTAACATAGACCATATTTTATAAAGTTACGCGGAAGAAGTCACGTGCAACAGCTATAATGTATAATGATTACGGTACAAAATAACTGTGGTGTCTGGGTACAGACTAATAAAATTTTACTAAGAATGTACCTGAGTACATACCTTACACCTGCAGCCGTGCTGGTACAGCAATCTGAACCCCTTCCTTTGTCGCGGTGTAACCTCACGCCACTTGGTATTGAATCCGCATAAATTTATGTGAGCTTGCACGTGCGTTATGTGACCTGAAATTGCATTGTATTACACTTTATACAGAAAGCTAATAATTGGTTATCATATCACCCTTGCAACATAATATTCTGGTTTAATTTCTATTTTGACTGGTCATCGTTTTAATAATGCGATGTCATATTTATTTTCATTTACATATTTATGTATTGTCGATAGTAAATAATTTTATTGAAACCTATTGAAACGTCTGCCGCAGTAATGTGAGAGCCATTTCTCTATTTGAGAATCCCATATACTAAATTTAATCGCACTATGGTCGGCGGTTGCAGTTGCAGCACCTGCGGCGTTGCGTGTGTCATGGCCACATAACATCAAGAGGAATCTAAGTTGAAAAATTAGGTATATTGATAAAAAAAAAAACAAATTTGAATGCTACAAAAAACATTGCACACTATAACGCCTCAATTTAACCGAAGAAATCATCCTAAAATGATTTTAATGAATTGGATTCTACTAATGACCATTGGATGGTCGAAACTTTTAAATATTAAAAGTAATAACAAAATATTCTTTATATAATATTAATACTGTTCAGACGAGCCGAGACTTTTTGCGTCAATAACATAAGATTTACTACATAAATAAGAATGAGGGGATTTACGACGGGTTGGTAAAGGCACAGGCCAGCACACGTTAACAGCGGTCATGATGAAATCGCAAATTAGGCGCGTCCAGCAAATGGGTAACATTGGCGCAACAATGCGTGGGTAAAAATCTTTAATATATTTTAGAAGAAATCTTGTATGGAACACGTTTACATGCCCGTAAAGTCTTAACTTGTGAGATGTGTGCGGATGAGCTTTAAAATGATTTCTTCAGGTGTGACATTTGGAAATAAAAATTATTAGAGGAAATTAAAAAATCTTTACATCTAAACTAGGATCGATGAAACTAGGCCTTTAAAACATAAGTCATATTTGATTATGTATCTAATTTGATTTTGGGTTTAGATATAAATTTAATGTTAAATTCGTAGGTTACTTTGAATTAATCGACGAATTAGCTTACAAAGATTTTCTATAAGTCAATTAGAAAAAAAAAATTAACCTGTCAAGACGTATGTCTCCCGCGGACGCAATGCGACTCCGCACATAGAGTCGTATGGCACTGTTAATATTCGACCAGTCTTCAACGCCACAACCGCTTTCGGCGAAGCCTGTAATCATTTTTCATATGAATAAAATATAATCAATTCTTATTTTTTTACAACTAAAAAAACTTTTGCCTGCGACTTCGACAGGCCTTGAAACATTTAGGTAGGTATTCAATCTCATATATTTTTGAAAGGCGTTATATATCCCTCGGAAGCAGTACTGATTTCAGCATGAAAGGTATTGCCTTTCTATACTTCAGACATATGAAAATTTTATGGTGACCGATAACGTACTTTGGGTTTGCGGTTTGCGGTTGCAAACGAACAAAAAACATTCTTGTGGTAAACGTAAGATAAATCAAGACTAAATTTAAAAAGTCAATTTTGCATAGTTAATATTGTCAGGAATCGAAGCAAAAAAAATAAACGTTCCGGCCTCTGGCAGCCGTCTCAAGGAAATCTTAAATATTGGTGATTTAAAACACATCATGCATAAAAGCAGCAAAACAAATTTAATAATTGTAGAAAACCCTTTGAATACTCACTTTAAAAATATTCCTGATCTTAACTTTGTATGAATTGTATTCGGTTCCTTTAAACATTTTCTGTACTCTGCCTACAATAACTGAAATCAAACGATTACTTTTAGTACACAGGCCAAACATTGACAAAATAAAGCAATAGGTACCGTAATATATACTTACCAAAGTCGCTATTACAAAAGTACCACTGGGGATGTTCTGGTTGGCAAGTGCAAGCCGTGACGGAGAGCCAGTTGGCCGCCACCAACGCTACAGCCAGCCACCACCTCACCATGCTATTACTTGTATAATTGCTCTGTGAACAAACAAAAGACACATGTTAAAAAAATGTGAAATAGTCTTATTGTTACGTAAATATCGACTTTTTAGACTTTCTCACATTTCAAGCTTTTATTTTTATTAATAACAAAAAACCTACAGCAATATCTGTTTTGACAGACGTTGGCCTAATAGCAATTATAAATAAATAAATAAATAAATAAATATCTTCACACATTCCACACAACACCATCTAGTTCCAAAGTAGGCAAGTAATGCTTGTATTATGGGTACCAGACAGTTAATATACTACATAGATTACTTTTTTTTGTAAATACATACATATCATAAATACAAAACATCCATGACTCGGGTACAAAAGTAAAATGTTAACACATAAAATATTTGCTCCTAACGGGATTCGAACCCGCGACCGTTTGGTTAACAGCTAGGGTTACTAGCCACTAGACCAAAAGCCTATAACAAAATCAACGCTGCCTTCGGTACCTTCAAGTGAACCGTCTGCCAATCTGTCAACCTTATAAAAAAATAGGTTTAAAGTAATTTAAAAGATAACTACTGACATAACACTTAAATTTATGTCGATACTTGCAGAGACACACTAAAGGAACACTTGCAATAAATGCAATAATACAAGTTGCAATAAACGTTTAAGACGCTTTAAGAACCCTAAAATACCGAAACGGTTGGACGAAGTGTCTAACCCAGATTTCTAAACCCAGATTCTAATGGTTTCGGAAATGGAAACATTTAACGTCCTCACTGTTTCGACGTGAATGCAACCACACTATGGGACAAATGTGATTCACTGCGCTGTACATAAAACACAAATCGGAAAAGTAATCTGTTTATGTCGCAATTAAATCTGTTTCAAATTCGAAAACATGTTGCGGCCAATGCGTAATAAATTGCATTTGAAGATAAAAAAACAAAGATAAACGAGCCGTTTGAAGCCCTAATTAGGGTAATGGAGGGCTCTAATTTGATAATTTGCCTATAATTACGTTACAAAGCGCGCTGTTCTTTTTCGTAATGCCAAACATTTGTTTTATGGTCCGACATGAATGCCGATAATGAAGTTGGCCTTTGTTAGAGTTAATATTTACACGTTTTAAGTAATTTTGTTTGGTTTTTACTTAACCTTTGCTATTCAAAAAATACACACTTCCAGGAACAACTACGATAGAGCTATAATATAATATAATATAATATTATGGTGTACCAACAAAACTTAAGCAATTTAATGACAAACTTTTGGATTTGGGCAAAATCATATTATTAATCTTTGTAAAAGGATTTTGAAAAAATGTTGCATACTGTAAAACCTGTTTTGGATATCTTATCCAAATTTAACGTAATTTAGGAACAAATAGGTACTTAATTTTTTTAAATACTGTAATAATTGTGGGAATTGAAGAAAAATTCCAATAACATGTTGAATGGATTTTGTTGAAATATTTCTCTAGGTCTGGCTATTCATAATTTATTGTAACCAGTATGAATTGCGTTGCCAGTCTGAATAGCGAACTAAGCTGCAGACAAAAGCTATACTTTCAAAGAGATTATCTAATAAAAGAAATATCACCCATTAAGCTTTAGAGGACATAAAGTGCTGGCGGGATTTGAATTCAACGCAGGATTAAATGTGATTGAAAAGGCAGCACATATGTATCAATCATTATACACAATAAATAACAAAATAAATAATTAATAAATGAATTTAATACATTTGATTATGCTAATTTGACACTATCAATTTAAGTCTTATTAATCGAAATTAAGTATTTAAGTCTACCCTCTGTCCCCCACCTTAATATTACACCCAAAAATTAATACAGTTCCAAAGAAAACGTGGAATTTAGTAATTTTGCACACCATATAATTTAGGACCATTTGGGTTTAAAATGTCAGTAAAGTTAAACATCAAGTAGTCCGTCAGTATGTCTGACGACCTTACATTAATAAATAATACCAGTAAAGGGTTTTTCTTTCAGTTTCTTATTAGTGCTGGTCAACCCAATATAAGTCACATATTTACTAAGTATATCTAATTAAAACAAAAATTGCGGTATTTTAACTTAAAATGGCGTAAATGTTTGCATGAGTGCTTACATAGAAAGTTTTGTCTTTACTTGACTTACTTTGTCCATTTAGTTACCCCGTTGCATTAGTGCTTAGGGTGCTTGCCTTAACGCTCTGTCTCAGGGGTCCCAGGTTCGATTACCAGCAGGTCAACTTTAGAAATGAACTTTTCAAAGGATTTGGATATTAGTGGCAGCACATGCTGCATTTAGAACTGAAGGTAGACCATAATACCATCAAATGGACCGTCTTCAGCCTGTCTTCAGCCTGTCGGTCTTATAGTAAAAAAGTTATTGTCGTCTTTTTTTGTACGTACTTGATTACAATAACTTACAATTGCAAAGCAAATATTAATGTTTCCGCAAAACAATAACATAATAGTTTTTGCTCAGAATATTTACGCTACTCTAGGCTACATATAGGTAGTTAAGGTAGTGACGGTGTTCGCGTTCAAAATAGAGTTGAAAAAAAATAAATGTCAATTTACTTTACAAAAGAGAATGGCCACACATTGTTGTAACTGTTGACATTAATCCGATTTATCGACATTATCCCACGTTTCCTTCTCTTATGTTTGACGGGCGAAGCCGTAAGGCAAATAATAAACTTAATCCCGAAGAGTTAGGTACCCATTGTTTTTATATTGTTTGTTCTCGTTTAAAACGCTTTAAAACTTTACAGTTTTTAATGGATTTCACTCCACACTTTTTTGAGCAAATCTAGGGTCTAAAAGTATTATATTCTATGTGCAGTTTTTGGTTGTTAGTTGTACACGGTAAGAGAGTGGC
Source organism: Synanthedon formicaeformis (assembly GCA_945859745.1). Taxonomy (NCBI): domain Eukaryota; kingdom Metazoa; phylum Arthropoda; class Insecta; order Lepidoptera; family Sesiidae; genus Synanthedon; species Synanthedon formicaeformis. The sequence goes on along the minus strand of OX243959.1, from coordinate 9,090,895 downwards.
GCTACATATATGAGATGAGTTTATAACTACAGAAGACCGTACACTCTGCAACTTTTTATATTGTCTGCAGTCATATTTTCTGTATTCTTCTTTCTTTTTTTGACCTCGCCATAGTAAGAACAGATTAGCTTATCAAAAAATTTAGTATAGGTACTCTATTTGTGAAAGATATGCTGAGGCCCATGGCCTTAGGTATAATGCAACTAAAAGCGAGTTGCTAGTTTTTAAGGCAGGGAACAAAAGTTATAGTGCTGTTCCCCCGGTTACATTGAGAGGCGCTCCACTGAAACTAGTTTCTAAATTTAAATACCTAGGGCACTGGGTCACGGAGTCTCTAAGTGATAATGAGGACATTGAAAGGGAGCGAAGGGCATTGGCTGTCAGATGCAACATGTTGGCTCGCAGATTCGCGCGTTGTGCAGAACAGGTAAAAATTACATTATTTAAAGCGTACTGCCAATCTCTGTACACATGCGGTCTGTGGGTCTACTACTCGCAGAAGGCATACAGTGCTCTTAGGGTGCAGTACAACAATGGATTCAGGGCGCTGTTGGGGCTGCCGCGACACTGTAGCGCGTCGGAAATGTTCACAAATGCTAGGACGGACAGTTTCCAAGCTATAGTGAGGAAGAGGATTGCCTCATTGATGGAGCGGACGAGGCGCAGCTCTAACAGCCTCCTGAATACTATATCTATGTGTGTGAACTGTCATTTAAGAAAGATGTGGGCACAAACCACACTTTCGGTCTGTAAATATTATTACTAACATAGTTTTTAAGTTTTTCTTGTATTACTAACACTAATATGGACAAGTGTCTGAAATAAACTTATTATTATTATTATTATTATTATTAGTCAAATAATATATTTTGTTTATTTGTTCTAAATTATAATAAGTGTAATATAAAATATTATTTTTAAAAATGTCTATATTATTATATTTTTTATGTTAACGTCGAACATAAAAAAATGTCGTTACAGACACCTTTTATAATTTTAATTTTCATATTTGAAATAAAATCTTTTGTGAAATTAAAATTTAATGAAGAATATTTTAGATGGAAAGCAGAGTTAACTTATTTCTTAAATTCATAAGCTGTTATTTTTTTTGTAGATATTCAGACACACATAATATTAAAAAAAAACATTTGGCTGGTAAAGTTCCATGAGAAGATATCGTTCCGAAAGAGGGTCACTAGATATTGTTAAAGAGCATACTGGCAATGGATAAATAAGATCAAATTGTTTTAGTGACTTTATGATAAATTATAATACTGTTAGAGGACAATAAGTTCCCCGTTGGGCACGGAGAGCTTAGGATGGAAACCCGTAGTTACAATGTTAGGATACTTTGATCTCAAAGCTTACCGTTCATGGTAATAACGCTGAGCTTATTATTAAGAGTGGCTACACCCAACCCAATTTAGTGGGTTTCATAACTTTTATTGTTATTAATAACGGTGTAATTAAATCTATGATCTACAAAATTTATTAAAATTCGTCTACTTTTGTACATATAAATTTTAATAAATTGAAGTATTAAGTGAAGTGAAGTTTGAAGTTAAGTGAGTTAAAATATATTTAATAAGTTTTTATTTTTGATTATTGGATCATTCGGTTTTTGCTAATAATGTTATTTGATGTCCAACATTGGTCCCATTGGAAAACTATGTGGAGGCTTATTACCAGCAGTGGACGTCCCCTACGGCTGAGATGATTATGATGATATTAAATATTAATCAAATTACCTATGCCGGTTGTAGGTTCCATATCTAAATATTGATATTTGCTCGTATTACGAAAAAGAATATTGAATAAGTTTTATGTAATTTAAACTACGAAGTAATTTAAATTAAAATTTAAAGACCCAAATTTTTAAAAAATGGTACTAAAACATAAACCGAAATTTTCAATGTTCTTATGGTATTATTATTTTATTATTACAGTATTAACTTGAGGCACTTTTTGATAACACAATAATAAAAGTTAGTAATTGCATACTTTTCTCTGAAACGGACAAAAGTTATTGCTATAAAACGATTTTATTTCAAGCCCAGTTAAAATGTAACGAATAATTATGTTGTAAATCTGCTACAGTAAAGACGTAACTTAACACTTTAATGGGGTGTTTCAAAGAGAAATCGAATTATGTTGTTTTAAGATAGTATGTATGTATAAAGTTTAAAACTCACTTCTGTTACAGCCTTCAGATACGGTAAGTATATATTACGTAGCACTGCCAGGCGTGTATTTTCTCTTTGTCGTTTGTTCACTACGGTTTTTTTTTATCACGATATGTTTCTAATAGAAACATAAATAGAGTATAGAAACTATTCAAAGCTGCAGGCCCAATAGGGATTCAAACCTGCATTGATCACTTCTGTCGCAGGAGAGATGTGCTCCCCGTTGCAACATTCGATAGAGTATCGGTTCGTGAAGCTCGCGCGCCTTTTGTATCCTTTTATGATTACACAAAAAATAATCCAATATTGTACGTTCTCGAATAAAAATCACAATACGCAAGTTTATGGGTGCATTCCCATGATCGCGCCCGTATTGCAACAATGCCTCATTTGTTAGGGTTCGTCGAGAAACCTGAGGTGAATGTTGACATTGTGTGTTTTGATGTTTGCTGACATTTATTGACTTAGTGGTGCGATTGTAACATGGTGGGTGTGCCCGATCAGCTTGAGCTTATTTTTTTACAATATTCTACAAAATTCTAGTCAGTGTTCGTTGTTAGTGTTCAACATTCATAGAAATCGATTATCTGATGAAATCGTAACAGACAGGAAAATATGATTGCAGTAGCATTTATAATATTACTAATATTAATATATTGTATAAATAGTCTTACAGTAGAGTAAACACAAGAGTAATTTTATAGATGTAAATGTTGAAGAGTAATCTGGGATTACATGAAAACAGATTTATTTAAAGAAAAGGTCTGGATATTTGGAATAAATAATATTTTAAAAAACTTCTTATATTTGTATACTTCTGTATTTTGACAAAATCATTAAAAAATGTTTAATGGTGTATTAACTGATACTTTGATCTTTATTAAATGCTAAAGGGTACTTACTTAAGTTTTAAACCTGAGTAACAAAAAAGTATTAAGTTGATTCTTATAACTTGTTTGCTTATTTTTTTTTTGTAATTTGTAATCTTAATACGACCTTTTTATTCGTGACATTTCGGTTGGACAAGAATTTCTACAAAATGAAAACTGCACTCTGTCTTAGAAATTAAAAGTTCTGAGCGAACAAGCAGAGACGCAGACAGTGAGTTTGTTTTATTTTATATCTACAGCTACAGTTTCGAAAAGATACTCGTAATAAACAATAGGAAAAGTTTCGCCCTGCTTACGTTATAGATAAAATGCTCTCGTCTCTAGTTTCATCATCTTCTTCTTTTATAAATTATTTGTTGAAATCCCTAAATGTGTTACTAAGCGCAAAACTCGAGAACGGCTGGACAGGTTTTAATTCTGTCTTCACTCATGGATAGAGGGATAATCAAGGAAGGTTCTTACGTAAAAAAAATTAACCCCGGGCGAAGCCGGGAGCGGGTCGCTAGTTTCAAATAAAATTTTTCTGCATGTCCACCCGGAAATGTATTGCATTGTGATCTAAATGGTGACTACTACCTTAACTTATATTATAAATGACAGGAACGCTGACAAAGTTCTTGTCTACTCATCTGGACGAATATTTTGTCAGCGCACCTTGCGGAAAACCTTAAATAATATTATAATTGCGAAAGTGAGTTCGTTCGTTTGTTTATTAGTAATAAACAAACCAACGACGAACTCTTTCAGGTCTTAATTATTTATACCAAATCATCATGGAGTTTCAGGGATACAGAAAAGGACATACTCGTAACTACCTTTCATCCAGAATAAAGTACTTTTCCCGGGGCTCATCAAAAATTAAAATAAAAATTCTACACCCGACAAAAATGTATAAGCAATAAAATTTATATATTTTTGTCATGTATTAATTTATTTCTGGGAGCGGACGAAGTTGTTTGCTAAAGCGTCATAGTACACCGGCTCTTAGAGCACAACAATATTAGTGAATGTAGACTTTATTTGAAACTTCAACAATCGATTCAGTGTTGTTAGGTATACACAAAGATGCAGCTCACAATTCAGCACTGATGTCATAAACACGGCTTGTTAATACAGATTCGAATCAATGATATCATAGACCACACTGACACGATGCAATATTTTTTTTTTCTATTTGCCTCAACAAAAACTCGAATAGATGACTGAAAGCAGAGGAAGTGTATAAGCGAGTAGGTAATTTGGAAGCCGGTGTTGTCGTATCGAGTGCTTTGTGAGAGATAATTGGAACACGTTCCTATATTGCTCGATGACTAAGTTCATAGCGGTATATTGGTAGCGACGATAACTCATTACGTAAGCTCGTTGAAAAAATTTGGAAGCTTTGTTGTCAACCACAGCACCAATAAACCTTATCGTACCTTAAGCGTCAATCTTTGAACTTATAAGAAGGTGGGAATACCTACATCGACGGCGATGTGCCAATACCTTCTAACTTAATTTTTTTTCTTCTAGCTTAAAGTTGACAGACTGGTTTACAGGTCACTTGATGATAGGTGACTACCGTCGCCTATTCACAAAATTATAATTTATAATTATAATTTACTAGCTGGTGCCCGCGACTTTGTCTGCATTCAAAATGTTATTATAGCCTTTGATTATCGCGCCCTCTCGCGGTGAGTAGCCGACTTGTTAAGTCAAAGCTGTTTGTCTTAATAGTTCTGCCACTGAACGATAGATGGCGTTATATATTTATTTATTTTAGCCTTTTTAGGTCACACTAAATAGTGTAAAGCCTTCCTTGATAAATGGACTATCCGACACAACAAGAATTATTCAATTCGAACCAGTAGTTCCTGAGATTAGCGCGTTCAACCAAACAAACAAACTTTTCAGCTTTATATATTGGTATATATTGAGTGGTAGAACACACTACCTTTCGCTGTCATTTGGGCAGCCTGTCTACACACACTACCGTGGATTAACAACATGTACCTATGTGTGCTGTTGTGTTTAGGTCTCTTCCTCCCTTATCAATGTGTATATTTCTTGAGATTAGTTCTAACAAAAGTTTGTACATAAAACTACAAGGAATTTTGTTAATTATGTTTTGCTTGTTTAAAGGAGTCAATAAAAGGTCTCTAAAGAATCTAGGCATTGCAATAACACCGATTGTTGCGCAACTTGCAAGTAAACACGAGCCATCAATCGTGCTTCATTACTTATACTTTATACAACATCTCAACCCATCTTTGTCGTCGCCGCTGTCAACGGAACAGACGTACGGCATAAATCTATCGACAAATCCTTCTGTGCCTCGTGACACTTCAATTAAAATAGCAACATATCAATCAACCTAGTATCTACTGTGTTCCATAGTTTATAACTGCTAATCAAATATGTAGGTGTAAATCATGTCGTCTTTAAAACAACTGGAGAATTTATTATTGTTTTAGCCATTTTAGAAGTCTGTTTTTTTTGTATATTTAATTTGTATTTCGCATTATACAGTGTAAATGCAAAATAAAGTTAATCATGCAAAGTTAAGTTACGATGGCTTAATTTTGCAAAGTACAAAATGCATATTTATTATTATTTTTTATTGAAAATACATAACTATTATAGATTCCGCTATATTCAATTTATTTGTTACATAGTGTTAATAAAAAGAAAATTTATAATTTTATGTTACATGAAAATAAATACAGAAAGTATTTTGTGTTACAATTATTTTTTATGTCATGCCAGTACAATATGTATGTTAAATTATAATATACTGGTAGGGCACACTGCCAGTTAGTCATCATATTGTTATCATAATTATAGCATAAAGTCGCTGTCCGCTTCTGTCTGTTTTTTAACTAACTTCTTCTAAACTACACTACGAATTTTCATATGGTTTTCACTAATGGAAAGAGTAATAAACTAGGAATGTTTGTGTATATAATTTACAGAAAAATATGGATCCGTTCTAAGCAGGGAGAGTCGCTAAAAATAAATATGTTACACTGCATGATACATATGAACAAATTGTTCACTATTCTATCATAATTTAAGATTTGAAATCACAATAAACTGTGTAACATTTTTAATGTCGTTATATACTTTGAATAAAATTGAATAGGACGATAAAGTCAACCAATTACGATTAAAGAGATAAAACGACCGAGAGATTACTTTAACGTGATTTTTTTCGATGTAATTTGAGATAAATGTATTTGATCATTTAAATATTAAAAAATAAATATTGTTAAATTCAAACGATACATTAAGTGCATACGTTGTATAAGAAATAAAACTTATAAGAATAAAATGAAAGAGAGAAGGATAATTGTTTTGAGTAATCTCGCTGACAGGCGCGCGCGCAGGCCACGAGCGCATCGCAGTACTTGGAACATTTTATTTATTTTCGTGAAGCATGGATGATAAAATGCAAAAACGCATTCCGTTGAAACATTAATGACAATAAATTAGGCTTAAAATATTGCAGCTTGAGTGATGATTTTTAAAATAACACAAATGTTGAATGCAATGCAAACAAATCGTTTGCGAATATGCTCCACATACAAATGCGCGAAACATTTATAAAATATTACATTTTCATATGTAACATCTGGCTCGAAGGACCATGCTGACACACTATAACTAAACTGTTTCGCTAATTTAACTACAATTGTCATCGTAGTTCTCATTATTTAACTCTCTTTAGTAAACAAATAACTTCTTTATTCATGAATTTAAGTCAATAGGATATTCATTTAGTTAAGTCATAAATCCTGCTGACAAGTTTCCAGACTTTTATTGGACTTTTACGAAGTAACAATGTTTTTTATAGGAGTATTAAGAGAAGTTTTAGTTATGAATAACTTGAGTTCATATATTAATTTAACATAAATAATAATAAATAATAACATAAATAATAATGTAAGCATCGGTCATAGAGTAAGTTACATTGTTTTCAGAGATATCGTGTTTATAGGCTATATACATGATACTGAAACTAAATTGACCATTTTTACAATTTTTTTCTGTATGTATTATATGTATGTAAGTATGTAAGCTTGTTCCTCCATAACTCTTAAACGAATCAACTGATTTTCATGAAACTTCGTATATAAACAATTAGACATACAGGACACAGGATAGGCTACTTTTTTCTTTTTCAACGCGGACGAAATTTCGTGCAACAGCTAGTTATCTATATTTTGTTTGATATATCTATTAACACAATTATGCAAAAGTTCGTTTCAATAAATATAAAAACGGTCGCAGTTTTCTGAACTTTTTTTATATTTTACGCAGTTGGGTATGAATAAATTTGACAATATCGAGCTAGACCTACGACAGTTAGATGTCTACGAGTCGGAACGATTCGCGGTGAACCTTGGCAGCCCACACACGAACCACATCCAACTAGAATTGCTAGACAAACAACTCTGACAAACAACTTATTACATATTTACTGGTAAAGGAAAGTCCTTTATCAGCAGCTGACATATCTATTTATAAACTAACACACAATGAAGGTTGTTTCTGTTTTTTTGTTACATATATATATACATACATATTTAGATTTTTCTTCATAAATAGAATAAGATTTAGGAGTATATAGATCTTGCTTTAAGATTACATTATTTATGATCTGATGATAAAGATGTCATTATTTCTTATTATACTAGCTGGTGTCCGCGACTTCGCATTTAGACATAAAAGATAACTTTTGACATACTATTACATTGACGCCCTGACATTATAATTTTGCCAAGCATAGGATCTTTATTTTTAGATACTTGGTGACCTACCTATTAGAATATTTAGTCTATGTTCATCCTGAATATTGTTGAAAGATTTTTTTTTAAATAGTATGAGTAGTTTCGAAGATTGCTCCTACATACAAACATTCAAACCTACTTTTTATAATATTATAATAGTATAGAATAACTTTTTTTGGTTCTCAGTACTAATAAAGAATTTTATGAAGGTTTTTGGTATATAAGAAATAGATTCCTATATAAAGAAAACTACAGATTTTTATGTAAGTAGGTACGAGTACACTAAAAAAATTTCTGTTTGATTTCGTGGTATAATAACGATTTATTGGTGTTTTAAAGGCTTCTTTCCAATTTTCTCATTGCTCACACAACAATGGTTAGACCCTTTAGTATAACAAGAGAGCCCACATCTCTTTGTGTGTTCTACCGGCTTTACAATGGTGAGTGCTCTGATGAGTTGTTCCAATTATGAGCTTTGGAAATGAAACATTAATTTTATACTGATATTGTTTTTAATCTATAAATCTACTTCTTTCAAATTCATATTTTTTTCAAAAAAAAATTAACTTGTCTATGTTAAGATAGACAGACAGGCTGACGGTAGGTGGCTACCGTCACTTCAAGCAACCGCACAGCTGCTGCAAGTGCGCTGCCAACCATAGTGGGATTAAGTATGAGAGATTGGAATGGGCTCTGGCATCCCTTACTCACTTACTGAAACACAACACACATGCTGTGATGACTACTCATGATTTAATAAAATATATTTTAAAATAAAAATAATGTTGGGTTAAAAATTTTAAATGTATTTTAATTATTCACGAGTCATTATTACAGTAATTTTATTGACAATATTGCGCACATAGAGATTATGATCAGCTAACATAACCGTTTTCAACGTTCATCCCATGACCCATGCTTGTTTCATTACATACTCGTAAGTAAAAAAAAACTTGTGCAATTAAAGCGAACGTTATTATATTAAAAAAAAATCTCATTGTGAGATGCTATCTTATTAAATGTAGTGTATTTTTTTTTTGCATAAAAACATTATTTAAAATTAACGAGACACGAGCCAGCTTAACTTCTTCGAAGTCTGTTCAACTTTGCGCGTCTTGTATTGTAAATATTTGCGCAAGTTTATATCAACGCAATGCTGAAAGGTATTCGTTGCAGTATCTGTTGAACGTTTGCGGCCGCTTTGAAATGTTTTTTGCACTAAAAGTCTCAATATTTAAGGTAACTAAGAACGTGTGGGTCAACAGTGTTTAATTAAGAGCGTTAGTTTAAGTGTTGACTGACGTGTGAAGTGCGAATCATGCCACAGCGGGCGCCACGGCATCATGCCGCCACCGCAGCTCTATTTACTAAACAAACATTCACTCACCATGTAAGCAATGATTGTCGAACGTAATAAACTGAATTTTTTAATCTGGTTTTTACGGTGACGCAACATTATGATTTTTTGGAGGATTATGTACACAATATAGTCACGTTTTAAGAAGCGGTAATTGAAATGCAAACATCTTCTGTTCATTTTGAAGGATTCAGTAATATGTAATGTTATATTTTTCTTAAAATGTTATTTAATACAGAAACGTATTTTGTGCGATATTTTTTTTTAAAGTTATGTGTCTAGGTAGGAATATATAGTAAGTATACGTGTTTTTAAATTATATTTAGTTAACTAAATGTGAAAAAATCGATTTAAAAATAAAATAAAAATGATTTGTGTATTTATTTTTATACTTGTATATATTGTTTAATTGTGAGTTTTTAAAAATAAGATCGGATTTTAAAAAATCGTTCATGTTTTTTTGACTTCCTAAATTTCTAATAGGCATAATCTAAAGTAGATTTAGTGCTAATTTAGTGTCTTGTTTATTAGAGCATAATAAGCAAACATGTTAAATTTCCAATTACTTTAAATTAAATTTAAATCATTTGGCACGTAGGTATTATGCATTGTGGAATATTACAAGTGCTTTTGGTGTGTGTCCAACTCACGTAGTGTTTTGATGTGGGTCGTTCTCGATGACTTCCAGCTTTGTAACTAATGTATTCCGAGTGCACTTTTGTATATTTCATTGACATTTTTATTCGTTACATTTTTAATATAACCAACACTATCACAATTAACAGTACGTAAACTAACACAACAAGTCAACAGACGCGACCACGTGCTTATAGTTTTCATATGAGTCTGACTAAAAATAACAATTCAATTGTACTAATATAGCTAACCTTTTTACCCTAATATAACCGCACACCACAGTTAATCTGTCAATTACGTAGAAAAGCGAGCAAACAACCTGTTCAGACGAAAACAAATTTATTTGCGCATGAGTCACAGAGAGCGCGACTCGTCTTTTCTATCGACTATGAAGGCGGCGTCAGTGAACCCCTGCCCTGACCCCGCGTCGTTCTCAACGGATTACGGCCTATACGAACTTGACCGCCCACGTTCTAAATACACTTTCATGCACACATTCAAAAGTAAATTATCAACAATTGAACGTGGACTAACCGAGTAGATAAACATTCATTTGATATAGGCACGTAACCAAACACACTTAGTGTGTGTCTAAGAAAAAGAATACAGTCATGGGTTTACACATGGGTGTAAGTAATAGGCGAATTTATTCCTGACGAGTTCCGTTTCATCCGGATGTAATTAAGGGAGTTATTATAGTATACACAAAATTATAACCACCATGTATATACAGAGAGAGGGTGGATTAGAAATACAATTAAATGAAACACAGATAAAGAGAGAGATTATATGTATTTCTATGTATGTATTTATTCTAATGTAACTACTTTTAACTGATAAAGATCTAGCCAGCGATCAATGGATGAGGTACAGAAGTAATTGCTCAGTCGCATTACGGTTCTGAAAGAGATGTTTTCCCTTGTCGTATACGAAAATGATAACGCCGGCGCCAAGAGAAAACATCTACAAAACAAAATGTAGACGAATTTGGACACGTTCCATAAAAGTTGACCTGCAACTGTCACGAAAGTTATCGATTATCCTCGTTCAAACCAAGATCTTATTTTAAATTTTATTAAATTTCTGACATAAAATATGTGAAAATTAATATTTTATTTAAAACCCGATAGTCCTTTAGCTCAACGATCCTAATTCCTAACGATTTCTAACGTAATCAATTATAGTAAGACACTTTTCAGAACAGACCTTTGTCTGGATTTAAAACATTATGTCATGGCATCATGTCACGTTTTATGACTATCTGAAAAGTTTGAAAAATGATTGGCGTGACAGTTTATGAGTACAATCGTAATTATCAAAAATTACAAAAAACTGAAAATATTTGATTTTTTTTAAACATTAAATAAACTTTAGTCAATTAAAACCTAATAAAAAAATTAAATATATGGATACAATAAAAACTATTAAACCATCATTTCTGGTCACCTTATTTCTTAAAGGCAAATTTTAACATGAGCTTCAGCGGTACTAGAAATCTTAATCACTCATCTTGACTTGGTTGAAAAATGATGGTGTTTGGGTCATAGTACATTGCAACGGTGTAATGTATATTGAATGGTATCTGACTAGTTTATCGTTTATTCGCTAACAAAAGGCACTGTTCAGCCGATGCATATTCGTTGCGCCTACCAGCTTTCACAACCATTATCCGACAAGGTACACCAGATAGCTGTTCCTTGGCATCGATAACGCCGTATCAATTCTCAGATCGGACCATTACGTCGATTTATGTGACGAGCGCTCAAACTGGTGACACGTCGTAAATCTTCTTGCACATTCCTCTGTAACATTATGCCCCAAATTTAAATTATTTAAACACCTTTATGTTGCACACAGATATTCTTTCTGAAGTTGATACTAAAGTTTGGGAAGCGCGACGCTTTCAAAGTCACAAGACTTCAAAGACACCAGACAGATCACAAATAAATCCTGGCACTTTGTGAATAAAGTTAATATAATCAAGTTTATTTTTGGCAAGATATGTCAATAAAAATATATTTTTAATAAAAATCAATATTTGTTGAATATAAAATTAAATTTTAAATCTGACTGAATTGCATTGAGATATTAATATACAAAAATGCAGTATGATAATTTAATTTCTTTTCATGGATTGTACTAATTGACCTGCTTAAATTGAGGCAATAGGGCAGCTAGTTTTCTTTAATTTTAGGTACCAATTGAAATGACTTGTTTCGTATAAATATTAGTATATTTTCTGTGTAAGGTTCGAAAATTTTAATTCAAAATTGACCATTGTAAATAATTACAAATGAAGGTGCCGAGAGGGGAATATACCAAATATTATATATAAATAATTATACGGAAAGTCATAAAAATGCTAATATATGAATTAAACGACTGTTTGAAAACAATAATAATGCTAATTAGTGTATATTAATTAAAATAAGAATTAATTATAAAACATACGCTAGGCACCTATATAAAAGTTAGTAATGATCTAAAAATATTTATGACTTATAATGAGTCATACGGTTATGCTTCGTCGAGAGGATGGAGGTAACATACAATATAATGAGCTTGTATATAATCTGTGGCGAAAGCAGCCTGCGCTTGCGCCGGGCGGCGACCGTTAATCGTGCTGCACTAAAGCACCAAGGTTAACTTTCGCGAATAGTTGATCCACTGCATTTTACTGATAAACATGACTGTATTCGTTCATATAATTAAAACGTTCACACAAGTAATTTCCAATACCTACGCAATAATATTTCGTAGCACGATGCCTACTTTTGCGTTTATTACGATTTTTTTTCCACCTTTTTAGATTTTCCTTTGTTTATGCTGTCTGTCACTAGTTTTAGCCTTTTTCTTGGGGTTATTCCAAACAGTTGTACTATTAGTTCTACGATTTGGGTGTCGAAACATTTATCCAATCTTTATTGCTCATTCTTATATTTTTGTTAGGCGTTTAAATTTAAATTTTAGTTTTTAGATGATTCCTGGGTAACAGTACTTTTTTCTCGATGAATGTCTTTTTATGTATTCCCGATAATGTGTATGCAAAATTTCCCTATGAACGGTTGAATAGTTAAGGCGTGAATGTGTAACAAACAAACCAACAAATTCCCTTTGGCAATTTAAATTTAAATTCGTCCATCTGTTCACTTTCATGTTAAATTTGAGCATGACCGGAAAAAAAACGACAGAATTTCATATATTATATTTTTTTAGGAATAATATTCCCTCAAATCATGGCCGCCATTGTAAATTGGGTTTCCAGATATTCCAATGTACAATTTATTTTATATGTCTCTTATAATAATCGTAGGGTTAAGTTAAAATCTTAAAACCCATTTTAAACTGAGCAATATAATCCGTTTTGATCCTCAGAAAATGTTAACCGCCTCGAGCTAGACAACGACACATCACCATGCAAATTTAATATTTACAGTAACACAAAACCTCATTTTCCTTCATGTGTGGATATTACAGACAATGAATAAAATAATGAATCTTTTACTGATTGTTTACATAAATTATATTGAAACGAGTGTCGAATATGAGAAAAGGAAAAGGAAATCGCATAATATTTTAGAGAAAAATGAATTTTTCAACAATGTTTTAAAATTTAATATTGAAACCTAACTAATTGAAACAGATTCATAATCATCATCAATATACTCAATATACTAATAATAAATCTGTAAGGGTTGGTCATGGAGTAAGTTACTTTGTTTTCAAAAATATCGTGTTTATAGGCTCTATACATGATACTGAAACTAAATTGAAAATTTTTAGAATTTTTTTTCTGTATGTATGTATGTGTATGTTCCTCCATAACTCTTAAACGAATTAACTGATTTTCATGAAACTTGGTATATAAACATTTAGACGTACAGGACACAGGATAGGCTACTTTTTACTTTTTCAACGCGGACGAAGTCGCGGGCGCCAACTAGTATAGTCAATATGATGTTAGTCCTGTGTATCTATTTGTGTTTCTCTGACTGTACTATAAGAGTTACAATTTGGGAACTGTTATAAATATATTTTAAGACGCTACCATAAAGGTATAATTCCAACAAGTAATAGTCCCTCTACGGAGGCTACATTTATTCTTTTTATAGTCACTTCTTATTTTTACACACATTATTTTTCTTCAATTCATTCTAAAATATGTTTATTTTATATTTACTTACTCAAATCCGTAAACAATGCATTGTTATCTTTATAGCAGAGCTATTCTCAGCGTAACAAAGTTAAACGGAAGCGTTGTTAAACAGTTTTGTTATATTTTTATATGACAGCGTTTACCATAAACTATATTACGTCATATTACGTAATATCTTTGCTTGTAAAGTCGCGTGGAAATTGCGACACTGGTGAGCGATTAAAAATTATTAACTGCTTCATATTTGTGTTCGTTCAGCTTCTGAATGGGATGAGCTTGTGAATATATAGGTAATGATTCACTAGAGGCAAGTAATGAATGTATGATATTTTACTATCGCATATTACTCGTAAATGCGGTTTTATTGCAAGTTTAATATTTACTTTGAAATGCTCACAGAAATGCTAACCTAATATCAAAGATAAATTAAATTAATTAATAAGATAAAAACCAATCAAAGATAATATAAATTAAATCTTTGCCTAATATTGTCCACGATAGAAAGTGTCATATAATTTTTACATAAGTGAAAACCGTATTTAAATGGGTTACACCGTTTCTGAGATTAGCGTGCACAAACTCACAGCCAAACAGACAACAATTCTCAAAACTATTTTTTGACTTCGGTACATAAGTACATACATGTACATTTTTTTTTAATATTTAATGATTATATTTATAGATTTGTGTTAAAGATTATCTGTACCTAAGGATAGTTAATGTAGAAAAGGCTATAACATGCGCTTCCTTTTCAAAGAGACTTTCGAACGGCTGCCGGTAGTCACAGCTTTCCAATTCAACTTAGTTACATATAACAACGCTAAGTTAATTAATATTTTATACTACTTTAAGTTGATTTGTGCAGCGAACTGTACGAGCGAGTAAAGTCAATAATAGGTATTTGGAAGATTTAGCGCCTCTTTCACAAACGTCAAGTAGGCCCAACTGTCATTTAAAGTCACCGGTAACCGGGGATAATGGAGCTGATATACCTTTGTTTGTACGGTAAACGTCCCAAACATTAAATAGAAAATAATAATAAAAATTCGGCTATCGAATGATGCAGTGAACCGAGTGCATAATTCAAAAAAACAGAAAATGATTTCTAAAAGTAACTAATCAACACTTTACTTGTAGTTGGTGAAAGAGGCGCTTAGCTTACTATAATCCCAATAATCCAAGACAGAATGTGACGGAAGACATTCTCGGCACGTAACATACGCCAGCAATATTGATATGAACAATAAATATACATAAAAAAGGTGTAATCATGGAATTAATATAACAGAAAAATAATAATAAAAATATGACTACAATAAAGGGGTAGGTAACTATGTTGAATTCGTGCAATGAAAACAACACAAAAATTGTAAATTCTGCCGGAAATTGAACAACAATTGAACAGTTATTTAAGCAAAAAATATTTAAACTACATTTTAATGAAATTCGTTGTGATCGCAAATAAATTTCCTCTTATCGCTTAATATTGCGTTCTTGACATTGATACACACACGTACTCGATATTACTGGTTGTTATTATTAATAACCACTTGTGACAAATTCCGCTAACAATTTATACTCTCATGCAATCCCCGGCGTCTACATTACTCAAAAATGACACAGAATGATAGACCTTTATCGAACAAGTCGTCCCAATAATATTATAATACCGGCTATAAAAAAGGGTAAGTTTATTTACGAACACGTCAAGCCTGAGCTTGGAAACAGTGGCTCACCCTGAAATGTTAAAATAAAAGTAAAAATGTTGCCCTATTCTGTCTTGGTGCCTATCTGTTGGTGGTATCTGGCTCTCGGCATGTATTATTCATGGGGCTCTGGTCTCACTTGTTTGTTCCTGCATTGTCTACGGTGCAATTATTAAAATTATGCGTAAAGCCTTTAGGCAGATCATCGCTTTAATGCCGGCTGAGTCATGGGTGCCATCGAGGTAATCGGGGCTTGTCCACTTGTTCACCATTGATGCTGATTTATGCTGACTCCTATCAATTTTGATCGATGTGTCTGCGAGTGTGTAACGCTAAAGAAAGTTAATAACTGAGTGCCTCGAGCCGGCAATCTTTGAATTTAGGCACCCTATATCAATATGGATTTATTTCTCCATTATTACTGCGGAGTTGTTAAGTGGTCCAAAGGAATCTCTACTCTAAATTCAATAAGATTAATTATATTTTTGAATAAAACTTTGT
The DNA here is from genome assembly GCA_945859745.1 of Synanthedon formicaeformis. NCBI lineage: Eukaryota > Metazoa > Arthropoda > Insecta > Lepidoptera > Sesiidae > Synanthedon > Synanthedon formicaeformis. Next base: position 9,074,697 of record OX243959.1, on the reverse strand, counting down.
AAGGAAGAAAGCAAAAGCACGCTTCAAAAGAGGTTGTTTGAATCCATATTTCACAAACAATTTTAGTCAAGCTTTTATCAAAGATTTAAATCGAGAGATGCGGCATTACTAGCGAAAGTGTGTTACAAAATACAACATACATTATACTAAAGACAAAAGTAAAAAATACATATACCTTTGTCTAAACACACTTTTAAACACAGAAAACACATTCCTTACTTCAAACGTGACTGTGACGATAGCGACGCTCTCAACAAGCGACCGTCACTCCCTGTAGCTGGCGTCCAACTGTAGTTGGGTTGAGCGCCTGCGCCCAACCCATTGTTAAGAATTTTCGGTATATTTTTAGTATGGCGCGAGGAGATTACGCCGCATCTTTCGGTTTAAATCTTTGGCTTTTATTTATTATTATTCGTGGACATTTTGTATATTTATTCATGGACATTCATTTACAAATCAAAACCTGGTTTTAAGATACCAAATTAAGTAGAAAAATAATATGATATGATTATGATATTATATATGATAATGTCATAACTATAAATTAAATAATTATGAAGTGATCCTTTGTATTGAATTGTGTTGTAACGGGTTAAGATTATCTTACATCTGAGGTTAATAATTTATTATAATTAACGAGGATTCGGTTTTTAAATAAAGGAACTACGTATGTACGAGTATTTTTAAAACATCAAATTACAGTGCGGTTTTATTTTTTCATTTTGCGTACCTTCATTTCATATTGGTATAATATTATTTGCGAAAAATACGTTGAAACAAACCTAATTTTTTTTTTTTTTCAAAAAAATAAATTAATAAAAATATGTGCAAATGTGAGTGTTTATATGTGAACTGAATTTTAACATACCTCGATATTTTTTCTTTAGTACTCCAATGAGAATCTGCAACAAAAAATAAAAATAATGTTAGAAACTACATTTTGTTGAAAGATGATTTTTTAAAAGAAATTAAGACATAAAACATCTTTTTTTGACCAAGTCCTCGTTCCATTTTCACCGACAATATTCTTCATAATTTACAATGCTTGAAACACCTTGTTAGTCTGATTGCTTTCATTCACTTATCGACAACGGGGAGTAAAGAAATTCGAGCAAAACGAGCTTCAATTTGCTTGTTAGCAAAAAGCTTTTTCCCTTGTGTTTCCTTTTTTGTTGTGTTGTGAATTTCTTTACGGTTTTATTAAATCATTTATATAGAGATATTTTCAACGTCGTCATAATTCACTAGTACTTTAATTAAACTGTCCCTAATCACCCGAGGCGTTTGAATGCAATCAATAAAATGTAAGCTGTATGATGCGTTCAGATTACAGGTGTACGTTTGAAGCAAACGTGTAATCAATCATTCAGATAAAAAGTTTAATCGAACTAATCAAAAGGGCAGATCCCTTTCTCTATTAGTACACGTGGATACTTTTTTTATTTTAGTAGACATTGTATTTATAATTTTATGTTGTAATCTTTATGTGATTTTTAATTTTTTAATTTTTAAAATTTTACTAATAGTAAGACTTTTAAAAGTTTATCGGGCTCGAATTTTTTAATGTAAATTTTTTTAAGGTTTTAGGTACAGTGTTTAGGTATGTGATGGTTTGTGGATATATAATAAAAAAATTGGGACTGCCAGAATTTGGGGCTATCAGGAACCACACCCGTTCGAAACTGCATCTCTTATCACAAGCTGAAAGAGGGTGCACTTGAGCTGAAGTTTAGTGTATTATAATTTACAGAATAAATTTCATTCGTGCGAAGCTGTGGAAATACATACATACATACATACATACATACATACATACATACATACATACATACATACATACATACATACATACATACATACATACATACATACATACATACATAAAAATTCTAAAAATCGTCAATTTAGTTTCAGTATCATGTATAGAGCCTATAAACACGATATCTGAAAACAAAGTAACTTACTCCATGACCAACCCTTACAGATTTATTATTAGTATTGATTGATTGATTGATTACGGTCACATTGGAAATAAAATATTCTTGATTATCTGAATTTTTAACAGTTTCTGAAAATGAAATAAAGCTTATATGGTAAATTCGTAGGTTTTTATGTCGGCAAGCAATCGTAAAGCTGTGAAGTAGGAGTCGTTTGTCTTTGTTCATAAATCAAACATTAACGAACCAACCGGGTGCTGTCGGTCCAATAAAGCGGCTGCAGACTGTTATTATCTCCAATATTATTATGGCGTCCTTAGATTACGTAACCAGTTTGATAATATATTTTTTATTGACAGCCTCGAAAGACCTACAAATCAAATGTGTTTCAATGTAATTTATGTCGCAAAAACATTTTTTTTTTAAATCATTAAAGGTTTGTGCGTTTGTCTAAAAACTATTCCGATTTACTAAAATCTCTATAAGATATTCTGAAAATGACTTTTTTGAATATTTTTTCCTTATAATTATTTTCCTTTATTAATCATTTATATTGAACTAGTAAACAATACTTTAACGGTCGCCTACTACGACCATGTAGAAAGATCTAAATGTAGTTATTAGTACACTATAATCAAAGTAGTTAACAAGTTTCGCCAAGTAACGGCTGTCAAACTACAAATTAACGCCCGGCGACTAAGTTAATTAAATGTTGATGAAATGACCTCTCGGTTAACTGAAAATTGGTGGCAATTTCAATATGAGTCTATCCATAAAATATTTTAAGTTCCTACACTTTTATGTTAAGGTTGACAGACAGGCTCCACTTGATTCCACTTTTTTTAACCTTTTTGTATATGACTATATATTTTATTTTAAGTAGTGGCAGGACACACTGCATTTCGTAGTAATTTGTGCAGCCCATCTGACACAGAAATAAGTTAAATAACCGTGTGTGTGGTATCTTTCGGTAAGTGTGTAGCGGATGCTACAGCTTATTTCCACTTTCTTTCCTAAATCCTACTATCGCTTAGGAACATAATTTTTTTTTCAGGATATGAAGTATGCTATATATTAATCCAGGTAATAAACTATCTGTGTACCAAATTTCACCCAAATCTATTCATTAGTTTTTACGTGAAAGAGTAACTAACATTCATACATCCATACTTAAACATCGTCGCAAACTTTCGCATTCATAATATTAGTAGGATGGTCATTCATCGTTTGTAGTGCCATAAATATGCAATTACTCGTACTTTATAAAAAAAACTAGCTGCTGCCCGCGACTTCGCCCGCGTAAATTTGTAAATTATATACTAGAACCTTCCTCGAGAACCACTCTATCCATTGGTGAAAACGCCATTAAAATCAGTGCAGTAGTTTTTGAGTTTATCGCGAACAGACAGACAGACCTTGTTTTATAATATGTAGTGATTAAGTTTCATTTCCTGCCTGTTCGTATCCTGAAACTTACAATCAATAATTTCTAATAGTCATTTGGTATTGAAATTGAAACAATTATTGATATCGACACTTCGCTAACAATAAATTATAAATCTTTTATTGCATCGACATAATATATTTGACATGACATTTTGTGAATTGTATACCCTCGTAAATGTCATCGTTGTCATCACGGTTTTTATTTATGTGCACTGAGAGGAGCGACTTCAATTAAATTAATAAAATCCCTCTACTTATTATTATATTTAGTTAAACTGTTGACAAAGTTTAACAGTCGATGCGCTACAATCTTTTTTTAAATGATTTTTTGCCAGCTTTGTGGCTTCGCATGCAATTTTTTCTGCAAATTATATCACAAACCTATGAAAATTATTATACCATATGAAAATCCGTTGAATTGTTTGGGAGAAGTTTGCGGAGTACAGACAGATGCGAAAATACATTTTATAATATACTAGCGAACAGCTCCCAGCTTTGCACGGATGCATTTTTATAAATAAGACCTGTCGGTAACTTGTCCCATAAATTTTTCCAGTACTTAGTTATAAATATTTATCTATACGGGGTGCCATATCTACTTTTAAATACTTCACTACACAGATGTATAAATGTATAAATACATGACATGTTAACGCTTATGACCTAAATTGAGGCACCTTGCAAAATCAGCCCAACATAAACCAGGATTTACGATCACACACGCCATTAAAGGGTTATGAAAGAATATTTAAAATTGCGTTCACACGTAAACCATGGGTGAGAGCATCTAAATAAAAGCTTCCATCGGCCTTCGAGGTTTATTTATGATTGTTGTGAAGAAAAGTGAACGCGTTCGGCGACTGAGGGAGAGACACGACCTCACCTGTTGTGAAAAAGCCAATTCCAAGACGAATTACCCTTTGTTCCCGGGAACCGCCCGCGAACAAAGGTTTACAAGGCGACTTTTATTGCAACTCTTGAAATTATGCAATTCTGCCAATGTGGTGGCGAACATTAAATTTTAAATAACATCTTTAATATACGCCCCACGATTGATACATTTTAGTTGTGGCAGTGAGTGATAAATGGGTATCTGTGAGTGAGTAGGTAAGGGATATTAGACCTCATAACCCTTTCTAATCTTTTATCCTTCTGGGTGGTAGTAGAATTAAAGACAGCAAGGGATAGGGAAATGGGCTCTAGCCTTCTCATTCATCGAACAACAGCACATATGCTGTTTGTAAGAGGGTGGTCAATGTCGCCAGCGAGCTGCCCCAACTACTGCGAAACGCAATGTTCCCTGTCACTCCAAAATCCAGACGAGAGCCAACTATAGAAAGTTCATTTCCAAAGTTGACTCCACCGGGAATCGGACCCGAGACCCCTGAGAAAGAGTGATAAGGCAAGCACTCTACTCACTCACCCAGAGGGCTCTTCAAATTATTTTACTAAGAGCGCTTTCAACGCCTATGGCTTTGCTTGTATCAATATACTACTGAACCAATTACCACCAAGCAGACCAGCAGCCCGCCTGCTGATCTTCAAATTACGAAAATATGCTTAAATTTATTTCGATATTTTTCAATTCCTATAATAGTCGGTTTCATTGTCTGCATTGGCATGTGTAAGCCGATTTTCTATTCGTAATTCTAATGTCTCCGATTGAGCAATAATTGCATGCTAACTATTGTGGTCACTTTTCCGAACATTAGTTTAGAATCAATATTAGCATAGTTTCACTAGTTTGTGATGGCCCTGTACTACAGTGTGTAGTTCGTTTAGCTACGTGCTAAACAAAAGAGGCGCTGCTTTCGACATGGGTGCAGTTAGTGGCCCTTCTTATGGTAATGTCGGACCCAACACCGCAGTCGTAACGACATACTTCACACGATTTTCACTACATTCCTCAACAGACAAGTCGACATTGTTAACAGAAAATCGTTCCCTATTAGACGTTATTATCGTTGCAACGGAGAGAATTCACTCATTTATCTGTTCAGCTATATGCAACTGTTCATTTTCTATTATCAAAAGATAAATAAACTGCCGATGACTCGGTTTTTTCTGATAATGAACAACAAACATGTTCATTACTTTCACCTTTATTGTTACCGGATGTAGATAAGTTGGTTATAAAACGAACAGGGATTACTAAAATCAGTTAATCTTTTATGTTAATGCATACACTTTTGTAACAAAGACAAAAAAACGATGTGGAATTGTTTCTGATAGATCTGGATTCCGAACAGACAATAATTGTATGAAATTAACAATTGAAATTTCAGTCCTATGCAATAAAAATTATATTTTTCTTTTTTTAAATTTAAATTTTATTATTTTTACTAACACTATGGGACTAGAAATGTATAGAATCATCAAAACAATTCCGATGTTATCTTTAGAAAATGTTTTCATTGCAGCAAATAACATTGAAAAAAATATACACGTGATTTACAATTTCAAACCTAGTTGTCTCTTTTACTAGTAATACTAATAGATCTTCTTTCCAATAATATCAATAAGTAATATTTTTAATACAAAAACAATCACATACCTACTCCAACATAAGGTACAAAAAGCACATTGGAGCAATATTCTCTAAATGAAATCCATCTTTTCTGGCTTAATTTAAAAAAAATCTTTTTTATAGTCTGTTTTACCAGGAATCGAATCAACGACCATTGAACGACAAATATTCAGCCACTCTACAAACGGTATTTTTTAATGTATATTAGGAACTATATGATGATGTGTATTTTTATTTATTTGTTTTTTTTTTTACAGCAGAGTAAAATTTATTGTTGAAATACCAATTCTTATTATTTGGATTTTACTAATTATATTTAACACATATACCTATAAATTACTATATATACACACCACCTACACGAAGAGATATTATGTAACACAAATATTTTTTAAAAACGAAATATCTAAACATCTGATTTTTTTCATATGAATGAACATGGATAAAGTCATCCCTTTAGACAATGCTTCTTCAATGTTAAAACTTATGCAAGTAAAAATGTGACTACAATACAATACGGTACCTACTCGGACATGTGCATAATACGTGAATGTAAATTGAGCTATTTGAATTGGTTTGTGTTCGCGTCTAGGTCGTCTAATGGAGACGGCCTCGACCCGTTTCAATACGTAGGACATCTAATTCAGTTATTGAGAACATGCACTGATTTTAAAATTAATTGGATGGGTTGGTATATTTTGTTACCGATTCAAAATTTTGAAAAAATAACAGATATTTCTGATACTTAAAAGTTACTATAATTTCTGGTGTTTTGTAACTGAAAAACTTGAGTTTTTGAGTTGAAGTTGAGTGAAAAACTTTTTACTCAACTTATCAAAATGTGCTGTCTTGTGATTATATCTTTTTATAAGTAAAATATACATTTTTGAATTAATGGAAAAACCGATTTTAAATAACATAACATTTTCCGACTTTTATTGTTAGGGAGTACAAAATTTGGTATCTAGGTACAACAAACCTACGAATTTATGAGTTAAGTTCCATAAAATAAAAATAATCTTAAGTTTAGTTTTCTGTGCTATACACACGTAAGATTAATTCATGGTTTTCCTTTAATGTTACAATATAACTTGGTTATTTTTATCCCAGAAAAGTCAAATGGATTTCTCAGTCTTTCAGGACAACAGAACTATTTGTCTTAAATTCTATAAATGTACTACAACATAATATCATTGATCATTGAGCCATTATTTAACCGTAATAATAACTGAGGTAAAGGAACGCAATGGTTCTATGTGGTGACCATGTCCGCATATGTATTATTAATTTTAATTGAAAATTGTACATTCCAAGCAATGGAATGTGAAGTAATAATAGTTATTGGAACAATGTGCATTGAAACACCGATTAATATGTAGGTACGTGGGTAGTTGTGAAATAACAAAAGCTTTGTCGATTATAATGAAACTGATTCTTGACTGCGTAAACCATGTGTAAACAAGGGAGTGGCAAAATTATGTTTAATATTTTTGGAGGTGTTATGATTTGTTAGACTAAGGGCCTCTTTCACAAACTACATGTAAAGTGTTGATTAGTTACTTTTAGAAATCATTTTCTGTTATATTGAATTATGCACTCGGTTTACTGCATCATTCGATAGCTGTTTTTTATTATTATTTTCCATTTAATATTTGGGACGTTTACCTTACAAACAAAGGTATATCACCTCCATTTTCCCCGGTTACCGGTGACTTTAAATGACAGTTTGGCCTACTTGACGTTTGTGAAAGAGGCGCTTACTCGTATTTATACACCACCAAAAAAATGGAGTGAAAAACTAAGATTAAAAACATATCAACGCCTGAAAAAATATGTCTTGTTTATTTATCTAAAAATTGGATAGCGGACGAAGTCACGGGCTATTAGCTAGTACAAAATAAGTGCTTAGTACAGTAATGAATCTCTACTACTACTAAGATTACTAATCTTAGTAAATTTATGAAATTTAAAAGACGCTAGCAATTGCTCTTTATTTATCATCAATCAATCAATCATCAATACTAATAATAAATCTGTAAGTGTAGGTATTGTATGTATGTATGTATGTATGTATGTATGTATGTATGTATGTATGTATGTATGTTCCTCCATAACTTAAACGAATTAACTAATTTTCATGAAACTTGGTAAATAAACATTTAGACGTACGGACATATTAGGCTACTTTTGATATGAGTCATAATGACTGTTGGTATGTACTTTCGATATATATTTTTTTAACTTATTATCTCTGTTCTTGCTCATCTTGCTTATTGTTGACAATGACATTTTAATTTGTATAGAATCTTTGGTAACATTGTGTTTTTCATATTAAATAACAATTATTTATTATACATAGATAAACGACTCGCAGGGCTCAAGGGACTGGTTTTATATGTCTGCGAAACCGTTTAAGTATAAATAATATGTACCATATTACACCATTGTAATGATTCATGAACAAAAGCGTTTTCACGGCTAGTCAGTGCTTTGTACAAAGTAATCAATTCGTACGCTGATATTTAGTATTTCGTAGAACTCATAGGAAATTGATTGCTCTTTATTATTGACTCAGTACGAATTTGAGTAACATTACCAGGAACGGCTTGAGGAAGTACCTACCTACTAGCTAACTTGCTATTACATGGAAAATAATGTGTGATAAAAGTTTTTCATGAATTTCATATTAAAATATGTAATAAGAAAAATAATAATAATAATATTAATATAAAAATAATAATGATGATAATGTTCTTTTATGATAAATAGGTATGATAAAAATGTATTTTTTATCTATTGATCTCCATCATATTCCTTGTACAACTCAGTATACATATAAATATAAGATAACAAATTCTTATTACATAAAGTTCCGGCCATGTACATGTATTGTTTATTTGTCTGTCTCTGTTTCATAAACTACTCAAGCGATTATCATAAAATTTTGCATACACGTTGTGAGGGATACAGGAAAGGATATAGGGTACCTTTCATCCACAAATCATCCAAAAGTAGGTACTGTTCCTGAGAGATTTTCAAAAAATTAAATAACAGTACATAATTATCAGTCTTTATAATGCTTATATATTATGTAAGGCCTAGTATACTCATATGTGGAAGCCGAAGAAATAGTATGACACTTGAATTAAGTATATTCAATGCATATATGATATCCCTTCTCTCCAGCTCCTTGTGTATTAATATACACTATCAATTTAAATTTGTTATCTTTTTATTTACAATTTGTTTCATTTCCATTTATTGAAGTCTTCTCTCTTTTATAATTGCAACTCGTTTCAAAAGTTGACTAATGAAGGACGACTTCTTTGAGCGTCGTCGCCTCGCTCTTTTTTATATTTATAAATATTTACAGTGCAGGGTATGAATAAAACAGTAGTTGAAATGTAGGCAGGCTCATAATGTTTGCACTAGTATCATAAAATATTCCTTTTGAATCACAAACAATCTAAAAATTCACTGCGACTTTACGTGTTGTGTGTGTCTGTGTACAAAGTCTTTAATTAATTACCTAATTGGCAACTAGTAGACATGTGTAAAGGTCATTATGATTAGTCGTTTTCGTCGTGTAATCGTAAGATTTTCTTCCGTTTTCCATGTATCATGAGATCATAAGATAAGATCATGATAATAAGATTTTGTGTGTAATCTAAATAAAATTACCTAAATTTGATTGTCGCGTAACCTTTAAAAATTAAAACTATAGTTCTTTTAATAGTAAAAGAACTATAGTTTTAATTTTCTTTTGTAATAAAAAAAAACTATTGCAGAAATATTATATACAAAATTAAATTTTATTTATTGTTAAGACAATTGATTTTTGTACGCTTATCTGGTTTTCCCCGGCTCAATTAATTTTAGTATTTATAGTAAATATATTTATTATATTATTAGCACTGTTTTGATCAGATGAGAAGGCTCAAAGTGAAAAAGCTATATTTTCCTGCGAGATAGAATCAGTGACGAGAAAATCAAGAGGAGAATTAAAATCATCGACATCATTTAGTTAGTTTTAGCAAGCTGAAGTGGCAATGGGAAGACCATACGTAGCTGACAATCTTTGGTAAAGATAGATGGACATAAATTCAAATGAAACATTTACAAAGTTTCCCATTACTTTGAGAATTTCTGTAAACAAGACGCACACAGCGCTTGTAGCATTACCAACTGGTGAATAGATTATATTTGTTTGATGCTGTAACGGGAACTAGGGTAGTGAATTGGAATGCCAGCGGTGTTCGTATGCGCTGTAGCCACTAGTGCAATAAATTGAATCGCCTTATCAAATCATTAATCGTATAATAACTGCATTATTGTTTGCGGCGGCCGGCGGCAAGTGCCCGGTCTCACTTAATAGCGCTAATGAGCCTTGTCGTCTACTATGTCTATTTTATTGAATGAACAAGTCGCTTGTGGCTCGTTTTACGGCCGAAATTAATAACCTATCCTGATCCGTTTTTACCCATTTAGGATTGAAAAATCAATCTTTTTTGTGTGTGAAGTGTGTCAATAACGTATCCACGGATTTATATTTCAATCTAAAACATGAAACTATCTTTGGGAGGACAGATCTCACATTAAAGATCGACCTCTGTTCGTAATTGACAGTTTGGGTGTCTCAATATTCAATCCGTACATTTTGACATAGCGCAATCGATCTAGATTTGCAATCCCACGAATTTCACGGATTAATATCACGGATTATAATTGACGAGCCCGTTGGACGAATGGCAAGGGTGCTTGCCTTACGTCTCAGGGGCCCCGGGTTCGATTCCCGGCGGGGTTAACTTTGGAAATTTTAATATAATTTTCAAAATTGACTCTGGTCTGGATTTAAAAGTAGTGGTAGGGGCACACTGCGTTTCGCAGTCATTTGGGCAGCCCGTCTGGCGGCAGTAACCACCACCTTACAGAATACCACCGTGAAATAACAGCATTATGTGCTGTTGTGTTTCGGTGAGTGAGTAAGGGATGCCAGAGCCCATTACCCCACCACCCTCCCTTATCCCTTATCCTTAATCCTTCTATGGTCGGCAGCGCACTTGTAGCACTTATGGCGTTACTTGAGTTATAGGCGACGGTAGCCACCTACCATCAAGTGGACCGTCAGCCTGTCTGTCGACCTTAACATTAAAAAAAATATATAAGATAAACAAACAAGAATTTAAAATATTTTTATTAATTGTATTAATAATAAATAAAATTATTAAATTGTCCCATTTCAATCGTATAGTTGTTGTGGAGTACGGCGACACGTTGAGTTTTGGGCGTTAAATGCGTCGTAGATTCGACGTCATTCTTCATTTTTTAATTTGTTGGTACAGGCATTGCTAGTTTTATTGTTTATAATTTTGCTATGCTCAATAAAGGATAACAAATTTTTCGTTTTATCTTTTGTAAGTGGTTTCATCTTGATCTAAAATAAAAACAATAAAAACTTCATCACACCGCAAAAATAACAAAAAATGCAAGCGCCCCAAAGAACAGTGACGCATTAAAGAAATATAATTTACTACTGTTTCTGAATTCATTTTAGTTAACTATTAAATTATTCCACTATTTATTAACAATAATAAAAATTGAACACAACAAACATTGAATTGTCAACTGTCAAGTGTCATGCCATTCGTTCCTTTACTATTCAGAAAAACGAATGAATGTATATTATTATTAAAAACAAAATTATGTAGTACGCTTATAAATAAATAAAAATAAATTGAACTATAATTACTTTATCTTGTAATTGTAGGTAATTCATTATTTTCACATTTTAAATATGCATAAAATTAGAAATTTAAATTGTCTCGAAAGTAAAATTTTAATAGTTAGCATGAAAAGGAACGGCGTAGGAGGGAATGGATTGCCTACCGATCTATCCTTACTATCCAATCGCATACACACAAATTAATATTGGCACACAGATCGGAGATCGATCGGCCGATGGGAACAAACTGGAGATTGTTTTCAAGATCGGATTTTAGATACATTATTAATTTCGGCCGTTAGTCAGTCATATGGAAATAGATTTCAATTATTAAATTTAAATTCAAACACTTATTAATATGCGCTTAACATTCCAATGAAGTGATACCACCAAGAATTCGCACTTAGCACTATTTAGATGAACGGATTACATCCTAAAATTTTGTTACGAAAAGCTTATTACAATACATAGGTGAAAACCTATGCATGGTTAAGCCGTTTTTGAGATTAGTGTGCACAAACGCATAGACCAACAACGATTTTATTATATACCTATATATAGTGTTTTCCGTCGTCATTAAGAAATCTGTCATAAATTGTATTTCTGTCATAAATTGGTTACCTCCTACCCCTTTAAACACCATTGAACACCTTTCTGTCTTTCGGTTAGTCAGTAAGATATGCTAAAACCTATTCTCCTATTACCTCATTAGTTGTTGCATTTGTAACCACTTTAGCTTTGCTTATGATATAAAAGACGGAATCAGATTACTATCGAGTTGATCGTTAACTTGCCTCATAAAAAAAAAATCTTATGATTTGCAGTGATCATTATGATGAGAGTTAAAGCCTCAATGACTCACATCTTAAACCAGACTATAATAAAAAATGTATTTCACATTTTTTTCTATACTAATAAACCTTGCAAACCACAGCTACATTTCTTGCCTGACGTATCAGGCGCCGTCTCAAGTATGCCAGCAAATAAACTATTCAGTTCCATATAAAGACATGAAGAACACGTTTAAATTGTGTTATTGTGTGTTATTAGTTTATTAGTACGTGGATGGAGTAATGAGAGCGTTCATTTAGCCTGCTATTCTTAGATAATGCTGACACGAATTCCTGGGCGAGCGCGACGTGTGTATGTACAAGTATTTGACATAACTAGTTGCAAAGCTGTCATATTACTTCTGACATGATGGCTGCATCCGGTGTAGCATCTGTGTGTATGGTGTTCACGTCATCTGGTATTGCATATTTACACTTCACTAGCAAGTGCTCGCGATTTCGACCGCGTCATGGATATATTATAACAACTAGCTGGTGCCTGCGATTTCGTCCGCGTTGCAAAAGAAAAAAGTAGCCTATCCTATGTCCCGTACGTCTAAATATTTATCTACCAAGTTTCATGAAAATCAGTTAATTCGTTTAAGAGTTATGGAGGAACATACATACATACAATACTTACACTTACAGATTTATTATTAGTATTGATTGATGATTGATAATTATTTATTCAATGTTTATTGTTCATTTATTTTTCTAAGTCGTCGCTTATTTATTTTTATATTTCATCTGATTTTTCGGGTACAGAACATTTTCTTGGATGACAAGTTTATGTGCCTTAATGTACTTCTGACAATACTCATAGTGATTGGGAATGAAAACGTAATATACAAACTCACTTTCGCATTTTTGGTGCTATTATTTATATTGTACAAGATTTGCCACTACAACCATTTTTACTGTGTTACCTCTGTTATTTTAAAGAAGGTATTTTTTTATTAAGTAAATACGTCAATTTTGGTTACTTGCTACTGAATGGAATAAGTTTGTAAGTAAAAAATCTGAAAAAGCTCATGCAATGCCCTCAAGTTTTGTAACGCTGTGGACTTATACAGCGTATACGTACAGCGTACAAACAGACAGACGCGGACAGTGGCTTCAGTTTATAATACGAGTATACTAGCTGCTGCCCGCGACTTCGCCCGCGTAACTTTGTAAATTATACACTAAAACCTTCCTCGATAACCACTCTATCCATTAGTGAAAACATACTGACAGACAGACAGACACGGTGGAGGACTTTGTTTTATAATATATACTGATTATAACAAAATAATTATCCCAAGGGGATAACAATGAAAGAAATTAGTATTCTTTCATCTTTATTCCTTATCATACAGTATATCAGGTAAACAATAGATCGTGAGTCTACCTGCAGACCTTTACATGGAAAAATTACTTTGTTTTGAAATTACTGCCTTTTCATATAATATTATATTAGCACATATTTTCAAAGTTGGCACAACGCTACACTTCTTATGCACGTCTTTTGTTATACTTGACACACTTTGAATTATACCTACAAAAAAGGTCTAGCTGAATATTTTTCACAAGCCACCTAATTCTCTATTTTTAGTTATTATGTCAGCGCACTGAACTATTTATTGTTTGCATTATTGTGAATTAATGGTAATGTTTTAAAATAGTTACATTGTTGGGGATACCACAAAACAAAGACCAAACAATTTAAAATAGACAAAATATTTTCCTGCGGTTTAATACTGGTTAAGTATTATTCATGCATTTCTTAGATTATTTTTATTATTATTTTATTAATGAGGCTTATTATTAAGGAAAATAATAGATTGTTTAAAATATGTACTTGTGTTAATTATTTTATGGCTTAGTTAAGATGTTAAGTAACTAAAATACTTAGTTATTAGCCATGGCTAGACTTAAGCCAGACTGTGTTGCATCAAATTGATAGGGAAATAAATTATAATTATAATTTATTAATAATTAATATTGAATTTTAACTGTGCAAAGCTACTGAACTAGTTATAAAAATATATATAATTTTTATAATTGGTTCATAGTTATAACTAATATCACTAAGAAGTATTCGTGAGTTAGGTTATATAGGCTACAGTATTTTGATATATTAATCTTTTCATTTCTGAATTAAATTGTAAGCAAGTCTGAGAGAAAAGGGTCGAAGGTTTCTCTTTTCGTAACGATAGCGATTGCAACGGTAACATGATCTGTCTTTTGTTCTGCCAAATCATCATACAAATAATCTTACTTGCCTAGTCACGTGACCACCGTGAAGCTTTTTATTTACTTACTAGCTGGTGCCCGCGACTTCGTCCGCGTTGAAAAAGAAAAAGTAGCCTATCCTGTGTCCTGTACGTCTAAATGTTTATCTACCAAGTTTCATGAAAATCAGTTAATTCGTTTAAGAGTTATGGAGGAACATACATACATAGAATACCTACACTTACAGATTTATTATGTACTAGCTGGCGCCCGCGACTTTGTCCGCGTTGAAAAAGAAAAAAGTAGCCCATCCTGTGTCCTCTACGTCTAAATGTTTATCTACCAAGTTTCATGTATTGTAAATCAGTGAATTCGTTTAAGAGTTATGGAGGAACATACATACATACATACATACATACATACATACATACATACATACATACATACATACATACATACATACATACATACATACATACATACATACATACATACATACATACATACATACATACATACATACATACATACATACATACATACATACATACATACATACATACATACAGAAAAAAATTCTAAAAATCGTATAATTAGTTTAGTTTAGAGCCTATAAACATGATATCTTTGAAAATAAAGTAACTTACTCTATGACCAACCCTTACAGATTTATTATTAGTATTGATGATTATAAACGCGAACTCTGTCAAGAAAAAAATTGATGAACAAATTTTAAGTATTCATCAGAATGAATATAGGCTTTAAAATATAAAGCTACATGGGCGAAGTCACGAGTAAAAACTAGTATTCAATAATTTATTTTTCGGATTTTGAATAACAGCTTCAGTATGATAAATTTTGTATAATCCAATTGATATTGATAAGTAATTGTTTATAATGATAAAGAACTGCTTTTCAATATCAATTTTATTAAGACAAATCGGGGAATTCCTCAAATGTGTATAGTTGGTATAATACTTTAAACGGTACAGTACCTAATAAAACTTTCGAGTACCTAAACAAAGCCTGACTAAAGTACAGGAAAATTAAAAGGATTATTCAGTTTTATTTAAATTGTTAGATTCTAATTATTTTGGATTAGAAAAAAGTTTTCACTTAAAAAATATGTGTTTTAATAATTCATTTTAAAAAGTATATCGTATAAGGAATACCTAAGTATGTAGAAGTATCGAAAATTGAAAATAAATTAGTTTTACTATAAAAACTATTATTCAATACAAGCTGTTGCACGCGATTTCGCTTGCATAACTTTATAAAAAAGTAGGCTATCCTGTGTCCTGTACGTCTATATGTTTATCTACCAAGTTTCATGAAAATCAGTTAATTCGTTTAAGAGTTATGGAGGAACATACATATATACATACATAAAATACCTACACTTACAGATTTATTATTAGTATTGATTGATATCCCTTGTTACTCGCTGATAATGTAGTTTTCTATAAGTGAAAGAATTTTCAAAATCGCTCATTTTGAGTTTCATTACAAACATACAAATCTTATCTCTTTATGATATTAGTATAAAAAAGAAATACTTTTATTATCGGATTACAAACTTTGTTAAGACATTGTATAGAATTTGGTGGTAGAATATACCTACTGCTTATTGCTTACAGTAAAGTTGGTCTGGCCATACGACAGCTTTATTACTTCTTCTTAGCTTTATTCCCACATTCCCACAATCGGAATGGTTTCGCTAACTTATGGAAGCTAACTTGAAAGTAGTTGCCGATAGAAACGTAAGTTGGATAAAGTTTATCTCGGCGATTATAATGTCTACTGCGATTACTACGACTTATAATATGATTAGCCACTTGCTATCTGACCTTTAGATTGGAAAACTGGATGCGTAACGGAAACCAATAAACAAACAAATACGTAATTAGACACGATAACAAACACAATACATAGACATATATGTATACATACAGTGGCTCGTAAAATGCATTGTGCTAGTCTCGACGACGTGACCTTGTCACGACTTCCAGATAAGAGTGGTATGCAGCGAATCAACACTCGACGGTATGCAAGAGATAACGAGATAAGACAGATATCACGTCGTGATTAATATCAATAAACTTTAATTAATTTATAAAGTTAAGGCGCGTATTTAATTTAAAATAATATAGAAAATAAAAAACAAAAAATAAAAAAAACTTTAGTATGGGTATTTTCAGGTATACTTTTTAATATATTTTTAGGATTACTCCCATATATTTTTACTAAAACATTATCCTTATCCCCTACGCCTTACATTAAAATTTATATTAATAATTCCCAATGTATAATTTTGTCCACATAATTCCTCCAGGATGTTTTTATTTAGATTTCCTTTTAAAACAATTGAAATTCTAGCAATTTCTGTTTTGAGCGAAGCGCTTACACCGAATTGTTATCAATACGAGTAAATATTAGTTTTTTGTTACAGCTAATTAGCTATAAATTAAATAACTAGGTATGGGAGAATTAGAAATTAGTAAAAAATGAATATCTGCTGGGATTCACCAGTAATATAAATAAACCCAGAAACTACTGGACCGATTATAAAATTCTTTCTAGTATTATAATAAAATGTAATTACCAATTTTTTTTTATATAATGAAAAACGTCTATTTTTGGACATTTACATGATTACATACGAGCTTATTCTATTAATGTAAATTAAAAATATCTTGTATACGAATACACCCGTGCGAATCCGGGGCGAGTCGCTAGTAAACAATACAGTGACTGGAGCAGACGTTTTAAATCGTTTAACTCGCAATCAGCTCTTGGGTGGGATCAATTCTTCGGATAAATAACTATAAATTCTCACATCTCTCGCTGTTCATGTAGGTGTTTCAAATTATATTATACAAAACATTTTTGAATTGAGGAGCCTTATTTATTTTTATTACACGAATTGTGTTTCCTCAAATGTTAATATTTGTATTCTGATGGGTGTCATATCTTACGTTTTCATTGTGGCTCACAAATATGGGATAATTTTATGCGTGTCCGATTCTATAAATGGGGCAAGACAGAGAGTATACGAGTATGATTAGGTACAGATGCGCTTATAAATGCGCAGTATTTCTTGTAACCTAATTTTACTGAAACCATAGAACTATGCTTTATAATAGCTAGATCTTCATATTCCTAACTTTGGACTACATTTGATTATTTCTTATTAATCTACTTACAGTGATCAATTATTGATTAATTCTAATTTTGATGTTGAAAATTTTATAGATTCTTGAATTAATTTTCGAACGTATTGTACACAATTTTTACAAAAATACATACTAGGAAGGTAAATTAAGAAAGTAACCTTTACCTACAAGGAAGACAGAATCACCCCTGCCTTTGTTTGTGTCCTTAGGCGACGGTAAACACCTACCATCAAGTTTACCGTTTGCCTGTCTGCCACCCTTTATATTATAAAAAAAAACTACAGTAGTGGCAAGGCACTAAACTGAGAAGTCTTTCTGATAGTAGTTACCACACCATTAAGAAGACCACTGAGAAATACTAACAGTGAATATCTTAAGCCAACGTTCATTTTCCTGTATCTTTTACAGTGTATTTGCACTGTATTTGCAACCATCACGGCGCCATTTGTATTAATAAGTGACGATAGCCTAGCCATCTACCACCTCAAGTGACCGTCAGCCTTAACATAATAAAAAATAGAAGTGATCAACACAATCCAATCCAACATTGATCAAATGCGAATCTCAGGAGTATTAATTTCATAATTATTGTCAGTTCGAATCATATCAAGCAAGCAAATTAATTCTGAAACTGCGATCATGCGTGTCCGACATGCTTCAATACATACGTTGACAAGTTGTGCTAAGTATACTTAATTAATAGACGAAATTAACGTGTAAGCATTCATTCAAGTCCAAAGGTTAATATAATATTATTAGGTGATTATGTAAGTAATTTTTTTCCTTTTGCTGACACAAATAATCTGGCAATTATTACAAAGTTTTTATAAGAGACAGAAGACGTTTTATACTTGAATATATTTTAATGAAACAGAAAGTTTTTTTTATTATATTATAAATTATAGTAGATAAGCTAACCTTCAATTAGATGGCTACTTTTGTACAGGAGCACAAGTAATTAAAAGATGTCTCTTGCATCGCTTACATACTCACATACTTATGCATATTGTGGCCAGTACTGTCATATGGCGCTGAAACGTGGTCTTTAACTATAAGTCTTTTAAGAAGGCTTATCGTCGCTCAACGAGCTATGGGAAGATCCGTAGACAAATCACAGACATAAGCCCCGCGGATCAGTACGTTGAAGCGACAGAGGGCTGGATACATACATAGTATACGAGGCCGGAAGGTTCTCAAGTGGAGGCCACAGAACGTCAAGGGCAGCGTAGGACGTCCACCTACAACGTGGACAGACGATCTGTTAAGGGCCCTACGTGGATCTGACCAGGCTGCTTCTGATCCTATTGCTACGTTTATTGGATAATTATGGGGGAGCCTTTGTCAAATGCCGGCTAACATGATGTTGATGAATGATGCATAATAGAACACGCGTTTATATTACCTACCAGTGGTTTCTGTACGCTTAGTCTTTGTAATGCAAGTTAGTTTTCTGATAGATTTTTTTAAACTGACAGCTTTACGCTCATCTAACGCTAATCTAATGTCTAGGTTTATGCTTACTATGTATAAGTATATCCGGTTACTGCCGTCAAACGTGCTGCTTATACCCAAAATGCATTGAGAATTCCCATTTCAATATCAATTTATATTATGTTTTTAGCAATAATGATTCGCTTAAAATAACTCCAACAACACACTAATGAACATTTTTTTAGTCACAAGTCTTAACAAGTTGTTAATTGACATTAAGAATCAGAACCTTGTTTAAAATTACAAAGAAACGCATCTTTAAAAGTGGAATGAATCTTTTTTAAATTGTTGCAACTCATTATTCCCATCGGCGCTCGTTGCGCTTAATTAAACTGTATATTTAACCGTTTTTAGAGTGGTTTTGGATGCAAGCCAACAGCTGGGCTCTATCAAAAGGTGTGTGTGGATTTTTAGTTCATCGACGAGGTCAAGGTTGCTTCAGTGCGCCATCAATTTTATTAATATCTCAATACGCGTTATTATTTATAATTATAACAAACCTGGTGCCCGCGACTTCGTACGCGTTGTAGTTGGTTTTTTGAAAAATTCCACAGGAACCTAACATTTTAGGTGCGGAAATGCAACAACGGAACAACGGAAACATCACAATATTGTCCCAAAACAGCGAAATAGCTAATTAAGGCCCATAGAATTTAGAAAATACCTATGTACGAGTATATGTACCTACTGTATCATTAGTATTTAATATTTAAATTACTAAGCATATGACACCGAATAACCCGATGACCAATGGATACTTATAACTGAAATGAAAATGAATAGCATTTCAGAAAACAAATGAAAAAGGTTTTTCTGGTTTGAAATCAAAATAGAACATGCAACGATACAAATTCAGAATAAAAAGTATTGTATGTAACAAAAGCGTGAAAATAACAATTAGACAATGGGATTTACATTTTTATTTCTTTCGTATAACTTGCATTACAATGACTCGCATTTAAATCCCCTTCCTTTACAATTCTTTGAACCAACGATGCCGCAAATAAAGTTGGATATTTTTTATGGTGTAGAGCGGTAGACAGACTGTCTGTTCACTTGATGGTGCATTACCTTTTCCTATAAGCAACAACAGGGGGAGGGGGGAAATGCGTTATCTAGAATAAATAGTATGGAAAAACTTGAGTATAAATAAATTGACTCTGGTCATTAAATGGAGCAATTGCTCTTCATAATCACAACAGTGCTAATAACGTCTCTCCTTTGAATAAACACATGATAATATTCTTTTAAAACTTCTAGGGAACTACCGATTGAATTATATCCAGACTGTTACATAAGTACATTATGTAAAAACCTTAGCTATATTTAAAACAAATCTAAATAAATGTGACATATTTTTTATTTTTAATCGTGATTTTCATTTTACTGCTATTAATTTTGGTGATAATACAATTTTTTTAGTTATATATAGAGGAGTTCTGTGATCATTGAAATATTTTTTTTAATGTAAATTATTTTTTTTTTCATATAATTTAAGACCATTTGCTACTAGATCCAATTGTTAATAGGACGATTGTGGGCCGTTATTATTGTGGGCGCCCAATTATTTATGTTTTTAGATCATCCCTCGGGAATAGTCCTTTTTTATTGATGAATGGTACCCTATGTCCTTTCTGGTGGCCCAGACAACGTGTATGCAAAATTTCATGGTGATCGGATCAGTAGTTTTTGGGTGAAAGCGTAACAAACAAACGAACTCACATTCACATTTATAATATTAGTAAAGTAAGGATAATATCGCATCCTCACTAGTAGAACTCATTCCAAGTTTTTTTTTTTTTGTTCTATTATAAAAATAGTAGAACAGTTTGGACATATTTCATTAAAATTATTCGAGTCCAATCTGTCATACTGTGCAGTAGAACTAGTTGGAATTATTTTGTCCAAACTGTTCTATCGTAGAACAAATAGTAGAAACAACCGGGCCAGCTTTTAGGAACTTCTGCTCACAGTGTTTTTATTTAAATGTCCTTCCAATACGAAGGCGAGAAAGGCACCAGCACCACTGCGATTGCTTGCCACTACTTGTCACTAAGAAATGTAATAATAATAAATGTTGTATAGTGCCAAATTTGGCATTAATCCAAATCGTTTAAAACGTATAAAGGTACGAGCGAATGATTAATACAAACGGCCCACGCCGGAACGATTCATCATTCCGAACGGAACGCATGTTCTTATGCAGTTCCTCAGTTAAAAATAGAGTCTTAGGTAATACAGTTCGTTTAAATGTTCTGATTTATATAAAGGCAAGTATAATGGGAGCGTGGGTGTCACCGAACAGAATGGATGTTTGTAAAATACCTACGAGCAATTCGTAATAGACGGAAACGTAATACAACGGAATTATAATATTATTTATGACGACTATAGAAAGACATTTGGCAATGTCCAATGTATGTATAGAGTTTCGTTACACGAATAAAAAAAACTATAAATTAATTTGGTCAACTCTAGCCTCTACCTGAAATCACAAGTAAAATATTATTTTTTATTAAATATCACAGGGGAATACCTACTTAAATTATGTTTGCCTCGCGAGGCACAATGCGCGAGAAGAGTCTGCCTTGCCATACAAAATAATCTTAAAAAACTAAAGGGCCATAAAACAAAAATATCCACAAATGTTTTATTGCAAAAATACAATCACAATCCTTCATATTGTATGTTGCAAAAAAACTTATGGTTGTTTTATTCCATATTTAATATATTTTAGATCATTTTTTTATATATTCAAAAGTAACTTATATGCTTATATCTCTTCTAGTATTCAATTTATTATAAAAGTACTTAAAACATTTAATGCTACTTAAAAATATGCTTCTAACGATGTATAATATGTATATATTTGATATATATCTAATAAGAAAAAAATAGACTAAAAATTTTTTTTTTTTCGATTAGCTCTCCTGTAAAAAGTGTAATTTTGATTTGTGGCCCTTTAGGTTTTAAGCAGCGATATGTAGGTAGCTTCCGATTTTTGAAGAGTTGATTTATTACGAGTATCATACGTCATCTATTGACATATAATAAAATCGCAAACGAACCGTGTCTGTACATTAAATATTTAAAAAAAAAATTGTACACGTTGTACTTATGTTACCGAGATAAAAAAAATAGTTTTTTGAATTTTTGTCTGTTTTTGCACGCTAATCTGGCATAGGCTTAACATATTTGAATGCAGTTTTCACTTATTTATGTATGCAGGTAGGCAGCGCACTTGCAGCACCTGTGGTTTTGTTTGTGTTATAAGGGACGGAAACCACCTACCATCAAAAAAGTGCATCTATATTTTTTCGGGTTATACAAATATTAAATGTCTTTTGGACAAAAAACGATTGATGAATTTATAACCAGAGTGCGCAGAAAATATTTCCTCGAAGTCTTCTAGCCTGTTTCAAGTGTAAATGTCAGTCAGAGTAAAAGTAATCACTATCTTGTCGAGTTTTGATAGAGTAGATGTTTATTTTTTCTAGTCGCCTTGCAGTCGTTCCAAGCGAATTCAGGGAAATTTACGGGATCGTAAAATGGTCAGAGCAATAGTTACACCTCTCTCAGTATAGTTATGCACAATGTAAACATCCCGAAGATAAACACGAAGCATGAATAACAAGATCCAGGTTATATTTTAGTTGGCCAAGGTCAAATGGAAGCAGGTTTAGCAATCTTTATTAGCTCGAACTCATCTGTTTAAAACTCTTCTCTATTTATTTGTAAACTAGCCACCCGACCGGCTTCGCACGGATGCAATTTCGGATGGAAATCCTAACTTAATGTTATAAATTGATGATAAAGTGAATTTGTTTGTTTATTACGCTTTCAAGGCATACACGTCAGGGATACAGAAAAAGTAATGTTCGTCTAAAAATAAAAATGAAAATTGAAATCCTAATACAAACTTTAAATAAATGTTTAACATCTAAGAAAAAGTAGCGCAGACGTAGCCGGTGGCAAAAGTTGTTCACTGATGTATTGTTGATTACCTGTATTAAACTGTAGGATACTTTTTATCCTTGAAAAATGTTAGGTATTTTCAATAAAAACGAAATTAAACACGTACGAAGTTACAGGCACCAACTAAGTAATGTATAATAATAATACATCGACAATCATTCTCCCGATAATCATTTCCGGGAACGGTCATTGGGTCATAGCGACTTTTTAAGAAATAGTGTAGTTTTTAGACACACTGCACAGAATTCAATTTTAATTGATCAACGTTTCTTCTGGTTTGATATAGGTTAGTCAGAGTTGGTTCAAAATAATTCGGATATCCGCTTCGTATAATGACTAATTACCACGACGAATTGGTAAATGATAAATGACTAATAAATTAGTGTGACAGTAATGTACTAATGTACCACAAAAATACATTGTACGGTGAAGTAAAACAGTGCAATAACTTTTAGTGCCACTGAAATTTTGCTATATATTATTTTATTATATTATACTAGCGACCCCGCCTTAAATTGATGCTATTTTTTTTGAAAATTATATACACAAAATTTCCTAATCTGTAACTGCTGAAACGTCTAAAGAGATAACAAATATTTTACTTCAATCAAAGAGCATAACTTCTACCAACTGCGAATCTTGGGAAAATAATCTCACTATTTCTATAAGTGAAACACATATCAAAATACTTTGGATGGTTTTTTTTTTTTTTTCATGTTAAGGTCGACAGACAGGCTGACGGTCCAATTGATGGTAGGTGGCTACCGTCGCCTATAACTCAAGTAACGCCATAAGTGCTACAAGTGCGCTGCCGACCATAGAAGGATTAAGGATAAGGGATAAGGAAGGGAAGGGGTAATGGGCTCTGGCATCCCTTACTCACACACCGAAACACAACAGCACATAATGCTGTTATTTCACGGTGGTATTCTGTAAGGTGGTGGTTACTGCCGCCAGACAGGCTGCCCAAATGACTGCGAAACGCAGTGTGCCCTATCACTACTTTTAAATCCAGACCAGAGTCAATTTTGAAAATTATATTAAAATTTCCAAAGTTGACCCCGCCGGGAATCGAACCCGGGGCCCCTGAGACGTAAGGCAAGCACCCTTGCCATTCGTCCAACGGGCTCGTCAAACGTCAACGGGGGTTTAGAAGAAGTTAGCGCAGAAAAATGTTTCGCACGGAGTTGTAATTTTCAAATATGTAAATAATGTAAATCAATGTTTCAGATTTAAGCTTTTTAAACTTTGTAGTTTTGGCTGTGTGTCAGGTCAAACGGTTTTATAAGTATAGACTAGGAGTTGAAATTTTCAACGCCTTTCTTAGCGGATGCTTACGTTATAAAATAAACCTATATTCCAATTTCAGCTTCCTATACTTAGTAATTTTGGCTGTGCGTTCATAGCCAGTCGGTGCAAACGATTTTATAAGTATATACCTATTATTTTATTTTAAAAACAAATTTTGCATCTTATATTCCGCAATGTAATATTGTAATATTGTAATCAGCGTGTCAATAACATACCGTACAAATCGGTTACCGGTCAGTCGGCCTTGGCAAACATTATTGAATATCACGACGTTGGAGTAAAGACGCGCTAGAATTTTACAAGTCCATTTACAGTGATTACGTCACCTCGCATCAATACACGGTCCAATGTCCCCGAAGGAACTTGTCTGCAATTGTGTCTAGACAGACATTTCTCTAATAAATTGCCTATAATTTTAGCGGACCCTTCTGCGAAGTCAAACGACTCGTTTGTGAGATGAAGTTCTGTAGGGCAATTTGTTCTCTTGTGGAAGGAAAAACAACGAATTTGCCCTAAATTACCCCAAAAAAGTACTTATGCAATTACGTAATATGTGGAGTTTTTTTGGAATCTTTATTGGAATTACAGTTTTCTTTAGAAAGAAAAATGTCAGCGTATCATCCTTGAATATCATCAATCCATCAATATCATCAATCAATACTAATAATAAATCTGTAAGTGTAGGTATTGTATGTTGTATGTTCCTCCATAACTCTTAAACGAATTAACTGATTTTCATGAAACTTGGTAGATAAACATTTAGACGTACAGGACACAGGATAGGCTACTTTTTTTCTTTTTCAACGCGGACGAAGTCACAAGCGACGGCTAGTTAAAAATATAACATTACGACGATGTAAAACCTTAGTAATTACAGAAGTACGTACATAAACATCGATGTTATCAAAACAATGTTTTTGTATAAACAAACCCTTCTAACAAATTTTCTCTCCTGGGAACCGACAGAATATAATTATTGTGTATGGGCAGGTTAATGTCCGATTCGTTTCATTATAACCGTAGGTGATAACTTACCTCAAGTGTGAAATGCACATTAATTAATTCAACTGTTTATTTATGTGGCTGCACACACGTTATTGGCTGCATGACGCCTTTTACGAAACCGTCACGTTTATTTCGGGAGTCACAAAAGTTTACCAGTGTTCGGGCGTAAGCCGTGACCGACCGGCTAATACCTAACATAATGGATGAACCCGCATGCCTCCTTAACACCAACAATGTTGGTTAGACACAATTACGAACTGAGGGGAATATCTTAACAAGTTACTTACTTTCTTTCTTTATTTAATCTGTCTCGATAAGGCCTTTTATCAGCACTCATTAAGGTACCCTCAATCAGATAATTTTGTGAGGTCTTCGCATCGAATTAATATATCTAGTTGGTTGGGTCTCTATTTTAAATGAGGAATATTTGAATTAGGAAACAAAATGAGAAATGTTTGAATTAGGAATAAGATTCGTAACTGCTTTTATTTTCGGTTAAGCACTGCTTAACATTATTATCACTACAAAAAAAAAACTGTAAAAAGGTCACTTCGGGATGGAGATCGTGGTTACATGAGTACTTTTTTGGAACCAGGCCACAGAACAATGTCACGAATCTTAATTTATGCTGAGCACATACCCCTTCAGGGCACACAATAAGACATTTTTGCAGAACTTTTAAATGTGAACATCATCAGATATTACGTCTATTTTTTTTTTCTTAATAAAATTTTAGAAAAACATTAGGAGTTTTGCTTTTGTAGTTTAATATATAATCACACATTTATTTACACTGGAAAGATAAAATAAATTGTAAGTAATCCATTAAATAAAATAATCAAAGAACAAATATTTTGAACTACCTAGAAACAGATGAAATTTAAGGCTAGCGAATAGCGGCTAGAAGTTATGCAAACATATTTTCAAAAATATTCATCCGATTTAAAAAAATTCACAACTACGAGTACTTTCACCAATATGTAGTTATAATAGAATTTCAATATGGACATAGTCTATACAATTCCAATAATTTATTTTTTATTTTTTCAACGCGGACAAAGTTGCCAGGCCAGCTAGTGATATACACTATTAATACAAATAAATATTAAATCTCACTAAAATCAAACAGAGCATTATATTATATATTATAATAATTATAATGCTAAAAGTAACCAGACTACAAATTGCACATTATGCTCGTACCTACTGTAAGGCCCTGACTGTTTGTTACCCATAATGCATAGAGTTACGAGCGTATAAACGTGTTTACAAGACTATGAAAATAGATGGGACTGAATAATATTCTATCGTTTGCAGTCATTGTAACCGTCTCTGCATATGATATTCCTTAAAAGAGCGTTCATGAATTAGAATCACGCTGGAGTTAAGATTTATGATTTTTAGTAGTTTCAGATGTTTATTTTGCAGATAAGATGTTAACGTCATATTATTTGTAGTTTTTTAATCTAGTACATGGCTGAAAAATATTTTAAAATGAATTCTCATTAGAACAGCTTTCAAACATCCCTTTTTCAAACTAGCGGTCGACGGCCTACGCAGATAAATATACAAAATATTTTAAAAAAATGAAATTGGTTTTAGAACATAAACGACTTCACATACTAGGTCTAAAAGTCACAAATCGTATATTTTTTACAAGTATTATCTAATAAATGATATGAATTTTTGGAAAATCAATATTTTTATAAGTTTTCAAATATAATTTTACTAATATCTCACTTCTGCGTAGACCGTAGACCGCTAGTTTAAAAAAAAAACATTTTTTTAAAATATTTTTCATATATTATCTAGATTATAAAACTACTAATAATAAGACGTTAATATCTTATCTGCAAACTAAACACATCATGGCATTATGATCCGCCGGGAATCATAAATTTTCACTCCAACGTGATTCTGACTCTGTAACGGCCTTAAATATTAGTTCATTTCCTAAACTAAATATTCCTCTATACTTGTTATGAAACAAGTCAAATTTTGGTATAACAATTCATTCTATATTACATAGTTGTTAACTAGCTGTGCCCGTAACTTTATACGCGCGGTTTTCGTACGCTAGGTATTTTGGTATTCGGTACAACTTGTTTTTGTTAACCGATTGGAATGAAGCAAACACTAAATGCTACGGGAAGCTTGCTACAATACATCAGTGAAAACCGCATTCAATTCGGTTAAGCCGTTTCTAAGATTAGCGCGCACAGACATACAAAAATCTACCTATTTTACCTCCGTACACGTATACGAATTGTTTTTTTTTAAAGTATTTAATGTACATACACGGTTCGTTTACTATTTTGTTAAGTATAGTATATGTATACCTAGATGATTTATGATATCACACACCTCTTTGTAAAAACGTGTGGTTAATCATGTTTAATTCTATACAAAACGAATGTGTTTTTTTATGATATTAGATAATATGCTTAAATACATTGAAAAATAATAAATGTAGATAACAAGATTCACACGGTAAATCAAAATCAATTTGTATGATAAAAATTACAGAAAAAACTTAAGTATTGAATATTAATTTCGTTGTTCTTTTGTGAGGTGAGCCTAAAGTATTAAGTAATTTGCAAAGTTCCATAGATATTTTTACATAAACGTTCATTACTAAAATATGCTATTAATTTTGTTACATCTCGTCACTAGATGATGCTGCAGAACAACTGCTTCTATATTATTGTAATCGACTTCTAGGAAAATTGGTATACATATTATTACATAGATATTAAACGCCATCAATATTTCATATTAAAAGGCAAGCAAAGCAGAGTTCAGGTTCTATTTAGCCAAGGGACCCTTCGGCTTTTGGACCCATTTGTATCTAGGTGAACCCCTACCTATATTAAAGCTGTGTCAGTACCACCTAGAAAATCTTCTTCTATGTCTCTAAATACCTAATAATCAGAAAAAAATATTAATGTTTGTGAAACAAAACGATGTCGTTCTTTGAAATTAGGATCAAGCTAATAAAAAATTACGCTTGTTTTCATAATAGCCGGGACGGCTGTGTTGTTTTGCGCAGTTCTGTATGTTAAATGTTTCATTGCCCCGAATTTATTGTTACGACATCAACTCAACTCGAGCCGCATCACGTTCTTTATAAACACAATCCCCTGTGACTATTTCATAAGCTTTTTTGTTTATGATGCATTTTGCGTATGATTATGATCATTGTATCCCAGAGGTTAAATTAAAAAATACAGTTAAATATCTTTATTTTAACCTCAATGAGAATATGTGCCAAAGGTTTCTTGCTTAGGTAATAATATGAGACATCCACCAATATATAAATATCCATGTACATATGATAATATATTATATATTTATTATGTTAAGTTCGACATACAGGCTGATGATCCACTTGATGGTAGGTGGCTATCATCGCCTATAACACAAGTAACGCCACTGGTGCTGCAAGTGCGTTGCCAACTATAGTGAGAGGATAAAAGGGAGTTAATGGACTACTCGCCCAAATTTATCTCGCCCAAATGGGCTAAAGGATTTTGGGAAGAGATAGGGAAATGACGTCAACAAATAAAAAATGGGTTGCCAAACAAATATTGCAATATAAATTCCAAAACAAAATAGGTGGGCAAAACAACAATGAAATGTTCATTTCATTTAACTAAATAATATTTCAAACACATTGCTAAAAGTAAAAAAAAACTGAAAATTCTTACAAATATCCAACAAAAGTTTCACACAAACAATAGGCACATGATTTAAAAACATTATCATCTATATCTATAAACTATAAACCAGGATATCGACACGAGTTTAACTAATGGAAAGAACAATAGACTTGAAAGTTTTTTACTTGAAGAAAAAATTGCATCTGTGCAAATTCGGCTTTGACTTTATTATTATTATATGAAAAAGTGATACTGAGAACACATTATGTTAACATTTCCCGCAAGTATAAGGTGTCACCTTAATGTGTCTATCAGGTAATTCTGATAAAAAGAAAAGTATCAAAGATGGTTTCGAGTGGGCTTATTATGTTAGGCATCTCGTATTACCGTTACAGGCAAGACAAGTCGTGAACACGGCGCCAGCCTAATACTACGAGTTATCAATTTACTTAGTACTTACACATTCATTATGCATACGGCGCCTAATTGTAGATAACCTAATTAATAGAATAATTTCTGTTGTCGTCACTAATTGTTATTTTGATGAAATTGAAGCAATAGTGAAATCTATCCAAAGACAGCTTGAGTTTGAAGTTTGATACTTAATTAAATAGTAATTCATGTCAGATAACAGTAATAAACATTTTGTACAATACAAAAATAGAGCGTTTTAATTTAAATAATGAAATTAAAGAAATAAAAAATAATACATGTATTAGAAAGTAAAAAAAAAATTACAAAAGACATTATAAGAAACAAATGTGACATCGAAAACAAATTTAATCTGGATATTACATTACAAGAAGTGATCAGCTTTTTGCTGATCAATCAAATCAAGGTCTGTTCTAAGAGAAACAGACAAAGTCGAGGAATATAAAGTCGCGTGCAAAAGCAAATATTTCCAAAAACGCAGTTCATTTATGGTCCGTTTCATTTTTATGATTGCGAAATCCCTGTTAAAATCGATTGCAATACACTCCATGATAATTTCAAAAGCTAGGGACACCTTTTTATGAACCACAAATCGTAATTGCAATGGAAATAGGTCAATACGCTCCTCGTAGTAGTTACCTATTAAAGTGTGTCCATAGTCGTACTGATCCTTAGACCTACTGAACGATATATTCCTATATTGTTTCTGAATCAACTCAGAAACATTCGTGGCTACTGCTCGAATTTACTTTTTAAAGAAAGGTATGATTTATTTCGATGAGTAATGACCGTGGGCAACTATAAGGCGCCTACAATTAAGAAGTCGAATAATACAAAAGAGTAATAAATCAGGTATGTACGGTTGAGTTCACCATCCCCGAGGTGGATATTTGTCGGCGGCGCCTCACGTCCGGGCTAACATATAAATCCGTGGCTTACGTGGGCGTTCACAATTGTCGGTATCTTTACTTAGCGATAAACGCCACAGATGATTTCGTTTCCGAAGAAAAATGCTAGGTGGTGCTGTGGCGTGAGAAAGTTTGAGAAAACAAAGCGGAATGTAAATTTTTAATTGTTTGTTTTCACTTTCATTCAAATTACCAAGGACATGAAAAGTTCTAAAATTATAAACTGGGCGGCATGTGTGATAGTAGGAACCACCAATCTGATCATAAAGCACGATTCCTGGGTGTGGAAGCGTATTTTCAAAAAAATCTTCAAATGTATTTTTACTTATTTTAAAAATTAAATTTTGCCATCTTTTCAGTATTAAGCGTAAATTCCGCAGGTGTGATTATAAGTTTTCATCTTGTATATCTGTAAAATGGCACAACAATAAATCTAACATTGCCAACATAGCTCTGACATTGCAACAAATGAAACTCAAGCTTTAATTAAAAAATTTGTTATGTCTACATATTTGTCACCTGTACAGGCAATCTTGTTTTCATTCCAAATGAATTCCATCGGTGTAATGCGATCTCTGCGGTATCGTTGCGGTTTCAGCATACCCTATAGCCAGGGATCAGAGTCCGAGTTATATGTGTTTGCAATCTATATCGAAACTGACAGACGATTTTCAGTTATGACATATAGCCAATAATTTTATCTTACAAATATAATCTTCAAATATGTGATGCTAATTTCTTTTTAGACATTCATAGAGAAGAATGGAAGAAAAGTATTTTAATTCTCTTGACACTAAACACAAAATTGACATTAGAAAATTGTCTCCTGGCTCACCATGATGTGATATAGGTAAGTCATAAAAGCTGATGTTTTGCCACGAGTCGAACAATAAAAAGGTCACGGACGTGAACGCGTATAGACCTAGACAAGGGATAATCTACCAGATTTATATATTATAGAATCAGCAAGGGATTTTTGTGAGGTCTGCCAGATAAAAACTTTGTAGGTCAACGTTTTTATTTAAGCTAAAAAGAGATTTACTGTTTCCTAAGTAGATATTGGTTTTCAAAGTCTAATCTTGTCCGATAGGCACAAGTGATAATTTTTGTTTAAATTTACTTTAGCAAAGTGAAAAGCAGGTCCTTTCTTGATCTCTCTTTAAGGTTATGTAAATTTGGGTCTAAATTTTTCGAAACTTTTTAAGAGATCTAAAGCAATTGGAAACAACAATGCTTCTTAATAATCCACAGATTACTATTAAATTGGATTAAAGACTAGATTAGTCTTTAGGTCTTGACAGCTAAGCACAAAATTTTTAAAAGGTTATTTTTTTAAATCCTATGTCCTATAGTTTAGAAAGAAAACATTCGTAAGATGAAAAATTTCATGTCCAGATAGAAAGTCCATTCTATTTCTATCAAAATTCTTGAAACTCACGTAATCTAAGCGAATTAGAAAAGGGCCGGCTTCTTAAACGTCTGGTGTATTCAATAACCTAAAATATGAGATTTCGAAGTCGTTTTCTTCAGTATTACGTGTTTTCTTGCTTTATTACCTATTCTAGCAACCTAGGTCAAATTTTTTAAATATTTTTTCTTTCTACATCTTGAGCTGATTTGCCATTAAATTTGCTGTTTCGTTATCTTGACACTTTGAAATGGTATAATTAAGTTACTTAGTTGAAAAAATGGTTAAAAGTAAATATGCGGTCATATTGCCTCAAAAGTTATAAATGTTGCAAAAGCATATATTACATACCCAAAAAAAAATTAAAGAACATTTTGTCATTGTTGAAATAAGTGTTTCCGGCTTAATCGAGCACTCAATCGATAAAGAGCGCCCGCACCATCAAATGAAGTTTATTATTTATATTTTTATAGGTTTTATACCATCCAAATCAACTTTTAAAACGTTTTTCTTATCACACCCACTTAAGCTTCGGCTTGGCTAAATGTCAAGTTTTTTAATATATTTGTAATTACAAGTAATTTACAATCTTTATGATCAACTTTTCTATTGAATCAATTTTATAATGCCCTTAATACATACAGAAAGAGTTGTTATCTATGCAATTCCGATAAAAATGTAATGCTCTTAGTTTTATGAGCCCGTCGGTTTGAAGTTTTCTTTCTCAAATTGAGTTCGATTTCTGGCCAGGTCAGCTATATTATTTATCATTACATACACAAGTTATTTAATATGAAGTTTCATTATTCAATGAGAGTTAGTTATAATGAAAATATACTTTAAAAAAAAGAGAAACATTAACGAAAACACCTCTGAAAAACATAGTTGTTTTTCCTTGTCTGTATTTTATGTATGTACTTACTTTTCTTGGTTTACTGTTCATATTATAAAATATATTTCATTGGAAACAATTACTATCTCTTAGAAAAAAAAAATCTTTGGATGCAGCAGAATATGATATACCTAAAAATATAATTATAGTAAAGTTACGTGCCAGAAATGTGTTCTAAAATTAACTGAGTAGGTGCGACGTTCATTAATTATAAAAAAAAATATTGTAATTATAATTAGCAATATTTAATTTTGTTAATGAGGACAAACATTCAATTCAATGGAATATTACATTTTGTAACAATGTACGGTTTCAATAACGCTGAACACACAAGAACGGATAGTTATTTCATTCATTAAAATAATGATTTTATTATGAATGTGTACATACATATGGAATATAAAGATTATATTCAATTGCTTCTAGACGTGAACTTGGCCTGTGTGTACTCGGTCACTAGACGGGGTGACTTGACTACTCGACAACATTCCTAGCGTCAATTCAATGGGGCAATTAATAACAGCGCAATAAACGCATGACGTGCATAGTTGCATACATTCTATTCTGTGAGCTATCGTGATGAATTTGTTCCTGGAAATGATGGGACCACCGATGACTCTAACGTCAAGTTCCCGTAAAACATTTTGTCTAATCACTGACTCATTTGAAATCCTAATTGTGGTAGGCAGCTCACGATGCTCAATGTGGAGTTATCTGACGCGCTCGAGCAAATCCCAAAATCCCCCCTTGGGCTCCCCTACTATTAATATTATGAATGCAAAGTAATTTGAAATCTTAATTGTGTAAGGGGAGCTCACGATGCTCAATGTGGAGTTATCTGACGCGCTCGAGCAAATCCCAAAATCCCCTCTTGGGCTCCCCTACTATTAATATTATGAATGCAAAGTAATTTGAAATCTTAATTGTGTAAGGGGAGCTCACGATGCTCAATGTGGAGTTATCTGACGCGCTCGAGCAAATCCCAAAATCCCCTCTTGGGCTCCCCTACTATTAATATTATGAATGCAAAGTAATTTAAAATTTTAATTGTGTAAGGGGAGCTCACGATGCTGAATGTGGAGTTATCTGACGCGCTCGAGTAAATCCCAAAATCCCCTCTTGGGCTCCCCTACTATTAATATCATGAATGCAATGAGTTTGTTTGTTACACTTTCACGCCTTAACTACTCAACCTACAATCGTGAAATTTTGCATAACCATTGTCAGGTATATAGAAAAGGACATAGTGTACCTTTTATTCTGAAAAAAAAAAACACTGTTTTCGAGGGATCACCTAAAATTAAAATTCCACGCCTGACAAAAATATATAAAACGAATCTGTCCAAAAAAGATTCTGTCGAAAACAGAAACGACGGAAATAAAGGTTGAACAAATGTTTTAACAACTAAGAAAAAGAGGAATACATCTCTGATGGAAATGTCAACATGGAATAGGGCAACTATCGACAGTCAAAGTCAAATTAAATCTCCAGCAAAATAAAGATGAGTTTAGATAGTTTTAAAAGTTTATTAAAACTAAAAATTAATTCAACGAAACATGATACAAGTAATCATAAATTTAATATTTATAGTATCGTCAATGTGTGCGAGTATAGTCAGTGTCGTGATTACTGTCTTCCGTGTAAAGGGTCAAATAGTTGGGGTCATGGTTTGACACTAGACATTACAGAATGACTTTCTATCTGTATAATCCTAGTAAACAAAGTACTAGGGAAGTAGTGTTGTGATATTTTGTCGAACGGTAAAAATAAATTGCCGAAAATCTGATTTTTTTTCATCAGTATGATGATACTAACAACAATTTCTCACTTCTGTTCTTATTTATATTATGTTCTCCGCTAATTTCTTCTAAACCACTAATGGAATTTGATAATGTTTTTACTAATGAAAAGCGAGGAAGGTGTGTTTGTGTATAATTTACATAAAAAATTGCATCCATGCGAAGCCGGGGGACAGATTTCTAATAAGTTTTAAGGTAAATTTAATGCAAAATTTTCAAAAAATCCACTTTGGAGTATACAATAAAAACTGTAATGAATTTGGGAAAATTCATTAAAAGCACACATTATTACTTTCTATTTGTGTTTCGAACTCAATATATATTTTTTCTTTCTTCCTTTCCATTATAATTTGGTTAGGTATAACATCAAATACAGTCCTACTCAATTGTGTAATACAGTCCATCGATCAATATAGGACGATAACTCCTGTCTCTACTCAGTTGCTATAACGACATATTTCCTTCCCCTCCTAACATTTGCTTTAATAAACGCTCTGTACGTCCTGAATTTAGCACCCCGATCCAATTGATTAGAACAATTGAAAATGCTTGAAGCTGCAAATAGAACGGAGTACACTTCCCACGACTATCTCTATTAAATTAACTGTTTAACATCTTATCTTTTGAAGTATTCAACTAAATATAAAACATTCACTTTAAGAACGTTACGTTGAACTTAATACACAATGTAAATTGCTTGTATTATTTTTTTTTGTATAGGTTTCGAACAATTATTAAGAGTAATTGATTGGATGTACATATCGCTGCTTAAAAAGTAAAGGGCCATAAAACAAAAAAATCCAAAAATGTTTTTATTGCAAAAATACAATCACAATCCTTCATATGTATGTTGCAAAAAGATTTATGGTTGTTTTAAATATTTAGTATATTTCGGTCATTTTTTATATATTCAAAAGTAACTTATATGCTTATATCGCTTCTAGTATTCATTTTATTATAAAAGTACTTAAAACATTTAATGCTACTAAAAAATGCGTATTTAAAAATACGCTTCTAACGATGTATAATATGCATATATTTGATATATATCTAATAAAAAAAAATAGACAAAAATAATTAATTTTTTTTTTGATTAGCTCTCTTGTAAAAAGTGTAATTTTGATTTGTGGCCCTTTAGTTTTTAAGCAGCGATATATGGATCAGTCTAATACTCGTAGTATAGTGACATCTTGTGTTGGTATTAAGATGAATAAATTAATGTATATATAAATAAATAAAACAAAACATGCTATTAAATGACGATCGCTCTAATTCTAATCAAATAATATCTGGAGTATGTCAGAGGCTTAATTCTTTTGAAACTATAAATTTACTTAGAGGCAAATTTAAATTTTTCGATCAATTTTTTTTTTTTCTTTGTAGCCTTATAATACATGCCTAACCTAACCATTTTAGCCACTAATGTGTAGAATGAGAATTTTTGTTACTATAACGTGATTGTTTTTTCAGAAACCACCCAATTATAAAAAAAGTTATAAGTTAAAACTGATTTGAATTTGAGAACATTCTAGTTTAATACATTTAAAAAAATATTTTCATGGATAATAGCTAATAGGAAATGCAAAGAGTTACGCTTCGAGATTTTCCAAATAATATGTGGGTGCTTTCTTATGGTTACAGAGGCAAGTTTCTAAACGTAGATGCAGTTACTACAAGTAACAGTAGGAGTAGACGTTAAACGAACATTAACGATGTTTACAAAATGTGTCACGTTTGTTTTACAAGCAATATTTGAACAGAACTACATAACCGAATGTGTGCTTACTACCTAACTACTTATACGGTAGCAAAAGTACCCACAAAAGTACCTTACGAAACAGTTTCAAAAGTGTATGAATGACACTGTCAAAACAAAACTCAAATATTATAAAATACAGAATAATATCAGTTGAAATTAACACATTTAAAATCTAAATGGATTTAATAAGATCGGCGATGCCTAAATATAATTTATATGACTAAGTAATGTGTTTATATGTACATAAACAATCAGTATAACATACGCATAATGTGTTAGAATGGCTTTACACTTGGAAATTAATCTCTGTGACATTTACATAATGATCTCTTGGTTCTGTACCTATTTTATTATAACTTTTCTTTAAAAATACTAAAATTGTTCGTGTTCTGTTTAGCAATTTTGGCATTACTAGTTTAGACTCTTCATTACGTTTGCCAACTTCTAAATGCTTAAATTAATTAGAGAGTTGTCTGTCTTCAACAGAAAAGACATATTTATTAAAGTAAATAACGATTTTCTATTGTGAGCAAGGTGAATCAAATCGCACAACAAACGTAAATAGATATGCACTCACCTTGCTGCAATTCTACAAACTTTGTTATCACTATATCAACTTTATCAACGTCTATTTCGTATTTTAGTTTTCCTGTTTTAATTCATTTTACTTCATGAATTATTCTATTATCTAACAGAGCTGAAGATTTTTTGTGTAAGGAATCCAATTTGGCAATTAAACCAAAACTTAAACGATACCTATAAGACTTACAAATGCAAGACCCCAAGGCTAAAACTAGCATTTCATTTATAAAATTAAAAGATAAAGATTTGTGTGTGTTTCTCGTGTGCAATTAGGTCATGCTTTTGTTAATGTCAGCAATAAAAATGTGGTCCCTAATACACTCAGTTGTTTAAGCAATAAATCCTAAAAGAAAAGTAAACAAATGCACCTGCTGCACACGTTGTCTTTCCAGCGATTTTTTTCATCCGAGGTGAAAGTTTTAGCACTGCAATCTATAGGATGCACTAGTCCATCTCTAATTTGTCTGCACTGAGATTATTAAGAGCGACAATTAGTTCGTATTATCGTGTATGCTTTCGCGGAACACCGGCTTAGCGTTTTATAAGCCGACACGCGCTCCACCGAACGGACAATCACTAACTGAATGTTTCGTTGAGCCGGACGAGTTATTATGCGCCCACAGTGTACGAGTAACAACTACCACACGTGGTACACCAAGAAAGTGATATCACACATGCATAAAATCCAGCTTATCAGTGTTGCATCGCCTCTGAAAATATTGAATCACCAAACATATTTGGTTGGTGACATCACTTAGCATTCATCAACAATCAACGTAGAATACCACAGGATTTGCGGTTAAGCGTAAACTTGGGAAGCAAATTGCCTAAGACCTAAATCGAAATAGTGTGTAATGTTGGATTCATAAATTATACTCATTGCTTTATGGTCTGTTCATTCTATATTTTATTTGCAATGATTGGCATCGATGTTGATTGGGCAATGTCATTTTCATTCATTTGTTTATTATGTATCGTTTATTGTTTATTGTGTATTATGTCATATATATTATCTATTAAATTGAAATGCAGCATCTCCGGAAGATCAGCGACATTGCTCACGCTACGACACATGCTAAATAGAGATCATTTGGTACACTCATTTTATGTAGGTTGTTTTTGTTATGATGTGACTGTACCAAATAACCAATTTTTCTCTCTTTCTTTCTTCTTTACAACAACCTTATACCGTATAATGACAGACAATGTATGTATCTGTATTTTCTAATACGGAATTGTCACCGGTTTGTGGTTTACCTTGAGCCGGTGTACAATTACTGAGAAAGACATTGTGCAACTCTTCCTCAAATTTCACCGCACGTCGCCATTATTATTCTTACATAATAAATACATTTCTTTGCAGTACACGATTGTTTAACCCACATAATCCAGGATCGTTGATGAATCTTAAGTATCAAGTGGCGCTTTTCCTTATACGGTAAACATTATGTCAGTAAACTTACTTCGCTCGTAACTTAGTTGACTCATAAGATCACATCATCAGCGGAAGACACCCACTGCTGGGAATACGATTGGTATTATAAAGAGCTGATATTGACATATTCGCACCATCATCATCAATCTTATAGAAAATTACATGATGATTTTCATTGCAGTTTCTGTTTCCAACAATCATTTGTTGTTCATCAATCATAAAGTTTTAAATAATATAGGTACGCATATTAGGTTACATACAGCTCAATGTAATGACGATATATTATACCTATCGTGTTAATTTTTGTCGACATAGCAGTTATTTCTGGCAATTTTTTTCTATGACAATTAGAACCTATTTTATAGATCTTTAATTTATTTTAGTATTTTTTTAAAATGAAGTAAAAATGTTTGAAATAAGTATTTCAACGAATCTGCTTTTACTAAACTAGTGGGGAAAATAAAATGTCTTAACAGGTGCCTATGAGAAAATGCCCAGAGAAGTAAAATTAATAAATACTTGTAATATAATTCTATACCTGACACTTGTGAAATATTTCACCAAGGTTTCCGTTAATACAATGAAGGAAAATGTCTGAATAATTTTGGTCATACATTTTTAACATAAAAGCTTTCACGAATGAGCACACGTCTACGAGTACTTGAGGAATAAAAGGAAAAAAATGGAATGAAAAAAAGGTCCTAAGAATTATAGGTACCTTCAATTAAGATTAGATTAATAAGGATTATTAAACTGTTCAAGTTTATTTGTTATTTATTGGTATATAAATTTTCAAAATTATTTTTGAACTAGCTTCTGCCTTATACTTTGCCCGCGTCCCCTTTTCTTAACCGTTAAAATATTCAATGTATCCTATGTCCTTTTCTGTATCCCTAACAAAGTGCATCCAAAATTTAATGATGATCGGTTGAATAGTGAAGCTCTAAAAGCATAATAAACAAACAAACTTACTTTCGCATTTTAATGTTATTTAGGATTAGGATTAAGGATATAACCTTATAACTTTCCAGGATGTTCGTGAAAATTCGAGACTTGAACGTTCTAGAATACTCTCGAATATTCATGAATGCTCTCCACTGTTGTAGAAGTTTCTAGGGGGCCAAACTTTCAGCCTTTAACTATATCTCCAAAAGTACCCCAGCCTTTTTATCCCATCGAGAATTTTCCCGAATGTTCCAAGATATTTCAAGTCCAAGATATTCAAGATAAGGATCGAAGTCGTATACTTTAGCTAGTATAGAATAAGAAAATAACATATCAGAAGAAGTGGGGAACTATATTATAATCCATTTTACTTCGTTCATTAATCGTTTACGAGTGATTCTAGGTTCAACTAGCGCTTTTGTTTTCAAGTGGTTGCGTTGTTTGCAGATGCTTGTTATCAATATAGGTCAAGCTAGTACCTGCCTATTATTTTGCTTTCATATGTACAGATTGTACAGTCAGCTGCATCTGTCCTAATGAATTAAAAATGTAGCTAGGATACATGAACAAAGTTGTTAACCAACTTCTCACAGATGATCTCCCTGGTAAAACATACGTGTGCTGTTGTTTTTCGATGAGTGCTTGCTTGTGCTTTTTTTTATATGACGGATTTCAGTCTTTCTGAGACTAAGACATTTTTATATTTGAATGACTTGGGAAAGGTCACTTGATTTCAGTCAATTTGGTAAATAGACAATTTGGGATTAGATTGTCATGTTCCGGGGGCCATAAATGTTTGGAGTTAAACCAAGTTAAACCTAACAAAAACAATAATGACATCACCTGTCAAACTACATGACAAATGACTCTATCTGTCGAACAACAAGAACGTAATAAAATATCCATAGTGATGGCGCCAAATCTGATTTAGATCTTGTTAACACCGATTACAGGTACATCGATGTGGATCAGAGTAGGTGCGCAAATTTGTCGATGAGCACACCGCGACCTTGGATAAGTTCAATAACAGCGCCAATGAGACCGAAACCGCAATCCTAATGTGTGTACAACATGCATCTCTTGCATTTAATAAACAAACTCACTCACTCACCTCATTATCATACAATAATGACACACTCATATAAGGCGGAATGATAACATCAAAGGCGGGTCGACACAAGTGATAAATGATTAATGCCTTTTTGTCCTTTGACGATAATAAATACTTCATCGAGATCTCGAGACGATATTATTCGCACCCGTTTATAGTCATTAAGAGCCATTGTCAGCAAGTGTATTGATATTTGAATTGAATGCCTTCTAGTTTTCAACATAGTGCGTGTATCTAATAGATTGATCTGAAGATAACTTGTTGTTGGTGAGCGAAACTGATTGCTTAGCGGCATTGTGGCGCCATTTTGTTTCCCTAATAAAAATCCCCGGAAGA
Source organism: Synanthedon formicaeformis (assembly GCA_945859745.1). Lineage (NCBI taxonomy): Eukaryota > Metazoa > Arthropoda > Insecta > Lepidoptera > Sesiidae > Synanthedon > Synanthedon formicaeformis. The sequence continues at coordinate 9,033,799 of OX243959.1, read as the reverse complement.
CATTAGTTTAACAGTTAACGGAGAATTCCTAGACATCGTTATCTTAGCAAATAATTCCATTGTCATGTTTATGAGGAATGCAATATGAATAACTGTTTTAAATCGCATCTGTCATTTTTTTAATGCTAAAGTCGACAGACAGGCTGATGGTCCATTAGTGAAAAACAATATGACGGGAAGACTGGCGCCATCTGTCTGAAGAGAGGCGGAAACGAGTCATTCTGCCTAGAGCGTCCGAAGGGAAGACATGTCGAGCTAGTTCCGCGACGAACTCACCGCGTTTCCAAGGAAATCCCTTTGTGTCTGTATTATAGTTCACAATTAAATCATAACGTTGATCATTATTGTAAATTGCAATACTACAAGCATTGAGACGATTTGTTTTTTTTTTTTTTTTTGGCTATTCTGAGCCTGATGACACCTGGAAAGCACCGCTCCGATATAATAATTATAATAAATTTTCCATGAAAAATTAAGTATCTAACTGAAGGTGATAACCGCATTAAAATCCATTGCGTGGTTTAGAAGGAGTTTGCGGATATACAGAAAGGCAAACGCAAAAAGCTACTTCCATTTATATACATATGTAAGGTTCTGTGATGTATAAAAGGCGATAATAAATGGCTTTGAAAAGTTTCCGTGGAATGAATTATTCTGGATTTAAATAGTGTTACATGCGCGTTCATTTCTTAGCATGCGTCATCTTTACACAAACTCGAACAAGTATAGGAAGGTGCCTGGTGGAAGTAAACGCTTGAAGAGATGCCGCCCACGGTGAGACGCCTCCACCCGAAGCTGCGGCGTCTGACCGCCGCGTTTGCGGCACAGACTTTAAACGTCATTGGGTCCAGCATGAGTTTATAATGACCGCACTCTCTAGCGAGAGCGTAAAACATTCATATGCAAAATTTTCAATTAGACATTGTTAATTGGATAAGGGATAATAGGCCAGGGAAAAGGGCTGTAGCAGTTAATCCTTCCCTGGAATTAAAAAGCACAGGAGTTTTTATTTTACAGTGTTTTTCTGTGAGGAAATGGTTACTTTACTACTATGAGACGACGCCCAGTTTATGTCTGCGGACGGAACGCAGTTTTTGTTGTATAAATAGTGACAAGAAAATATAAAAACTCAAGAATGGCTACAGATTTTAATACTTTTTCACTTTTAAACAGGAAAGGTGTGTATGTGGTGTTTATGTGTTATGATTGTGTCTATGGATTCCATCTCAACACATCTCAAGTCAAGTAGCGCATGTTGACGTCACAACATATCATCAGGCTCATTAAAAACTGCTGATAGATATGTAACAAAATGCCCTGGATTTCTCTTATGGCCGTCTTCAAACTGATTTAAATTAAATAAATATAGATAAATAGTGACCATTTCTCTTAAAAACACGAAGTATAATAGTTTTTAAATTTTATGTCAATGAAACCGTGAAATATTTTACAATATTCAATAACAATGTTGTTCTTTCGGCGTGTTCGAATTGTGAAAATTTAAATTTTATAATCGTTCGTAAGGAGAGTAAACTCCAGTCGTGTGCCAGAGCTGACACACACAATTTTTTTTATTTTATTTTTTTACATGTAAAATGAAAATTTTATACAAAAACTATGTGAGGAAAGTAGTTGCAGTTACTTCAACAATATTTTTCAGTGATTTTCACAATGTCTATGGTTCATTTCGTAGGTTGCTTGCCCCACACTTCGACTCCCTGTCGTGTTCTGTATTCACGAACTTATTCACACAGCTAGTTACTTATAAATGTCAATTATACATACTAACTTACTATAGTCACGTGTAGTTATACACCCATATAGTAGCTTCAAGAATATATATATAGCATTAGAGAAAACAGAGAACCTCTGTCTCTAGAGCATTCGATTATAATTCCGCGTAACTGGAAACGCTTTCAAAGCGATTACTGTCCAGCAATTTATTATTGGATTTATCGGTCACCAAGTTACGAGTATAGGTGTGATTATTTATTGAAGTCGTGCCAATTTCTCCTAACCTTCCGACTTTCCGACGGATGAACGCAATCGCCTCTCCTAAGAAATAGTGGGTGATTGTTATGGCCACTTTACGACTATATCGCTTAGTCATTACACCTGAACATCATCAATGAATCGTTTAAGACGTCCGAGTTTTATTTAAACACTATATTCTAAATAAACGGACAATACCGGATTTACCTTGACGCAAATGGATAAAGGAAAATCTCTGAAACATTGAAATAACTTGAATCTTTGTATTCAAGTTCGCTGGTCTGAAACCATGCACCGATTTGAAAAATTCTGTCACTTTTAAAGGTACCTTTAAGGACATAAGGATGTTTAAGGTTTTTTTAAGGACATAGAATATATTCATTATGTATACCTACTACAAATACTCCCATAATTCCAGTTGTGAAGCTTAAAATTAATCTGGGACGCGTAGGTTTAGTTATTTCATATAATATACTGAGAACCTGCGTAAATATAACCACATACGAGTACACTATAACACTATTCATTATGTTAAAGTCGACAGACAGGCTGGATGGCCGATGGTAAGTGGCTATCGTCGCCTATAACACAAGCAACGCCACCAGCAAGTATTATACATCAAATTATTTTGCATTTAATATTCGCTTATAACAAGCAATTTATCAAACGGCGGCTAACAACACAATATTAAATAACATAACAAAATGGCTATTTAAAGTGCTTTTTGTGTAAACAGCTCTTGGTAATCATAGGTTTGTTTATCGCAAATCATATTTCGAATTGCCAATATTAACTTCACACAAACCATTTGGTGATCTTTAATTAGTTTCCTATTAATAAAATTATTACATACATAATTTAGTGGTGGGGCTCTCTGTCTTTCGCAGTCATTTGGGCAACCCGTTTGGCCGCAGTAACCACCCCCTTACAGAAGACCACAGTGACATATAACAGCATAAGTGCTTTTGTGTTTCGGTGAGTGAAAAAGGGATGCCAGAGCCCATAACTCATCTCGTCCTTATACCTTATCCTTAATCCTTCTATCGAAGTGCTTACGAGGAACAAATGGGTTCTGTTACTTTCTTGACAATTACCCGCTCTGAGGGTTCTTGTATATTTTACTGGTGTATGAGTGAAAGATACCCACTCCCTTCGGTCGAACTGTAAAGTTGACTACTTAAAATTATTATTTAAGAGTGCGTATAAAGCAAACAAAATTTGTAATTTCACCCGCGTGGCCCCTTGGACATGACAGTGACACAAAATACGTACAACTACGCACAACATGCGACGGAAGATAGCGCATCTCGCTGAATAAAACAAAAGTATTAAATATTAATTATTCGTAAACTACAATGTCAAATGAAAAATTGTTACATACAGCCTTAGACAATATGTGAAGTGAAATTACTGATACACTTTTAGCTTTGTAATGTGTGTCATTTTGAAAACAAAACCAAAATCGATGGAAATGAGAGACCTGGTGATTTTTTTCTATCGAGAAAATTTCATTATATTATGTTTTCTTTTACAGTCGTCACTTTCATTTATAATGTATTTATCTATTTAAAAAAAATTAATTAAATTAGACTTTGTTTACTTAGATAAAATTCAAATCTAGGATTGGCTATTTCTCTTTATGCCCGCTCTTAACTAACAATTCAAAACGTCACCCAACCATCACCGGTGGTTATATAATTAGATAATAATACGCACTCTTCCTTGCTGCAGGTTATGGCGCCAAAGTTTCCGGTTGTGATCAAGATAGGTCACGCGCACAGCGGTGTGGCCAAGGTGAAAGTTGATACATTGGCTGACTTCCAGGTAATACCCGAATGCTTTTATTGTATACGTAATAATAGCACACTAGTGACACGTCATTTCAGTTAAGGCTATTAGATAAGCCAAATCACACACTAGGGTTTAAAAGGTCTTAGGGCCTCTTTCACTATCTGTCAAGTAGGCTAACAGTCATTTAAAGTTACTGGTAACCGGGGGTAACGGAGCTGATATACCTTTGTTTTTACGGTAAAATTCCCAAATATTAAAAAGAAAATACTTAATAAAAAAAATCGCCTATCGAATGATGCAGTAAACCGAGTGCATAATTCAATAAAACATAAAATTATTTCTAAAAGTAACTAATCAATACTTTACTTGTAGTTGGTGAAAGAGGCCCTTAAACTATTTAATTTAATAATTTGAATACTAAGCAACATGTAAAAGGAAAGTTTTGCAAATGATTTAAGTAACCGAATTCCTCTAGTCCAAGAACACCTTAGGCTAGAAAAGTGCCTATTTGTTCAAGAAAAAAATTAACTAATGAAGCCAATTTTCAAAGTATCAAATTCAAATTATCTTATCAAATTCAAAATATAAAATTCAAATTTTATATCTATTAAGTTAAATTGAAAATCATAAATAAGTAAATGAAATAAAATAAATAACATGATACAGTTGTTTTACACAGTAGTGATAGATACAGTTGTTTACCAACCCAAAAAAATGTTGATGTAATTTTTTTTATCTTGTCATGACGTCATCTAAGTGAATTCGTTTGTCTTATGATTACATATAATTTAAAATTAAAACTTAAAATTTAAATTAACTTTTGTTATATCCTACTAATATTATTATAAATGCAAAAGTTTGCGAGTAGGTTTGTTTGTTACAATCTCATTCTAAAACTACTGAAGATATAATATAATGAAACATTATCTACAGTAATGTAGTTTATGCATCAGAATAATAAATAAACTTTAATGTATAAAGATACGCAGATGTAGTTACGGGAAACTGCTAGTAAAATAAATAAGATTTCCATCGTAGGTTTCCGTCTTATTACTACGCTAGGTATTAATATTATTATATTATTATATTATATACGTCTAATATCACGAACGCCTAGTAAGCGTTCACTTTTATGAGATCGCTCATAACATCAGAAACTAAAATATTGCGGAGTATTTTTTGTAAGGCATTTAATAAAATATATTATTAAAATTATAGAATTAAAATATATATTTATGATTTTCTTTTCCATGCCATACTAAGCCAATGGAGCGAAATAAAATAATTTTTCATACAAAAATGCATGAAAAGTATCACTTTTTTTATTATTTTCGTTTTAACGGTTAAAACTTGTACCATTAGGTAAGAATAAATTAGAGAATAAGAAGAAATCACTGAGAAAATATCGTACAATTAGGTAATGGGGTTTCACAGATGAAACTATATTACAAAAAGTAATAAGTAATATAGCAAAAAAAATCTTTTTAATATTTTGAATGTTATCCCCATTTAAAAAATATGAAATTCTCCAAAATATTAGTTAAAAAAATAATGACCTGGTTTTGAATGATACCCTCTTACAGATAAACTTTTTCTCAATCTAAGATAACGTTACAATATATAATAAGCACGTAGAAATAACTCGCTGAGACTTTATGAGGTTATGTCAAGTATGTTTGTTTAGTAACAATGACCTCGCCCCATCCTAGGTAAACAGTAAACCAAGTATGAACCGATAATCGACACCAAACATACTACATACTTACCTACTCGGCTACTAAGTAACATTAATAATATAAACATTAACTGGGACATTATAATATGATATTAGAAGGTTCACAAAATAATAGAGATGTTTTAGAATTTATGAATTTTTATTTTAACGCTCGGTAAAGACTTTTTCTTTTCCGAGCTGAAACTGTAAATATTTTGTATTACATTTTAAGTAATTTGTTATGTTTAATTGTAATGGTTTTGTGGATATATATTTTCACATTTGACTGTACATGAATGCGTGAATTTTTACTGCATGCATACTATTTGATGTTTATAAAACATCCCTAATAAAATATAAACACATACATTAAATTAAACACACTAGAATTAAATTTCAATAAGTATATTTGTTTTTCAGGATATAGCCGGTGTGGTCTCTATGCTCGGCACTTACAGCACGGTGGAGCCTTATATCGACGCCAAATACGATATTCACATACAAAAGATTGGCACCAACTACAAAGCGTTTATGTAAGTACATAGTCATTAATTCAGAAACTGTTTTTAAAGTTGTTTCTAAGAATGTATAAGAAGAGGGCGAAAATAGTTCAAACAAGAACTAAATTAAGTTGAAGGATCCAGATCTATGTCATTTTGGAATGGCTGAAATTTCAAGTATGAATGCTGTTTTATATCCTACTTATAACCACATGGGTACATACTGGCTAGCTTGGATAGGCAGCTGATTCTCAGGTATCAGGAAGAAAAAATATAAAACACAACATTAAATTGGAATGGCTGCTTTTTATATGTGTTTTATAAAATATTGTTAGAAAACTACTTTCATTGGTGCTAGACGGCTTTCGTAGCCCCGACCTTTAGCCAGACGCTTTCAAAACTTGTAAAAAACTAGTGAAGCTACGTCATGTTTTTAAACCTTACTTTAAGTAGCCAGACTAATCTGATGGGCCAAATTTGATTGATCTTTATCTTTTTGATGATTCTTATGATGTTATTTTTAGTATTTTATCTATTTCGGTTCCCGGGTGAGATCGATTTAAAAAAAAAAAACACAAAACTTATTGTTTGTTTGCTAAACCAACAAGTAAATTAGAGTAATATTGAATTACAGTGGTTGGTAACAACGTCTCGAGCACTGTATTTCTATATACACATCCTTATTAAATTCAACCGAGAACTAGAAGAGAAATATTTTCCTTGTACACTGAAATATTGCGAGCAAGATGCGAGCTGGGATTGACCTCGATTATTTATTAAAGTAGATTAATTCCCGAGAAGAAATTGTATTTTGTACATTTCCGTTTTTTCCTAGCGACATTATATGAAAACGTTTCTCTAAAAAAAAACGACTTATTGATTCATGATCTAATAAATATGTGGGTTTTGCATAATAATTATAGTGTTGTAGTCTTTGGTTGGACTCAATTAGTAAAAAAAGGTAGGAAGTTAGGAAAAAGGCTCTTTATAGCACATTACCTACGTAGAGCCTCGATTAAAATATTTTTTGTTATTTCTACTCAAAACCCTTCTACATTTTTTCATTTTTATCGTGACAAATGAAGAAATAGGTATACTTACTTTTGGTCCCTATGGTAAATATGTAGTTCTTTATAGAGTTTCGGTAGTCAAGCTATCTCCGTATCTTTAATCAAAATTAATTCAGCGATTTTTACCTGATTTAACAAACAAATATACAGTCACGGTTAATAATATTATTTAAAATGGATTATACTTACTTTTATTCCAGGCGCAAGTCCATATCGGGCAATTGGAAGACGAATCAAGGCTCTGCTATGCTCGAAGCTATAGGAATGAACGACAGATATAAGATGTGGATCGATGAAGTAAGAACACATGATTAATATTAAGCTTTAAAAAAACAAACTCAATGCTATAATTTAATAGCTCAAACTATTAGTTTATTATACTCGTAGATGTAGTTCCATATGTTTACCTATTGATGTACGAGTATTACTTATAATTGCGATTTCAGGTGAGCGAGATATTCGGCGGTTTAGAAGTGTGCGCCCTGGAATTGGTTGTCGGTAAAGACGGTCGAGAACACATAATTGAGTTGAACGATTGTGCAGCTTCTTTCATGGGTGACTCTCAGGAAGAAGACCGTCGGCAGCTAGCTGAGCTGGTGTTCCAACGAATGCAGGTTCGTTAATATTTCAAAAATATCAAAATCCTTTTGCTTTGTATAAACGGCCTCACACAGCAAAAGAAAAAGGAGGTACAGTCGGCCGCATAAGTCGATTAACACTTTCAAAAGTGCAAAATAACTGAACACTCAACTTACTTACTTAATTACTTACTTACTGAAGCTTTTTACGATCCTTTGTACGTGAAGTTTATTTTGCCCTCTAGTCCTGACAACGACTTATGGCGCGTTAAGTGTTAGGTTGTTTTGCACTTTCGAATGTGTTAATCGACTTATGCGGCCGACTGTACCTGCTGGCTTATATTTGCCCTCTACAATGGCGGAGTGAAGGTTTTAGGTATTGCAAAGGCGACTGAATGCGTTGTTGTTCCGTAGTGCTTCTTATATGACGACTCATTTGTTTTTTCTTTTAACCCGTAGCAATTATTTGATTTTATGTTCTTATTTTATCCCCTGAATGTATTCTCAAATAATCAGATACACAAAGTTAAGGGAATTCGATTTAATGTTACAGGCGGTTTGTCGTCCTGGCGTGACGAAGGTGATGTCTCGGAGCTCTGTATCAGGTAGTTCAGCGCCATCTCCCGAAGAGAGATCGGCGCCACTGCCTGGCGCAGGTCCGTCGGGTCCACCCAGTGCTCCTCCTCCGGCTCCCCTCACCACCGGAGCTAGCATCGATCGCCCTCTGCCACCGATACCGGCTGAACCCTCGCAGCCTCCACCACCACCGCTCACTAGACGGGACTCGCAAAGTAAAAAAATTCGCTTGGAGCTCTAGACCAAAAATTTTGTTAATTCTTACACGCTTATTTGAGTCTTTCTCGCCGTCTTTTATAAATATGGCTAATACTTTGCGTTTTATTATCAGTTTCCCAATCGTCAACGGTATCTTCAGTATCGGCAGCACCGAGCACAGCGAGCTCTGCTGCGGGGACAGGACCTGGGCAGGGGACGAGTGGAACTGCTTCGGCGACGCCCTCTCGCGGCGGATTTGCACGACAAGGCTCGCTCAGCGCCACGCTCACGGAAGACGCTGAGGACACTATGAAGAACCTTCGCAAAACATTCGCCGGCATATTTGGCGATATGTAAAACTCCAACACTCATTTCGTTTCCTGAGGACCACAGACAAGCAAGTACCAATAAAACAGAATAATGAATGTTTTAAAAAATATATCTCAAAACCTTTGCGAATTTTCATAATTTAGTACTTGCGTGTCTATAGCCCGCATCTTCAATCGTATTGATTATTGATTTTATTTTCGTACTATAAACAGATCCCAGAGACACCTTACAATTGGTAATTTGTCTATCGATATTTTTTAATCAAAAATTTAAAAAAAATGCCCTTGGCGGGTAATACGAAATTTATCAAGTAATGGAGTCATTGAAAACTTAGAAGTAAGAACAATTGAATAGTATTAACTTAATTCAGCTCTACACATTAAAATCCGTGAATTTTACAATTTTCACAAAATAACCCATGATTTTTTCAAAATGTTTCCTTATTAACTGGGATGAAGTAATTGTACCATAACAATATGACACATAGGTTAATGTAATATAACATTTAGATTTTTTACGTTATAAGTTTTTAATATGTCCCATTGGTTTAAAAGAGGAACAGAAAACAAAAGCTTATGCAAGGAGAAAGCAATACTTTACTTAGGAATATGTTCGCTATTCCAATATATGAACAAGTGTAATAGAGAGATATAATAGTCAAATGTATTCAAACGAAATAATCATAGGAGTCACTGCTGCTCATCCACATCCAGGAACCTCTTATTACCCGTTTGTGTGTTGTTTAAGCGACTGAACTAAACTAAGACCATTTTGAAATTGGTTTTTACTTACTATGATATTTGTACTTTGCGTAGGCTTTCGTTTAAAAAATCTTTTAAACCTGTGCTATATATTTGATAAAAATGAATCAACTGAGCTGCATTGTGATCGAGCCTGTTCGGTGTAACGTAGTAATGTCACTGTTTGCTCGAAATGTTGCGTCCCCTCAAATAGTTCTTAATCCTAATCTTTAACAAACTGACCACAAAATGTTAATGGTTTAAGGAAATATGAATTTATGTTTCATTATATGAAATATGAATGAAAAATGCCTGTCCACCTAGGTGCCCCAAAAAAGTAGACCTAAACCAATAATGGGCTTATTCTCACTGCTGTCAAAGTGTAGAATTAGAAATTCATTTTAAAAAACTCATAGCAGGCTAAATTGTTTTGTGGAGGATCTTTAAATATTCCAAAATTTCCAAACACTAAATATTACAAACTTTCCAAAACTTATCCAAACAACGAATTAAATGCGAAATTAATTATATTGATTTTTCTAAAACCGTTAACATTTTGGCCAAGTACCTTTTCCGCTGTTATCTCTGATAGATTTTTAGATCTGTCCCTTTCATTGTCGTAGTAGCTACTGTGTAGTGATTTCATTTTTTTTCAATTTAATGTATGGAATTGGAATTTGCTCATAGTTAAATTATATTACTAGGAAATATTTAGTTACCTTACAAAATTTAGTTACCTACTCTAATGGTGCGTTTACACGATACGTATAGCTATAACATTTATTTATGGGTACTCTTGTAAACACAATTCCATTTTATTTATTTAATTTTGAATTTCGATTTTATATTTTGTGTAGGTAATGTCAAAAAAGCCAACGATTAAGAAAACTTTGTCAATGTGTATCGGTGGATGAACTTTTAACCTATATAGTATACTCTATATCATGAAGGACAAATAAACTTTTGTGGCAATAAGTAGTAGTTTCAAAAAATTCAATTAAGTAGTTGTGTACTTTGCTTTAGACGTGATCATGACGAGTGTGAAAATATATTAAAACTGTACCTACTATCTCTAAACATTAAGTTTCTTAGAGCCGTTCAAATGTTTATTTAGTTAAATGTAAAAGGACAACCTCGGTTCACGCACAAGTATTGGTCCAAAAGCGTTATACGTTTGCAATTTTTTATTTATTAAAATATTTAGCAAAATTTTTAAAATATAATTTTGCGGTTAGCCAATAAGCGATATCCAAGTAGCCAAAAAATAATGCAAATGAAACATACATTATAAAAATATATTATGTTAAAAAAATCGATTCTTTGGAGCTAATATTTTATTGAAATATTCGTGTAAAATAAAGAATTTTTTTTATAATTATTATAGAAAAATATATTTTTAAATAGTGTATTGAAGTCTCGCTTTGGCCCAAAACCGAGGTTGTCCTTTAATTTATTGTAATAAATAATTTCACTCGTTGGAATGTGTGCAATGTTATTGAGGACAATATTGTTATACGCAAATTTATCCACATTCTATAACCTTAACTAGTGTATCCTATAGAATTAAGACTATCTTGTTGAAGCTTTGTCTGTAATATTCTCGTTTGTTAAGCTTTTTTAAACGAGATGCAAAGGGGAAAATATTGTTAACTTCAGCGACTTCTTGCGAACTGAATTTCAGATGATTACTATAAAAATATATATTTTATTTTTGTAGTTAAGAGCAGTTCAATGCTACTAAGGGGTGCAATTTGCATTTTTCCGCAATTTTTTTTTTTAAATTGAGAATTTACAGATACCCAACAGCTATCTGGGTGGACTTGGAAAGTATAAATTAACTTTTTTTCGGACGATTCAAGCCAATATTTACCCTTTACATATCGTATTTGTTGACATAAATCTCTTATCTCATTTAACCATATAATCTATAATTTTATGTTAGACAAAACGCGACTTTAACTTGTTGGTAGTTTGATGAAAAGACCAGGAGCGAAGGGGTTCATGTGCCATAGAGCAACACAGATCACCACAGGTCTATGTGGCGTGATCGTCGTTCGTGCTTTATGGTTCATACGAACCAACAAATCGGTGACCTGTCATATCAGTAGAGAGTTTGTGTCTGTTTTGCGCCGAATGCGTATATCGTGCTTTTGTAACTGTTAGATTTTGAAATTACTTATTAGGCGATCTTATAGTTATTGTAACTATTACTTAGCTAATGCGAGAGTCGAAGTAGAGATAATGTTTTCAATGTATAAGTAGAATAATAACGTTCGAACTAAAGTGGATCATCTGTGTATTGTAATTTAATTTTGTGACGACTTATTATTGCAATACCTATATGACAATTAATTAAGACACCTATTACCACTTGTTATTGTAGATTTTACAACGAAAATAGCTGTACAAGTAAGATATTAACAGTAATAAGCTTAAATTGCTCTTCAGCAGTTTGAAGAGATTATGTACACAAAAGTTTTTATAATTTATTATACGATCGCACTGATTATTTACAATAATCATTTAGTAAGAACATCGTAAGAACCCTCTTTAAAAAACACAGAAAACAGCATTTTAGGTAAACTAATTTAAAGAAGTTAAAAATCCTAATGACCAAAGTACAAGGTCAGTTGAATTATCTACTCTAAGTGTGTGCCCTGTGACTGCATATCGCGGAGCATGAAACAAATACTGCCGATTTGAGCTGTCCGGAGAGCGAGGCGAGAGGATCGCACTACTTACGATACAATACGAGCGGAGCGGATATTTAGAACACAGACCTAACGCATTTAGACCATTTTTGAATCATAAAAGCAATAAATTGCCTTGTTCATACAATAATTCCCCAAAATTACCAGTTTTTGTAACAAAGGACCTTAGGAATAATTCTACGAATATTCTAGCCTCCAATCCATATGTATTTTGTGATTTGCAAACTAAAATTGAAGTTTCTATGTGCAGAGGGTGCCACCTTAAAAATATAAGTACAAAATAATAATTTTTATTTATCTAAACCATATTAAACTGCTTTTATTTGTAAATTACCACAATTTATTAATATATCGACACTTATTACAATCCATGATTAGACAAAGCAGTGCACTTGTAGTTGTATTAAGACACAGTCGTAGAAATCAAATACCTTTAATGAATAAAATACTACTATTTGTAAGAAGCCAGAATGCGCAATAAACATTTAAGATTTTGTTATATAAGGCAATTCCATAATATTGTTTTTTGTTATCGTATTGACGACAACATCTGAATACAATTTAAAAATAGCAAACATCTGTTCAATTTTCGATGAGATATTAAATAATTTTAGTGAATTTAACTAGGATTTATTTTGTATGTAATGGTTGACGATTGTTCTATAATACATTTATTACGAATATATTATAATAAGATAGTGAATAATATATAATATATAAACATTAAATGAATATATAAACGCTGTTGTTGTTGTTGCTAAACAAGTTATACAATGTGTACTCGAAACGATGGATTAGTCTTTCCTCAGATACTTCACGATAGATTAATTTATTAATAATGATAATTTATGAAGTTTTATGAATTTTATTATTCTATCCAGTCCAAGAGGTATGGAACTTAAAATATCTTATAATTACTAGTTGTCTCAAAAATTAGGTATTTTAAAAATAGCGAAAAAGCAAATTTTCACTAATCGCTCGGTTCGTTCACTTGGTTTCGGCCGAATGGAGAATGTGGTGTTAAGTATTTCTTGTCTAATCAAAATTTAAATCCTTGATTTTTAAAATAACAATAAATAAATAAATAAATCATAGATTTTACATTCATACCCTATATTCGGTATTTAATTTAAAAAAAGTATGTATTTTATCTGCCTTCACACAGAAACTAATTGAAATTAGTTATTAAAATTTAATTATTAAATTATTGTTAGTTTTTGTTAGAAATTAACAAGTGCACCTAATTTATTATCGTGACGGAAAACCAATCCAGAATTTACAAGACATGGTGTGTCACGGTATTTACTTACCCGTCTTGTATATTGCTCATAAAATTACCATTAGTGGTTTTATAAAACGATTATACATACAATTATGTCAATATATTTAGTATTTATACATTATAGCCGGTCTATATAATCTGATAATATTAGTAGATACATAAAAAAGATGTTTTATACTGAAACGTGGCATCCATGTCTTTGTCGAATGTAATATTTTAATGGAATTTGAATGCATGTTATTCTATATGATATATTAAATCAATAAATACCTCGTTTGGTAACCAGTTTGATTCTGGAAACTGTTGTTTATTTTCCCTATCACTTGTTTTCCAAATTTAAAATTTAACGTGCCCAGTCGAGTGGTAGGTCGAGCCTTTAGCGTTCTGACTCAGGGGTCCAGCGATCTATCCCTATTTTGGTTTTGGTAATTTTGGAACCAATTTTGGTAATGGACTACAAAGTTTGCTTCAAAACTAGTATGACTAGTAGCGGCAAGCAGGTGGCAAGGCATACGTTTCATATTCATATTTGGGCACTGTCTTATAGGAGACCATCGTGTAATAACTGCATGTGTGCTGTTATGCAAAATGACATTTAAAACAGAGGAGACGAATAAAGAAAAATTGTTTTTTTTTTTCTACATTATGTAGAAAAGAATTTTGGAGTCGAGGACTCATTAGTTTATTGTATGTTTAATGCTTATAACTGCAACGTAAAATATCTTTCTTTATGGATTCTTCTTCATAGAACTTTTATTCTAGTTATGACTTATTCATAAGTTCATTGGGAACACTGGGAAATATTTGCATAATTTATATATATATTTTTTTATTTGAGGGTTCAAATTGACGGTAGCTGGTTACCGTCACGCACAAACAACCAAGGAGGCATGCAACTACACTATTGAATCTTATGGGTGCATTAATAAGAAAACAGGGGGAGGAAGCAGGATAAGGGAACGTCAACACAGATACGGAAATAAGGAACTAACAATATATTATTATTAAATACAAATTATACAAAATTTAAATATAATTTTCACTTCATAAAAGATATCATGAATTCGTTTGTTGAGTCATAAAATGCCATTTTTGTTCAATCAGTATTTAGGTGCATCCATGCCAGTATTCAGGCTATAGTTGCGGTACATGCCAGCCGCTGCGAGACGATTTGTGAACGTTTGTCCAGCCGGATAAAATACCGAACATACAGAATGAATGCCTGAAATTAAAAGAACTGTCAATGGTGCGGGAGTAAAATTCCCTTACACTTAGATACCTCCTAACTTTCTTTCATGGCTCTTTACCAAATGCAAATTTCTGGATAAAAGAAATTTACCTTTTAACCATTTGCTAATTATAGTAATAATACCTAAATAGGTATATAAAATTTATCAAAATATCTTGTAAGTCCAAAGTTGTCATCAGTCATCATCTTATTAAAAACTAGCTGGCGCCCGCGACTTCGTCTGCGTTGAAAAATAAAAAGGTAGCCTATCCTGTGTCATGTACGTCTAAATGTTTACCTACCAAGTTTCATAAAAATCAGTTAATTCGTTTAAGAGTTATGGAGGAACATACATACATACAGCAAAAATTCTAAAAATGGTCAATTTAGTTTCAGTATCATGTATAGAGCCTATAAACACGATATCTCTGAAAAAAAAAGTAACTTACTCCATGACCAACCCTTACATATTTATTATTAGTGTTGATGACTTCATAAATTTCAAAATAAAACCACCACAATAAAGTAACAAATTTTATATTCTTAAATAAATTCGACTTATGTGAAATAACAAATGTTATCAACAAAAAGCTATATTCACACATAAACTTTGTCGAATATAATCTCAATAATAATGCATTGTTTTACACAGTAAACAGTCACACAATTTTGTTATGTCAATCCTACAGAAAAATGTAGTCAGTTTTTAAAGTAAACATTTTAAAGTAATAACCTACTACAGACAAAATAAAATAATACTTACTTAACCATTAAGGTGGAAAATTTTAAGTATTTTACTACCAGAACTTTTTAAAATGCTAAGCAATCTTCTGCTGTTTAATTTATTTATAGAACAGAAATGTATTCAAATACAAATTATTTTTCGTAAGAAAAAAATTAACTATTTATATTGTTTTTTTTTTGCTTTATATTTCTAATGCAGTCTAATAAAATCTATCTATAAATCGAAAAATATCCTTATAGAACATAAATATTAACTTATTTAAAAACGAATTAGCATTCTACGAGCAACTTATTCTGCGATCTATCACAAAAAATATTAATTCAACACGAAACAGTGCCTACAACAAATTATTTGTAATAACATAATTTACTGTTTTTAACAACTAATTAACATAATAAATTATTATAATAATATAATTAAAATATAATGTGCAATAATTATTTTAAGTAAAACGCGATGGTGGGTCGTTAATTCCAGTATTCAAGGAATAATTCCTATACATTCCCGCTTCAGCTAAATGATTCGAAAAACTTTGACTCTTTGGAAAGTACACTGAAGGTATTGAATGAATGCCTGAAAATTTACAGTGAGTATTAATTAAATAAAAAAAAAGACATTTAAAAACATTTTAATGATAAAAAAACTACATCGAACCAAGAAATATTTTATAGCTTCATGTTGTGAGAATAATAAAGTTTCTTACTTTCAGCGCCTTATCCAGAGCTAATCAATATTCGTATTGAATGTAAAATTAAAGTGGATAAAAGTTATAAACGAAGATAAATTTAACATTGACACTATTATAACTTCGACTAAAAACATTCATAATACTTAGAAATTCCGTCTTTATAAATGTAACGAAGTCGGGTATTGGTCGTCACGGATGTGACGTCACACACTTACGTAAGTTACTTAACCTTGACAATGAGCTCCTGACAGTATTGTCTTAATACTTACTATGATTTTATGAGCCCTACGTCTCTCAGCTAATATTATAATGTTATATATGTCTATCAGCTAATATGAATATTTAAGATTATATTTTGTACATTTATTATTTATTTTTTGTTTTACACTGTACCTTTTTTTATATAATTCCTTTTTTGGTAATTATTTTAATCAGTAAAGATAAACCATTTTAAATCTTTTAACACTCCCAACCCATTAAAGAAGCTAACCATAGAATATTTCCCATAAATGATTGCAAAGTAGTATTATTAAAATCATACCTGGTGGATACCATCCGTATTCGCTCGAACTTGTTCTGAACATTGGATGCTGTTTGCTGACTTGAGAACCGTATCCATTGAACCAATCTGTAAATATGACCATTAACGGTAAATTATTTAAGTACATAACCAATTATTTCAACATTATATTGACCTTAAGGCTGATCAATCTGATCGTCTACTTGAACGTAGGGCGCTACATCCTACTAATATTATAAATGCGAAAGTTTGTGAGAATGAATTATTAATAGTTTTTTTTTATTAGTCGGCCGGGGGGACAATTTGCAATAATACCCCTTGCATAACAAGGGTCTTTGTGCATCCTTTTAATAGGTAATTATTTTTTTCTTAAATTTTTATTTTCATTAGAGAATGAATGGTTCAATGGATCTATGGTGGATGTTTGATACTTTTTTATTTTAAAACTAGAATTAGTTAGAATAGTAGTAGACTGTGTGATAGGTACATAATATCGTAAAATGTTGTTAGAATTTTTCATTATACAGACTAAATTTATATAACCCGCATAACACGAAGCAAATGATCCAAGTTCAATGGCACATTAATATATTCCTGATGGGTTAGGTTTCTTGTTTAAACAATTGTTATGCTTTCATGTTAACTGAATTCTGTAAATGTAAGACTATTTGCTAACTTGGCATGGGTAAAGGAAAAGGCCCTCATACTAAAGGGAATATATGTATGTTATGTAGACATACAAACACTGTTTAGTGAGTCTTGAATAAATAGTATTAAGTCTTTAGATGTGCCTTAAAAGATTTGAAATATCCTGTGAAGATTAGATTGTGTAACAAGCTATAATTAAAATCATAAACTAATCCCCGACTTCCTAATGAGCCCAAACACGCTATATGTACGAGTATATGCTTGAAGTTGCCAAGGAGTTGAGTGTCCTGCAGACTACTTCTTACTGCAGCATCAGGTCAAGGTTACCATCTCATGGAAATACAGTATATCAAATCGTCAGCCTTTTGTCACATTTTGCATAGTTTTCAGCAGGAAGAAAAAATGAAATGACAAAATGTTGTGAGTCGCATCAGGAATGTGAAATGAGCGACATTATCAGTACAAAACTTAGGTTTCTTTTGCTATTAGTCAGAAAGCAGTTTTTCATTTATGAAATTTCTCACCTTTTTAGTTTGATAATCGTCATTATTCTTTCACCAAACGGTAGATAATCGTCTAAACTTGTAAAAAAGTCAAAAAAGTGAAATTGGCCCAAAATGGACTTAGCAGTTTAACGAACTAGGTAGAAGAAATCTCACATCAACCGAACACGTGGAAGTTAGTGAAATCACTTCGTTAACTAGGAAGTGCGCTGATGGCTGATGGTCTTCAAACGCCTAAACAGATCTACATAAATTATAGCTAAGAACAATACCGCTCAAGTCAGCTTTAAACCAAAAAAACTTATCAGATGCAACAGATACACAGCCACACACGTCATACATATCACCCTGCGTTTCTGAATCGGGCGTTTGGGGATAATGAAATTATAACTAAACAATAAACCTTGTATTATGTGGTGGCGTTTTTTTTTTATATTTTTGGAAACCTATGACTATAAAAAAAGTATCTTAAATGTTATTAATAATCTAGTTTATATACTATCTATGTATCAAATTTCGTACAAATCGGTTCAATCGTTTTTACATTATTGAGGCACAAACATAAAACCTTCGCATTTATAATATTACTAGCTGTTGTACTCGACTTCATCCACGAACTCTATAAAATATGCCTAGCCTATGTTACTCGCTGATAAGCTTTCTATGGGTGAAATAATTTTCAAAATCAGTTCAGTCGTTTTTGAGTTTAATTCATTACAAACAATACAAAATTACAAAATCTTTTCTTTTAGGACAAAAATACAAAAATTAGGATTAGAATTCCACGTAAACATATTTCCAGTACTTACGCGGATATTCAAATCGTTTGGGTAGATTGCAAGTTGCAAACATATCTGAAGTTTTCAATTCGGGCTTTTTAATTTCTTCCTGCAAAGCAGTCTTATCGGTGCAAGTTGCAGAACAGTACCCGGGATGCATTTCTCTCTGTGCATTGTGCTCTGCTTGGCTCATTATTCTCGATTATATGATTAAATTTAAAAAACACATAAAATATGATTGTAGAGTGAAGGAAAAATTCAAGTTTGTTTAGGTTTGAAAGATATGTCGCCATGGCAACGGATGTTCGATTAATCGGCAATTTTACTCAGTGGTAAATATTTATTTTATATATTGTAGACTATATATATATATTATATTAAGTTCTGTAACCGGCGTAGATTTTGTTGTTGGTCATTTAAGCATAAAATATAATCAATACTAATAATAAATCTGTAAGGGTTGGTCATGGAGTAAGTTACTTTGTTTTCAGAGATATCGTGTTTATAGACTCTATACATGATACTGAAACTAAATTAACGATTTTTAGAATTTTTTTACGTATGTATGTATGTTCCTCCATAACTCTTAAACAAATTAACTGATTTTCATGAAACTTGGTAGATAAATATTCAGACGTACAGGACACAGGATAGGCTACTTTTTTCTTTTTCAACGCGGACGAAATCGCGGGCACCAGCTAGTAACTTAATAAGTAAATATGCAAAAAGTTTTTTTTTTAATCTTTAAATCAATGCAAACATGTTGTTATTGTACCAGCATATCCTGCATCCGGTACCTATTATATATTTTCGAGTAACGCGTCGATTATTATAATCCTTTAATAATATAAATGCGAAAGTTTACAATATTCGGATGTTTGTTACTCCGATCACTCAAAAGCGGCTGAACGGATATGGATTTGGCTCACAGATAGGTTTATTACCTTAATTAACATAGGTGATACTTTTTAAACTGAAAAATGTTAGGTTCCTGTGGTTATGCTAAACTACTAGTTATGGCCCGTGGTTTCACATACTGTGAGGCGCACGAGATTAAGTACCTAATTAACATTATAATTCCGCTCTATTCGGTAATCGTCAAAGATACGCTCTCGGCTAGACACATTGTTCCTAAATGCCAAATTAAGTTTACAAAATAGTAAGCAAACAAATATATTCACTGAAACGAGCTCAAGAACCGTTTGCAATAATTAACTTTCAAAACGAGTGAGCTTTATCTAAACTCGCGGTACTTAAAATTATTAGGATCAACTTACACTAAGGTTCGGTTCAGACCGAAACGCGATGCGACACGCTCTATTGACAAACAAACTATATCTGCTGTAAGTTGCTGAGGAGTTCGCTGTCCCGCAGAGTAGGTACAGCATCAGATCAACGTTACCTTATCATGGAAATACCACCGAAGTAACAGTAAGTACACCAAAAAATTTCACATCAAACGATCTTGTGGTTTGTGAAATTCCTTCGTCAGCTAGGAAATGGGCTGTTGAACACCTGAAAAATTCTTCATAAGCTAAGAACCACCTCGAATCACGTCAGCTTTCAAACAAAAAAAAACAAATCAAAATATGTCCATCCGTTTGGGAGAACACACATATACACAGACAAATACGTTAAACTAATAAAACCCCGTTTTTGCTTCGGGTGTTAAAAATAATTTACATTTTTGAGTCCTGACTGGGGTAAGACGAAGCCTTAATCCTTATCCTTACATATTATAAAACAAAATCCTCCGCCGCGTCTGTCTGTGTTCGCGATAAACTCAAAAACTACTGCACTGATTTTCGTGCTGTTTTCACCAACGGATAGAGTGGTTCTCGAGGAAGGTTTAAGTATATAATTTACAAGTTACGCGGGCGAAGTCGCGGGCAGCAGCTAATAAGTTTATAAAGGCCACTGAACGTATTTTATTGTACGTTAATCCGAAGTTCATTTGGCATGCATTTGTAGAGAATATATTAGTTTTTATCAGTCAGTGGTATCGCCGACAACAAACGAGTGGGTGACTATCGCTCGCTATAACTAACTATACTTGCCACTACGCACTTCTGTTTGCTTCGTTTTAGAATTCAGTTTATTTATAACTCTTAGGGAACTCAACTCGTGCATATTGTTTTGACGGATTTGTGTCAATAATCGGAAAATCAAGGATATTCATAATATCTCGATATTTGATTAGTAAACTTAAGGTAGCAGTGCATTAAGTTGTACCTATATACTAATTGTTATCAAATTCAATATCAAAAAATTTAAATCAAATCGTTTAATATAATCAAATAAAAAGTAATAATAAGTAAGTAATAGGTATCTATTATAAAAAATCATTAAAAAAGTCAAATTCACATTAAATGCATACATATAAAAAGTCAAATTAACATAAACATATAAAATTAATTAATTAATTATTTTGTGAATATATCCTATAGAGAAATCAGAATATAAATTCCAATAATATTTTTCAAGATTAAACGTCAACATAAAATAATAATTTTATTTTGACTTTATTCTTGTTGAAATAAATATTTTACAATTACTTGGATTAAATTGTTTATTTCCATAATTTGTGCCTATTAAAAAAACTACAAGTCAATGTCAATATTGTTTTCCATTTATTAGTGCACTATATTCAACAATGAAAACGATCAGTGTAAATCAACCAATAAACTTAAAAGTGGTACGGTTTGAATTGAATTTCGCTACACAACCAGCGCCTGCGACGGAGAGAGAGAAAAAAAGAGAAATAAAAATACCTATTGTTAATTTTAAGAGGAGACGAAGTGAAATACCTACTCCTCCTATTATTAAAGAGAGCCAGGTAAGAAAGTTTCTAATAATAAATAGAAATACTCGACAATACTTATTTTTTTCAGCCACTGTAGGTAGGTATATGGACATGAATCTGTCTTCTTGCCTAGTTAAATTAGTTTGAACTAGCTTTTGTCCGCGACTTCGTCCGCGTAACTTTATAAAATAGCCCATGTCACTCGCTGGTAATGTAGCTTTTTTATAGGTGAGATTTTTTTTTAAATCGGTTCAGTAATTTTTAAGTTTATTCATTAGATATAAACAAAAATACAAATATTTTCTCTTTACAATATAATTTAGTATAGATGAGGGATTTTTGCAATCATTTTTTTGCAATAAATAAACTTCAGGCATTGAAATATTGTGTTATCCTAATACTAATTACCAAATTACTCCCAAATCAGACGCAAAAGACTCTTGAAGGATTTATTATTGTTGTATTTTCAAACAGAGAAGAGGTGTACAGGAATTAGTGGAGGAATTGTTGGATGATATTTACGCAGATCAACGCGACTGGAGCAGTTACAGTCATGGGTAAGTAACCATAACTAACTTATTATCAAGTAATGGAATGTTAAACTTTCAATTTAACACTAATTTTAAAATGGGTATTTGAATTTATCTATCTCGTGCGCAGAATAAAAATGTATTTCTAGCAAATGGGTATTGTGAAATTTTGAATTTACATATTTGATTTTTGGAGCAGTTGTTTCGAAAAGTATATTATTATAAAGCGGGACTAATAAGTTGTTCGAATTCGATGTGGATTAAGACTAAGAGATAAAAGGCTAAGAAATATCTTACAAGACTCGTGCTGTTATATTCACAGTGGTTTTCTATAATCGGATGAATTACACTGCAAGATGGAAGATCGGACTGGCCAGGCATGTCTACGCATTTTATACTGAGCTCTGGCAATATTTTTTTTATTAAATCACTAACCGGCGCCCGCGTCTTCGTCCGCGTTGAAAAAGAAAAAGTAGACTATCCTGTGTCCCGTACGTCTAAATGTTTATCTATAATAAATACCAAGTTTCATGAAAATCAGT
Source organism: Synanthedon formicaeformis (assembly GCA_945859745.1). NCBI lineage: Eukaryota > Metazoa > Arthropoda > Insecta > Lepidoptera > Sesiidae > Synanthedon > Synanthedon formicaeformis. The sequence goes on along the minus strand of OX243959.1, from coordinate 9,011,331 downwards.
TAATTCGTTTAAGAGTTATGGAGGAACATTCATACATACATACTTACATACAGAAAAAAATTCAAAAAATGGTCAATATAGTTTCAGTATCATGTATAGAGCCTATAAACTCGATATCTCTGAAAACAAAGTAACTTACTCCATGACCTACCCTACCCTTACACATTTATTATTAGTATTGATGACATACTTGGTTACAGTAAGGTATAACCTAAATTTAAAAAGTAACAATGGTTTTACTGTCATCCGCTCAAAATTTTAACTCCCACTAAAAATGGATTTTCATACAGTTTTATGCCCACTTATTTGAACAACATTAAACTAATATAACTAAGGTATTTTCTAAGCAGTTTCTTCGTAAAAATGCTAACTCACTGATAAGGGGAGGATTTTAAATAAATATTAATACAATAGTTTGCTTCTATCTTTACTCGTAATGGTTTCAGATCGAATTCGGCAGCGTCTGTTACGTCGTCAAACACCCACTGCCACGAACAAACCGACTCGATTGAAATTTGCTATCTGGAAGACCTAAGTATTTACACAAATAATTTTATTTTTCGATATAAAGGATTATCTTTATTTAATAAGAAATAAATCTCAATATATAAATAAGTATCCACTATGACGTAATTATTAAAACAAATAATTCAAATTAATATCTGCTGTTTTAAAAAACTAATGACAGGGCGAATAGATATTGGTGTCCCCATAGAGTAAGCACCTCTAAGTATTTTTGATTTTATTTTATTTTGTAGAGGATAAACAGTTATCAATTTAATTAAAATATATTAAAGTAGATAGAAATGATATTGCTCTAACTATAATGGAAAACATCGTTAGGAAACCTGCATGTCCGAGCAAGTTTTGTGTGCCTTCAACTTGAACTTGAACTTCAAGTTTTCAAACTTTGAAAGCCTTAATAATCTACTAACCGGGGATTTGAATGCACAAAATGTCGCATGAATAATAATAATTGCGGTACATGTCTTCGAAAAAAAAACCTAGTAGGATTTAGTTTACACTGTAGATATAAGCTATTAATGAGTTCGCTGCAAATCAATTCAGAATATAAATTAGAAAAAATATGATACAGTAATGAACGTTTTTAGGTATTGAGGAAATCCAAGACCAGATATACGACTGGGAGAAAAGAATGCAATTGGCTGGCAAACGTTTAGCGAAGTATGTTCGCGTTAGAGACCGACTTCGAAGACAACACAAGAAATTGTGCAGCACCTTTACTGTTCTTCTAAGGCACATAAGTGAGTACTAATAAGAATACTTTATTGAAAGCGAAATAACAATTGTTTATTTAGCTTATAACTCTAGAAGTGGTTTCGGGAACTTTATATTATTGCAGGAATACTTATTTTATTTTTTGCAGTCTTACACAAATTATACTTTAAGTAACTTACTACAGATTTTATACTTTTACTACACTTTAGTTTATTTTACGTTTAAATTAATTAATTTTCTTCTTGTCTTCAGCATAGGTTTTCATAGGTACTTAGTAGCATACTTTAATATACTGTATATATTTATACACCTTTACATAACATAATTGTATCAATTTATTAGTTTTAAACCAATTTTAAAATAACTTTTTGGTTGTCATTTATTTTAGTGGCGTTACTTGGGCGTTTCTATATTACAATAAAAGTACTTATTTAAAAATCTATACAACAATGCAATAGTGTTTCCGTAACTAAGCGTCTCTTTCACAAACGTCAAGTAGGCCAAACTGTCATTTAAAGTCACCGGTAACCGGGGATAATGGACCTGATATACTTTTGTACGGTAAACGTCCCAAACATTAAATAGAAAATATTAAAAAAAAAATCGGCTATCGAATGATGCAGTAAACTGAGTGCATAATTCAATATAACAGAAAATGATTTATAAAAGTAACTAATCAACACTTTACATGTAGTTTGTGTAAGAGGCCCTTAAACTAATATTATATTTAATATATATATTTGTAAATCTTTGAAATAAGTATTTAGAAAAAAAACATAGCACTATTTTGTATCTAGGTACTTCAATGATCTAAAAGACAGGAGGTATAAATTTGCGAAATTTCACAAATCATCATCGTTTTTTTTAATTAAAATTACGTTTCATATTGTACATGAATAACTATTCGTTCTCTGGAAGCAATGTTTCCAAATAGTACACAGTCTCTTCTGTCACAAGGTCTAAAATTCTACTGAACACGTCTCAAGCACGCAGACGAGATACCACAATGGCTTCATTCAAACTCTGAAATAACCTTTACACGCTTCAAGGAAAACTGGGCACAGAGTGCTTACGCTGTCTGTCTCTATCAGACACTGACGTACGGGTGTTTCGAATCGATACACGATGCACACATCTATACGATCCTTATTGGTGAGCCGCGCATGCCCAAACCCTGGTACCAAGGAACACTAGACGTTCTCAAAACGATAGAAACCTGTATACAAGATGTTGTATTATAGTCCTTTTCATGTCGCTTTTGTACTTCCTGTGCTGTACCGTTGTAGAGGTCGAGCAACATCGTCGCTTCATTCCGCGACTTAACCAGTAAACACGGCATCAGCTGGTCGCCTTTACACTGTCTCAAATGCCTTCGAGAAATGGCATATAACTATATTCATGTTTCCTATTCGCTTTGCTGATCGGTGTTCCTAAACGGCGTGAGATGTGAGATGTCTCTTAGCGGGAGTATGGTCCTTGTGTTTATCCGCATTAATACTGCATCGTGTAAAGTCGCGAGGTCGGTGACTTGGTGCCAAGTGCAGTACTGAAGATATGCTCTTTATGTCAAATGTACACCCCGTGCAGGACAGATGAGTGCAATTCTAAACTCCCTCAGGAACCTAGCAGGTTCGTCGAGGGCTGGCTCAGGTACTTATCAGTAGTGTTATCCAAAAATATCACTTAAATAAAATAAAAAATAGTTGTAATAGCGAATTGGGTAAAGTTTAATTGAATTTTACTCGTAATATGATATCACCGGACATTCATTTATATGCAAACGAAGAGACAGATCCGTACTGCGCGGTTCAATCAACGGTTCAATTTATTTTGGAAGCGCCAAGAATTAGATACCTATTCTTGGCGCTTCCAAAATATCTTTGTAATATATAAATGAGGGTTATAATAAAATCACTTGCAAAATAATATCGTATTTTATCATTTAGAAAATTAATATTATAATGTAATTGGGAAATAATTAAAACAATTTAAAAAAAAGCCTTAAGTTGATTTCATGTTTTGTAAATTCAATAATAAAATATACGTAACTCGTTCTTATTAACGCGTGGTTTTGCTATAAGTAGCTATTGATGATTTTATTGATTTTGCAATTACGTGTGTCTACGGAAGTGTCTTCAACTCTGTCTTAGACGTTCTGTAATTTAATAGTTGTTGATGGAGCTGCGGGCTTTAATTTCTTGTTTATCTTGAAAATAAATATTTTTTTATAAAAAAGTTTAACTTTGTTTTCACGTTGATATAATTATGATTAAATTTCCCATTGACTCAATTTTGTTTGTATAGGTACTAAATTCTCATAAATATATACAATTTCTATATTCATGTGTATAAAAGTTGCATTTCATATCTTATTTAAAGATTTTGAATATTGTAAATTAACTTTTCAATCTTGGATGCATGTTATACATGTGTATTGTATGTTATTGTACTTGTTTTAAAGCGTTTAACTGTTTTATAGTTTACTATGACGTGTTCTGTCTACTGTCATATGCATCCTCCGACCTTTATGGTTTTGTAATAAGCTTAAATAAGCTTTTATGGACGAAATACACGATCACTCATTTGACGTGACTCTAAACGACTTGAATCAAATTGAGCGATGCCAAACATTGTGCACACTCACAGTCAATCCAATTTTCTGTCATTTATGCGTTTGACCAGGTCGAGTGACGTTGACATGAGCTCTGAGGCATGATGCCACGGCGTAGGCTTCGATCCGTAGGCTATCCATCTAGTAAGTTTGGACACTTACTTAATGAAAAAAGTAGACTACCAATTTCGAGGCATGCGGACTTCCTCTATGAAAATTACTAAATTCTCACCATATCTATGTCTATGCACAGTAGGTCATTTTGCCTACTGGCCTACACCTTATACTGGGGTCAGTAGGCCCCTTCTATACATATTATAAAATAAAATCGCTGTCCGCCTCAATCTGCTTCTCCACTAACTCTTTCTAAACCACTTCCTCAATACAGCACAAGTGCTGTTATTACACAGTGGTCATGTGGGTCTTCAATAACACGATATTTACTGCTCGTTCACGGATTCATACACTCTTATTCATGCTGTTATAGACAGTATAATCCCATTCAGTATATTATTTTACCAGTATAGGGTATAATAAATCCTTCTGAGATATTCTAATGCCATTGCTTGCGCTGAATTCTAATGTATATGATTACTTCGCAAACATCATAATGCATGCATCATAATCTATTCGTACACGCATAATAATTTAATTACGATTTAGTTAGATTGTTGCATTCAAGTAGGTACGCTTAAGGTTCACTTGATGGCTACCGTCGCCTATAAACAGAAGTAACTACTTATACAAGTACGGTATTAATGATATTGAACCTTGAGACGTTTGTTCCCAAGGAAATACACCATCAATTGTCTCGTTGGGTAAATTATTTGAAAGAAATCCCAACCCACTTTTACAAAACCGATGCGACAACTGAGGATAAAAAAATGTTCTCATGCTGTCAGTTACACTGTAACGTACCGGTACTGTTACTTCCTTCACAAATATTAATACAGTTCGGAACAAGACTATTAAATCAGCAAAAACCTACGTTCTTGAATTATGCAAAATTTTTGAAAAATACATAAGTATTTTTAAAAATCAAAAGGATAATCCACAATTTGAGGTTTGTGCATTGACTTCTGGAATACCATAATTATTTACCTTTTTTTGTGATTAATATTGCTTTTTTTGTGATTAGCGGGCGAACACGGGGCGCGGTTCACCGTGACTCCAACCCTGGGCGGCGAAGGGCCAGGAGAAGGAGGTTACGCCGAGTGGTTGCATGCTATGCGACTAGTCGCGCGATTACCAGCAGGCGTACCGCAACATTTTCGCAGAAAGGTATTATATAATTTTGCAAACAATAATTTGCCTAGACCTCAGAATAAAGAATAAACTAGATGGAGCAATCAATCAGAATAACATCCAGACAATCTCTATTCTTATAGAGGGATAACACACGAGAAGATGTGTGTGCATCGTTGAAATTATCTCCAGAAATATTACGCCCATAATAATTTTATAGTTATCCCAAATATTAATCCGTTCATAGTTATACCGTATTATACGAGTATTTAGTCTGAAAGGCATCCTAATTTTCTAATTTTAATTACCTAACTGATTAACGTTTAATAGCTATGATGAGTAATTTAATCATTAATAGGTTTTATTATGAGTAAACAGCAATTAATTTACCCGTTAGGTATTTAATAACTAATTATATTAACCTCATCGCTTTCATCAACTTATGTATGCCTGTTGTCATCAAACAGAACGTTATATACATATAATTGTATTAAATCTTTTGCTGAATAAATTTTCAGTGAATTAAAATGTACTAAGTGTAATATTAAAAAGCGTATTAAATTAAATGTGTATTTGTTCGGTTTTTATACAAAAAATACGTTAACTTTTACTTTTATGTAGATTGTAGGTAATGCAATTACGTACGAGTAGTTCGATGAATCCAATGCAAGTTGCAAACCGATGTATCAGGTAATCTCTGATGACGTTAACAGTAGCGTAGATGTTGCGGTAAAGAACAGTCTATGTGTTTTTTATAAGATGTATTTCGGAGAGTGTACTCAGGAGTTACATGAGCTCATACCGCCTTCCCCTTTCTTCCATCGGACACACAGACGTACGGCTGATTACCATCCTCATCTTGTCGAAATCCCTCCTTTTCGGACCAAACGCTTTGAAACATCCTTTATAATGCGCACTGCCAAGGTTTGGAACTCCCTGCCGGCGTCTGTATTTCCGAGCCTATATAACCCTAATCTATTCAAAGTTCGAGTGAATAGGCATCTTCTGGGTGAGCTCGCTCCATCTTAGGCCTCATCCATGCTGCTCAGCTGGTTGTTGGCCAAGAGCAAACCCATCTCTAATAAAAAAAAAAAAAATTATCGCCCATACATTATCAATACTAGGAATATTCAAAATTGTTTTTCACAACCAATAGAGTTCAATTCCTCGTTGATCTCATATTTTTAATTCTCAACTTTATTAAACCTCATCATTATCATTGCTATCATCAATATACTAATAATAAATCTGTAAGGGTTGGTCATGGAGTAAATTACTTTGTTTTAAGAGATATCGTATTTATAGGCTCTAAACATGATATTGAAACAAAATTGACGATTTTTAGAATTTTTTTTCTGAGTGTATGTATGTTCTTCCATAACTCTTAAACGAATTAACTGATTTTCATGAAATTTGGTAGATAAACATTTAGACGTACGGGACACAGGATAGGCTACTTTTTCTTTTTCAACGCGGACGAAGTCGCGGGCGACAGCTAGTTTAGTATAAATGTGCGCTGCTGAAGATAGAACTGCCCAATGGGCCACAATTGCTTACTACTACAGGAAGTATGTCAACGTAGGAAGAGCATATACTATTGCCAAAATTCTAGATCTTAAAAAATTATCAGCTCTAGGAGCTGACCGTAGTGACCATCAAGATTTACCAGCCTTAATAGTTCATTAAAATTATTTACGTGATTGGAATGAGAAGCTTTGTTTTGGTATTCAGGCTTCACTTAAAATCCACGCAAAGATACTTTATTAACACTAAATGTGATATAATATAAAGGCGTGGCAAAGTTATTCCTCGAACCCGAAAATTTCAAAGTAAATTATTTCCGAAAGTATTAAAATATTTATGATTAGCTGGCTTACTTGTTGAATATTTTTACATTTTATTAATTAATTTCATTTTTAAACCTTTTCTAGGGTCACGTATAAAAAGGTTTTTTAATATAATTATATAAAGCTAAGAAGACAGGTTGTCTGTACACGGACAACATATGGCTGCAGTCGTCTATTAACTAAAAAAAAACCAACCGTAGTATGCTGCCGATTTTGATAGAATAAAGAAGCATAACAGATGGGCTTTGTCATCCATACAATTACGCAAACATGTTAAATCTATCCAAAATGTAGGACATCTTAACGCACTAGGTCACAGCGGCCTTTCAAAAATACGGGTCAGCTTAGGTCATGGTCTTGTTCAAGGCCTATATATTATAATGCCGTAATATCATAATAAATTTAGATGCGATATTTTTGGTAATTTTGTAGAAAGTTTTTTTATTTGCATGGAAATTAAAACAACAATATTAGACGTCTATATTATAACATACTATATAAATAAAAATGAATAGCCAAATGATTTCTTACTTAGCGCAAACCTCGAAAACGGTCATCCAAGTCAGTTTTTTTTTTTTTTCAAATACAGTGAAAATCGGTTATAGCGACCTTCAAGGGAACACAAAAATTGGTCGCAATAAACGGATGGTCATTGTAAGCAATATTAAATCTTTATAGGCATTCAACAGGGACCTTGCCATTTGGTCGCTGTAACCGATATGTCGTTATAACCGAAGTCGTTATATCCGGTTTCTACTGTATTCGTTAAAGTCCTATGAAAACTTTAAACTTTAAACCCAGTATTTGTATATGATTGAAATATTATACAAATACTGGGTGGAAGGGAAGAAAATGTGCTAGGCAAAGGAGGAGGTCGTGGTTACGAAACATCCGGGAATGGACTATGATTTCCTTTGTCGAGCAACTGTTCTATTTAGGTAGCTCTTGACGGGGACAGGTTCAGGAAGTTGAAGTTGATAACTGAAGAGGCACTGAGATATATATATATCAATACTAATAATAAATCTGTAAGTGTAGGTATTGTATGTTCCTCCATAACTCTTAAACGAATTAACAGATTTTCATGAAACTTGATAGGTAAACATACAGACATACAGGCGCCTGGTATCAGTAGTACGGTTGCTAGTCCGGTTGACCGAACTGGATGGGCTACTATTTTCTTTTTCAACACGGACGAAGTTATTTTTTCGTTTTTAACGAAGTTATATCCGTTATATTTTTCAGTTATACTGCGACATAATATAAACCTTCCGTAAAATATTATCTAAATGATGGTGAAAACCGCGGTTAAATCCGATGCGTGGTTTGGGAGGGGTTAACGGTTTTCCAGACAAACAAACCCATAAAGCGACCTCAAATTATTACTGTGTAAAGATACATAGGCTAATTCAGTGATATACTTAATTGCTGTAGAACTATTAATAAATATAGAGCCCTTTACATCAAAAAGCAATCAAAGGGCAATATGTGGCAATATAGAAACAGCTCGATTTACGGGCACGAACAATAACTAAATATAGAATATTGAGGAAACAATATCAGAACAAATCTTGGGTACGTTTACACATACCCACGCATCTTTCATGATTGTTATGTAAGTACAACAATGAACAAACCAATCGACTTACATTTTTGATTAATTTCTTGACGTGAAATTGTTAGTATAGTGGCTGGGTACACTGCGTTTTGCAGTCATTTTGGCAGTCCGTCTGCCAGTGACCACCTCCTTACCGTGAAATAACATCCAGCATGTGTACTTTTATGTTTTGGTGAGTGAATGATGGCAGAGCCCGTTTCCCTAACCATTCCTAACTTCTTATCCTTAATCCTACTATGATCCTAAGAATCGATCGAGATAAAAACCTTGTAAAAACAATATTATCCTTTAGCAGAAACTAGTTGTATTATGCATTAAAAGCTGTAATAAAACGTGAATATATATGTCTGAATAGTTGTGGCTGAATTTGGCGGAACGTCACCTAACCGCTCGGGGCATAGACTGGCCAGTGTCAGAACGCGCATGCTTCAGAGGTTCAGCTCTGCCCGATGACACCGAGCTAGGAGCACAAATACTAAAGGTAGGTGTGAATCGACTTAAAACATTCAGTGAAATTATATAATAGCAACATAAGACGGTATCAGATTGCTTCATATCTAATTAATATTTCACCTTTATGACAAAGGCCTTTTTGAAAATATTCATTAGAATATTTACAAGAAATGTTTGAAAGACCTATTTAACTGTTAGTCTATTCTCTATGGTTTCATTACAATTTAGTAATTTATTTTTAAGAACTTTTAACTTGGACGTTCATCAAATTCAATTAGAAAATTATTTCTGAATAATTCTGAATTGTTGCTGAATAATAAGTAACTGAAAAATTCTGTAAAATTTTATATAGTTTTGTTTTTATCGACACTTGTATAATTTGTAAGGTTAGGGATTTAATTACCTACTGTTGACTAGGGACAGCTATAATAAAATACATATAATAAAATTTACCTAAAGAAATTAGTTCGTCGAAGACTGAAGACCCACAACTTCAAAAGTTATTTCTACTGCAATCACAAATTTAGATATTTTTTGTGATCAACAAATTTTTATGACAGCAATCGAATAAGAAACCTAATCAAAGTTTCTACAAAGTATAATTGCCAATATTTATTCATACCAAATTATCTTAGATATATTATAAAATAAGTTTTATCAGCTTACTTGTTTCTTGTTTTTTTTTTTTTATCTTGAAGTTGTCAGACAAGCTGACGTTCCACTTGATGGTGGCTACCGTCACCTATAACACAAGCAACGCCACAGGTGCTGCAAATACGCTCTCGACCATAGTAGGATTAATGATAGTGTCAGGAAAGAAAGGGAAATGTTCTTGTTTTTCAAATAGTCTTCTTTCAGGACTTACATCGAACTGGATGTTCTCTCTTTTGTGGAGCTGAGGGTCGAGAGAATCAAGCAATGCTTCGAAGGGTGCTCTTGGCTTACGCAAGGTGGTATATACATACTTAGTTCATATGAAACATTTGTTAATAAATCACTGAACTCTTACTCTAAATGATAAAAAATATTTGTCTCCGCCTGCAAATGTCAAGGGCGAGAAATTTTGTGGGAAATTCATGAATTATAAATAAGCTGTACCTTCAAACCCCAACTTTCGTAGATTTAGGGTACGTTTTCTCAATTTGGTTTCACAAACAAACTCGGACTTTAATATCATAAAACTGATTTGTTATTTAGATGGAATAAAGACGTCGGATACTGTCAAGGCTTCAATATGTTGGCGGCAATCATTTTAGAAGTTATGGACAAATCGGAATCAGACTCTTTAAAGGTACAGAACTCGTAACTTGGATTACAGTTAATGCTATTCGCGATTATATATGAATGGATTGAAAGCTGATTGTTATCGTTTCAAGGTAATGATTTATCTAGTGGAGGCCGTACTTCCAGAGGGTTACTTCGCAGACGACCTTCGTGGCCTCTCCGCAGACATGGCGGCATTCAGGGACTTATTGCGATTACGATTGCCACGTCTGGCGAAACACATGGACCACTTACAGAGGATATCCGATGGTAACTCAATTAGTAATTCTATACGTAAATTTAATAAATATACCTAAATAGATCAGGACAATGATTTTAACTTTTAACCCTTTCAAAATATAACTCCATATCATGTCCTTCTTTTAAGTTGAAGTCGTCAGACAAACTGCCGAGCCACTTGACTGTATGTGGCTACCGTCACAATTTTACAATCCATACAGTTATGAAACGCCTTTGATATCGGCGATTGTCACAACAAGTGGGAAACAAATGTGATTATCATTAGTAATCATTTATTTACAAGTGTCGTACTGCCAGATAATTGCCAGATACTTACATGATACTTTATTTGAATTGATTTATTAATCGTTTCTCGTGGAAAACAGTCATAGAAAAAAATAGTAACAAGACTCATAGAAAATATGCTCACGTCTGCTGAGACTAAGATCCCCGCTTTTGCTCTACGCAAGAACATTCGTTTTACAACTGTATAAGCAACACTACAATGGACTAAAGACTAGGATAAGTACAATAGTTACTGATTCACCAAAACGCAACAGCGCACGTGCTATTATTTCACGGTGGCTACCTGTAAGGGGGTTGTTACTGCTGCCCAAATGTCACAATGAACAAATAATTTAATATGTTGTAATGAGTTTTAAAACTCCTTATTAACATTACAGGCGGTGGCGTCGAGCCTCCTTTGCCAGACGTTTTCACAATGCAGTGGTTTCTGACATTGTACGCGACGTGGTTGCAACGGGACACATTGCTGCGAATATGGGACCTTGTCCTGCTCGATGGGAACGAAGTACTTCTGATCACCGCACTCGCCATATGGGATATGTTACAAGAGTTAGTGAATGTTATTTAAATGCTAGCTTTTACCCGCGACTTAACCCTTTCTCTTAGGTGTTAAGACATTTATTCAATATTTTATTGTTCATACATATTTTTGTAAGGCGTAAAATTTTTGATTTTGATTTTTTGATAATCCCCCGGAAACAGTATCTTTTTCCGACCGAATGACCCCTTCTTTGTATACCAGACAACGTGTATGCAAAATTTCATGATGATCGGTTGAATCGCGGGCAAAATATAGTGTTGTATATTTTTAACTAATATAGAAGACACTAGCTGGCGCTCGCGACTTCGTCCGCGTTGAAAAAGAACAAAGTACAACCTATCCTGTGTCCTGTACGTCTAAATGTTTATCTACCAAGTTTCATGAGAATCAGTCAATTCGTTTAAGAGTTATGGAGGAACATACATACACATACATACATACAGAAAAAGAAATCTAAAAATCGTCAATTTAGTTTCAGTATCATGTATAGAGCCTGTACACACGATATCTCTGAAAACAAAGTAACTTACTCCATGACCAACCCTTACAGATTTATTATTAGTATTGATTAAAACAAAAAAAACGCAGGCTACTTGATGCTGCTTCATTAGGTTAAGGTTACTATGTCACGGAAATACCACGGACGTAACAGTACACCAAATTTCACAACAATAGAACATGATGTGAAATCCCTTCTATAACTAGTAAATGGGTTGATGGTCTTCAAACGCCTGAACAGATCTTCATAAATCCCGTAAATTTAAGAACAATCCCGATGACGTCAGTTGCTTGTGTCATGCTGATAACCGTCAATGTCTGTTGTATCCTTAGAAAAAGACTTCTTTCTTTCAGTCGAATTCTGTCGGCGCGGTCTGCAGATGAGTTCTACAGTTGTATGGGCGGAGGAGCGGGGGCTGTTTGGGAGGCGGGTGAGACGTTGGTTGCTCGCGTGGTTGCATTGGGTTCTGCGCCTGAGTTGCCACGTCTTCGCGACTTGCACCGCTACCGCGTCGCCCCTCCGGCGCCTCCTGCTCCTCCCAACATCCAACATCCGCCCTTACACACCGCTGTACGTATTAATTCTATTCGTTACACGACTTAATCCCTACATATTATAAAACATAGTCCTCCGCTGCGTCTGTCTGTTCGCGATAAACTCAAAAACTACGTCATGTTTTTATGCTGTTTTCACCAATGGATAGAGTAGTTCTCGAGGAAGGTTTTGGTATATAATTTGCATCCGTGCGAAGCCGCTAGTATATTATAAATCAAGCAGAGTAAAATAGATTCGCTTATTACCTATGAAAAGCAATTAATTATTGCTAACCAAAAGTGAATATTTCTCTTTTTAAAAGCACACCCCATTCTTACTCGCAAACTTTTTAAGCTAAAATATAGTGCTGTTTACATTAGCTCGAGAAAACTGCGTGGATCTGTCTGAGTAAATCGTACAATAAAAAGATTCTAATCCGATTCAGAAGTCCAAGCGATGTGGCGCTCAATTAAAAAGACCTACGTTCAACAGTGAACCATGATGAACCACAAGTTCTTAGTATTAAACTGCTATTTTTTTCAGGTGCAGTCTATGACGAAGCGAGGTTTACGTCTATTTTATTCCGAAGATGAAGACTCTAGTGACGACGGCAACAGGATGGCTCTAGCCACGGTGAAGATTTTTTTAATGTAATGCTTTGCGGGTAGGCTGACGGCCCACATGAGAATAAATTGTGGTTACCATCGTCTATCAACACAAGCAACGTCATGGGGGTTGCAAATTCTATGGCGATTTTGTTAGAATAAATGTTAATTAAGAATAAGAATAAGAAATTTTATTTCAGAATAACAACTTTAGTTATAGTACATTTCTGTTTATTAGATAAGGAATGAGATCTGGCTCCATTCACTCATTCACTAAAACATAGCACTCGCCCTGTTGTATAACAACTGTTACATATATCTGTTACATAACTCCTAAAAATCATATTCAGGTCATATAATTTATTGATTGATAATCTTGTGTATAATTTCAGGTGACACCGAGACGAGAAGAACGATCTGGCACCGGAGACAGACTTTCTCTAGATATTGGAGCGCTAAAACGGCAATATGCTCGATTACGAGAAAGACAAAGACAGGCACATGTCATTTTAGCTGCCGCCTGTGCCCGGCACGCTGCAGGTATTTTATTTTAACTTTATTTTACTTGTTTTCACCAAAGAATAACTAAGAAATTATATTTAATTTCATTTCAGTTGGCGTTCCTACCTCCCCTACTTCTCTCACGGTAAATAATCTACTTTTGGGAAAAAGTGCACTAGTGAGCTCGAGAGGTAGAAGACTCGGTCCTCCTCCTGGTGCAGTTCCGCCTTCTAGACAGACACCATCTGCATCTGAAAATGTGGACTCTCGTTCTATTGGTCGTTCATCGGAAACTATAAGTTGGAACGAAGAGAAATCACGAAAGAGTTTGAGCCGAAGGAATTCCGTTAAATGGAAAGATATTAAAAAAGAAAAAGACCTAGAAAAGAGAAAAGCGTCTATTGATTTTGATGAAACAGGTGATGGGATAATAGTATCAGAAAGTGAAGTAGATGAAATGATTGCATCTGTAAGATCGCGCAGTTCTAGTGATAGTTCATCTTACTCGTCTCGTTCAGCTTCGAGTAGTGACACTAGTTTGTGTGATGAAAATGAGAGAGGTAGTGATTCAGAAGCAGATCTACCAGACGATGATAAAAACAAAAATACAAAAAATGTCAAAAAGAATGATGTATCGCATACACATAATATCACGGAGACACAAATATTGAGATCACCTGAATTGAAAAAGACAGAACTGTCAACATCTCCGCAGATGAAAACTGAAACCTTAACCCCAGAAAAGCAAGTTAGAAATATTACAGAATATCTAGATTCTGCTGCAGGTGAACCACTTCGAACATATATCGATGGGTTTGAAACAAAATTAAGAGATAGCCTTGTTACAAGTTCCGAAATCAATAACTTTAAATCAATAAGTCCGTTAAGTAGTGTTTCGCCGTATAATTTAAAACAAAATTTAGAGAAAAATGACGTCTTACACAGGCTGAATTCATCCAGATGTGAAGACATTACGAGAAATAGTGAAATAATAAAACCTGCACAATTTACTAACTTAAGTCCTGTTGATTTATCGCCATGCAATTTTGGAATAACAATTGATTCTGAGAGTTGTTATAATTATCAATCCAATTTCAGACATCCTTCCACTTCGAGAAACGATGTGTGTTCGAGACCTCCGGATATCATAGATAGTTTTACTATGTACCCTAATTTTGTTCCCGATATAGATCTATCAGATAAAAATGTATCAGATTATGAGAGCCCCCCAGGAAGCCCTGGTGCTGAAAGTATTGTCGTAAGTGAAGACGAGCCTCCAATACCATTGCAAATTGATAAATATTTTGAACACAGTCCCGAATTTTTTGGTGCAAGGGTAACGGATCCTAATAATTCAGAAATTCCAAATAGAAGGCCCCCTAGAAGACAGTGTAGAATACCAAAAAAACCTGATTCTTTAACGCTGCAAAGTAATAACAATGACACTGTATTAAAAAATGAAACAGAAAGAGCATCTTCATTACCACAAACGCAAAGTTTTGCAAAAAACGATGAACGTGTACCAAATTCCTATGCTAAAAACGGAATTAAAATATGTCAGCTACAAGACAATGTTGAGAAAAGTTGCGAAAGTAAAATAGATCCTATTCCTGCTAAGATTGCTTCTTTAAATTTGCATAAACCAGAAACTGCGCTGGAAGTGAAGGAAAAAATTGATTCCTTTTCTCCAAAAGACTTTATGCTAAGATCTGGTAGAAAAAATAGTGAACGAGCGTTGCAAATTATACAAGAAAATTCTAAAATATTGAACAGAATTTTAACTAAACAAAATATATCAGATGCAAGTAAATCTGAAGACAAAAAAATTGTTAATGACGTTATCCATAGACAGCAAAATAAATCTAAAGAATATACATTGGAAAAGAAAATAGATAATAAGTTGATTGACTCTCCTTTGCTCAAAGAGTCAACGTCTGACTCCTTAATTGGTTACAGAAAAAGAAGTGTTAATGAAGAAAGCAATGAAAAGAATGATTTTATCAGAATAAGACCAATATCTATCGATGACCCCTTTTCTTTTGAAGTGCGAAATCCTAAACCAAAAAACGAAGAAATTGCAATAAAGGATTCCAAATCTCCAAGTAGCGACTGCTTAGGAGGAAATAAAACGGACTTATATGGATGGGAAAACAAGGGATTTCAAGCCAAATGCGAATATAAAAATGTCCCTAGGCCGGAGAGCGTATACGACTATAGAAAAGAAACAAACGATTTGTCAGGACGAAGTGAAATATGTAGTAATGAGCTAAAAGTTACAAATTCATCTAACTGGAGTCGTCATTCCTTTTCTGGTGAATCAAAAACGTCGGTAACCCTCCCCTCTACGGAGCTAAAAGATAGCTCCACTTATGAACGCCGGTATACCACTGATGACTACAGTTATCCATTTTCTAATAAGTATAATGACTTTCTCTTGTCAAATGCAAGTGATGTGTGCAGTAAAACGGTCGATCAAGGGCCAAAAATATGTGACAATTTATCTAAGACTGATAACAGCCAAGTTAGCGACTTTGCTCATGTAGTAACTTCTTCAATTAGTTTCACTTACGAACCCTCTGCAGAAGACGACTCACCAACCGGTGCAAAAAGTAATTCCAGTGATACGTTGTGTCAAATTACTTCCCTCGATCAAGTGTCCACTCCGATTTCTCCCAAGATATTCCCCAACCGCGATACTCCTACTTTACCGAAAGACTACACAGAAAAAAGCGACAAAACTAAGGTCGAATCTGATGACACTTGTAGTGCTATAACATCACTAATCGATACTGATACTCTTTCATCACTATCATACCCTAGAAGTCCGTCAACAGGTTCATATCATCCTTTTCCAACGCGACCTGTTCTACGCGTTCCCAAAGAGCTAGGCGTAAAGCTAGGAATGTATCCTAAGGACGCAATACATTCCCCTTCTAAATAAAATGTGATTATAATGAGTCTTCGTCATGCAATATTATCATAGACTTTTGTATTACGTTTTCTTTTTTGCGTGAATAATGAACGTTTTGCATTTGGATAGTGATTTTATTTTAGATTTTTTTAAATCTGGTATCTCTCTAATTGAGATTTTTTTTACTAAATATAGTTTATTACGTAACACGTAACTAATAACAATTACAAGACAAATGAAATCCTGCTTTATGAATTTATGAAAATGCTGTAGGTCTAAATTCCTAATAGGATATAGAAAAGTATCGCAGACTGTTGTATAGAATAAGTAGGTATGTACTACATTTCTGCATTCTATTTGGTAATAATTGAAGTTAGGAACAAATAACACGTTGCCTTGAGTCTACTTTAATGTTATAGTAATAAAAAAAAAATCTTTCGCAATACAAAAATATTTATTTATACAATAATAAACGTAGATAGACCAACTCATTGGAAGTCAATATAACGTATCTTACATAAGGTATTGTGTATAATGTTACTAAGGTTATATTATAGCAAAAAGTGGATGAAATTGTTAGTAGATTATAAGACAATATTGAGAAAATATACATACACTGTGAACAGCCACACAAAACGTAGTTTCATTACTATTTCTTAAATTGTTACCTAAGTCTTTATTAATTTATTTATTTATTTTAAATTAAAAGTCGTCGAGGACAGGTGGACAGGTGCAGACGAGATGTTTATCGCCATACATGTCATCGATGCGACCAACTGTCGGCCACATTTTGGTTTCACCCTTCACAAAAGGCTGAAACAATACAATAACTCCATTATCAACAATTTCAATACACAGAAAATACCTATTGCGATACACAGGTATTTAAATTAATGAAACATTTGCATATTAATCCTTAATTTTTTAAATTAAAGTCTTCAAGAGAAAACTGTCACAAAATGAAAATGGTCATAATAGAAAAATGTCAAGATCGGAGATGGTCATAATGACTAAAGGGTCAAATATCCTACTTAGTACTAGATATTATAAATATGAAAGTTTTATAAGGTTGAAAGTTGTTATTCTTTCACACAAAAATAAAATAAACCGATTTGGATGTAACTGTACAGTAATGTTAGTTAAAAACATTAGAATACCACAATAGGCTATAATTTATAAAGATACGCGGACTTATTAAAAGCGATGTATTTATAGTCTTAGGAAAAAGCTTATTATTCATAACACTCGTATTGTGTTGCTTTTTTAATAATAAGCAAATTTATTGTAATAGCTCTATATAGAAGTTATGTAAACATGCAAAATTTTCAATTAATTATTACTAGCAAACTAATTCTTATATTTTTTATTCTTGCACTATAATTTCTCTTAATTTTTTTCATAAATTATTTTATACAATACTTTAAAATTGAATGCATATAACTTACAGCCGGAAATGCAGCTTGCTCTCTACTGTATGGTCTATTCCAATCCTCAGATATAACAACTTCTTGCGTGTGAGGTGACATCTGGAAAAAAAAAACATTTAAATTTAGTTTTTTTTTTAATATTTAAAAATATCTAATTACTAACTAGTGCCCTTTACTTCGTCCGGTTTGAACGATGAAAGGTATCCTATGTCCTTTCTGGTGTCCCAGACAAAGTGTATGCAAAATTTCATGGTGATAGGTTCAGTAGTATTTGCGTGAAAGAGTAACAAACATCCATACAAACTTTCGCTTTTATAATATTAGTACGGATACTTATAGTACTCAAGTGTGTAAGTACAGCTTTTTACCTTCAAAGGATTCAATCGCTTGTCTATAACTCCATCTTCTATGTCTTTAATTTCCTTCCTAATGGAGATAAGTGCTTCACAAAATCGATCCAACTCTTGCAAGTCCTCAGATTCTGTAGGCTCTATCATGAGCGTACCACCGACCGGCCAGGACATTGTTGGGGCGTGAAAACCTGTACATTTTAAAATGTCATTAAATGAGTTAAAATCGAGTTTATTTTATAGGTGGCTACCGTCGCCTATAATACCACAAACAATGATTACCGTAAGATTAATGATAAGGGATTGGAAAGGGAAATGGGCTTTTGCATCACTTACTCACTCACTGAAGCACAACAGCATATGTGCTGTTATTTCACGGTGGTCTTCTGTAAGGGGGTAACTAGTTACTGCCGCTAGACTGCTGCTTACTGCGCATTTGGGCAGTCGCCCAAATGACTGCGAAACACAGTATGTCCTGTCATTACTTTCCAGATTCTACCAACTTTGAAAAGTTTTTTCGAAAATTTACCCTGCCGGAAATCGAACCCGGCACCCCTGAGACAGAGTGCCAAAAATATTCAATTACATCTTTAAATTAAATTTAATTTAATTTAATTTAAATTTAATTTAAATGTTGTCCATCGAAATACTACAATGGAATTTGCGTCACAAGTGCCAAAGGGGAACATAAAAAGAACGCCTTTGACAGAATCATGGCGGACTCTTGCCTTCACGCGTCAATGGTAAAAGGTAGTAACGATCAACTTCTACTATTTCATTTTAAACTCTAATGGGTTGACGTAAAGTCACATTTTCTTTAAATTACGTACTTATTATTATGTTTGTTTTGTTATAAATGACAGTTCATGCTCTACGCATATGTCACTTTTAAATGTTCCATAAAATTCGTTGTGTTTTGTATGGCACGCGTGTTCCATGTTGTAGTAGTTTGATGATGTTGTCAAATAAGTAATTACTAAGCAACTAACCATAGTCCATTAGTCGTTTGGCGATATCGCCAGGTTCTATATTGGCGGTTTTCTTGAGATCGCGAACGTCGATAATGAACTCGTGCGCAACAAGACCCCTTTCACCTTTGTATAAGGTCTTGTAGTGGCCGTCTAATCTACGCGACATGTAGTTTGCGTTCAAAATGGCCACTTGAGTAGCTCGCTTCAGACCTTTCGGTCCCATCATCTGCCAAAACGAAACCTGTGTCTTAAATTTATTTAAAAACAGCTTATTTTTTTCTTTACTTTATATAAATGCCCTTTTTAATATTTTAACAGAATACAAAAAAATATGTTTAAAACATTAAATTTGAAATTTTTGTCTTAAGAATAATCCTATATGACAAAATATCAACTTTAGGAAAAGCTTCTAATAGTGATGAATAAAGCATTACATTTTTCATGTTATTTTATGAGAATTAATAAATATAGCAAATTCGTGTGATTTGCTTAAAGAATATGACTAGAGTTTAGAACTTACTTTAATATAAGCCCAAGAAATAGGCAATATAGCTGACGACCCGAAAGGCGCAGCGCTCACTGATCCAAAGCTGTGTGCTGCATCGCCAAGATCGGCCAACGGGTCGACCACCGGATGAGACGGTAGAAACGGAGCCAGATGTGCTTTACTATTTGGAAATTAATACCAAAGTGAAGCAATACCGGGTAAAATGTTAGTATATACAAGTATCACATACTTGATCTACACTGATGTCGAAGGCTTCTGAAAATAGAGAAGGTTTCTCTAATTTCAGAAGCACTAACATAGACGCGACTATAGAAAAATACAAGTTTAAAGATGTAGAGAGCAAAATTTATTTTATAAATCTAGTATATAAAATTCTCGTCACAGTGTTAGTTGCCATACTCCTCCGAAACGGCTGAACCAATTTTGATGAAATTTTTGGTGTATATTTGGTATGTCTGAGAATAGGTTTTTATCTATTTTTTATACGCGGGCGAAGTCGCGGGCAGCAGCTAGTATTATATAAATAGGCAAAACATAGAAAAACAGTCATATATAAGCGGAGCTACATTCTGATGCAGCAAATACATTGCAATATTTGATTTTAGTACACATGCGTCAGATTCCAGATTCGTCATAAATCAAAATAATTGTCTATGCATCAAGAGGCTTTCAGACCCTTATTAGTTTTAGTAAATTGTAAATAACATAAGCTCAGAAAACGATGGAGCGCAGTCCTATGTAAAATAAAGTAAGATTTAAAAAGTCTTAAATTTGAATTTTAAAAGTAATCATTATAACTTTATTATATCTATGGCGTTGACTATGGCGTTAATAGCACTTTTTAACCACATCAAGGTATAGAAAGCAAGCAGTATCTAATAAAATGTTCGACAAATATAAACAAGGAAAATCATTCGGGTTTTTTTATTATTTATTTAAGACAAAGATTTAAATCGAGAGATGCGGCATTACTAGCGAAAGTGTGTTACAAAATACAACATACATTATACTAAAGACAAAAGTATAAAATACATATACCTTTGTCTAAACACAGACTTTTAAACACAGACAACACATTCCTTACTTCAAACGTGACTGTGACGATAGCGACGCTCTCAACAAGCGACCGTCCCTCACTGTAGTTGACGTGCAACTGTAGTTGGGTTGAGCGCCTGCGGCCAACCCATTGTTAATTTTCGGTGTGTTATTAGTATGGCGTGAGGAGATTACGCCGCATCTTTCGATTTAAATCTTTAATTTAAGAGATTTAAGAGCTTTAAGAGCGTGTATGGCTGAACTAAAGTTACAATAAACCCGAGTTGTTGAAGAGATTTATTCTCCCAGGTGTGAATTATGCTGGAAAAAAATGTTACTTACACTGCTATAGGTCCCATTCCAGGTCCACCTCCGCCGTGTGGAATGCAGAAAGTTTTATGTAAATTTAGATGAGAAACATCACTTCCGTAGTCACCAGGACGACACAATCCAACCTGGTAAAACATTTGTAAATTTAACAAATTATCATAAGATACATCATAAATGAAAACGGTGATAATGATTGTTCATTAAGAAGTAAACTCAAAAAATATAATAAATATGATGTTGATGATAGTCATAGATACTGATATTGGTGTTGGTAATATCTCATTACTAAGATATTGAGGCTATAATACCTGAGCATTCATGTTGGCACCGTCCAAGTAGACCTGTCCGCCATGCGCATGAACCAAAGCGCATACGTCTGCAGCGCGCTCCTCGAACACGCCGAACGTGCTCGGGTACGTCAGCATCAAACACGACAGCTCACCACTGTGTTCCTCCACCTGCGATCATACAATCAGGGGGTTATTAAGGTGGCTTTCTCCAAAAATTCTACACTAAGCTGTAGATGTCGAAGCGTTACGTCACACTAAAACTTCAAGTAATATTCGAACTTGAAATATTACTCTCATCACGGGCAAAAAACGTCAAAAAATGTTCGGTAAGTCTGCCCTGCGTCCCTTCCTTAGTTAAAAAAATTGTGTGTATGTCAGCTCCGACCAGCTGGAGTTTACTCCTTACGAACGATTATATTTTAAATAATATTGTGTAGATGGCGTGTAGATAAACTTCAGAGATATCCGTACTAATATTATAAATGCGATAGTTTGTATGGATTTTGTTACTATTTCACGAAAAAACACCATGAAATTTTGCATACACGTTGTCTGGGACACCAGAAAGGACATAGATGTAGTATTTATGTATATGCAAGTCGGTTCTTAAGGAGTAAACTCCAATAAAAATAAACAGAACTAGAAAACGTTGTACCAAGTCCTTAAGGTGCTCCATGTCGATATCTCCTGAGGGAGTAACACGGATTGCGCGCACCCTCATGCCGGCCATGTGCGCAGACGCAGGATTTGTGCCATGAGCGCTCACTGGGATTAAACAAATGTTGCGTGTTGAATCACCACGGAATTCATGGTAACGTTTGATCGTACGAAGACCAGCGTATTCGCCCTGAGCACCGCTGCGAATCAACAAAATATTTCATTCTTATCCTAGAAATCAACTAACAAACGTATAAGGCGGCCTGCCGAATTAGGTTCATAAAAAATGGTAGTATCGAATCTGTTCAATATTTAAACATTACAGGCTCGTGGTATTTAATTAAATTCATCTTCAATGCAGATATAACTGTCATACATTTCATTGTTTGTCGAATTAAAAGCGACATAATTATGAAAAACGTGCTGTCACTATTTCTACAATATTTATCATCCTCTGATGACAATATTGTACAACTCCAACGAACTTTTCGTTGTATAACTCAATAAAAATCACATGTCACATGTTTGTGGGCGATGAACTACTGAACCGATTTTGATAAGATTTCGTAACTATGTGTAATTTGGTCCAACTTAAAAGATAGGATATATAACTTGCACCCCGGGCGAAACCGGGAGCGGGTCACTAGTCAATACATATTGTCATACATAGTCATACAATATTGTCATACATAGTCATACAATATTGTCATACATAGTCATACAATATTGTCATCCTAATCCTAACTCTAAAATTGTAAATGCAAAAGTGAGTTCGTTGTTGTTGTTACAATAATTAAGAAATTTTGCATTCACGTCATCAGGGATACAGAAAAAAGACAGGGTACCTTTCATCCAGAAAAAGAAGTACTGTCTGTCACAGAGAGTTCATCAAAAAATATAAAAATTCAACGCCTGACAGATATGTATCAGACCAATGAAGATTGAATAAATTTTATTGGTCATATATATTTGTATTTGTCTGACATTGATTTCTTTTTCTTTTACAACGCTTAAGAAAAATGCGCGCGGTCGAAGTCGCGGGCAAAATCTAATGTACGAGTAATAGAGGAGAGATATTGTTACCTATTTGGCTGGAAAGACACGCGGTCATAACCAGTGATTGCACATAAATCACTCGCTAGTTCTTCGAACAACGTGTGATACCCCTCACTCTGGTCTAGCGGAGCGAAGGGGTGGATGTCGGTGAAGTGTTTGAACGAGCATGGCATCATTTCTGTAGTCGAATTCAACTTCATTGTACACGAACCCTAACAAATTACAGAAGTTTCATTATAAATCATAGTTATCCAACTATGACGACACTTGCCATAAGCTTTAAACTGTGTTGCTCTGTAAGTAAGGCTCTGTAAATAGTATGAAGTAATGCAAATTTTAAAAAATAGATTATTTTTGAAATGTTCCCTTACCAGAGGTATCATGGAATGGACCAGAGATATGTCCTTGTTCTCTAAACGTTTCATGTAACGCACTATCCTCGTTTCGGAGTGATGCATATTGAAGACGGGATGAGTGAGGTAGGGAGACGTTCTCCTGAATGCGCCATTTTTTATGCTCTGAGACCTTACATTTTCGCTTTTCATTACCTGCAAAAGGGTTTTAACTAAATAGCATATAAATAGCATAATGTCATATGTATATATGTAATAGGTATATACATGTATAAAGTATATATGTAATATGTTTAAGTAAAAACCATTAATCATGAGATAAAATTAACCGTTTAGAAAGAACGTTGGTGGGGAAAGAGTGGCCATTCTAAGGCCTTTTCTTTCTTTTTTGAGTCGGCATAACACTTGTATCTCTGCATTTTGCAGTCATTTAGGCAGCCTGTCTGGCGGCAGTAACCACCCTCCAGGACGAATACAAATTAAACAGAAGACTAAAGAGAAATAGTGAAAAAAAAAATTGATGAACCAGTTCCTTGTTACGCAAGGGGTAACTAGAAAAAAAAAGTAACCACCCCCTCACTTAAGACCACCGTGAAATAACATTTGTACTGCTGTATTTCGGTGTGTAAGTAAGAAACAAATTTCTTTAAAAGATGTCACTTACATCTTTAACTTTATTACAGTCAAAGATCCAGAGTAAATCGTCAACGTCTTCCATAGTTGTAGTTTCATCCAAAGCTACTCCAATAGCGCCATCGTCAAAATATCGTAAATTGATCTTCTTGCTTTGGGCGCGAGATTTAATCACGGCTGCGTCATGTTCTGAGAGGGGCACTACGTGAAGAGTGTCAAAGAATACATCATTTGACTGTTTGTGGCCACGTTGTCTAATACCTGAAACATCCAGTTATTATAAATAGTTACGAATCATAACAATAGTCAATGTTATCAATTTTAGCTTAAAGGAAAGAACACTCGACCGCCAACTCAACAGATTCTGATTCAGAACCAAGTAGAGCCATACCACAACTTCATATTTTCGATTTTATATGTTTTAAATTATAATTATTGTTTACTGGACGCGAATGGTCGATGATAAAATAAGTGGGTGAAAATATTTACCGTGATCAAGTACAAGAGTAGCATTATGCACACGTGTGGCGATGTCTCTTAAGCCTTGAGGCCCATGATAGACAGCGTACATAGCAGACATGTTCGCAAGCAACGCCTGAGCAGTGCAAATGTTTGACGTAGCTTTATCTCGACGGATGTGTTGTTCGCGAGTTTGGAGAGCTAACCTGTAAAATGTCCAACTTAGTTTCTTTCTATCTACAATTTAGATCGCATATACTTATACTATATACGCGAAAGTTTGTGATGTATTACGTCACAGCACGGCGATGAAGATGTCAGGCGTTATTTAAACGTATTTACCTGTAAGCATCTCTTCCCGACGCATCTCTGGTAACTCCAACCATACGACCGGGCATTAATCTCACTAGAGCGTGTTCAGCAGCGAAGAATCCGGCGTGTGGTCCTCCGTAACCTAAGGGAACACCCAGACGTTGGGATGTTCCTACTGCTAGAGCGGCTCCGCATTCAGCTGGTGGGCGCAGTAGTGCAAGGGCTAGAAGATCTGTTGCGACCACTACTAGCGTCTGAAATGTTGTCTCATTACAATGAAATTACCCGTTTTCTAGGAAAATTTGCTTATACTCGTAATACCAACAAAGAATCTTCTTAATATATAAAAGGCGATATGTGTGTGTGTATGTTCCCTATGGACTCCAAAACCGCTGAACCAATTTTAATGAAACTTTCAGATAATCTTCAGATTAGTACTGCGGGTAATACTGTGAAGTTTGGTAGCGATCAAACGCGAGCGAAGCCGGGTGAGGGTCGCTAGTTAATTATAAAATACACATAATAATATGAGACATACACTTTGTAAAAATCCGCGGTTTCTTTGCTTATAACTACTACTTACTCCATGTTCCTGTGCAGCAGTAGCCAAGGCTGAATAGTCATAGACCAGCCCTCTTGTATCAGGACACTGTAGTAGTACTGCAGAGATGTCCCTCTGCGCAAAATCCGCTTGACTAACATCAGGCACCACAATCACATCTAAACCGAGAGCATCCAAACGAGTCTTTACGACTGCTAGCGTTTGTGGGTGTAAACGTTCAGATACGACGAACTTGGTTCTCTTGTTGTGTCTACGGACATTAATATGGATTATAATCAGAGCGTCTTTATAGAAATTTACTTGCCTACATTCAATAATTTTAGTACATTCAATAACATTGAGTTAGCGTACCACTGGTCAGTTTCCTTACTCGTCAATTTCACTAATTCACCAGTTTACTCATTAGACAGTTTTGAAGGTTGACAGAGTAGATTATTTTTTAGATCTTTTTTTTATTTAAAAATATTACCTACCCAATGATTATTACCTGTGACAAAGTGACAAGGCCTCAGCAGCCGCGGTGCCTTCGTCTAGAAGAGAAGCGTTAGCGACATCCAACCCAGTAAGGTCACTGACCATTGTCTGATAATTTAGAAGACTTTCCAATCTACCTTGGGCCACTTCTGGTTGATATGGTGTATACTGAGTAGTCCTATGACAAATTGACAGAAATATTTTAACTAATAAGTAAAATATTTATATCATCAGTTATAAAAATATTTTATTTTATATTAATAATTTTTTTTATATTAATAAATTTTAATCACAATATCTGGTTTGGTTGTATTGTTATGGTAGATATATGAAAACCAATATTACCATCCTGGATTTTCAAACATGTTTCGCATAATTGTGTGAGGCACACAGCAATTATGGTATCCCATGCCGATGTAAGAACGCCATATTTCATTCTTTTCTGATATATTCCGCACTCTTTCAATAAGATCGTATTCGCCTGTAATAAACACATAAGATACACACATGTAACTTGTGTAAACTCACAAGTTAAACTACACATAAACTAAAACTTTATACATACTTATGGGCTCGTCTATATTCATAAGACCTTGCAGTTGAATCTTCTTTGGGACAGCATCATCAGTTAATTGGTCTAAGCTCTGAAACAATTTACTAATGAATAAGCAAACGAGTTTGGGTTTTTGAATATATATATTTTTTGTGATAAATGGATTAGTTTTATAACAAAACAATTTTTTTTCGCAATAATTCAAAAGTTATATTAAAATAAAAATTAATTTTTGAATCGCGCCGACCGCCCCCGAACAAACCCGAGCGCGCGTGACGTCATAATGTTAGTTTTGTCAAGTCGCAAACGCTGTACTGTTGTTCTAAAGTAGCTTTAACATTATGACGTCACAACCACTCACAACTATGATGATCAATCGTGGCGCGTTCATAGTCACGTGATTTTTTTTTTCAATTTTATCAATTTATAATTGTTTATAATTAATGAAAAAAAAATATTTTTTAAGTTTTTCGCATTATATATCAATATTATTAATAATATAGTTTTAAAATACATTAAAAAATCATTTTTTTTTTCAAATTCCCAATTACATCAAAGTGCACGAAAGCCTTTAAATCAATTTTATCGCTAAGAATTATTTGAAATTTTACCCATAATAATATGGTTATTTTGTTTACTATGGTCTGCAACGCATTTGCAGCACTTGTGACGTTGCATGTGTTAGTCAGTCGACTTAACCACAAGTATGCCGACC
Organism: Synanthedon formicaeformis; assembly: GCA_945859745.1. Lineage (NCBI taxonomy): Eukaryota > Metazoa > Arthropoda > Insecta > Lepidoptera > Sesiidae > Synanthedon > Synanthedon formicaeformis. The sequence goes on along the minus strand of OX243959.1, from coordinate 8,984,233 downwards.
TTGACATTAGAATGATAAGGAATCCTGATAATAATATAAATGAGAAAATTTGTATGTTTTTAGATGTTGTTTCGATATTTGTTACACATTCACGAAAAAACGGCTTAACGGATTTGGGTGAAATTAGGCTCACAAGTAGTTTGTTACCTGGATTAACATGTGGGATACTTTTTATGCTGAAAAATGTTAGGTTCCCGAGGGATCGTCTTACTTAAATTATAAAAAAATCGGCGCATCCGTCGTCACAGCGATAGAAATGCCAGGCATTAATATAATATAGTTTCTCAGGTATTATAATATTTTTTTATTTATCAACGACGACGAAGTAGCGGACACCAGCTAGTAAAGAAAAATAGGTAAACCCACGTGCTTTTATTTCAAGGCGTTCTTCTGTAAGTGGTGGTTACTGTTGCCAGGCAAGTTGTTGGATGTATGACTGTCGAACACAATCTACTTAGGTACTTCTAAATATTTACTTTTGTTAAAACTTTCAGCATATCGAGCCGAATGCTTCTGTTTCCACGTCTTACTAATTTACCCATCATTATGCGACCTGTAAGGTCTGTACTTACTGTAAGGTAATAAAACCTCAAGATATAGGTAAAAGATATTGAACTACTTCATCAGATCACTTACTGGCCAGTCCAAACTCAGTGCACGTGTTCAGAACTATTTAAATATAATTATTTGGCGGATTATTGAGCATTTTAATACGATTAGTTATTAGCAATATTATCAACTACTATGGTACCAATAACCGTTATGAGAAAGCTTTTACGTAAAGTATTCCTATCAATTATATGAAGTTTAGTGCACCTATCTAAAGACGCTTTAATCTCGCTAGGATATCAATAGAATTGCGGGATTAAGTTTCCCATAATTCAATAATATTATTATTATTCAACTATCGATTACTTGCTCTGCTAGTTCACCTGCAAATTGAACTATATCCCATAAATACGTACTCTGACTTCGCGTTATTGATCGAATGGAAGTACTTTTTTGCCAAGCTTTAAGTTTGCTAGATTGCACAGTAAATAAATATAAAATATTAATTTTACTTGGACAAGGTGCCACTACGCACAGTCCGTAAGTAGAAACTTAAGCGATCCCTAGACGATCATGCAACATGACATGCGTTACGTGCTGTCATGCATGCATGACCGTTAAATTGTATTGATTGATGTGAACGACATGCAAATACGTGCTGGGAGTTGATTGATAGTTCCTTTTATTTTTCATCCTGCAAGCTATGACTGACATATATACGCATGATCTTATAGCGGTCGCTAGACGATCATGCGGCATGACATGCGGCATGATAATTTACGTAAACGCATTTCATGCCGCATGATCGTCTAGGGACCGCTTTATACTCGCGGATGCGCTGGCTACAATATGGCTACTTCAAGCGAGCTGTATATAAACAAATTTCTACAGGATAGTCAGCGCGCCAGCATGAGCAGGTGTTGCTCGTGTGCTTGCTCTGGAGACAGTAACCATCTACCATCAAGTGGACCTTCACCTTGTTTGCCATCCTTTATAACATAAAAAGAACACCAACCTTATATCCTAAAAGATCAAGCATTGTAACAATATCATGATCCCTCGGCCCTATGTGTCGATCAGGAAAATCCACCCTCTCCGGAAACAATTCATCAGAACGTGAACTTTGAGTGGTGACACTACGCACAAAACTTTTCCTAAAACAATCCTCCTTGAATACATTTCTCTTATGATTTCCTAGAAGTTTTTTAGACACTAAACCTTGCCTTAAAAGTCTATGCATCTTCTTTAACACTTAATTTAAAAAGTACGTATTACTTTGAGAAAACAATTGCTACCGACTGATAGCTGTAGGTCATGCGTCAGATAAAGCTTGTTCAATATTAAACAATAATTAGATAATGAGTAGAATGGGTAATGTAATAATTATTGACTATTAACAAATAAGTCACTTATCTCTTTGAAGTAAACAAAAATATAGTAAATTGCAACGAATATGGAAAAATACATTAAGCAGGAATTTTTTCAACTTCCCATTATCTAGGCTGAACCGTCAGCCTGCCTGCCATCTTTCATCATAAAAAATATACTTCAGTTGTGGAGACGTTTAAAATAGTTTTTTTTAAGGGAACAGATTATGAATAATCAGTAGGTAGGTAGTTTTATTTTAATAAATGACAGAGATCTTAACCACCGGTACTTTTTAATAATTTAGGCTTCGCAATACATTATACCCAGTGCATAACCTACCAAAAATGTTTCACACAATCATTATCTACGCCCTACAGCATGTCTACTACTGCTCCCATGCGTAGTGGACTCTTATCACACTCCTAGTGGGGTCAGTGGCGGTAGGTACGAGTATACCATTTGAGGCCCGTGGAAAATTCTTTGCATGGGGTCCTTAATGTAAAAAAAGGTAAACGTTGTAGTTTCGTTTTTATGAGTTACTAAGTAGGTACACTTACCAAATATTATAATTATTATGAGCATTTCTGATAAATGATCTATCAAATATCAAATACCTATAACATTTTTTTAGTTGATATACAAGTTAGGGTCCTCCTATACTCACAGGCTTTCGAGCCGTGGGCCAGCCTATTGGGTGCCTTAGTTGAGGCACCCAATAGGGTGGCAGAAATGCCACGAGTGAGGAGTGTGCAGTGGCGTAACAATGCACACTCCTCACTCGCATCCCTAGCACACACAACTCGGCGTTGGTAGATAATTTCCACGCGCACCACCATTGGACCACTCGGTTTCCTTGCCAATTGGTTGCAAAACCAATCTAATGCCTTATCTTTATCTTTATCAATATCCGATTCACTGCCGCGAGGACACACACATCTTACCTGTCTGTTTTTATTAATTTATGTGAAAGTAGTACGAGTTGATCCCTTGGGGTAAGATGATCCTTTGCGATTGTGCTGAAACCACTAACGCAATTTAGTTATTTCACTGGTAAAACATAGCCCGGACACCCCTCCGCCTCAGTCAAATCGTAATGAACGTGAGCAATATGTACATCGATTTTGACGAGAAAAAATAAAAATTGTATACGGCTGATCTAAGGTAGGCATGACTTTGAGCTTGTGTTACTTTTAAGCAAACAATGTTAAATAGAGGGTATTCTGGCAGTACCGAATAAGTGCAAAATTTAACTTACCTACTTATTTTTTTCTGCTCTTCTTATACTGAATTGGCTTTTATTATGGCTATTATGCTTCACCGTTTTACTATGAGCCCTCAAACTTTTAAATGCTCTTTTCTCATTTTGAAATTTTGTGTACTTATCCGTTTCTGCCAGAATACCTTCGAAATGTAATTACTGTTGTGTTTGGGGCTTTCTATTATGATTAATTGGGGGTAAAAATGATCATAGGAATCATCTTATCTCAATTAATTTCTGGTTTTGAGTACGAGTATTATGAAAGTTGGATGGATAAATATACTAGTAGTAATGACCTATACTGTTGGTTTACATTGAAGAATATATATTTTACAGCGATTCCCGCTTAAGAGGATCATCTCGTACTACTTTCCCCTACTTGTGTCATTTTGTTTTTGATGTTTCTGTTTCTTATGTATGTCCTTCGTCCAGTGAATAATTGTCTTTCTTTCTTTCTTTCTTTATTGCTCTTTTTCTTTCTTTCTTTCTATCAAGGTCGGCAGCACGCTTGCAGTTGGTACCTATAAGCAACGTTACCGCCTGCCATCAAGTAGACAACAATAACAAGTGTCTTCGTTCTCTCCTCATCTTTGGCAGAAATGTTACAAGATCATGATACCATCCTGTAATTATTATATAACTACATAACATCAGTGGGTATTCAACAAATATCAATATTTACTGTTTTATTTTTATTTCCGTTATTGAATACTAATGTTTTTTACTTTTACGCGCCAAAATTTGATAATAGTAATAGCATTAATTATTTTATAGTTTATGGTCCATTCATAGACTATAGAGAAATTCTACATGGTTCATTTTGATGAAACCCGGGGCTGCCAAATACACTCTTACTAAAAACTACCAAAGTTAAGGAAAATTGGGCTATTTCTGGGAGCAATAACAAATTTGGACTATCTAAAAAAATTAACTAGCAAAATCTAATACTAATCTTATCATCAATACGCATAATATCATTAAAAAAGTAATATTAGTTTCAGTTTTGATTGTTATTGTTGTGGCTTAGAGATTTAGGGATCATTAACTAATTCGGAATTAGTAAAGTTACTATGTATTAAGTACTATAATTTTTTTTTTAACAAGAAAATATTATGCGTCCAAAAACTAATTTTCAAAAACGTCCTGTAATCGTCCGAAATGCCCAACACAAGCTGGCAACACCACCAGGGAGAATAATGACTTAATCACAGATTAAAAAGTAATAATATGTCTAACTAAAGAGACTTAATGATATAAGTGACAGTGACAGTTCTTTCTTTGTACATTAATCTTTATTATTTTTATCTACGATTTTTATTGTTTCGTTCGTTTTTCGTTTTATTTCGTTTATACATGTTTTGTTTCTTTTATCAGTTTTCTTTCTTACTTATATTTAATTTTTTATAATTTCAATTTAGCCGTGTAACTCAATATATATCTGATATAGACAATAACGTTTAAAAATGACTGTAACACCTTATAACGATCTACGGAGTCAAATAGCTTACAGTGTGGGTTCAAATGAGAGACATGATCATTTACTAGAGAATTTAAAACACCAGTTCAAGGACGATATAAACTCGGAACGAAAATATGAGAAAATTAAAACCGTTAATTACTTACTGGACTTATTAGAAACTAGAAACATCTTGTCCGAGACGAATGTTGAGCCTCTACGAAAGATTGCCGAAAAACTTAAAAACTCGGATTTGTTAAGAAAAATATCAGACTATGAGAGCTCTCTTGAATCAGAAATGAATAATTCGAATGATTACGGTAAGAATCTTATTAGATTTTGTAACCAATTTTTATAAATTGAATATTTGCATTGGTAAGCAACACAGGATCTCCCCGCGTTCTTCAATGAACCATAGTGCATTAGTTCTTAACAGGGCATGCAAAGCTGTTCCTAGTTAAATACCTACCATATTTTCTAATTAACTTCCTTTTATGTTAAGGCTAATGATCTACTTGATGGTAGGTGGTACCATCGCCTAAAAAACAAGCAACTGTTGCCAACCATAGTAGGATTAAGGATAATAGTTAGTTTAAGAACGGATAGGGTAGTGGGCTCTGACATCCCTTACTTACTCACTGACACAACAGCACACATGCTATTACTTCATAGGGGTCTTCTGTAAGAGGGATGATACTGCCGCCAGGTGACTTCAAAATGCAGTGTCCTTGTACTGCCACTACTTAACCCGTTCATTGTCAAGAATTCGCCTGGCGAGTTCATACGACATTTGAAATTTTTGGGGCACCAATGAACGTGTTAACTGGTTAAAATGTCTTGAATTCAAAATAACAATTAATAATCCCGACTACAAGAAATCCTGTATAGTTACTGTTCTCTTGGAAGTATATTATTATAATAATATACTTATTATTGCAACCTTTATTTATTTCTACATAACAATAAGATGATAATCATAAATTAGACAAGCCCATCAGATAAGTGGTTGAAGTGCTTAACACTCTCTCAGGGGTCCCAGGTTCTATCCGACAGGAACTCACTTTTCAAAGTTGGTTCTAGTCTGGTCATAAACAAGATTTACCAATCTTTTCCAACCATTTTATTTTCCCAGCTGATTCCAAGGAAAGAGTTCCAATTTCAGGAGTGAAGAACTGTATTAAAAGTATTGATTTTTTTTTAGTTCCAGTTGCCAGTTCTGTACATGAAATATCACAACAAACACAATTGCAAGGTTTTTTCTCCAAAGACATTTATGGTACAGTCATGAGCGATATTAAAAGAAGGAGACTATATAGAGCACTAGTTGATGGATTAGGCACATATTGGCGCGACGTTGGCAGATGGTTGAGAGTTAAAGAAGGGACTATTGATAAAATTGACAAACACAATCCTTGCTTCGAAAGTAAATCAATTAAACTTTTAGAAGCTTACGAAGAAATAGCTGATCCACAGAGATGGTTTTTTGTACTTTGCGATGCATTAGAAAAGGCTCGAAGAAAGGATCTCAGTAGAACATTAACAGAAATTATGTCAATGAACATCTAGTAAAGAAATCGTTTAAAGTATAAGATAATTAAGTCAAAGCTTCTATATATTGTTTCTTAATGGTACTGTTTTGTATTTCATAAAAAAACATATATTAAGTAACCAAATGAAAAATATAGTTACATAAATCAAAATCGAAAAATCAGATATTGTCAGAGAATATCTTATAAAGATAATGTTTTTAGAATAAGTTAATTTTATCATTGATGTTACTTTGTAATAAATATTTATATAATTGAATAAATAATTGAACTCTAATAGAACATTTATTTGTGTTGTTTTTCCAATGCACATAATTGTAAGCATCAGTAATGCCATAGATAAATACTACTAATTTATGAGAAAATGAGCTGACCGGGTGATCTTCGTACCGCCTCAAAATCATTGTTAAACATCAAATTACTACAACATGGAACACGCGTGCCATACAACACTACGAATTTTATGGAACATTTAAAAGTGACATATGCGTAGAGCATGAACTGTCATTTAAAACAAAACAAACATAATAATAAGTACGTAATTTAAAGAAAATGTGACTACGCAAACCCATTAGAGTTTAAAATGAAATAGTAGAAGTTGATCGTTACTACTTTTTACCATTGACGCGTGAAGGCAAGAGTCCGCCATGATTCTGTCAAAGGCGTTCTTTTTATGTCCTGCTTTGGCATTTGTGACGCAAATTCCATTGTATTATTTCGATGTTGTTAAATAATATTTATTAATAACACGCGCACATCACAACAACATGAGACCAATCGATTTGACAGTGCAATTTCAAGTGCAATGTTTTTAATTTTTCTTGACGGAGAAGAATCCAACAAACAAAGATCATGAAAATCAGTCCAGCCGTTCTCGAGCTATAAATGGTGTAACTAACACGACTTTCTTTTATGTAATATATAGATTAAAATTTCAAACTGAACATGCAACTTTCATGAAATAAAATATATCCTATTAGCAAAGATTTAAATCACAGATGCGCCCTGTGCTTCTGAAAACTGTCCACGTAATCTGTGTATGCAACGTGAACCGCTCACTGCTTTCTACAAGCGACTAATAAGGCGGGAAGAGCCGCCTGAAGGGCGCGTCTGTGATTTAAATCTTTGTCATTTTCGGTTTTCTTTTCTCAGTAGGTACTGTTGCTACCAAAGTAGCAACAAGGTAATAACCCTCGCACCAGTAGGGAGCATTCGCGTGTAATATAACGTTACAGATTCGTGCATTACATCAGTGAAGGAAGAGAACCGAGCATTACAATGCGCACATTGTAATGATACAATGTGTAATTACATACAACTAAATCACACGTGAATGCTCGCAAAGTCAAATCTATAATGTTACATTACAGGTGAATGCTCCCGGTGAGGGAGCACCTTAACAATCAGGGGTAAGTTTTGAAAAAGTTAGAATGTAATGTGTAAAAATAAAATAAAATGAAAAACTATAGTTTAAAATATGTATATTTATTTTATCAAATATATGGAAGTTATACAAAGGCACTTCGTAAAAAAATATATCACATAAATAATAGTTAGAAATATTTTGTACTGACTGAAAAACAATAAGTGAGAATAAATTTTTTGGAAGACATTTATGAACTAAATAATATACGAATATAATATGTGCTAAAATATAATTGACACAAATCCAAATTATTCGAGAATTATTACATGTTTACAAGAAATGGCTGTAAACTTTCCTTAATTTATGAAATTATAATAGGAACGATAATTATAATATATTTATTATTTAAAACATTTTTTTATTTACCCACTTTTATACATTATATCATAGACATAGATTTAAAAACTTCACAAGATATTTTCACTGAAGCTTCACACAATATTCGATATAAATTTTACTCTCGCCGCGCGTAAAGAACTTCAAAAATGTGGAAAATTCAAGTAGCTTTTAATAGTTTAAGTAGTGGAATATCACATTGCATCTCGCAGTGATATATTAGACAGTGCGACTGGTGACAGAAACCACCCCAAACATTACAAGACCAGGATGAACGTCAATGTCCTTGAATGTCTAGTTTATAAAAAAATGACAAAAAAGTAATACATATTTGTAGAAATATTCTGAATATAATTATTTTCTTTAAATGCAAAGATAAAAAAATATCCCTCAATACACACACACTGTGGAATGTTTTATGGAATGCACATACTTTTTGCACATGGCAAATTTTGGCTTGACAAAGACGATATTCATAATTCGGATGTTCAGAATTGTCAAATGGGTGACGTAACACCAGGGTCCCACAAATGTGACAAGGACGGGGAGGGGTCAAAACATCCTGAAATTCGTGTGACGTGGCCCCAGAGAGGTACGACAGTTGTGTTGGCCCGAGTGTAAGGAGTGGGTTGGAGGAGTTTAATAAAGCGTGGCCCAAGTGTAAGCGTTGTGGAAGAGCTTGAGCCAGGGCGAGGCGAGGCTTTGCGGCTGCGCGGGGAGAGAGGGCGCGGGGGGAGGCGACGCGCATTGCCAGCGGAGCACGCAGCGCTCCGGGTGCGGCATCATTGCCACGTGGCGACCGTCGCGCGACCTCACGCCCGCTATACCACCTTTAGAATAGAAATTAGAATAAATTTATATAATACACAGATAATATATAAAAAGACACACAAAAACGTCCCCTGCCACAAACCAGCTCCAACTCGGCATATAATGCAAGTTTTTGAAACCTGCGCTGGTCTGCGTCAGCCTCACAGTCATTTGGGCAGCCCTTCTGACGGCAGTAACCACCCTCTCAAAGAACACCACCGTAAAATAACAAACAAGCATGCTGTTGTCTTTCGGTGAGTGAGTAAAGGATCCCAGAGCCCATTTGCCGATCTCTTAATAACCCTTACCTTATACTACGGCCAGCAATGCGTTGAGGTACCTGTGGCGTTGCTTGTGTTATATAGGTGACCGTCAGGCTTATATGTCGAAAAAACTCAATGCTACGAAGGTTACCTGGGCTCCCGTTGGGGTTCATGGGATATTGTTCGGTGGGCAATCCGTCGTCGTCGACGTACTGCAACGCGAGTTGGTCGGTGCGACGCAAGTGATCTTGCAACGGCTCGCTGCTGCGCCCGCAAAACACGAACCGGCCCTCGCAGTGCGCTGTCCACACGCCCACCACACTGCCGCCCATGTCGCGGAACCACACGTCCTCGTTCGGCCGCTCTGTTATCTTCACCGCGGTCCATCGGCATTCGAACCTAACATCGTCATTCCACACTTTATACCAACTAACTCAGAGCTGAATGCTCGCCAAGTTGAGTTTCTTTATTAGTTACTGGCTGTTGAAATATAGCCCATGTTACTCGCTGATAATGGATGTAGCTATTTTCATGCATTACAAACGAAAATACAAATATTCTCTCTTTATAATATTAGTATAGATGGAAGCAAAGACACGGGCAAGACCAATAAGGTAGAGAGAGAGACAGACTGATCCCACGTTACGTATGCAACGCATTATTATATCTGTAATTTTGAATTTGTATGAAAACGAACTAGTTACAAAGAACATCACACGCAACGCAACACGAAGTAGAGTAGAATTCAAGTAGATGACGCTTATTTCATACAAATGAACGTCACTGAGGGTGTCACTCACAGAGAGAGACGGCCGAGTTCAGTGTTTGTGCCCATAGTAAAAGTGTCCAACGCGTCTAAAGAACTTTTCACTTAAAAATAGGTAATACCTTTCGGAAAGGTTCCGATCGAGGAATATCTGTGTTCTGTTGACTGTGTGGTCGCTGGGCTCCGGGTCGATCCAGCCCAAAAGTGCCATCAGCTGACACCCGTTGCACACTCCGAGCGAGAAAGTGTCACTGCGCTCCTTAAAGTGAGCGAACTGGGAGCTGAGCGACTCCGAGAACAATATACCGGCTGCCCAACCTTTAGCCGAACCGAGGGTATCTGCAATGATTACATATCACATAAACATTATCTACAAATTTTTCAAATAAATAACATTTTAATAGTATTTATGTTTGCAGAAACGTTACAAAGAAGCGTCACGTGATCGTTACACTGAAGCGTCACAGGAAATTTGACCCAGCCAATTTACTGTCATCGCGCGCAAAGAATTTTCAAGAATTTGCTAGAAATAGATGTATGGATGTTTGTTACTCATTTTAAGCAAAAACTGCTTAACTGATTTGGATGAAATTTGTCACACACATAGCTTATTACCTAGATTAACATATAGGATACTTTTTATAATGGAAAAATGTTAGGTTCCCGAGGGATTGTCTAAAAATATAAAAAATTGGGCGCCACTGATAAAGTTGTCTGGCGTTATATTTTTCATTTTCCAACGCGAACGAAATCGCGGGTACCAGCTAGCTTATACATAAATAGAAGTTATTACCTGCATAGCTGAACCCCCCAGGAAAAACAAGTCCCCGGAACGCGTCGAGGGTAATTTTTCTCTCCTGGAGATCGCTCATCGTCACGTCGAACACGTCAAAGTTTGACATTAGAAGTGACGAAATCATTTCGCGGTCCCCATTAGTACCTGGAATGAAAATTACAAAAACATCTTAAACTAAATAAGATTCAGGCTTAATTTTACAAATTTTGAAATAAGGAACTTTTATCTTGATAAATCATAGCCAATACTATGATATTAGAAAAAGAATATTAAAAATCGGATCAGTAGTTCTGGATCTTCATAAATTACAGTTGAAACCATTCCGATCATGTCAACTTTCAAACAAAAAAACGGATCAAAATCACCCCGTTTTTGCGTCGGGCGTTGGGGTTTAAAAGTATAAGTCGAATTTATTTAGCCACTTTCGAATTTTGCGTTTAGAAAGACATTTAGCGATTCATTTTTATTTATATTGTATATTTTAATTACATTAATTTCCATTGAAACCCTTTTGATTACCAAGCAACAACATAAATAAAATAGGAAATAGAAAGTCGGCAAATACTGAATCGGCGAACTTTAAGAATACTAAATAACTTTAAGAAAAATAATTGTACTTCTTCTCGTAGTTTTATTACCAAGCAACAACATAAATAAAAGAGGAAATAGAAAGTCGGCAAATACTGAATCGGCGAACTTTAAGAATACTAAATAACTTAATAATTGTACTTCTTCTCGTAGTTTGATTACCAAGCAACAACATAAATAAAAGAGGAAATAGAAAGTCGGCAAATACTGAATCGGCGAACTTTAAGAATACTGAATAACCTTAAGAAAAATAATTGTATTACCTTCTTCTCGTATTTTGATTACCAAGCAACAACATAAATAAAATAGGAAATAGAAAGTCGGCAAATACTGAATCGGCGAACTTTAAGAATACTGAATAACCTTAAGAAAAATAATTGTATTACCTTCTTCTCGTAGTTTGATTACCAAGCAACAACATAAATAAAATAGGAAATAGAAAGTGGGCAAATACTGAATCGGCGAACTTTAAGAATACTGAATAACTTTAAGAAAAATGATTGTATTACCTTCTTCTCGTAGTACTGCCACACGAATGGGATTGGTCTTGACGACATCTATAGTCGGATCGAACGTTACATTGTATGTTGCTCCTTTACGGTTCTCTAATCCTATAATTTAAATAAAAAATTATTGTTTTAATAAATGAGCTGTAAATGTAAACTATATTCAACAATTCATAATACTTCGAATTTAGTAAATACGTCAAATAGCTTGAAATTTGATGGTTATATTTGTGATTTTTTAGCAATTTTAGCAATAGTGGCATAATTAATAAATGTAACTTATTGGGACAATTATATTCCCATTAATTACATTGTTTAGAAAATTGTTTTTTTTTTGCCCAATAGTTTTTAACCGGACAAAATCATAATGGATAGAAAAAAAAAATCAAATTCTTTTGAAATTAATTATTTGGAGAAGCCCGATCACAAAAAGTACCAGGAGCACATGATTGCCCAAGAGGTTTTTAATATAAAATTTGTTGTAGGGTCCAGTTTTGACTAGTAGTTACTTGATTTTATTCCTACACAGTTATCTGTATTCGAATACAGTTTCAAAGAAAATATTATGTACCCTTCCATTCCTGTGTTACACAATCCGAATTCGCTTGAAGACATTCCAGCCGATAACTAGTTTCTTCCCACATTCTATACACATCGATCAATTTAGTGTTTAGCACTTCTGAACCGTTTATATTTATTGAGATCTGAAAAGGAAACCATTACAAGTTTTAATTACGCATACATTTTGAAGTGATGGTAAATATGAAAAAATAAAATATTCGATGTTAAGAATACCGCCAATTATTCTTATATTAATTGTTAATCTTTTCCTTAAGTATGTAACAACCAGTAAACGAAATGGAATATTTCATTCATAAATTAAAAATTCACAAAAACATATTTCTTTATTTTTATATTTTCACTCAAGTACAGTCGGCCGCATAAGTCTATTAACACATTTAAAAGTGCAAAACAACTGAACACTCAACTTACTTACTTAATTACTTACTTATTGAAGTTTTTTACGATCGTTTGTACGTGAAGTTTATTTTGTTCTCTAGTCGTGACAACGACTTATGGCGTGTTATGTGTTACGTTGTTTTGCACTTTTGAATGTGTTAATCGACTTATGTGGCCGACTGTACATATATGTTTAGGGAAAATGTGTCATAATGAGAACCTACCTTAGCATTCATTCCATATGTGCCTGTGGTACCGACATTGACAGCTTTGACACCACTGTTATGATATTCGTCTAGGACGTATTTCAAGTGTTGTTGAGGCACTTCTATCAATATTCCCAGTTCCTCGTTGAAGAGTGCCTCCATGTGAGTGACTCCCTCCTCAATCCTGAGGTCGAGGCGAGCACCTCGTAAACCACCGATGCACATTTCTAGTGCTGTTGTTATGAATCCCCCTTCGCTTATATCGTGGCCGGAAAGCAATTTTTTCTCTAAAAACCATTAAATATTTTTAGTGACATGGTTAATGTGAAAATTAACAATAATTTTAACATGTAGTTGTAGGCACTATATAATACTGAATTAATATTAATAAAGTAGTAAAATAGTAATTGTATATTTTTTTAAATTAAAATTTAATTGTGTGTGATTTCAATAAGGGCCTCTTTCACCAAGTACAAGTGTTGATTTAAAAATAATTTTATGTTTTATTAAATTATGCACTCGGTTTACTGCATCCTTCGATAGGCGTTTTTTTTTAAATATTTTTTTTCTAATGTTTGGGTCTTTTACCGTACAAACAAAGGTATATCAGCTAAATTATCCCCGGTTACCGGTGACTTTAAATAACAGTTTGCCTGCTTGACAGATGGTGAGAGGCCCTAATTATCATTTGCTCTTTGTCAAAAAAGTATCTTAAGACATGTGTCATAAGACATCTTATGACATGATGAATATCATTTGAAACATGTTTTACTGTAATTAATTGATTCAACACCCTTTTTCTTTATGTAGGCGATCTCTTTAACTGAAGCTGTACAATTAAAACACTTTTGCTAGTAGCGATAAATAGCATTATACCTTTCAACAACTTCTGCGTGACTTTAAACAAAGATTTGAGTGTGCTTGGGTCGTCGAGATCAGGTGGATTGTCGCCGAGTTGTTTGTAGCACTGCGCCAGCGCAGATCCACCAAGCCTGTTGAGTTGTACATCAATTTAAGTAATTAATATATTAAGGTACATTACATAACATAACTGTCTATCCACACATCATTGTATTAGCTTTTCCTGTTGTTTCACCTGCACTTCATAGAATTCAGGTAGTTTCGAAACAGTATAGTTCCATGGCGAAGTATTCATAGAGAATCGACCCAATTCTGCCCCGATTTTTTTCTTCAAATAAGTACAATGAAATGTTTAAGTACATTAAACTAAGTCGATCAGTTTAAAAAAAATGGTTGTTTTTTTATTAATTTTTATGGGCAACTTACATCGAAGTTACACTCAACTTACACAAGTTAATTAACACCGTTTTTGTTTGTGTCCTCTATGCTACCGGTAAACAGTTACGATAAAGTAAACCCTCAGCCTTTTATTTGACGGCGTATCTGTCACTGACACACATCGGGGTGACGTTTGGCTGTCAAAGTCGGGCTAGCGAGGTGTCATTGTCAATGATGGCCGGGGCGGCCATCTTGCTGGACGGCACTTACGTTCAAGACGGCGCCCGCGAACGACGCGGTTGACGAATCGCTTAGAACCCGTGGCATCATACGATTGAATTGTATTGACTTAATTAACTTTGATCGAGGCAAGAACTTGTGATTTATCTGCCCACGCCCGCATACCCACATATTTCATACAAGATGAATACTGATGAAGGCCCTCCTGCCTCTTCATCAGAAGTGGGATTCCAAAAATGTGAATGCGATGAAGAAAGTATTGATGTGAAATGCAAACAAATCGCTGGAAAATAGTGTCGAAGTTATTGTAAAATTATTTTATCGGTGCCAAGCGCATCATCGGTTCGCAATCATCAGTGCCAAGTGTCAACACTTACTTTGGTGAACCTTTATCCTGAAGACACTGAGGCTGACGTCGAGGGCTGGTTTAGCGTTAGTCAAGAAATAATAAAAAGCAAGGTTATATTTGGAAAGATATCAAAGCTGAACAAGTACATGCCAGACGATACGTTAATTAATGTTGTGATCTATCTCCAATCAAGTAATAAGGCATTCACACTATGAAGAAAAGCGACTTCGTATTTCTGATTCCCGATCTGCCCGCTTTGAGAGTGCCTACATGTCGCTGCTATGTCAAAATTGGTCATTGGTCAATGTAGCATACATTGCTAACATCGAGTTTCTGCTGCAAGTTCCCGTGTTCCGAGATTGCAAACTGCCCTCACCAGGAAGTGAAGGGTCCCGCTACAGGTTTTGGATGCGGCGGGCCTGATCATGTTGCTGCTACGTGTCCAGATAGGGGCAGTGGCCCTAGATGTTGTAACATAAAGGAGGTAAAACTGTGCAAAGCGCACGGTTACGGGTAAGCTCTAAATAGAAGGTATGAACCATGTTTTTTTGTTATTTTGGATTTGGAATATTTCGTGTAAAACAAAGCGTTTTTCCATTAATTGAGTAATAAGAGAGTTTAATCAGTGACTAGTGAGCAGATTCTTCTAAGCCTTGCTGCATTAATGGCGATTGTATGGCTGACCAGAAATATGCTTTGTCGGTTTCGATAACAGATTCTATTTATTTTGAAATTCGCTAAGGCTTAAATTTGAAATAGGTATTGATTACTGATTGACATAATTGTCACTTTGAATTTTCAAAGGAAAACAGACCTTATCATTCTACAACATACAAGGAGTGTTCAGTCTTAGGGTGATAAAGCACTTTATTTGTCGAGTTTACATCATTTTTATTAGGTCGTGGTATTATTGAAAAAAAAATATTTCTGTACAGATAAACTCTGTGGTTATCGTATTAAACCACATAAAAATTATTCACTTGTATGATAAATTCCTGAAACGTTTGTATTACGAATAAACACCGGATTTAGTAGGTAGAAAAAAAAATTGCTGAAGTTATTAACTTTCTTTTTAGAGTTTTTGGATAAGTGGTTGAGAATTTGAGATAAACAATTTTAGTGAATTAACAAGTGTGTGTTACAGAGCATTTTTGTTAGAAAAAAACATTAATCTACGGCCTTATTAATCGAAATAGGACTCAGATCCCGTCTGATTCCGATAACTCGAAGCTATTAGAACATAGTCCGTGGACAATGAATGAAGTGATTGTCTTGTATGATACCTATTGACTTTATCACATTATTTTGTTGTCGCTAGGAGAGTGACAGTCGTACAGCTGGGAGCTGTACTGGTTGTGATGTCGCTGGTTAAGTGGCAGTCACAGAGAGCGCTATGTAATGTGGTATAGACAATAGTGAACCTGTACGTAGAAACTAAAAATAAGAGATTGTGTTGGTTTCTTAATAATTACTATACTCGAGTTATTGTGATTCAAGACCGGGTTCTGTTAACTACTGCCGGGGACACAGGCTACTGTTTAACTTTACGTATGGTTAAAAAAAATGAACTCAACTTTGTTGCTACTAGAACTAGTAGGGTAAATGGCTAGGTAGAGCGAGTAATGTAAAAGTTGAAAAGCCTTTTCGCGATGGTGGAAAATAGCACTGATAGTGAGTGTCTGGATAGATCAGTTAGTAGAAATTCATCTGAATACTACTGTATGTGAGGTGTAGATTTACAGGGTATATATTGCTACCGGGCCAAGTTAATGTCAGACGTAAGTGAGCATCGGCTGGTCATCTGGCTGGCACCAGAGATGTGCATAATGACGATTGTTACAGAATTGGGTTAAATTTAGAGGGAAGTTGATAAGCAGCTTCAAGTATGAGTTATGCGTTATGAAAATAAAACAGTAATTGTAATAATTGTAATACGAATTGTAATACTATTGTAATACTAATTACAAAATATGTTATAAGACTTGTTCGTACTAGAGATAAATGGGTTCAGGAATCTTTATGAAATAAAATGCGTGCGAAGTGCATCGGATCTAGCGCACCGGGAGCCTACTCCTAAACTTAAAAGATTTACCTCAAATTCAAATTTAAATCATTTAGCATTCAATGTCAACTTGATTTATGGATATAGTACTGTGATATGATTTTTGAGATTTTTGTGAACGCAATCAAAACATTTAGATTTTAAACTTATTTAAAGTAGGTATTAGAAATAGACCGTTATGAATTTCAAAACGTTAATAGCTTGTGAGCGGTTCCTAAGGACCGGGTTTTGTTAAGAGGCCGTGACGGCGTCGGAAGATGAAGAAGACGTGATTAGTTCAAATCATGATAATGATAATTCCGACACCTTGACTGTATACTCGCGCACTGCTTGTGCCAATTCATGTACGCTCACAGCAGGCTCAGACATCCTTAGCACATACTCAGACCCTGACACGTGGGAAATTTTACACGAGACTGAAGTTTATACAGAGCAGGACGATTCATAATCATAGGTAGGCATAACAACCTCCTAGCATAGTTGTAAGTAGTCAAGACGAAATATGTCGTCCAAGTCAGCTATCAGGTTGGCTTGTCTCTGTGGTTTGTTCTATGAGAACAGGTTCTATGAGAATGAGGGTGTCGTACGAGTCAGAGCCATTTATGTTGGATGACTTGTTTTGAATGTCCGAGTCAGAGCCATTTATGTTGGATGACTTGTGTTGAATGTCCGAGTCAGAGCCATTTATGTTGGATGACTTGTTTAGACGAATATTGTCGCCCGAGTCAGAGCCATTTATGTTGGATGACTTGTTTAGACGAATATTGTCGTCTGAGTCAGAGCCATTTATGTTGGATGACTTGTTTTGAATGTTTAGTGGATTTTGTTAAGACGAATATTGTCGTTCGGGTCACGTCCACGAAAGGATTGACTTGTCTAAAAGTAATATGTGGCTATTGTTGACTAGCGTGCTGCTTGACGGAGAGGCTGTGTCATCCTGCTTATACACTGGCCTGGTCATTACGCATTATTTAAAGAAAATTCTTACTCTTCCGTCAGGATGAACGAACGGACTATGTATGATTGTATCTTATCTTATCTTCTTTCGTATAATGGCATTTCGGCTCATTTCGAGAACGGCCATTATCTGCCAATGTCATGTAAAAGGAGCGACTTCATGTGGATGGGACGAGGGACTTTGGCAGGGAGAATGTCATTTACAAGTGCGCTCCGCCACGAGCTCCGCTGAACGGAGCCCGCCCGGAGCACCATGTATGATTGTAGATCATTGTTTCAGAGAATCGCCCGAGGACGGTCGAATGTCAGTCCGGCCGTGACGGCGTATCTGTCACTGACACACATCGGGGTGACGTTTGGCTGTCAAAGTCGGGCTAGCGAGGTGTCATTGTCAATGATGGCCGGGGCGGCCATCTTGCTGGACGGCACTTACGTTCAAGACGGCGCCCGCGAACGACGCGGTTGACGAATCGCTTAGAACCCGTGGCATCATACGATTGAATTGTATTGACTTAATTAACTTTGATCGAGGCAAGAACTTGTGATTTATCTGCCCACGCCCGCATACCCACATATTTCATACAAGATGAATACTGATGAAGGCCC
The DNA here is from genome assembly GCA_945859745.1 of Synanthedon formicaeformis. Lineage (NCBI taxonomy): Eukaryota > Metazoa > Arthropoda > Insecta > Lepidoptera > Sesiidae > Synanthedon > Synanthedon formicaeformis. The sequence goes on along the minus strand of OX243959.1, from coordinate 8,965,945 downwards.
TCCTGCCTCTTCATATTTTTAATGCATGTTTATTTATTTATTTTCAAGGAAAACTTACAGTTATATTTTTTATACAAAAATTTACTTAATAACCAAATGACAGATTAATTTGACATGACACCATTTACAAGTTTTCGCAAATTGAATCTATATAAAATAAAACCGTCTCTAACCAATATCAGTAATTTTAAAAAAGTAAAGCAAAAAAAAACTACAGTGAAGAGCGAGAACCATCAAACTATGATTTTGAGTAAATCTCTTATTTTGTAAATCTTTGAATTATATAAATCGAGCTCTGGAAATTCAACTAGGCTATTAACAGATTTGACAGATCTGGGAAAAAAAGAGTTTTTCCTATAATTTGTTGCGCAATGTCTGGAACTTAGTTGATAGTTATGATGACCTTATAATTAAAATCATGTTACCTGTATTTCCCGGGAGCAACTGGAACGTAAACAAGCGCAGCGCCCTCTACAAGAAGCGTCGGTTCAACCTTCACTGTGACGTCAGGGCACGGCGCGTACGCAGACACGACCAGCGTGCCCGGGGACCGCACTGTAACACAAATGACCACATTAAAGGTCCGAATATGTCTACCTCTGCAAACTTTATTCATTTTTTTTAAATTTGTATATAAAAATCTATATTTCTTTAGAATGAAGACAAAACTTTGTTTTTAATATAAGATATAAAACAAAATATCAAACTATAGAAGAAAGTATGGCTATACATAATTGATGATGAATAGTCATATAATATAAGATTTTAGGTTTGATTTGTTGATTACTCGAAAGAATCAAAATGTCAATGAGCTCCCTTTTTTCTGTGGCTCTAGAATGTATTTATAAACTCATCTACTAGGTAGGTATCTACTGAATACTATATCACTCAGAAGGTATCTACTAGAGCAACTGTATCCTGAATGTGCTTACTCACCGGTCTCCCCGCGAACGTTGGCGCACATCGAGAGCGAGTCCTTGCCTCCGTCGACGGCCACGCCTAGTGTACGCATCGCCGAGCAGAGCGCATCGCACGCCACTACTAGAGCGGCGCCCGCGGCCCCCGTCTTACCGCTCCACATCCAGTTGCCCGAGCACTTCACGTCTTCCAGGCACGATATCCCCGCGAACACCTAAACCGATATCACACACATCACTGAGGAGGAGTTGGAAATAAAGGTAACATTGCAAAACTAATGGTGATTTTCTACTAGTTCACTGAAATATGGAAATTATATTATTAAGTTAATGTTTCAGTTTTATTTTTTCTTGAATTATATCAAGATACAGTCGACTCTCGTTAATTCAAACCTGCGATAATTCGAACCTCTCTATAATTCAAAGTTATCACGAGTTCCCTAGAAAATCTCTTTATATTTCGAACTAAATCAATACATTTTTATACACTTGGTAATTCGAACAAAAAAATCATCGCTACGGAACAAAACGACGCGTTAATTCGAACTCATCGGCGTCAAACACTCGACAATTCAAAGTTGCAGGATAAGTTCAAACTTATATCATCGTACACGAGTCTTTGTTTTTGTAAGTTTGTATTAGTTATGAGTCCTAAAAAGTATAAATGCTTGACGAGTGCTGAAAAGAAGAAGTTAATCGAAAAAGTAGAGGGAGGTGAGAAGAAAAGTGATGTTGCAAAAGAATTTCATTTAATTTCAAACCATTTGATATTTCAAACACTCGATAATTCGTAATATTTTAAGAGTCCCTCGAGTTTCGAATTTGAGGGTACGTTACGTACTGTTGTAAGTAAAAACAAGGCCAAAAATTCAAATGTCCAGGTGTATGTGGACGTCCTTTTTTTAACGTTGGGAAATCCTAGGGCATTATAATAGTATCGAAAGCTCACCAAATTAGTTAAAGCCTCTCCGAGAGAGAGACGAGCGCCGGCCTCGGGTCTCAGCAGTCCTTTGATGTTCTGAGTGCCCAGCGAAGTGGCTGCGCCCACGCATTCCTGCTGCGATAGCGCCACAATTGCGCAATCGGCTAGGGGCGCGTGCAGGGGACCCACGCACTGCTGTTGCGCCACCAGACCCGACACGCATCGATCCACCTTAATAACACTTTAATTATTGTAACTTCAACCCGTTAGCACTTGGTATGGGATAGCCCAATATAGGTGGACTTGTGATTAAATTAAAATAAATTCTGAAGATCTTCAACTTACTTTATTCGTCAAATATCTCTTGCTCCCAACATTAACGAGCCTCAATACTCTATCCAAAGCACCGATAACAGTGATGTCTTTCGGCAAAGATAGCGGCACTTTCGTATTATTGTCTTGTCTTAGATCAAATGTTTTACGAGGCATGTTACCTGTGATAAAATAAAAAATATAACAGATAGGAATATGATATAATTATTTTTTTCTCTTGTCGAAACAACAATTTGCATAGATAGGAACAACATTGTTGTTGTTAGCAGTGCTAGAATGAAAGCATATAGTTATCAACAACTACTTTACCTAGAACAGCTTCCAAATGTAGATCGTATGGCATTTTGGCCTTCACGTCTGGCCTGAGTCGGGCCTCACGTTCGACGTAGCGATAATTGTACGAGTCTTCCACTAACGACATGTAACCGTCGCCTGTCACCTCGCCCACAAACGACACCGGGCATCGCTCACGACGACAAATATCTGACGGACAATTATGGACAAGTTGAGATGGGGGGTGGACACTAAACAGATGATGGACAAGGTCACACTCGGTCTTATGCACAGCCGACATCTTTAAACGATTCAACATAGTGTGTGCAATGAATTCGCCCACACCGCTAGCATAGTTAGACTAGTTGAGACGACTTGAGACGCTAAACCCCTCGACGTAGCATAACAGTTCGAAAGAATTGAAGACGTTGAGTGGATGAAGGTGGTATGTCGCATTTTTGATTTTTTTTTGTTTTTTGCGTTGATGAAGGTATAGGTAATATGTCCATATGAATTGACCTTAAGATCGTCGATTCAAGACATTTTTAGAAAATAAAAAGTTAAAAAAGGTGTTATGTACAGTTAATTTTAAATACAAAAAGTGCAGAAAAGTTTACTTTTGTTAATGGAAGAGGGAGCTATGTATGACTTTTTTTAAATTAAATAATAGAAGTGTTTACTTGCTATCATACCATTAATATTTTAGGTTGTTTACACAACTTTAAATCATAATTTAATACAAAAATCAGTTTCGTGGCGACTTATCTCAAAAATTAAAAGTAAAACTTTAACCTCGATTTATTCAAAATTAGAATTATGCGAAATATCACCTTCATCCACTCTATTTTTAAATAATACATAAATCTTACAAATGCATGTTGTTAGTCTAAAAGAAATTTAAAATATATGTTGGTACTAAAATAAAACTAAAAGTGGGTGCTAAGTTAGTTAAAATATATTTGTTTATAAATGGCCAAAAGTTTTTGTTCTTTAAAATATCTGAAATATTATAAACTAGACTGATGCACATTTTGGTCAGATGCATTTGAACCCAATTTAAGTACTAACTTTATTACGTATATATACAAATATTGTATACGTAATAAATCCTATAATTTACCATGAATAATGTAATTTTCAAGAGTTCAATTTTCAAAATACCTCTGTTTTTATAATATTAGTATGACTCAATTTTACTGGCGGACAAATTCGTGTTGGAACACGTATCATTCAAAAGTCATGTAAAGTTAGTAAGGTGAAAAAAATACGAAAAAATATATAATTTAAAACTTATAAAAAACGTTTTATATAATTTAAATTGTGGTTTACTGTACTAAGTCGAAAAACGCAAAAAAAAAAGTATGAAATTCAATTTATTCAAATCGTGGGCGTCCACCACAGGTGCGTTGCACCACTGTGGGCGTACACCACGGACCCAAATTATTTATGTGACTCACCTTCAAGTATGGACCTGTTCTCTTTGGTGCAGAGGAGGGCATTGTTCTCCTGATATTCTGCTCCCCACAGCTCCAGGGTGGTTATGGTGGGGTCTCCCAGTTGGAACTCTTGGGTGAACACGACCGCACCTTCCGGCTCCACTAGCTCCTTCAGTACGTTGCCGTTACCACCGGCGCCTTGGTCGTGGATCGCTACAAAATATCACACTTTGTTTTCTTTGTGGACTTAAAACATTCTTAATTTTAAATAGAATGGACTTATTAAAAAAAAAAATGTCTCAATATTAAAGAAAAACGTGACAAGCTTACATTCAACAGGATTAATATCAGACTCAAGGCAACTGCGAACCACCCTATTCAGTCGATTTCCCATTTCAGCATCACCTGTACAGTAAAGTAAGTATAAGGAATAGTACCTAATTAATAAAATCTTTCAGAAACTCTGATTATAAATTGTCATGAAATAGAAAAGAAATAGTTTTAGAAACTTGGATTTTTTTTTTTTGTTTATATGTGTCCCAATAAGGGAAAAAAAATTGTAAGAAAATTGTAAATAAGACCACGCAAATAAACACACAGTTATATTCTCTTAAAAAATATAAAAGAAGAAAAAAACAAATAAAAAATATACAATTATCAAATAAAATAATATTCGGTTCATTTCGCTCTTGTATAGCGTTATGGACGAAATACACGATCAATCATTTGGCGTGACGCCAAACTGACGTGACGCAACGGCGCGATTTTTTCAATACAGTGTTTGACATCAAGCCATCAGTTTTTACCATTCACGATCAAATTTTGGCTTCACGCCAGTTAATTTGACGCGATGGACTGACCGTGTATTTCGTCCATTATTTTTGTCTATCGCTGTCATTCAATAACACGTCATTCAAAACGTACAGTGTGCGACAGAGAGAACGCTCTACAAAATCGAATATAGCCGGTCTTAGGCATACATATCGCTCTTGCTCCGAGCGAGTCATATTAAATGCCGTCTATTGTAATAGCTTTAGTTAGACGTATATTATGTACTTGCCTCTCTGCACGGCTCCGAAGTCCAATGCATGATCCCTCGTGTCCCCTCCTTGAACGGCGACGGACGAAGCCGCACCTCCTCCGACCCCTATGCGGTATACCGGACCCCCAATCTTCACCAGGTACATTCCTGCACAACACCTTTATATCATTACACACTGAGAACTAGAACCATGCCAACTAGAACCTCGAGGCGCGTTTTAGTGCGGTAAGAGTCGCTCATAACCTTTGAACAGTTCAGATATGTATTTTTAATACATATCTGAGCATTAAATGTTCGTATACAAACCTTTCTCAGGTTTGTTCTTCTTGATCATCGAATGCGGCATATAACCGATTCCCCCGCTGAACATAATTGGCTTCACGAACTCCTCGCGAACATTGTCACCATTCTTCAGTCCATACGACTGTACAAAACCTGAAATTTTACAACGAGGCTCATAGAATACGTTTCTAGCATGTCATTTGGGCATATAACAACTTTATAATAACACTAGCTGGCGCCCGCGACTTCGTCCGCGTTGAAAAAGAAAAAAGTAGCCTATAATGTGTCCTGTACGTCTAAATGTTTATCTACCAAGTTTCATGAAAATCAGTTAATTTGTTTAAGAGTTATGGAGGAACTTACATACATACAGAAAAAAAAAATCTAAAAATCGACAATTTAGTTTCAGTATCATGTATAGAGCCTATAAACGCGATATTTCTGAAAACAAAGTAACTTACTCCATGACAAACCCTTACAGATTTATTATTAGTATTGATATATTAAAATTTAAAACCTATATTTTGTCGCAAATGGACATTGATAAGTTTTTCTAAAAGTAGTTAAATGATAAAGCCATTTTTGAAATGTTACTGATACGTTTTCATGTGAAATTTTGAAATTGGACAGCATAAAAACTTTCTTCATGAATAAATGTGCCAATTTTCATGGTGATGATCGCTAGTTCACCGATTTTATATATTCATTCATTTTTACTGATCGACAAATTAATAAAGAAAGATATTTATGAGTAAATTTCTTACATTTTAAGAGTCGACCTATCACAAATGAATTTAACGTGAAACATTAAGATTAGTCTTAAGGCAAAACATAATAATTTAGTATTTTATCAGGGCAATTTCAACATACCTGATATAACTGGTTCCCCAAACTTATTTCCGTAGTCGGACGCTCCATTACTGGCTTCTATGATGATTTGCAAAGGACTCGCAAAGTTGTTTGGATAATCCCATCCCTTCTCTTCCCAGGGCAAATCATAACCTGATGAAAGATAATTTTCTTTAAATAATTCCAATCTTTTAATTGTTATATTCGTTTGAAGATTATATAAATATTAAAATATGTTTTTTTTTTCTATGTTTGAACACATTTAAATGTGAAATATTCTATTTCTTTTTGTTCTGAGCATGTATAAAATGTCATTAATTGTTTCAAAATGGCGAATGTGTGAATTTCTTTTAGTTTTTAAGGAAATTAAATCATTGTAAATAACTGTTTGGGTTTTTTAATCACTTTTGAATTCCTTCAGCGTTCCACACTGGAACGCGAAACCCACATTTTGACGCGAAACCCACATCGCTAGAGTCCAACATGATTTGCTGTAATTATACCAGGTATATGCAAGTTGCCCACGCTGTATCCCGCGGTGCCGGCCACTGTGTGTCCCCCGCGGCCCACGGCTTGCACGTCCCTTATACGGCCACCGGTACCGGTGGTCGCGCCGCTGAACGGAGCCACAGCCGTCGGCATGTTGTGAGTCTCCGCCGTGAAAATTATATCGGACTCGGTCGTCGCCTCTATGACTTGGGACGGACCCTTCACATTGTTCGGACGGAGTTTCGTGTGTGTAAAGCCTCTTATCGCACTGTAACATTCAACAAATCAACCGTTAAACTTCGCCTGGGAAGCAATATCGCTTTATTTATTGTTATAGTTATTATTAGCTCGTGCCCGTGACTTAGTCTGTGTTGAAAAAATGAAAAATATAATAACGCCTGACAGAAATAAATTTATTTAATTAATAAATATTGTGGTGACGTCAAAACAATAATAATGCCATCAATTATACATTATTTGATATAAAAGACGTATGAAGTTAGTATACAGGTAGGATATTTAATTTTTACTTTTCTCTAAATTAAAATATAATTATTATGGTAATTAAATTTATTAATTAAATACTGGTTGGCAGTGCCACTTCTGATAAAGTTAAAATTAACGACGACATACCTGCTGTTATCGCCAAACTTAATAACATTATTGGCATTGGATGTATTTTGTGTAGATGCGACCATATCTATCAGAGACTCGTTTATTTCTTTGCCGTCCAATATTATTTTACCCTGAAATGAGGAAAATTGGAATTGATATTTTATCCTACTTATTAAAAAATATTGGATTCATCAAATTTATATTAGTCTTATGATTGCGTAATGCCGAGAAAATACACAAGTAAAAAAAAGGTCCCAATCTGTAAAGACCATACCTGCTACAGTTTACAAGGAAAACACAAATAATTTGTCTGAATACATAATCATAAATGAGAACTAGACAAACAAAAGTATTTAATCAAGATAATTTCATCGGCAGATAAGTTGAAGTGTTAAGGAGCAGGACACAATAAAACAATAGTGGAGATCCTTTGGCTAAGAGGATGATGAATAATGTGTTGCCCAACTAGCTAACAAGAAGCATAAATAGACACTGTAGGTACCGCTTCATTGCAATGTAGTAGCTGTTTAAGAAAATCTGAATAATAATTAAATAAAAATCTTTGATTTACGTCAAATCATAAGTTTTAGTGCAATTGATCCCTTCCTATACATAATCTTACGAGAAGGGTGAGGGTGAGTCTGAGAAATCTTATGTCTTCTTATATGCGGATAGGCAATGGTCAAAAATGGCAGAAATCATCCTTACATAATTAAAATTAATGGCCCATTAAACATAATCAAAAGCACATAATGAAAGAATCCATAATGATTGTTTTATTACCTTGAAAAACCAATGTCTGGAGTGCTCACTGTTGCTTTGTGCAAGATCAAATAACTCGACACTGGTCGGGTCTCTTTTAAGTTTGTTTACAAAGAGATCTGTATAGAAGTCCATATCCCAGGAGTCGAAGGCCAAACCTAATTTAAAGGAACTAATGAAACTGTATTTCTCTTACAAATATTATTATAAAATACCTACCAGCAGCCTGCATTTTTTTTCTGCAAATTGTGTACACAAACCTTCGTCACAGATCGCTCTTTCCATTATGACAAATATAAACTGACGGACTCATAAACTGCATCAAAGTTCAGGATTACTTTGAAATGATTTTTTTTAATAAGTATGCAAACTTTTTAGATTAAATTATATAAATATGGAGAGACTGGCTCTTAATCTTAAAAAAAAGATAAATTTAAAAATAGAACTGCAGTAAAACAAATGAATATAGCCGGGAAAAGAAAATTTACTCGTAGTATCAGATTTGCGTGTTATTTAAAGCAAAGTTTTAAATTGATTCGCATTGATTTTTTATTCTTTTGTCAATTGAATTATTGTTACCAGCAGAATTGTTGGGTTAGTTTTTTAACTCAACGAGAGTTTTTGAACCATAATATGGATACTTCGTCCGAACAAGCGGCTCAAATTGTAGCACTGGTGCGGGAGGGCTTGGATCAACGAACGATTGGTAGAAATTTAAATTTAAACCAGTCTACGGTTTCTAGAATATACAGAAGGTTTGTGGAGACAGGTTCTACAGATTCTTACGTGGTACAGGCAGGACTCGAGCAACCACCGGTCGTGATGACCGATTTATTGTTACAACTTCCCTGCGAAATCGTTTCCTCACGTCAATTAACATCAAAACAGGAGCTTAATGAAGTGCGTGGAGTAAATGTGAGTGCACGAACAATAAGAAGAAGGTTAAAGGAAGCGGATAACATCCCTTTTAGACCAGCAAATGGTCCAAATTTGTCTGTAGCTCACAGACAAGCTCGCTTAAGATTTGCGCGTGATCACCTAAATTGGACAGAAGAGCAATGGGCCTCCGTATTGTTCACGGACGAGTGTAGGATATGATTATATGGTGCAGATGGTCGCAGAAGAGTCTATCGTCGACGTGGGGAGCGATATGCTCAAAGTTGCATTGAGGAGCGTGTTCCTTTTGGAGGTGGTTCGTGTATGGTCTGGGGTGGCATATCGATGAACGGGCGAACAGAACTTGTGTTCATAGACATGGTCCGTCAAAACGGTAATAGAGGGGGTTTGACTGCACATCGCTACTTAACAGAGATATTAGAAGATCACGTGGTGCCTTACATGGGATTCATAGGCGAAAATTTTACTATAATGCAGGATAATGCCCGGCCGCACGCTGCTGCACAAGTTCGACAATATTGCGAAGAGGTTGGGATACGTACAATGAATTGGCCAGCACGCAGCCCGGATCTTAATCCCATTGAGCATGTTTAGGGACAATATAAAAAGAGCTGTATATGCGAGAAATCCTGTGCCCACGACAGTGGCAGCACTAAGAACAGCACTTTCAGAAGAATGGGACAATATTCCGCAAGATCTTTTAATAACCCTAATAAAATCTATGCGGAACCGATTAGAGGGCACGTGGGGGTAATACACCCTATTAAAACATAAATAAACCCTTGCATAAAGTTTGTGTCTATTATTAAAACCAATTTTTTTATTAAACCAATTTTCCTTAAATTTCTGTTTTTTCTTCAAAAAAGTCTTAAGGTCCTTTCCAGTACACAAATTTAAACTTAAGGATACGCTGTTTTAAAGTTCACGAACCAATCTAGAGGTTTCAATTTAAATCTGTATAGAAAGTTTGCATACTTGGTTAAAATATTTATTTCAAAGTCGTCTATTACTTTGATGCAGTTTATGAGTCCGTCAGTGTATTTAAATCCATTGGATGGTTTAGAGTTTAGAGCAGTTAGTGGAGAAACAGATGCGGAAAGAGACTTCAATACTAATAATTACTAGTGATCCGCTCCCTGCTTCGCCTGGGATGCAAATTTTTTAAATACACTAACCTTCCTCATTTAGCCTTCTTTCCATAAGTGAAAACCGTACCGAAATCCGTTTGGTGGTTTAGAAGTAATAAGCGGAGAACATGGAGAAACACAGAGTTTCAGCGTCTTGGTTGCAAAATATTGTTATTATTTCCTACTTAAACATAAAAACTTTATAATCTAAATAAAAACTTATACTCACCAAGTTTCTTATTGACATTTTCCATTGCTGATTTACCTTCCTTCATTAGGGGCACAATGAACCAAGGTTCCGGATCTTTTTGGAGTCCTTCATTAAAGCTTTTCTTTGGTAAATTATCACTTGTATAAATACATTGCGTCATTCTGTCATGTAATGGTGCTGCCAAGTTTTCATATTCACTTCTGGTCACATTTCTGACTTTAGCGAACGTTATTAAGTATCTTGTTGAAACCTCAAGACGAACAATATCTTTTAAACCAACACTCTCACATATTTGTACTGAATTACTAGAGTCTGCTGTTGAAAAGTTAAATCTGGAATTTATATAAAATCATATATTGGCTTAAGTGATAAGTAGCTTAGTGATCTTTTGTATGGCAAATGAAATTGCAACATTTTACAATTGCATTAAAATGAAAATGGCAGTTTTTTTTTATGTAAAGGTCAATAGACAGGCTGACGGTGGCTACTGTCGATTATATTTATAACACAAGCAAAGTTGCAGGTGCTGCAAGTGTGCTGCCGATCATAGTTAGATTAAGGATGAGGTATTGGGAAGTGAACGGGAAATGGACTCTACCATCCCTTACACACTCACCGAAACATAATAGCATACCTGCTGTTATATTTTATCACAGTGGACTTCTGTAAGGGGGTAGCTGTTATATCACTGCACCCATACGGGCTGCCCAAATGACTGCAAAACACATTGTGCCCTGTCACTACTTTTCAAATCCAGATCAGAGCCAATGTTGAAAAGTTTTTTCCAAAATTGACCAAATTCCTCGAGAACCACTCTATCCATTGGTGAAAACAGCATGAAAATCAGTGCAGTAGTTTTTCAATTTATCGCAAACACACAAACAGACAGACGCGGCGGAGGACTTTGGTTTATAATATGTAGTGATTTATTATGACAAAAATATACATACCTTGGGCCTATTTCAATAACTATCTCATTATTTTTAACTCTTTTAAAAATAGTGTCATTTCTTATGGAATGTGGCTGCAAAGGTGAATTAAGGAGCCACTGCAATATTTTGATTTGCTTAATATTGAGATAGTCACAACCTTCAGCAAGTTCCACATGGTAACAAAGTTCTGTTGCCAAATCAGTCACATCTGAACTGACTAATTTCAATTTTTCAAGTATTTCCTTTCTTCGGTGAACACTAAATGCTTCCGGTGAAAAAAATCTTATCAAAAACATTTTGGAAGACCAATAATTGATGAAGACTCAATTAGTACTGTGGCTAATCAATGATCTTGGTTGGTATCCATATGCAGACAATACTATTTCTTACATCAATGTCGAGGGTCAAGATGTCTTTGATAACTTGTGACGATATCTGAAATAATGTGCAAACAACATTAGCTTATGCAATGCGATTTTTATATATATAGTAATTTAGTTTAAATGAGTAAATAATATTGTTGTTTACTTCAAAGTAGAAAAATCAGAAGTGTCGTATAAAGGTTATCAGGGTCAACAACGGGAGCTACGAGATTATTTGTCATTACAAATACAGTATTTAAATTATTACGTAAATCCTAAGCATTGGTCGCAATATTATGAGTTCAAAAAATATCCTACTTATAAAAGTATAACTATAACTATAGCTATAAAGCTTTTAAAAGTCGATTGTGTCTTTATTATGTAGTTCAAATCTTGCATTTAATAAATATTTAGGTTAATAATAAATTATGCTTGTATGCAGATAAATAACGAAAGTAATAAGTATAAGTACACAAAGCACAAACGTGCATATTGTATTACCAATGCAATAATTAAAATTATTCAAATTTTAAATATCCGTCCGACACCGCTCAACTAAGTTTATAAAAAACTTTCAAATCAAAAGTAAATTGAACTATTATGAAAACCAGTCACTGTCAAAGTCACTGATACGACGATAGGAGTAATAATGTTCTGTGGGGAGATGTCATTTGGCAAAATGACGCGAGCAAAATAATTGCATCACTTAATTTTTTCGTCTGCAAAGAACAAATTTGTAAACGGTAGCCTTTTTTAAAATATTTTAATGAGATCCTATTTCTTGACATCTAAGCTCTATAAAAAGTGAACAAACATGGAAATCGGCTCAATATTTTTCAGATTATAGGCATTTTCCTGCTTTGTGGGCGTTTCCGCCTTACCAAGCGCACTAGTTGAGCTCCCTTTGTCGCCTGAGTTGAGTATGAGTTGAGTATTGAGTACGAGTTGAGCCCTCAGTCACTTGTCAGAAGTCAATCGCTATACTTCTCCGCATATTAATTATTAACACCAAGTATTAATTTCACAATAATTTTTTTGGTTCTGATAAATGTCATTCTCAGTTTTCCTACATTCATTTTTATGCATTTTGCGATGGTTTTCAGGATTACGAGTTTTTTCAGTCCTTAGACTTGAAAATGAATCCGATGTGCACATTTTCTAATGTGTTAAATTATCAGCTTTCATTTGGTACCAAAATTTTTAGATATTTTCAAAGATTAACAAAGTTATTAGGTGGGCACGAAAAAGTGAAAAGTGATGCAATTATTTTGCTCGCGAGTTTAGATCAGACAGTTGATGGCTGATAAGCGGGGATGTTTTATGCAAGAGTCAACAATCATTTACTGTGTAATAAAATTTAATTATTTTTTCAAGTATATAATAAGGAAAAAAAAGTTAACAACGAGTAGAAGTAGTTATTTATAACACAAAATATTCTACTTCGAAGAATTCAAAATTCAAGATAATTAATATATTTACATATAATAAATTATTAATTATTTTAGAATTAAATTCGATATTTGGTCAAAGTAAAGGTTAGATAATAAAATATTAGAAGTACTTTTAAGAATTTTGTAAACGCAGATAGAAGTCAAAACTTCTAATTTCTAATAATACGTAACTTTATTTATGTTTATTTATTATATTTATTTCTTTATATTATTTTTTTATATATATTTATTCCCTTATATTTAGTCCCTATAATAGGCTTGTTTCCACTAAGAATAAATCGGTTGGCTTAGTGTTTCTAATGATTAACCATGATAAATTGTAAACAAAAAAACAACTTTTCTATTAAAATAATAAAAGATTAATAATATTTTTGGAAAATAAAATCGACAAAATGAGGCGTTTAATCACGTGACATTAAACACCAATCAGAGAAGCGCATGGAATCGTGACGTCATGCCTCTCGAAACACCATGTTGTAGCTGTCATTTTCATATAAAGTGAACAGGTTATTTTGAGTTTTCAGCAATTATTGTTAAATTAATACAGTTCGTTTTTAGTTTAATCTTAATAAAGACAGGTATAATTTGCCATGGAATCAAGATTTAACAAAGCAGACAGCAGTAATTTGCTCAAAATTGACACCGTTATGCTTGGCAATTTTTTGCAATGAACACCGACTTTTGTTCATCGGAATTCCGCAATTTTAAACCTTTTATGTAAGTATTAGTACGGTCAAAATCGACATCTGAAATCGCAAACGCGCATGTAACTACGATTTTTTTATATGTTGTTAGGTCCCTTGAGAGTAGTTTACACCCAAGTTTGCAACCCTGAAAACCCTGTGCTACTCCCACGGTGCTCAAAAAACTGAAAAATTTTGGTACTTGTTTCAGTATTTTCGAAAAAACTACCCTAAGGAAGCGTTTTTCAATTATGTTTGTTCTGTACTTTAATAAAGATAACTAAATTTACTACAATTTGAGCTTAACCTCAGCACTCTACGTCCATTAGTTGCAGAGATACAGCTTGTCAAATGTAGGCAATTTTTTTTTTAAGTATAAGTTTTGTGTTTGGGTCATATTCAAAGACGCGTACTGGTTAAAGTAATGTTCCTAGAGAAAAGTATGAGGCAATAATTTGTAGAAAATTTAATTAGCTTAAATTTGATTCCAAAGTAGTGCGTCTAGGCTTCATAATTTCCTCAAAAATAACAAAAATAGTAAAATATCTGGTTTTTGATAAATAATAAAAACATTGTACTGAATAATGTGTGTATGTATTTTGTAAAAAAAACCAAGAGTACTAATTTGACAATGTAAACACAAACATAAAAAAACCAACATTAACAAATTTAAACTATAAAATAATACAAATTGAGAGCAAAAAACAGTTTAGACTTTTGACCTTTTGGAAGGGCCAGGTCTCATCCAGTCTAGATCAGTGGGGGGGAGTGGGGGAGGAGGGATAATGTTTTCTGGAGGTGGAGGCGGGTCGACATATGGTGTTGGGTCGTCCTCATCCTTGTTTTCCTCATCCAGGACGATAGGGATGGCGTTGTTGCAATTTCGACCGTGGCAAAAGGAACATAGGATAGAGCACTTGAGCCTGGATTTCTGCAAGTGCACGAACCTAAGCAACCTTTTTTGCATTTGCAAGCCACCATTTTAAGCAGGGTCTGAGGAGTGGGCTCTGCGCACATTGTGACAGGCATTAGACCTTGTTCGCTGGTCTCCCATCCCCAGTCACACGGGTTTTTTTCAACCCCTAACCATTTTTGTACTTGGTGGTAGGTCCTCCACGAATGATATTTTGTAGTTGGGGGTGGCGAGCAAGGTTGATTTTGACCATTACTGCCGACTTAACAAATGCTGAGTATCGCAGGGTATTCAGTGTCCTCATTTCCTCCGTAGAGGTTCATCAAGAACTTCTCGCCAGCATTTCCTACTTCTTCCTTGTTGGAGTTTGGATCAAGGAAAATGTTGGCGAGATCTATCCAGTCGGGGTTTTTTTTGAGGACGTTGCACCACTTCATCTTGCCTTGCCAGAAAAGGGCAGAGGTTGTGTCACACCCGCTGATGGCATGCAGAAATAAAACTATCCCGCGTGGAATCTACATTTCTTCACATGTAAAGGAATTTGCTGGATATTGGATGCAGTCTGATCCACCTCTACTGCCTTTCTGGAAGTACACGTTCGTCTCTCCAGAGTTTAAGCCGTTAGGAAGGACAAGTAGGTCCACGTCCTCCCCAATGATAATTTCACAGTTTTCCGAGCACTGCGGGAGAATTGCCCATCTTTGACTTGCTATATCTTCGCAACCAATGGACATAGTGTGCTCAGGTTTGGCTCAAATTGTAGCAAATTTAGCTATCTTTATTAAAGTACAGAACAAAAATACTTGAAAAACGCTTCGTTAGGGTAGTTTTTTCGAAAAAACTGAAACGTGTGTCAAAATTTCGCAGTTTTTCGAGTACCGTGGAGGCAGCACAGGGTTTTCAGGGTTGCAAACTTGGGTGTTAACTACTCTCAAGGAACCTAACAACATATAAAAAAATCGTAGTTACATGCGCGTTTGCGATGTTTGTCCTTTTTTATGTCGATTTTGACCGGCCTATATTATGTGAAGAACAAACAAAAACTTATTTAATTAGCAATTACCAGTCAGAGAGTCGCATTTACCTACTGTGGAATGTAAATATTCAAGTCATAACATTTTATAGGTTATGTGTGGTATATTATGGTAGATTTTGCAAAATTCATTTCTTTTACTATACATTTATAAATAGATACATCAAGTTGTGTTTAATACTTACAACAAAATGATCTTCACAGAAATAAATTGTGGAATCAATTGATAAAGTAAGAGCATCTTGCCTCCTTGCCATTTTTAACCACTTTCTTCGTATTTGTTTATTGTTTGAACGTATATTAATAATTTGTTTGGCGTTTTTATCGTTGTACTTTTACATTGGGGCACTATACAGTATATATATATTACGAGGAATTCATTATTTATTAAAAAAAAACAATTGACTGTCATAAACAAACACGGCTGTTTCGCGAGGTGTAACGTCATTAAGACGCCATGACAGTCTTGGCCTTTTTCACGGTCAATTTCAAGTTCATTTCTAAAAACTCAAAATACTAATGTAAAAGACCTATTTTTCTTAAAATATTTTTGGGGTGAAATAGATGCTAAGCTATAGTTTTAAACTAATTTCCAAATTTTGTCAACTAGCCTATTATCTTAATAAAATGCATTAGATCATTTGGTATAATGACATCCTGACTAAAAAAGAATATCAGATATTTTAATTTTAAGGTTTTTGTAAAGCAAAAGGTGTAATTAAATGTGAAAAGTGATCCCATTAGCCTTGAAATGATGGAGCGAATTATTTTTGCACCACTTGACAACGTACAAAGGCTTGTCGAATAAAATAAACTGTTTTTTTTTATGAATTACTTTGACAGCGTTTAGACGTACGCACTCGACAATGTGGCAAAATGAACTAATTCACGTTTCGGCTCAGTTTTATAAGCCCCGCCCACCGCAGCTCAGTTTTCGTGGGGTCATATTGAGACGCTAAAAATGCTTCCATGCATTCAAGTTCAATGGTCCGATTGAGTTTTGAAACATGAAGAAATGTGTATTCCGTAAATGGCCCTATCATGCGGACATCAATAGTTTTAGTTCCATGTACTTACAGTCCATAGCCTACAGCGCCAAAATGGCGATTTTCTAATAGACATAAAAAATAATTTGACAGCAGCCCATCCTGAGGTATATTAGAGATCAGTGTAAAAAACCATAGTTAAAATTTATGACATGGCAGCACTGCACTGCCACTGGGTATTCTGTATAGGAGTGGGCTGTACTAGGTAAAATTGGGAACCTGTTCCAACTGTTCCGGTGACATCGAAATAACAGTTCCATTTACCTGTTATTAAAGAACAGCCTGTTATTTTTTACAAGATAGTATTTACTTGATTACCTGTTCCAAACCTGTTCTTGTTTCACTACTGCTACCACATGTTATACATGCAACACACATTTGACACATTGGACCTGAAAAATCTCCATGATTTTACAGGCTTAGGACTGTCAGATTTATAATTTAAACTAATACTGAAACTAGTCATTAGGTTAGGTACAAATATGGTTTACACTACTAGGGACTTAAACAAAGGCACTAAACTAACTAGATATTTACAGTTATTCTTAATTACACAAACACATAAAAACATTTAAGGACAATTTTTTTTAATGAAATATAAAAAAATTATTTACTCAAGAAAAAGAAAATCAATAAACGAAATACGAATGAAAAATTTAAAATTGAATTAAAATATTTGAATTTTGAAATGTCACTGTCATAATATTGATTGACATAAAATTCACGTTCGGATACATTACTGTAATCATAGTTCATTATCTTTTTGCGCTATTACGCAATATATATATATATATATATATATATATATATATATATATATATATATATATATATATATATATATATATATATATATATATATATATATATATATATATATATCGTTAATAAAATAAAATAAATATGAACGTGAACTTAATCTACGTTATAATGTTCAGGTTCAGCTTTATTATTAATTTTATTTTAATAGATATAATAATATGTATTGCATACTAGCAACCCTTTTGCTTGTTACATTAAAATATTGTTCGAGTTTCCGAACGCCATCGGCTGTAATAGGTGTATCTCTTTTTAACTAAGGTAAATTGAATGAGAGACAGCTTGTTCCGGAACAGGTGAACAGTGAACAGTTGGATACTTTCATATTCGATCTATGGAAGTATCTAACTGTTCACCTGTTCCTAGTACAAACATGATAGAACCACAGATAAAATTAACAGGAACAGTTAAATCGGCTAAGACGTCACAGTTCCAACCTGTTCATTTAAAATATCTGTTATTTTTACCTGTTACGATAAATACGCCTCACTCCTAATTCTGTATCTAGTCTGTGAGTTTTGTGATTTAGCAATGGCGGATTTTTTCCCTCCACGGCTATTTTACGTGCCATTATAAGTTGCGTGAGAAATCGTAATATTGTGTTATAATTGTTTCAAAATGTCTTACTCTACAAGTTTTTTATTCGATTAACTACAAATACATTAAAACCGGCTTGATAGAACATTAAAGTGTGGTTTTTCTTCAAATTGATACGGGCCATCACGCTCTCGTGAATAGCGCCCCAAGCCATTTTCTTTCACGACGTACGACAAATATTGATTTTTATGTCCGGCCCAAATATGATGTACACTGTAAGTTTCTTGACTACAATAAGTTTTTTTTTAGTTTTATAGAAGTATGTAGGTGTTAAAAACTGTATTATAGAGAAATCGTTTAGACAATTATTGCTTCTGATAACGTGGTTTCATTTTTAACATAGAGTAAACAACAAATAACAATTATTAGTTTTTTCTAAAGCAAAGCTATAATTTATTTATTTGCAACTAATTATCTTTTCTTTCACTTTATTTTGGTTATTGTATCACATAGATTGCAATAAAAATTTATTTATAACCTCTATCGACATTGTTTTTAGGGGACTAGTACGGACCAGGACACCAGATTTAGTGATAAAGAAAAGAAGTTGATGAAGCAAATGAAGTTTGGAGATTGCTTAACTCAACAGGTATGTGTATAAGTTGTAAATGTTAATAATACTAGGCTTCATGAAGTAACATAATATTTTGGAATTATAGTTTTAAATTGTACTGCTTAGAGGTTCTTACATTTCTTTCATAGAACTAACTTGACTACTTAGATATTATCAGATTATAAAGTAAATAAATAAAAACGTATTAAAATAGTTTAGGTATAGAATTTTAGTCATTACAAGAAGCCCTTTATGGACAACATTTGTGTATACTTGCAATTCCCATTCATAACCATATTGGTATGTTTTTTTTTTATTAATTAGTTAATGGAGGATAAAGTTTGTAAACAATAAATTAGCATTACTAAATTTGTAATATTACCAAATGATAAATGAGTAATTGGAAATTATTTTCAAAGAAATTAACTTTTGTTATAACATAAACAAAATCATTTGTTAACGTAAAAATCATAATCCTCAACTTGAGTAACTTTCTTTTAAAAATGTAATTTAGTTAAAAAGTTTTATAAATAGCATTAGTATAAAATATTATTTTCTAAAGTGAAACTATCTAAGCAATTCCAAAACTTTTTTCCTAGGGCAGACCCCTATTGCAACCTAATTGTAACTGTTGGAGTCACCACAGAACAGCATAGTACACTTATGCTGTGGCGACTATAGCTACTATAGAGGTTTCTGAGTGGGTTCTTGCCTTAAAATCATCATTTATTAAACAATAAATGTTATCCAAAAGTTCTAATTTAACCAAAACATTTAATTAATTTGCTAGTTATAAGTTACATCAAACTTTATGATTATCTGAAATAAAGCTACAACCAATAGTAGCATTTTTAACCCAAAGACTGGTCAGAAAAAATCTCTGTATCAGATTTGTCATAAAATTTGATTATTTATTATATCATAATTATGTATTGCAAGGGCAGTTCAGAGCAGCACTAATTCCATGGGTTTTCTTCTTCAATTTATTTATGCCAACCCATACCTCTTCTTCCAGAAGGCCTTTAAGTTGATTTTTTATGAGGGGAAAAATCTTCAAAAAATACTCCATGAACAAGTGCCATATGCATCACAAATGCCCTAAAAACCTATGTGAGAGGGTTATGTGAGATTTCTGCCCACTAAAAACCTCCCTAGACAGATGTGGTTTTAATCCTGAGAAAACCATCACCAGTCGTCTCTAAGTTTAGTAAACTGGACAATGCACAAAAAGAAATTGAAAAGCGCAATCAGTGTCCTTGACCAAGGTATATTATCAAATATAAATGTGTATTTTATAGGTGGACATGTCCAAGGTGAAGCTGGACGTGTTGAAGCCATGGATCACCCAGAAGATTACGGAAATACTGAAGATGGAAGACGACGTGGTCATTGATTATGTCAACAATCAACTCGAGGAAAAGGTGATTCAATAATTTACTCTATAGGAACATGTGACAAACGAAAATGTAATCATTGCAGTTTCTTTACCGACAGCGATTTTTTTTTTTCAATTGTAACATTTAGTGGATGGATTGTGTGCAGGGGTCGGTAGTAAAGAAACTGCAATTGAAAGGTTTTTTTTAATGTATATTGATTGCGTATGGATATTTTTATGGTTCCCACCGGTTAGGGCGCCGCCACCGCAGTCGACCGACCTCGCAGCCGCAGCCGTCGCGCCAGGGCTCCACTCTATCGGAGGCCACTTAGCATACTCAATCGGTATTTACCGGGAAATTAAATACTTAAAATGCTAATGCTAACTCAATAAGAAACACTGCAAAATCAAATAAGAAAAAGCGTCGTGTTCCCTGAGAAAAACACGCAGTAAAAATTGTCTCGGGAAAGCCGTTGAGAGATTGATTTGACTCACTGTAAACGAAGTCCCGTTAGGCCCAGCGTTCAGCATAATGTGGTTGTGTTCGCAAACCCCTTACAGATGCGAAGAGTGAAGATCGAAGAGTACGGTGTATACTTCGGCTGCGGGCGTCCATTGCGTCGCAGTCGTCGCGGTGTCGTCTCGCTGTCGTCGCGGTGTCGTATTGCTGTCGTCGCGGCGTCTTCGTCCGCCGTCTCGTCCGCTCAACACCATCCGGCCACTCGAAAACTAATTCATTTCTCACTTGTATCACAAGCTTCTTTACATGAGTCAAGTCTGTGCAAAATTCTTCATGTTACAACCTCATTCACAACAGTTGTGCACTCTAAACGGCTTTCTCTTATAGTCTCTGTTCTGCTATGACCCAATTTTCAATCTGCAACCGGGAACAAGTTTAGGGCAAAATGTGCGTGACTTCGGCGAGTTTAATAAACATTATCTGTTTTCTTTCCCGATCCGTACCCTCGGCTCCCTAGTTCCCATGTCCAAAGAAGATGCAGATCAACCTGACGGGGTTTTTGAACGGCAAGAACGCCCGTCTTTTCATGGGGGAACTATGGGAGCTGTTGCTGAGCGCCCAGGCCAGCGACAACGGCATACCGGAGACTTTGACGCAGCAGAAGAAGGAAGAGATCAAAAAGAGAATGGTATGACTTATTTATTATAATAAATGTTTGATCACTAGCAATAAACATTTAAAAAAACTGCTAACTATATAACATCTATCACTTATTTTTCATTGTAAAAATTATGTTAATGACAAATAATCTAAATATTAAGTTATTCAAAAGGACACTGATTTTTCAAGCATCGTTTTTCCCTCACTTTTATCACAACAGATAATTTTTGTTATAGTAATCTTTGTTTATAGAAATATTTTGTAGGGCTTGTGTCCATTTAGAAAACTTTGATCACTTTTGTTACCTATGTGCACAAGTAATGTATGTTTTAATAATAACAATTGTTACTAAGGAGGAGCAACAGAAGGATAAGGAAAAGGATAAAGATCGCCGACGGTCCAGGTCCCGGTCGCGGTCGATGTCGCGGTCACGGGTTCGTCGGTCACGTGACCGCCGTCGCTCCAGGTCCAGATCCATCGACCGCTCTTCGGATAGAAAGTATGTATTGTTCTCTATTACACAATTTAACTCCTATGGGTACATAAAACGTAATACATAATATGAACATTAATTTAAAATAGTAGACTTAGGAGTAACATATTTATTAAGCTCATCATTTCAACACGCACACTACAAAATGCTGTTTTAAAAAACAGACACACAGACTGAGTTACTTTCACATTTATAATGTTAGTATGGATCCTATTATAGGTAAATATTTTTAGATTTCAAAAAATTAAAAAAAATATATTCAAAAGTCATGTGTACATTGTATTTAGAGGGAGTTATAACATACAAGTTATATTTGTTGTATATTTTTAACATAACAGACATCGCAATGGCGGCAGTCCTCGTCGTTCGCGTCGCCGAAGCCGCGAGAAGGAATCGAAATCATCTCATATTGAAGAGATCAAAACAGAACCTAAAGGTATAACTAAATATATTTTTTTTATTATTATTTTTTTGCTTTTTCCATTTCACCATAAACGTTTATTTAGTGACGCTTTGTTCTGCCGTCATTAACTGAACAGGCCATCTTGTGTCGATAATCAACAATACTCATACAAAAATCGACTAATATACGGATAAGTGATAACAGAATTTCTTATTCCATTAGGGTAGATGATTTTATATTTTTATAAATATAAAATCGCCTATCAAATTCAATTTAAATGTCACTTCATTGAGAGTCCACTTGAACTCGTAGCACCTTGAAAGAGGCAGAGCTTTAACACCACCTTTAACACAAGCAATGCCTATCTGGATTGCAAATGTACTGCCGACTTTGATAGGATAATGGACGAGTAGAGGATAGAAAAATGGGCTCTGTCATCCATTACTTGATCACTGAATCCCAACAACACACAAGCTGATATTGATATTTCACGGTAATGGGGTGATCACTGCCACAGTGTGCTTTAAAACTACTATTTATGGAAATAATTGATATTTTATATGAAATTCGACACAACAGCACACGTGCTGTTATTTCGCGATAGTTGTTGTTATCGCCAGACGGGATGGCGAAATCTGCCAAACACAGTATGGCCCTGCCACCACTTTCCGTATCCACACTGGATTCAACTTTGAAAAGTTTATTTCCAAAATTGATCCTGCCGAAAATCGTACCCGGGAATCCTAGAACTCAGTGTTAAGGCAAGCGTCCTAACACTGAACCAATGAGCTGAGTTGTTAGGCCGCTAGGCAAATTTACTGATTGAAGTAATTTTACTGTTAAGAGCACATTTTAGAAAATGGCAAGTCCCCGGAGAAGGAAGTGAAGGAGGCGGAAAAGAAGGAGACGCAGGAGGAAGTGAATCACAACACCATCGAAGACACCGCCAGGAAGGACCTCTCCATTGAAAAGAAAGACGTAGAGGAAGTCGAAGACCGCAAATCCAAATCTGTCTCACCTGCCAAGTAAATTAAATTTCATTAATAATACAGTCATTTATGAGGTTGGGGAAAAAAGTTTTCGTATTTTTTATTCAACAAATTGAAGATATTTTTGATGTGTGCTCTTGCTTTCCTGAAATATTATGTTACACGCTAATAAAATTTCAAAACGTATCGAATTTTTTCGTTTTGATTCACTCATTTTGACGGACATAAAACAATAGAAAAATGATGGGAAACTGTTTTTACTTTTTATTTTTCCGTTTTTAATATGCTAAGTATCTATTTTATGCTTATATAATACGAAAAATCTTTTTCTCCAACCTATTGTAATTAATTCTACTATACAGTCTAATACTTGTCAGTAAACTTCTATGTTTATATGCTACTTGTGTTTAATAATTGTTTGAGATTGAATATTTTTTTATAGCTAAATTAAGTTTTTGTTCTTATTAGTTAACAAAATGGATTTATTTGTCTGTGAAGGTCTGTGGAGAAAGTTGAAGAAGAAAAGGCGGCGGTGAAAGAGCGGCATTCCTCCAGCGAACGTCGATCGTCATCCGCTTCAACCAGAAAGAGTATGTATTCACTATCCAATGACTTTTATATGTTAAGGTCTACAGACAGGCGGACGATCCACTTAATGGTATGTGGCTATTGTCCCCTATAACACAAGAAACGCCATAGGTCTGCAAGTGCGCTGCCATCCATAGAAGGATTAAGGATAAGTGATTAGGAAGGTGAAGCCAATGTCCCTACAGACCATTACAGACCAAACACTGGCACAATATTATACAAAAATAAATTCCAGTTTCGAGCAGGTCACTTATATCACTTTAACGTTAATTATTTTTTTGAACCGGTTTTCTGTGCCCATATTTATTTTCTGACTCAGATGTACATGTAAATTGTATTTAATAAAATAATATACATAAATTGTATTTTATTAAAAACAGGTGGCAGTCCAAAGAAACAGTCTTCGCATAAGAAGCGTCACTATCGCTCCAATCGCGACTCTTCCACGAGTGTCAGTCCGCGTCGAAGTTCCCGCAGAGAGAGGTAACATTTGATTCCAGTGTACAATAAATTATGTGTCAATTTGTCAATAATTTTTATGTCGTCAAATGACGACATAAGAATTAGGAATTCTATGTTGTTGTGGTCCAGAAGGAAAAAAATTCTGTCATAGGATTGCACGTCAGAAGTGAAAACTAGGGAATATTACCGCTGTAACAAACTATGTACTTGAAACACTTTATCGTCATAACAAACTATTAACGAAATCAAGCTTTTTATGAACCAAGAAGTGCATACTAAATCGGGTAGACGGCGTTTATTTCATACAATTAAACGTCACACGATAGATTCTAATTTATAATATAAGTATAGCCGAGTAAATCCGATACAGCGTCACCGACTAGTGCGTGACGGTTCACTTAAAAAAGTGTATGTACAATACAGGAGTCGTTCTCGTCGCCGCAGCAGCCGGCGCAGGTCTTTGGATCGGCGCGAACGCGAGCGTGAACGCGAACGCGAGCGGGAGCGTGAACGGGAGAGAGAGCGTGAACGTCGTCGCCGCGAGCGCGAAAGGAGGGACCGGTGAGTCTTGATATTGAACCTTATTATCATTAAAATACTATACAAATTCTAAAAAATTTGAGGATCTTATTAATATTTTATTTATATGATGTCCCAATTCATTCAATTCCCAAATTCATCACCCTTGGTGTTGAACAGTCAGTCAACCTTCTTGCCATCAAAAGAAACAGTAATAATAATGGTTAAAAAATGTAATGCACCCAAGAGAAAATAGATAAAAAAATATAATATACCACATGTCTTACCTTCAGTTCAGAATATATAATACAGAACGTTTTGTTTCAAGTGTGATTATATTCTTGGTTTTTGGTGAAACTTATAGAATATGACAAAGCATAATACATACAAAAGATCCACATAATATTTTTTAAGATTCAAGTTATTTCATTTGTGAAATAATTAATTTCCGTCTTACTACCTTAATTTGGTGTGTATTGATATAAGATTGACTACCACTTAAATTGTAATTTAGTTATATTTTTACTATCTATTTGTTTACAAGGTCGCGAGAGCGTCGCCGTTCCTTAGAGAGACGAAGACGAACCCGCTCTAAGTCGCGACGTCGTTCCAGAGAAAGGTAAAAATAAACATATCTATTATTTTTATTTTATTACATTAACTAGCTGTGCCCGCGTCTGTGAGCGCAGTTTATTAAAAAGAAAGAAGATTTGTATTTTTGTTTGTAATGAGCAAAAACTACTGGACCGATTTAAAAAGAAATCCGCCCATAGAAAGTTACGTTATCAGCGAGTAAGATAGGCTATATTTTACGTAGTTACGCGGACGAAGTCTTGTGTAACAACTAGTCGGTATTGGTATGTATATAATAATTTTTTGCAGTTTAAATTGCACTAGTCTGCTGCCCGCGACTTCGCCCGCGTAACTTTGTAAAAATACTATATACTAAAACCTCTATCCATTGGTGAAAACAGCATGAAAATCGGTGCAGTAGTTTTTGAGTTTATCGCGAACAGACAGACAGACGCGGCGGAAGACTTTGTTTTATAATATGTAAGGACGGACGGAGTGGCAGCGAAGAAACTAATTTAGTAACAATTTAAATTCAACCTAAAGTGCTCCTTGAATACGACTGTATTTGGTACAATGAAATGAAATGACGGCGAGCGACTCAAAGCGCGGTCGAGAGACGCGCGGCGAATCGATACAGTCGTATTCAGGAGCACTTTACGTTGAATTTAAATTGTTAACTAAATTAGTCTCTTCGCCGCCACTCTGTCTGCCGGCGCTGACCCTAAAGCTTTAGTTTCCTAGGATAGCGGTGCCGTTATATAGGGGCCGTAATATTAGAACGCAAAAAGACGGCCGTCTTTACGGTGCCGACATGTGGGTTTCCTAGGATAGCGGTGCCGCTATCATACCATCTGTCATCTTTTCGTATCTGTATACAATATATTAAAAACAGCTTCACCGCTATCAATAAAAACGTTCAGAACCGACAAGACGGCCGTCATGCCAATGGCGGCACCGCTTTTTGACTTTACGGTGTCAATTACCGCTCTCTAGGACAACGTTCTAGTGACGTCATTCACCGCTGTATTACGGCCACTATATGACGGCACCGCTATCCTAGGAAACCAAAGCTTAACTAGCCTAGAGTTATGTCGGTCGTTTGCAGGTCTCGTGATCGCCGACGTTCACGTTCGCGTCGCCGCTCCCGTTCTCGCCGTCGCTCGGGACGTCGCTCGCGTGATAGGCGCTCCAATAGACTCTCCAGAGACAAATCCAGGTACATACCTTCACTTTTTTGTCTATGTTAAGGTCGACAGACAGGCTTATGACGGTGCACTTGATGGTAGGTGGCAACCGTCGCATATAACACAAGCAACAACGCCATAGGTGGTGCAAGTTGGCTGCCACTCGTTGCTCGGCAGTTTCTAAGGGAAATTAATTAAGGATACCCAAAAGTACATTTTTCCAACTTGTAATAAGTTTCCAAACTACTGGTTATCGTTTTCAAAATGACAGAATTTATTTTGTAATCCACCAGCAGCTGGGGTTCGTTTATAATTTTATATGGTTATTGTTTATTTTACAGTAAGGACAGAAGGTCCAGGGATCGTACCACCGTAGACAAGAGGTCGAATGATAGAAAATCTCGCGACAGAAGGTCGAGTGATATCATCAAGGAGCGGCTAGAGAAATCAGTATCAATACCGAGAAAAGGTAGTTTGTTTTTGCTTTTTTTATTTGAATAAAAAAAAAATTGAACTAAAAAATGAGGTAGGTGAAGTCTGATTGTGAATTTTATTGAAAAATAATGTTTTTGTTTCAATTTTTAGAACACATCGATAAAGTTCCCAAGAAAACGTCAGAGCGGCACTCGAGTCAAGATGTATCTAAAGAACAGGCGGTTTCTAGTTCAAGCCGTGAATCGTCGGTCGCCAACAACAAATCTGCTTCTCAGAATGACGCCCTCGAGATAAAACATCAATCCGAGGACGAGGACGACAAAGAAGATTTTATTCCTGTTCCATTTTCCAGAGAATTTTCTAAGAGTCTCTCCCGTACTCCTTCGCCGTTCCTCAGAAAACACGAGGTCGAGAAGAAATCTGAAAGGTCCGACGAGGAATCACGCAGAGATAAGCCTAACGAGGAAGTTAAAGCCGTTGAAACTAAAAAGAACAAGCGCAAGACTCGCACGGAAAGCGAAAGTGAATCCAGTGAGGAAGTGAAATCCAAGGCCAAGGCGAAGCTCAAACGCAAAGAAAAGGTGACATCAAAGAGAAACAAGAAATCTAAGAAGGAGAGTTCGTCCAGCGACAGCGATTCGGAAGAGTCATCTTCGAGCGACTCTGAGGAGGATCGAAAGAAGAAAAACAAGAAGCAAGTGAAGAAGAAATTGGCGAAGAAATCTCGCAAGAAGAGAGCGCGATCGTCCAGCTCGGAATCGAGTTCGGAAGAGGAAGTGAAACACAAGACGAAATCTAAACAGAAGAACATTCCAGAAGAGTCTGACGGTGAGAAGAGATCGAAGAAACGCAAGGAGGTCAGCGTGGACCGTCGTTCGGAGAAAGTAGACACAAAACAGAAGGGCAAGAAGACGGGAAATTCGGACGATTCTCAAAGCGATTCGGAAAGCGACGATAAATCTAACAAGAAGAAAGCGGTAAAACCAAGAGGTTCGTCGACTTCAACGGAGAAGGATTTGAAACGCAAGAAAGTGGATAGCAAAGAAAGGGCTGGCTCTCCGGATAAGTCTAGGAAAGATGATAAGTCAAAGCCAAAACACACGGAAGATACAAAGTCTAAATCAAAGGACGAACCAGAAAAGAAGGGAAAGAAGCGTGAAAAGGACGAATCTTCGTCGGATAGTGACCAGGTGTCGAAAAAGAAGGCGCGAAAGAAGGTGTCCGAGTCGGATTCGGATTCAGACAGCGATGAGCCGAAGAAATCTAAAAAGGCAAAGAAGCATAAGAAGCATTCAAAGAAACACAAGAGACACAAGAAACACAAGAAGTCTTCCAAGAAAAGGGAAGACTCATCGGATAGCGACGAACCGGAAGAGGAAGATGGGAAAGTGAATAATGAGGATTTGGAAAAAAAGTTAAGGGAAAGGGCTTTGAAGTCCATGAAGAAGCAGACCAGTGCATCGGGGTCTGATTAAGTCTCAACTCTGCCTTTCTGTTATCGTACAATACAACGCGGGTCATAAGTTCACTTCTATCATCGTTTATTATAATATATAATTTTTGACGATAATGTAAGGGCAAATACATTTAAGAAAAAGTTTTTTTTTTTCCAATTTGACAAAATGATATGGTAACTGGCAGTTTTGTGCTGTTGAAGTTATTAATGTAATATTATAATATTTTACTTCGATGTAATATTATATTAGTAAATAAAGTTTTAAACGTACAATTTTTGTTTTATTTAATTTTTATTAACAATCAATACAATTAGGGTTTACATAGTAATTATTCTAAACAAATCATAAATTAGTAAAAAAAATACTTTCAACTTTGGACTACACTTTGGTTTACTATACTATTTTAGTCACTATCACTGGTAGTTTTTTTATATGAATAGAAAGTTCACAAAAAGTTGTTTTTATTACAAATACATCATAACAAATTGGTTTTGTTTGCTTTATTTCAAGGTTTTATTTAAATTTGTGCCACATACTATTAAAGATTAAATAACATATTTTGCCATACTTATAACCTAATGCTAGACTGATACGCCCTGGCTTCGCCTGGAAGCGATTTTGGGAGTTAGTATGTATGTATACCTTATAATTTTTCAAATGATGCAGTAAGTTTGTTTATGTTAAGGGTTCCTGAGATTACCGTACCCAAACTTACAAAATCCACTCTGTAATATACATGTTATAAAGAGGTAGGTTGTATGTATATTTGTTTTGTATGTAAGAGGTCTAAAAACAAAGATCAAACTCTTGCCTTATGTCTGGCGTTTTATATTTTACTAGCTGGTGCCCGCGACTTCGTCCGCTTTGAACAATGAATGGTACCCTATGTCCTTTCTGGTGTCCCAGACAACGTGTATGCAAAATTTCATGGTGATCGGTTCAGTAGTTTTTGTGTGAAAGCGTAATAAACACTCACATTCACATTTATAATATTAGTAAGGATCTTTTGTCGCAGGCGCCAGCTAGTTTACTATAAAAATAAATATTACTTAGATTATTATAAAACTTATGCCTAATATGTACCTATTTGTTATTAAACATTGAAAACTTATCGTCTAGTATATCCTCTATATCCAGTAACTAAGCTAGGCGTTATACTGTTGCTATAAATATTTCCATGTCTTTTGGCAGTGTAGCCGTATCCCAAATGATAGGCGCCTTGGTAGTTTGGGTCACTATAGCCGTAGTAAGAAGTTAAACCGCCATTTCCACCATATCCGCCATATCCCCCGTTTCCTGCAAAGCCATAGCCGCCGCCGTTGCCACCGTAACCTTTGTAGCCCGAGTAGCCATCGTAGCCATCATAGTTCTTGTAGCCGCCGTAACCACTGTATCCATTGTTGCCTGGATACGATGAGCTGTACCCATTGTTGCCTGGATACGATGAGCTGTACCCAATGTTGCCTGGATACGATGAGTAACCATAGTTACGGTTATAACCGCCACCAGCACCTCCTGCGCCATAGTCTATGACTCCATAGCCAGTAACCCCGCTGCCGCTACCTTGATAATTTGAGTAACCACTTGGATAACCCCCACTATAGGCGCTGTAGCCTTGATCTGCAAAATACATTTCGGTATTTAAAATAGCCGGTTTTTTTCTAAGCGTTATATTTTTTATTTTGTCACGTGTGCCAGTGATTTAATTCTGATAATCTTTAGATCATTTTTAAAATTTTTTAGAGGCAATTTTTTAGTTCGAGTATTTTTTGAATTTATTGACTTTTTTCATGGTAGACACCAAACAAATGTTTTATAACTTTGTTGTGTTATGAGGCCAACACGTATTAACAAGATAATTAGGTACCTACCTACATTTTAAATACCTATGTTAGATTTATTATTACTACCGTTCCGTTCATTTTTATAACTGTTGATTGAAAAATATTTTTAATTATTCAAAAATAATAAGTTATTAGGAGTAAGCAAAACATACATGCGCTTGAAGCAGTTTTGAGATCGTCATTGCTTTGATCTATTTTCTGCAAAACGATAGATTTGTCAGAGGCCAATTTGTCAGCAGGTGCTGCGCTAATGCAGCCGAGAGTCACCACCAACAATGTTAATGTTCTTGCCAACATCTGGAACAGAATTTAGAAAAAAATGTATTGATCTAAATACTTCTATGATAATGGTGTGTCTAGAAACAAGAAGCAATATAACGAGGTATAGGTACAAGTAAGCACACAGTCGACCTTAATCAGGGAACTGGGTGGGGTACTTATTGTAAGTTTTATTCCAAATAAATACAATATGGTGCGTTCAATACAGAGACACAATTTTTAAATATTGTCGCAACAATCTTTTTTTTATTTGTCATATACTTTAGTCATACGGTTTTATATAGGTATATAACTACATTATTAAACGTACCGTGCAGCAATATACTTACGTGAAAAATTCGACTAAGTAAGGGCTTCTTTCTTTCACAAACTACATGTACAGTTTTGATTAGTTACTTTTAGAAATCATTTTCTGTTAAATTGAATTATGCACTCGGTTTACTGCATCATTCGATAGCCGATTTTTTTTATTATTTTCTATTTAATGTTTGTGACGTTTACCGTACAGTATTAATTCAATATAACAGAAAATGATTTCTAAAAGTAACTAATCAACACTTTACTTGTAGTTTATGAAAGAGGCCCTAAGACTAATTAATTTTTTGTTGAAGAAACTGAATCAACTTAACTTGCTCGGTCGAACTTACTTAGCTTAGGGTTCTGACTTAGCGATTTAGCTAGGGCTCAAGCAACACAAGCCTATGACTGCAACAATTTGTTTATAGCACTCTTTAGAAGCCATTCTACATTGTTGCGACCAGAAAAACCCCTTAGATAGGATAAACATTTCTACAAATCTGGACCACGTAGGTACAGCCAAGGAATGCGATTGAACTCTGAATCTGTGACTTGGTAGGCATATTAATTGGAACCACTTATCAGAGCATTCAACAAATAATGTTATTTAAAAAAAAGAATAGAAAAAATTATATATTTTTTTTAGTTTAAATAGAAAAAAAAAACTTTTCAGCTCACCGTAATTTTTATAAAAATATAAAAAATTACCTATTACCTAACCCTTATCTGCTATTCTAAACGTTTATTTAAGCTTTAGCAAAAAAAAACCCACAGAGAAGCGTGGCTGGGTGTTTAGCTTATATTGTAAACTAGCTGGTGCCCGCGACTTCGTCCGCGTTGAAAAAGAAAAAAGTAGCCTATCCTGTGTCCTGTACGTCTATATGTTTATCTATCAAGTTTCATGAAAATCAGTTAATTCGTTTGAGTTATGGAGGAACATACACACATACAATACCTACATTTACAGATTTATTGTTAGTATTGATGATTTTTTTACAAGTTTTCACAAGAAACCGGTACTTCACAAAAATCGCGCCATATATAAAAATAATGCATTAATTTTTCACTTTGTCAACTTTTTGTGTGAATATTTTG
This sequence comes from Synanthedon formicaeformis, assembly GCA_945859745.1. Classification (NCBI taxonomy): domain Eukaryota; kingdom Metazoa; phylum Arthropoda; class Insecta; order Lepidoptera; family Sesiidae; genus Synanthedon; species Synanthedon formicaeformis. Next base: position 8,934,288 of record OX243959.1, on the reverse strand, counting down.
CATCGCTAATCGCACGATTGACAATGGCCGACTTGACCCTTAATAAAATAATCATCAATTAGTTGGACGTTTCTCACGATGTTATAACCTACACTTTGAATAGGTATAGTGTATGCAGGTGCTGAGCAATTCATTAACATAGTTCAAGTACGATGCAGAAACCATCAGACTTGAAACCTCACGCTGTATAACTTGAGTGGCATTTTTATAACCACTCTATTGTTATAGTTTAAGATGGATTGAAACCGGTAATTAAAAAAAAATTAATATTTTTGTTTTAAAAGTACGACTAATATATAAAAAAAAATTTTTTAGCCCTTTGGTTCAGTGAGGTGCTTTCCTTAACGGTCTGCCCCAGGTTCGATTCCCGGTAGGGATAAAATTACCTAAATGAATTTTCCAATTGACTGGTCTGGATATGGCAAGTAGTGGCAGGGCACCCCCTTACAAAAGACCACGACGATATGTGGTGTTGAGGGAGATGAGTGAGTAAGGGATGCCGGAGTCCACTTTTCCTTTCTAAATACCTTACCCTTAATCCTGCTATGGTACCTAATCTCATCCTTTACAGATTTTATCCTTTACATCTAGGTTATAGAATATGAGCAATAAATCTTTAAGTAAGTAGGTATATCTACAAAAATCAATCTCCTTGCATTAGTCTCGCAAAAACTCAAGAATGGGACAGATTTCAATTCGGTATTCACTTATGGAAAAATGGAAAAAGGGGAAGGTTGCAGGGTTGCATACAGTTTTGTATTGTGCAAAAATTGCACCCAGGGTGAAGGGTGTACCTTGGAGCTGGTCACTAGTATTGAATGAAATATTAGAGAATCGCAAATTTGTATACGATTGATTAGATATCTTTCTGTGGGCTCGTGTGGCAAAAAAATCCGTTTTTTTTTGTATATCCAGACATTTTCATATATGGGGTTAAAACAAAGATTTAAAACATAAGATTTAGATTTTCTTTGGGTTAAAACAGTTTTGTGTTCAATTTCTAGCCCTAAACTATGTCGTAATAATATTGCTGCACTTTTTCAAATAACGGGTAATCGACTTTATCTGTAACAAATCGACCAGAGCGAGAGCGCCATAATTATAATATACCTAATGTAAAAAAAATATATGAAAATCACTTCTTAACACAAAATACTCACAGTACACTCCAAAACCTTTAGCACTTTTAACCGAGATGTTTCTAAACACAGGTGTTGTGTTTTGTGCGGAGATGCGCTCTGAGTGAGCACACGAACATACGGACGTTTATAAACCGTGAGAGTTTTTGTTTATAATTTAACAATGGTCACTGGGGAGGTAATGAGTGCGTTTGTAAGCAGCTCGTCCTTCTGTTGAGATGGAATGACGCAGGAGTAACATCAATGTCGCCCTCACAACATGACATGACTAAGCGACAATCATATAGGTACGCGATTTAGCTAAATCCATCATTATCATATACTGATTCATTCTATTCGAATATTCTAATGAATAAAAGTTTTCATTAAAATTAATTTTTTTTAAGCCCTAGTTTTGAATTACGATGTAAACACAATTAAAAGTAAGAAGTAAGTAATTTATTAAAACTTAAACTTCATTTCTCTGGGCCCTATCCTTTGTAAATAATTCTCTTCAATGAACAAATTACCAGCCTATTATTAAAAATAAAATGATGAAAATGAATTCCCTAGATTTCTTCAGGTATTTTCTGATTAATTAGTTTTTAAGCTAGCAATTTGGTGCTACGTATGAGAATATGTAATAGTGAAATAGACATATTAAATTTTTGTACAAAAAAGAGATGGCATTTTTCCACCTTCTCTGGATTGAGTGGATTGGATTGAGATTACTCGCTTGAATTTAACTCACTCGAATCGGCGAGATATCATGTTTGTTTTATATCTATAATTTTTGCCTCATTAACCCTTTTATTGTTTTCAATAAGACTAAGATATTTTGCGACCAAAACCAAAAATCCTTTTTAAAATGTAAAAATTTTAAAATTAAAATAAATTAAAAATGTGAAAATCTCATAAAATTTTAGAATTTCTTCGAAGATCTAAAAAGACCTTAGCAGAAGTGTTTTTTTTTATATCTGTCGGTGATAAATCTGAATGGGACAATCATTTATCTATATTTATCTATATAAAATATCTTTGATCCTATACCTACCTATCGAGTGGTGTATCTTCACTTTGTTATCAGCACTTTTCTGAATGGAGGACAATTTAAACTCTGGAAGCAAATTTTAAGACGTGTTCACGTTACGAAAAAAATCAAAAATTAAATGCACCTGTATTTTGTGGAAGGATGTAAATCGCTTACAAAATACACTTTTCATTTCGATGTTACTGAGGCACGACTGAGACGTATATACTCTATATATATCCTAACTTGCGAAGATTAGAAAGCCGCAAATGGAAGTTTGACATCTCTCAGACAGTGAGACTCCTGAACAAGATAATGTTCTTAATTGGTAGGTATTATATGAATTAAATTCGTTAATTTATAAGACACCCATATAAGTCATGTAAAGACTATATTTCTACATTTTGGCTTGTTAATATATTCTGCAAACATTTTAATGTATTACTTATAAAAAAATAATGCAAAAGCCATAAGTTATTCAAATGTTTATTATTATTTATTATTAAATGTGTCTTTTAGCTTCTCTATTTACCACAAGAATGGAGATCGCAAATATTATATTTTTTTAAAATAAATCACAGTCATTATAGGTACATCAAATTTTTTAGGTTAAACTAAGTGAATCGGGCCAATCTGGTTAGCTCGATGGAAATATTGCCGTTTATTATTGTATAGGTATTATTATTTCTCATCGAAAAATTTGATTCGTGATAGCTCTAAAAGCTAACATGAGGGGGAGACGGACAGATCCCCGACAGAAGTATAGTCAGTCGGGGTTCAGGACGATAAAGACAGGAACAGACTGAAGATCCTGGCCGTATCGCTCAGCACCCGCTACTTCAACTATTAGGCCCAGAGTTTGAGAGCCTTTTTCGAGCCTTTTCCTATGCTCTATCCTATCAATATCCAGCAACTCACTTGCATGCCATCAGGCGTTGTTGGATTATACCATTAAGTTTGGACTGACAATTAGATATAAAAGAATAAAATCCCTAGATGAAAAAGTAAATATTAAAAAGTCAAGCAATACCTTCTTATCAATCATCACCATTCAATCATCAATACTAATAATAAATCTGTAAGTGTAGGTATTGTATTTACTCGTATGTATGTTACTCCATAACTCTAAGCGCCTCTTCCTCAAACGTCAAGTAGGCCAAACTGTCATTTTAAGTCACCGGTAACCGGGGATAATGGAGCTTGATATACTTTAATTTTAGTTTGTGAAAGAGGCCCTTAAACGAATTAACTGATTATTTTCATAAAAATTTGGTAGATAAACATTTAAACGTACAGGACACGGGATAGGCTACTTTTTCTTTTTCAACGCGGACGAAGTCGCGGGCGCCAGCTAGTAAACAATAAACATGTTGGTATTCTATGCACACCGTTAATGTATGTATTATTGTGAAGGTAAGTTGATGTTGCTCTTTGTAACATTGACCCATTGTTCTGTACATAGTTCACAGTCATTACTCGAATTACTTGTACCAAATATGACTGTTTTATTAAATTCCGCTTGCATATGTTTAAGTAGTACGTACTTAACTTGTCCTCGACTTTTTGTGGTCAATGTAAAGAATCTTTCGTGAACGTAAAGACAAATTCTTGGTTAAAAATATTATTTATTTGTAAACTACCGATAATATTTACAGCACTTGTGTGTTTGTCTATCGATGCACCAATTCGAAACGCAAGAAGTTTTCTGAAAGAAAGAGAAGTCTGTAAAAACTGTCTGTAAATGACATTAATTTTAATTTTTACCTAATAATTTAAAAAAAAAGTTTTTGTTATGTTAGTACTCCTTCGAATTACCATCTATTTTTCGAATAAAAGTTATGTGCTAGTATAAAAATTAGAATTGAGATTAATGTTCAAGATAGACATTAATTAATATTGAACTTGTTCAAAGTTTTTGGAATTAATTTCAGACAATACTTTTTGCACTGTTAACTTTGTTCATTATCTAGGTATACACAATCGGCCATCGCCAACTTTCAACTTTATTTACTTAATCATAATCTGAAATGAATGGCGCTAGATATAATCACAGCTTTATATATAAAACTTTAGGTTTCATTTTAGCAATTTTTTTACACATCTTTTACAATCTTCTAAATAAATGTTTTATTCATCAAACTACTACAACATGGAACCCGCGTGCCATACAAAACACTACGAATTTTATGAAACATTTAAAAGTGACATATGCGTAGAGCATGAACTGTCATTTAAAACAAAACAAACATAATAATAAGTACGTAATTTAAAGAAAATGTGACTTTACGTCAACCCATTAGAGTTTAAAATGAAATAGTAGAAGTTTTAGAATCGTTACTACCTTTTACCATTGACGCGTGAAGGCAAGAGTCCGCCATGATTCTGTCAAAGGCGTTCTTTTTATTTCGATGGTTTTTTAATAAAAATTAAATTTTGCAATACATATTGTTAAGCTTACAGGGTACTTACATTGTAGAGTAGGTACCTTTCATTCAGAAAAAGTATTTTAAGTACATGCCTTTGAAAAATTAAAAAAACCCAAAAAAATTTAAACAATACTGATAAAAATAAGTATATCAAAAATAAAGATTGAATAAATGTTTTTATCCATACATATACTAAATAAAATTGAAGTGTCTGTTTGTAATGTCAAAATAACTACTTTTTTACTAAATGTATTAAAGCCTCTTAACACTCTAACAACTTAAGTACTCTTAACAGAAAATTTAAACAATTTTTAAATTTTTTGTCTGTTTTTCTATTTGTTCCGTATAATCACCGAAACGGCTCTACCGATTTTGATGGCACTTTCAATGGCAGATAGCCGATCTTATAAGTTACTTTTATTTTAGAAAAATAAAATATTATATTTTAGCCGTGTCCTGTAAAGCGCCCGCCCTAGTTAATAATAATTGAGATATTTTTGAATATCTGAAAGAATCAGCAGATTAAATAGCTTTAGTTACCGGTAAAATGTTCCTACTTTGCTCCTATAGGGTTAATTATGCTTTATCGCTTAATATGTCCAAATCGGTGCATCTTCATTACGTTGATTTAACTTTAAAAATATGTTAGATAACATATTATTCTTTAAATTAATACATCTGAGTATATTTCATAATTAATAGTGTGAACAATATTCATAATTCCCTTTTTTTTGGAGCAAATATTGGAGCAAAGTAGGACCATTTTACGGTACTTTAATTATTTTTAAAATCCTCCAAGCTTTGCTTTGCACTGTCTGTAAAAATGTTTGACCAAAACAGTTAAAATATTTTATACTAGCTGGCGCCCGCGACTTCGTCCGCGTTGATAAAGAAAAAAGTAGCCTATCCTGTGTCCCGTACGTCTTAATGTGTATCTACCAAGTTTCATGAAAATCGGTTGATTCGTTTAAGAGTTATGGAGGAACATACATACTTACATACATACATACATACATACATACATACATACATACATACATACATACATACATACATACATACATACATACATACATACATACATACATACATACATACATACATACATACATACATACATACATACATACATACATACATACATACATACATACATACATACATACATACATACATACATACATACATACATACATACAGAAAAAAATTCTAAAAATGGTCTATTTAGTTTCAGTATCGTGTATAGAGCCTATAAACACGATATCTCTGAAAACAAAGTAACTTACTCCATGACCAACCCTTACAGATTTATTATTAGTATTGATTTCAAACAACGAAATGATCAATACAACGTACAATACAAAGCATAATGGTCATTGCGGCAATAAAGATTCACCGATAGTCTAAATTCGCATAAAGGACCTTTGCTATAAAGATGTTAATCGGATTCGTAAGTGCCTCTTTGAAGGCATGTTATCGCACTACTCAATGCTACTCTACCATAGGCATAGGCACTTACGTAACCCAACTTGTGAATTCCTTAATTATTAATGCCTTGGCGATGTTAAGACGGAAGCGTGTGGGGTATGTCAAATTATCGGTGAAATGATTGCGGTGACGTCTTAAATTACTCTCACGGTTCGTTGACTAGAGGTCATCGCAAGGTCGTTTGTCATCAGCAATTTTTGGACACAATTTATGTCACTAGCTCATGAGATTTCTTGTTTAATGTCTAGATTTTTATGTAGGTACCTATATAATCTGTATCATCGTCCTAATATTATATATGCGAAAGAATTTATGGATGTATGTTTCACGTAAAAACTACTGATATTTGAACCAAGCCCTTTAATTTTTGCCCATCTTCTTTTTGCTAAATGTCAATAGTTACAGATAGTTAATTAATTGTTTTGTGATTGTGAACACTAGAAACTAGAAATGCTTCAGTCACATAGAGCTGAGAGTTGAGAAATTATCCAACTAATAGTTAAGGATAGAAAACAGTGATTTTATTACGAAACGAGCTGGCGCCCGCGTCTTCGTCCGCGTTGAAAAAGAAAAAAGTAGCCTATCCTGTGTCCCGTACGTCTAAATTTTTATCTACCAAGTTTCATGAAAATCAGTTAATTCGTTTAAGAGTTATGGAGGAACTTACATACATATAGAAAAAAAAATTCTAAAAATCGACAATTTAGTTTCAGTATCATGTATAGAGCCTATAAACACGATATCTCTGAAAACAAAGTAACTTATTCCATGACCAGCCCTTACAGATTTATTATTAGTATTGATTACTTTTCCTCTAAGTACGGTAAGTGCTTGTAATTTACTGCGTAATTGTATTGCGGGGGCTCATTCCATACTCACTTTATTATTACTGTGTAGATACGTATGTGGAATTTTAGATATAGCTCTAGCACTTGCAGAATTTGTTTCAAAGTAGCGAGTTATGTGAAGTTATGAAGTAAAGTTCTAACAAGTTATTGAATCAAATTATTTTCAACTGTCGTACTACTCCCAGAAGGTATGTACTGCGAGAAATAATATTTATTTTCAAACACATTTTATAAAGCGAACCAGGAAGTGTACCTACATAGAACAAGATTAGAAAATTAACAAATATTTTTATCCTATGTGTTTTACTCAAACGGATTTGGATGAAACTTGGTACACATATAGTTTATTACCTAGATTAACATATATGATATTTTTTATCTCAGAAAAAAAATTAGGTTCCCGAGGAAATATTCAGCACCCTGTCGTCAGTGGCGGCGCAACCATCATCACAGCGATAAAGATGTCGGGCGTTATATTATTACCTACTCATATTTTTCTCATGTGTTATTTTTTCGTTTTTCTTTTTACTTTTATGCATTTACTTTTATGGAGCTTTATTTAGGACTAATGTCTGAATGTTTGTTTATTTCATTATCATTAACTACTATGTGTTCTATATGGTACTTACTTGTATCGCAAATTGATGTTGAAACCACATCTTCATATCTACCTAGGTATACAACGAAAAAGCTCTAAATTCACAGAAACTTGTGAAAGAGATAGTATGTTAAATATAATTATTATATAAACCGTCTTATTAGATCTCTACGAGTTACCTACGCTTTGCATACTTACAGAAACGTTTTCCATTAAGTATTACTTAAGTTACATTTACAGTAAGTAATGTTAAGTGAAAAAATTTGTACGCCCACATACAATTAGAACATTGTTCATATAAAGATAACTCAATAAATGGCATATATGACTTCAATATAAGAAAAAAATTTCAGCAATACACAAACGAAGAATAGAATAGAATAGAATAACATTTTATTTGTAGCAAAGGACATCCAAGAACATACAAAAGTAACATAAAATATAAAAGACAAACATAAACGTCCCCGCTACAAACCGGCTCCAACTCAGCATAATGCAAGTTGTAAAAACCTGCGCTGGTCTTCCGAAGAGAGCGTTATGCCCTATCATATAAAATCAAGGTCACTGACTGAAACTGTGATGACGAAGACGATAATATTGAAGTAAGAAATGCACGTGTCCATTCTTTATTCGTAGGCATAACAACAACTGGTAATAAATGTTTTGACGAGTGCTGTTAGGACCTTGACTTACTTGCGTTGTCTTCGTCACGGGTCACTGCGAACATGTCTTGTCACTAATCAGCAACAGGTATCTCTATGGTGTTCAAGAATGTTTTCTGTACCCTTCAAAGATACATAAAGGATACTTTTAACCGTCAAACAGTAATTTATATCAATTCCTATCTCTTACTTAGCGCCTCTTTCACAAACGTCAAGTAGGCCAAACTGTCATTTAAAGTCACCGGTAACCGGGGATAATGGAGCTGATATAGCTTTGTTTGTACGGTAAACGTCCCAAACATTAAATAGAAAATAATAAAAAAAATCGGCTATCGAATGATGCAGTAAACCGAGTGCATAATTCAATATAACAGAAAATGATTTCTAAAAGTAACTAATCAACACTTTACATGTAGTTTGTGAAAGAGGCCCTTAATATTATAAATGCGAAAGTTTGAGACGGTGGATGTATGGATTTCATACAAAAACATTTCAACGGATTTGAATGAAATTTGGTACACAGATATTTTATTACTTATATTAACATATAGGATACTTTTTATGCTGAAAGAATGTTTGAAAAAATGTTAAGGTCGAGACCTTAACATCGCTCGAGAGCGAGTCACAGCGATAAAGATATTAGGCGTTATAATATTATTCATATATTTTCTTTTTCAACGCGGACGAAGTTGCGGGCACCAGCTAGATTGACATAAATTATAACCGCAATCAATATTTAAATCGGGAATCTTACTTCGAGAAAGAGGCTGTCTTCTCAAACGAACTATCTCTTTTTACTGGACGTCGTTTAAATAAATAACACACATGGTAAGCTCTGATATCTTTTTCTATCTGATATAAATATATCTGATCTATCTGACACTTTAGCTTATTTTTAAGTAGTTACACAACGCGAAAATGCAAAATTAGAAAAAAAGACAAAAAGCAAAATTTGTTTTAGAATCGTATACTTATCTATAATATTTATTATACAGGTAACGTAATATGATACATCCTTTAACATGTAAACGTTTGTAACTTGGTTGACCTTTTTAATTAACAAACTATATACATTAAGATAATAAGGGTCCCGGGTCGCCGTTTGATCCAGGCTGATTCTGACCGGTCCCATGAGAAAATATGGGAGAGGCTTATATAATAATATTTTAGCAGTGGACGTGCTATGGTTGTAATACTGATAATGTTGTGGAGAAAGTGATTAGGGCATTATTTATAACGCCTGGGCAATAAACAAATCGGGATACGTAAGTATTAAAATTATTGAAAGCCGTGTTTGGGAATAGATTGACATAGGTATTTTAATTTTCAGCACAAACATTGTTTAGAGTGCGTTAGTTCCGCTGCTTTGCGCAGCAATTTCACAATACAAACCTCAATCTAATGGCATCTATATCTATCCTCTCTTAGTCATTTTTTTTAATTTTTTTTTATTAGATATGGGTTTGCTCTTGGCCAACAATCAACTGTGTAACAAGGATGAGGCCTATGATGGAGCGTGCTCACCCAGAAGATGCCTATTCACTCGAACTTTGAAAATATTTGGGTTATATGAGCTCGGAATATAGGAAATATAGGACATTTAGTCCATAATCTACTAAGCACTTAGTCCATAACATACACGACATCTAAAAAATTAACACATCTTGTCTCGAAACAAGCCAAATGAAATTTGTAAAAGAACCGTGGACGGAGTAAGGTTTAATGCCAGAGTTTACCTATTAGTAATATTCAAATCACGCAACGTCCTTCGACATAGAACGATGAGACTTCCCAAAAGAGGAGACTCATTTAGTGTTGTGTACGAGTATTGTCAACTATTATTAATTTATTTATAATGATTCTTTATTGCTAGGAAGCTATTATTATCTCGTGGCGATTGTTATGACTAACCTTTCAGTCACTACTTTAGGGAGTGTTTATGTATTCTACATTTTTATTAATAAACTAGCTGCGCCTGCGACTTCTTACGCAGGGTAGCTAATTTTTTGAAAATCCCACAGAAACCTAACATTTTAACAGGATATAAAGTATCCTATGTATAAAATATTTGTTGCCTTTCATTCAAATCGTTGATTGATTGAATTTTTTTTTCAGAAAATTCGTATTATCAATCCTCACTGTTTCGTTAGTGAATAATACATAAATACACGATTCACTGAAAAATGTAATAAAACACGCTTTAATATTTAAAATATAGTTTATTTAACAAGCTTATTGTTTCTCTTCTAAAATGGCAGCGCAAAAATTATTTTACATAATTTATACAGAGTAAGTACAAGTATTTCAATTATCGAATGAATACGTACATTGTAAATATTACATACAAGAATATAATCAAAAACAATATTATGCCTAGCGATAATTTATTCTCGTTTTATATAAATAATAAGCCCTTTCATTACATAGGTTTTATGCAATAAATATTGTTTTTCAGTACTCAATGAAGAAGAAATCTTGAGGTCGTCCAAGAATGTTTCACTATCAGACAGTCTCAATATTTCATTTCGTTTTATAATTTCGTAAATACCTATTTTACCTAATTAATATCAACTTAACTCTTCGTTTGTTTTTTCGTTTTTTCGTCTAAACTATCACCTAATATTCTAGGGTGAGCAGATATTCTTGGTAGACTTTTCTTCAGAGGTTTGATTTCATTCTTCAAAAAGTCCTGGAGTTCCGACAGTGACTTGATTTCCATTAAATCTCCGAAGTCCACACTGCGACCTCCGTTTGCTCTGCTGATGTATCGATAAATGTCCCGGTTCGCTTGGCACTGAGCACAGTTGTACTGTACAGGAACTGCATTTGGGAAGTTCTGTTGGGCTGTTTGCATATCCGAACCATTTCCTGGACAATATGGCACGAATACTACAGGAAGGAATCCTATGATTCCGTATGGGGAATATCCTCCTTGTGCTGGTGGAGCAGTCGGTTGAGGCTGAGTTACACTAGTCGAGTCATTCTTGCCTGGGTTCACTAGGTAACACGGACACGATCCAGGGCTGGGTACAATAGGTAGGGGGTAAGGTATGACGTATATGGGGAACGGTGGTGATTGACTAGCTGGAGGGTTCGGTGGCGGTTGCACTCCAGTGCCTTCTGGCTGATTATCTGTGAATAAAATATGAATATGATATAATATAATCATAATTACACGTACAGCTAAGTGAATTCGGTTGTTATTTAAACGATTAATGTAGACTGAATGGGTAATAAAAATCACTACATATTGTTACGACGTTATAGAACGTTCTGGAAATCTTGAGAACGGTGCAGCTCTGAACGCGTTCATTTGATTCTATAGCGCGTCAGGGCCCCTAGCCAAGAGCAACCAGTGCAAACGGGAGCGTTGTGTATTTACGTAACGATAGAAAATAAAGCCCGGTGATTGGTTGTTGTAACGCCCACATGAAATTTTGACCAATCACTGGGCTTTATTTTCTATCGTTTCGTAAATACACAACGCTCCCGTTTCCACTGGTTGCTCTTGGCTAGGGCCCCAGGTTACCGACGGTACGCCTGCGGACGTTTCGTGCGCACGGTCTCCGTACGCAATGCGTAGCAATAAACGTGTGCGTACGGTCAGAAGAGCTCTGAACTTGTGAATTTTCATACAAATGACAAGCGCGTCAGTCGCACGGTCGGTTTTGCGTATCGTCAGTACTGAACATCAGGAGAGCACTGAAGCCGGCCTAAACTTTATTCATCTAAATACGTCAAAACATTAACAGAAAGTATTATTTATAAAATGTTCATAATCATTTGTTCATTAGGTATAGCAGACCAGAAAAGTACATTATCAGTTTCGATAACAAATTTAATTCATTTCAAAATTCGCTAAGGCTTAGATTTAAAATAGTTATTGATTGCTGATTGACATAATTGTCACTGAATTTTCAAAAGAAAACATACCTTATCATTCTACAACATACAAAGAATGTTCAATCTTAGGGTGATAAAGCACTTTATTTGTCGAGTTTACATACCTGGATATTCTGGTCCTTCAGGGTATCCGGGTTGCCCTGGTTGACCGGGTTGACCTGGGTATCCTGATTGGCCAGGTTGTCCAGGTAGTCCTGGGTAACCTGGTTGTCCTGGTTGTCCTGGCTGTCCTGGGTAGCCGGTTTGACCTGGTTGTCCTGGTTGTCCTGGGTAGCCGGGTTGTCCGGGTTGGCCAGGTTGTCCTGGGTAGCCGGGTTGTCCTGGTTGTCCTGGTTTACCAGGTTGTCCTGGCTGTCCTGGGTAGCCTGGTTGACCTGGTTGTCCTGGGTAACCTGGTTGACCTGGTTGTCCGGGTTGGCCTGCTTGTCCTGGTTTACCGGGTTCTCCTGGCTGTCCTGGGTAGCCGGTTTGACCTGGTTGTCCTGGTTGTCCTGGGTAGCCTGGTTGACCTGGTTGTCCTGGGTAACCTGGTTGACCTGGTTGTCCGGGTTGGCCTGGTTGTCCTGGTTTACCAGGTTCTCCTGGATGTCCTGACTGTCCTGGGTAGCCTGGTTGGCCTGGGTAGCCAGGTTGACCTGGTTGGCCTGGTTGTCCTGGTTGTCCTGGTTGTCCTGGTTTACCAGGTTCTCCTGATTGTCCTGGCTGTCCTGGGTAGCCAGGTTGTCCTGGTTGTCCTGGTTTACCAGGTCCTCCTGGCTGTCCTGGTTGTCCCGGTTGTCCTGGATAGCCTGGTTGGCCTGGTTGTTCTGGTTGTCCTGGGTAGCCTGGTTGACCTGGTTTACCAGGTCCTCCTGGCTGTCCTGGTTGTCCTGGGTAACCTGGTTGACCTGGTTGTCCGGGTTGGCCAGGTTGTCCTGGGTAGCCGGGTTGTCCTGGCTGTCCTGGGTAGCCAGGTTGTCCTGGTTGTCCTGGTTTACCAGGTCCTCCTGGCTGTTCTGGTTGGCCTGGGTAACCTGGTTGACCTGGTTTGCCTGGGTAGCCTGGCTGTCCTGGCTTTCCGGGGTATCCGGGTTGACCTGGTTGTCCTGGTTTACCAGGTTCTCCTGTTTGTCCCGGCTGTCCTGGATATCCTGGTTGGCCTGGTCGTCCTGGTTTACCAGGTTCTCCTGGTTGTCCTGGCTGTCCTGGGTAGCCTGGTTGACCTGGTTGGCCTGGGTAGCCTGGCTGTCCTGGCTGTCCTGGGTAGCCGGGTTGACCTGGTTGTCCTGGGTAGCCAGGTTGTCCTGGTTGTCCTGGGTAGCCTGGCTGACCTGGTTGTACTGGTTTACCAGGTCCCCCTGGCTGTCCCGGTTGTCCTGGGTAACCTGGTTGACCTGGTTGTCCGGGTTGGCCAGGTTGTCCTGGGTAACCGGGTGTTCCTGGTTGTCCTGGGAGGCCGGGTTGTCCTGGTTTGCCAGGTCCTCCTGGCTGTCCTGGTTGTCCTGGGTAACCTGGTTGACCTGGTTGTCCGGGTTGTCCTGGTTTACCAGGTTCTCCTGGATGTCCTGGCTGTCCTGGTTGTCCTGGGTAACCTGGTTGACCTGGTTGTCCGGGTTGTCCTGGTTTACCAGGTTCTCCTGGATGTCCTGGGTAGCCTGGCTGACCTGGTTGTACTGGTTTACCAGGTGCTCCTGGCTGTCCCGGTTGTCCTGGGTAACCTGGTTGACCTGGTTGTCCGGGTTGGCCAGGTTGTCCTGGGTAACCGGGTGTTCCTGGTTGTCCTGGGAGGCCGGGTTGTCCTGGTTTGCCAGGTCCTCCTGGCTGTCCTGGTTGTCCTGGGTAACCTGGTTGACCTGGTTGTCCGGGTTGTCCTGGTTTACCAGGTTCTCCTGGATGTCCTGGCTGTCCTGGTTGACCTGGGTAACCTGGTTGACCTGGTTGTCCGGGTTGTCCTGGTTTACCAGGTTCTCCTGGATGTCCTGGCTGTCCTGGGTAGCCTGGTTGACCTGGATGTCCGGGTTGGCCAGGTTGTCCTGGTTGTTCGGGTTGCCCTGGGTAGCCTGGTTGTCCTGGGTAGCCTGGTTGTCCTGGTTGGCCGGGTTTTCCCGGTTTACCCGGTTGACCTGGTTGTCCTGGGTAGCCAGGTTGTCCTGGTTGGCCTGGTTGTCCTGGTTTACCCGGATGACCTGGTTGTCCTGGGTAGCCAGGTTGTCCTGGTTGACCAGGTTGTCCCGGTTGTCCTGGGTAGCCTGGTTTGCCAGGTTGGCCTGGTTGACCTGGTTGTCCTGGGTAGTCGGGTTGGCCAGGTTGTCCTGGGTAGCCGGGTTGACCTGGTTGTCCTGGTTTACCAGGTTCTCCTGGTTGTCCTGGCTGTCCTGGGTAGCCAGGTTGTCCTGGTTTACCAGGTCCTCCTTGCTGTCCTGGTTGTCCTGGGTAACCTGGTTGGCCTGGTTGTCCTGGTTTACCAGGTTCTCCTGGATGTCCTGGCTGTCCTGGGTAGCCTGGTTGACCTGGTTGTCCTGGGTAGCCGGATTGACCTGGTTGTCCTGGTTGTCCTGGTTGACCTGGTTGTCCTGGGTAGCCGGGTTGACCGGGTTGTCCTGGTTGTCCTGGTTGTCCTGGGTAACCTGGTTGTCCTGGCTGTCCTGGGTAGCCAGGTTGTCCTGGTTTACCAGGTCCTCCTTGCTGTCCTGGTTGTCCTGGGTAGCCTGGTTGGCCTGGGTAGCCGGGTTGACCTGGTTGGCCTGGTTGTCCTGGTTTACCAGGTTCTCCTGTTTGTCCCGGCTGTCCTGGGTAGCCAGGTTGTCCTGGTTGTCCTGGTTTACCAGGTCCTCCTGGCTGTCCTGGTTGTCCTGGGTAACCTGGTTGACCTGGTTGTCCCGGTTTACCAGGTTCTCCTGGATGTCCTGGCTGTCCTGGGTAGCCTGGTTGACCTGGTTGTCCTGGGTAGCCGGGTTGACCTGGTTGTCCTGGTTGTCCTGGTTGTCCTGGGTAACCTGGTTGTCCTGGCTGTCCTGGGTAGCCAGGTTGTCCTGGTTTACCAGGTCCTCCTTGCTGTCCTGGTTGTCCTGGGTAACCTGGTTGACCTGGTTGGCCTGGGTAGCCGGGTTGACCTGGTTGGCCTGGTTTACCAGGTTCTCCTGATTGTCCTGGCTGTCCTGGGTAGCCAGGTTGTCCTGGTTGTCCTGGTTTACCAGGTCCTCCTTGCTGTCCTGGTTGTCCTGGGTAACCTGGTTGACCTGGCTGTCCTGGGTAGCCTGGTTGGCCTGGTTGGCCTGGGTAGCCGGGTTGACCTGGTTGGCCAGGTTGGCCTGGATAGCCTGGTTGTCCGGGTTGGCCAGGTTGGCCTGGTTTTCCAGGTTGTCCTGGTTGTCCTGGGTAGCCAGGTTGACCTGGTTGACTTTGTCCTGGTTTACCTGGGTGACTTGGATAGCCAGTGCCGCCCGGTCCACCTAAAAATAAATTTAATGCATTTTAGAACAGAATAGAATAATATTTTATTATTTGTAATAAAGGAATTTAAGAGCATACATAAGTTTTTTTGAACAACGCCACAAACCTTTCTTGAAAATGACAATAAAAATGAAAATGAAAAGTGGTTGATGAAAATGAACCAAAAAAAAATGGTTTGATTTTTCCCGTCAGAAAAAAATTCAATTCGAATTTTTGACTGACGTTGATTTTTAAAGAAATTTTTAAAGAAATCAACGTTTTACCACAATTTGTAACGCTAATTCTCGACAGTTTATATCGACTCAAAATAACTTTTACATTTTTCTATGTGCAGCTTTGATATAGTTTTCATAGCATTAATTTTGTGTAAGAGACGGAGACAGAAAGCTGTGGAAACGCGCGCTATTTGATTTTACCAATGAGCGAGCGTGGAAATTAGCGTCGTTAAGATAACTCAGTCGATGAAGTAGTAATATTACGTATGCATTACGGTCTATAATAATAAATCTTTTATTAAATGCGCCATCAATAGTCAACATGAGGCAGAACATTTCGCATAATTAGCGTCGCGATACCAACTTGCAAATCGAAAGTTTCATTGTCAAAATCGTTTAAAAATCTTGTAATATTTTTTTTCCAAACAGAGAAGATTTCATTTCTAAGAACTAACACTAACAATGAAATTAGTTCTTTTGAGTGCCTTCCTTTTGGGGATTTAAATTTGAATATTGGCTGATTAGAAATATAGTAGATTCAAATAGAGAAAAGAAGTAAATAAAGTTTATATAACAGAAAAAATTTGAGGTAAGATGTTTTTAAGATATGTATTAAGAAGTGTGTTTTGAAAAATATGTATTGAAATGTTTTGATATGTTTACATAGCTATGTAAAATATTGAAGAGAATAAATTGATATGAAGATATAGAAAGTTTTCTTATTTATCTACTAAATGGGTCCTTTGGAAGAAAGTAAAAAGTAAAGCAGAAGAAAGATTTTCACAAGAGTTAATGAGTTTAGTACAAAAGTTAACTATGTAAACCAATACACTAATTATATTATCTATGTATTTACCTGGTCCACCTGGCGAGCCTGGACTTCCTGGTGTTCCGGGACTTCCTGGAGTTCCTGGCTGTCCCGGGTAATAACCGCCTCCAGGAGGACTTCCGGGCCCACCTGGTCCGCCAGGTCCTCCTAAAGATAGAATTAGTGTTGTAATACAATACCAAACGATTAAAATTAGAAACTATAAGAGTTATGCCGATTTTCAACAATAGTCATCAAGAGTTAGGGAAAACACATAACTGCCACTTAAGCCGTATGTATTACCTGGTCCACCTGGCGAGCCTGGACTGCCTGGTGTTCCGGGGCTTCCTGGGGTTCCTGGCTGGCCCGGGTAATGACCGCCTCCAGGATAACTACCTGGTCCGCCGGGTCCACCTAAAGATAGAATCATTATTATAAAACTATACCAAACTATTAATATTATTAGGAACTATAAGTTAATTTTGTAAAGGTTAATGTATTACCTGATCCACCTGGCGAGCCTGGGCTGCCTGGTGTTCCGGGGCTTCCTGGAGTTCCTGGTTGGCCCGGGTAATGACCGCCTCCAGGATGACTACCTGGTCCGCCTGGTCCGCCTGGTCCACCTTAAGGTAGAATTATTATTTTTATAGTACAATAGTATGTATTGAGGTGCATTATGAAGTACAACAGTTATTATTGTAATAGCTTATGTATTACCTGGTCCGCCCGGCGAGCCTGGACTGCCTGGTGTTCCGGGGCTTCCTGGGGTTCCTGGCTGGCCCGGGTAGTGACCACCTCCAGGATAACTACCTGGTCCGCCTGGTCCACCTAAATATAGAATCATTATTATAAAACTATACCAAACTATTAAAATTAGGAAATATAAACGTTAATTTTGTACAAGTTTGTGTATTACCTGGTCCACCTGGCGAGCCTGGACTACCTGGTGTTCCGGGGCTTCCTGGGGTTCCTGGCTGGCCCGGGTAGTGACCGCCTCCAGGATAACTACCTGGTCCGCCTGGTCCACCTAAAGATAGAATCATTATTATAAAACTATACCAAACTATTAAAATGAGGAACTATAAGAGTTAATTTTGTAAAGGTTTATGTATTACCTGGTCCACCTGGCGAGCCTGGGCTGCCTGGTGTTCCGGGGCTTCCTGGAGTTCCTGGTTGGCCCGGGTAATGACCGCCTCCAGGATGACTACCTGGTCCGCCTGGTCCGCCTGGTCCACCTTAAGGTAGAATTATTATTATTATGGTACAATAGTATGTATTGAGGTGCATTATGAAGTACAACAGTTATTATTGTAATAGCTTATGTATTACCTGGTCCACCAGGCGAGCCTGGACTACCTGGTGTTCCGGGGCTTCCTGGGGTTCCTGGCTGGCCCGGGTAATGACCGCCTCCAGGATAACTACCTGGTCCGCCTGGTCCACCTAAAGATAGAATCATTATTATAAAACTATACCAAACTATTAAAATGAGGAACTATAAGAGTTAATTTTGTAAAGGTTAATGTATTACCTGGTCCACCTGGCGAGCCTGGGCTGCCTGGTGTTCCGGGGCTTCCTGGAGTTCCTGGTTGGCCCGGGTAATGACCGCCTCCAGGATGACTACCTGGTCCGCCTGGTCCGCCTGGTCCACCTTAAGGTAGAATTATTATTTTTATAGTACAATAGTATGTATTGAGGTGCATTATGAAGTACAACAGTTATTATTGTAATAGCTTATGTATTACCTGGTCCACCAGGCGAGCCTGGACTACCTGGTGTTCCGGGGCTTCCTGGGGTTCCTGGCTGGCCCGGGTAATGACCGCCTCCAGGATAACTACCTGGTCCGCCTGGTCCACCTAAAGATAGAATCATTATTATAAAACTATACCAAACTATTAAAATGAGGAACTATAAGAGTTAATTTTGTAAAGGTTAATGTATAACCTGGTCCACCTGGCGAGCCTGGGCTGCCTGGTGTTCCGGGGCTTCCTGGAGTTCCTGGTTGGCCCGGGTAATGACCGCCTCCAGGATGACTACCTGGTCCGCCTGGTCCGCCTGGTCCACCTTAAGGTAGAATTATTATTTTTATAGTACAATAGTATGTATTGAGGTGCATTATGAAGTACAACAGTTATTATTGTAATAGCTTATGTATTACCTGGTCCACCAGGCGAGCCTGGACTACCTGGTGTTCCGGGGCTTCCTGGGGTTCCTGGCTGGCCCGGGTAGTGACCACCTCCAGGATAACTACCTGGTCCGCCTGGTCCACCTAAAGATAGAATCATTATTATAAAACTATATCAAACTATTAAAATGAAGAACTATAAGAGTTAATTTTGTAAAGGTTTATGTATTACCTGGTCCACCTGGCGAGCCTGGGCTGCCTGGTGTTCCGGGGCTTCCTGGAGTTCCTGGTTGGCCCGGGTAATGACCGCCTCCAGGATGACTACCTGGTCCGCCTGGTCCGCCGGGTCCACCTAAAGGTGGAATTATTAATATTATAATACAATAGTATGTATTGAGTTGCACTATGAAGTACAACAGTTATTATTGTAATAGCTTATGTATTACCTGGTCCACCTGGCGAGCCTGGACTGCCTGGTGTTCCGGGGCTTCCTGGGGTTCCTGGCTGGCCCGGGTAATGACCGCCTCCAGGATAACTACCTGGTCCGCCGGGTTCGCCAGGTCCACCTAAAGATGGAATTATTATTATAACACATAGTTTATATTATTGTGTATTATGAACTACAATAGTACAATGGTTCAGATAATGTTTTTAATTATTAATATTTTTTTATTGATTAAATATATATTTGAAACAATAATTATGAGGATGGTATATTTGTTTTTATTGTAATATAAAAATTGTAGTATTATATTCTAAATATATTATATTTTTGACAAAAATAAAAAACAATTATATTTTTGATATTAATAATATGCCCTAGTCAGCATATACCAAAATTTGCATTAACTCCTTTATATGTATTTTGTACCCCTGGTAATTTAAAAATTTTAAGGCAAAATAACTTGTTTGAATAGAATTTCTAAAAATTAAATTAAAATATTTTTTTTTTAATTTAATTTTTATTTTTTTTAAATTAAATTAAACAAATAATAAAAATAAAAAGTAATGCGTTTTTATTTTAAATGCTAAAATCATAGTATCAAGCCTATTTATCTTATTTTTTTTTGGCAACAATAAATTATATTTTTTTATACTTATATTATTTTTATAACAATCAATATACAAAACATATTAATTTTTTTAATAAATGCTTGGAGAAAATTTGACACTTCTATGTTTAATATGCTCAAATTTTTATATTTTATATGCTCTTCTAATTTAATATTTTGATTACGAGTACTATATTGCTAGTAAGTAGATGAAATTACAATCTATTTAAAAAAAAGGTTATATGTTAGTTTATTTTATTTACATACAGTTTTTGGTATGTAAATAAAATAAACTGTAAATAAATAAATAAGTATGCAATAGGTAAAACAAAACTTAGTACAAGAAATTCCAACTGTTATTTGTTCCTTTTTTGAATACAAATTTTCTAGTGTTACATAGGAATTATTTAAAACATTTCTTTAAATGTTAAAATGTTGTGTTTACCTGGCCCCCCTGGAGATCCTGGAGATCCTGGTTGACCGGGATAATATCCACCTGAGCCAGGTTTGCCCGGGGTTCCTGGGGTGCCTGGTGTGCCCGGTGTACCTGCAGAACCTGGTGAACCGGGAGTACCAGCGCTGCCTGGTGTTCCGGGATAGTAGCCGCCTCCAGGAGGGCCACCTGGTCCTCCTGGGCCTCCTGGACCACCTGTATTCAAATTCAATTCATTCAATGTTAGTTAAACTTATCATGCAATTTCTACTATAACATTTTTTTCCAATTTACCTAATCATTGAAGAGTCAAAGAAATAAAAAGTATTATAGTTCGCACGCGATGAATCGCTTGTTAAATTTTATTTAATGCAGAAAGAATTCTAGAATAAAATTTGCGGTTACAGATTATGTGCGGTGATGGTTTATGTAGTCAACATTTAAAATTTACTTAAAATAATAATATGTATTTCTACTAACCTGGTCCGCCTGGAGAACCAGGTTGTCCCGGATAGTATCCACCGCCTGACCCAGGTCCACCGGGGCCACCTGGGCTACCAGGAGATCCAGGAGAGCCAGGTTTACCTGGTGTGCCCGGAGTTCCAGGATAATAACCACCTGAACCTTAAAAAACACAATCAAGTTTTGATGATAATAGAGATAGGGCACTAATTACAAATTACACATAATGTTTAATTTTTGTTACCTCCAGGACCATGAGGTCCATTGGGTCCACCAGGTCCATTTGGACCATTAGGACCGTTAGGGCCTCCAGGTCCGCTTGGACCACCTGGACCGTTTGGACCGCCTGGACCGCTTGGACCGCCTGGACCGTTTGGACCACCAGGCCCAGATGGGTAAGGGCCGTTAGGACCATTAGGGCCGTTAGGACCGCTTGGATACGGTCCGTTAGGGCCACTGGGACCACCTGGATAAGATCCACCGGGACCACCTGGGTAAGATCCACCCGGACCACCTGAAAAGTAGAAGGCTTTGATTTAATAAAATAGGAAAAATATCTGTATGTTGGTTTTAATAAATAGTCGAAAAAAAAGGAAAATAAAAAAATTGGGTTGTTCCAAACAGTTCTACTATTAATTCTACGATAGAACTGTTTGAACAAAAAAAAATCCAACTAGTTCTACTGCACATTACTGCAAGAAAGTAAATGTCATGTAAAATATACGGCAGACAGGCTGTAGTTAAATTCGTTTATCGACCTCTGTCGACTGACAAAGAGGATGTTTCAGAAATGGGCTCGTGAATCCCTTACTCACTAACTCAGAAATGAGGCGTAAAGATTCCGAGTAAACAACATAATAATGCTCAACATTACTAGGTAAGAAGTAAGAATTTTTTATCAGTTAAACATTATTATTCTGGACCTTACTGGTAAGTGTGATATAATAATTACATAGGTCTATTAATATTATGATGGTAAATATTTATGATGTACCTGGGCCAGGAGGAACTACGCCAGGTTTAGGATTGCTTGTTTGAGAACTGCTGTCAGGTGGTGTTGGTGGTCGTGGAGGTCTTGACGGTTTTGGTGGAGGCTTTGGTGGTACCCCACCAGGAGTACGACCACAGCCTTTAGGGAAATAGAGCTTTTCCCATGGTATGGTTTCTCCCTTCAACGGTTTCAATTCATTTGGTGTGCTGAAAGAGGACGAAGAAAAGCTTAACATAGTATTTAATAAAGGTTTATAAATTAGTAATAATAAACATTATACTAGACTTTTTTCGTAATAACTTATTTAACTGATAATAATGATTACAGTGTTACTTCTAAGAATAATAAAAAAATACAATGTCATGTCATGTGAATTCACTCCGAGAACCTCAGATAAAATAAGAACTAAAGATAGAGCCCGTGGACGGCAGAGTGAAGTTGGTACAACTATGCCTGTGTACATATACGATTATTAAAATATTTACTAGTGAAAATGCCGAATCGCATAGTGAAAGCATTGGAATCACATTTCACACGTAAGTAAACTTGAAACCAATATTTTCAATAAAAATAAACTTACATTTAGGTTATAGCTTGGAATACAAAATCTAAATGCAGTAAACGGCCTACGCACACGTCATGTTTATTAAATAAGTCTGGCGTTACTACGAGTATTTTATACTCAAAATTCTGTCTATAATTAGTTCTTATTTGGTCTGAGCTGAGAGACTTTTTAATATTTCTATTCGTTAAATATTTCATTTGTACTGAAGAGTTTTACAATTAACTTATTTATACATACTTTTCATCGTATTCGTGTTTCTCATCAGGAAATACTTCCACTGGTTTTTCAGGTTCCACTACTCTGTAGCCATGGCTGTCAGCTACGTAGTGCGTAGCTCGTAGGTAGCCGTCAGGATCGACGTAACCATAGCAACCGTATGTAACACCATCTGGACCACGGTTCTCGTGATGGAACTGGCCGTTCGGGCCAACATCATAGCCAAATCCGTATGCACCTGCAGTCACAAACAAACGAAAAACCTTATAAATTGCGAAAATATAATCAAGTATTTTCTTTTTGTAATTGGACAATAATGTAAGAAAAATACCTAAAATATGTAAATATAAACAAGATTTTTTTTTCTAAAAAGGACGAAAATGTTTTTTATGTTTTTAGTAGGGTGACAGGTAGGCTGACAGTTACCTTATTTACTAATAACCTACTGACTACAGTAAACCAATCAGTTTTACTGATGGCCGTAGCCATGGCATGGATGTACTCCGGCATCCCTTACTTAGAAACCGAAGCACAACAGCACAAATGCTGTTATTTTATTGTGGTCTTTTATAAGGAAGCAAATGGAAATTTAAAACTTACTAGTATCGTAATTAGTTTCATAATATTGCGTTTTTTCATCGTCTTCGATGTCGACTACCACTTCGTTATCCCCCTGTCCATGTGAGCCAAGCTGTCTACCTCTTCGCTCCTCTATAACAGGCTTTGTGGACTTCGTTGCATTCTTTGGCGCTTCTTCGCTAGCCACAATTGCTAGCGACACCTGTTAACAATGAAAAAACAATGTTAACAAAATTACTAAGTATCAATACATATAATAAAATCGTAAACGAGCCGTGTCTGTAAAGTCGGGGTAAGAAATTTTTCGTCAGTTTTCAAATGCATTCCTTTATCAAATCGTAGACACTTTTTGAAACTAA
Organism: Synanthedon formicaeformis; assembly: GCA_945859745.1. NCBI lineage: Eukaryota > Metazoa > Arthropoda > Insecta > Lepidoptera > Sesiidae > Synanthedon > Synanthedon formicaeformis. The sequence continues at coordinate 8,910,981 of OX243959.1, read as the reverse complement.
AGCACCCAGCAAACGTCAATGTTTTGTTTGAAATGAAACGTTGGCGTGACTGATTGCCCTGACGTCTAACCAAATGTCGACTTTAAGGTGACGAAACTTTTCTTACCCCGACTGTAAATTAAATATTAAAAAAAAAATACAATTTGTAAACGTTGTGACTTATATGTGACCAAAGTAAAAAAAAAAAATAGTTGGTAGAATTTTTTGTAAAGATTTTCAGAGGCAGAAGATTTTTTTTTTCTTGATTGTTATTAAACAATAATATTTGTGTAGGCACAGCCAGTTTACAAATAAAATGCTGACATTACTTTAAAATGCTAATGGCTAAGTAAGAGTCATCGCGTTATAACTCGATCAGTGAGTGTGTCACAAAGGCATGCGGACCAAAATTAGTGTGACCAGATCTATAGGCCAAGAGGTCACTTTAATAGTAGACATAATAATAATTCTAATGACTAAATTATTTAAAAATTTTAGTATTTGGAGAGTAATAATACCGATTAAATGTATGTAAGAAATGTAGAAAGTTGTAGAACTTTATTATAGCCACAAATGTTAAAATTGTTTTTTATTATAAGAGTCCAACAGATGGCGCTAGTAGTTCGTTATTTAAGTGACCACCTGGAAAGCAAATTGTAATAAATAAGGTGTCGCTTTACATAATTTTATCCAGATATTATTAGTTACTAGCTGGCGCCCGCGACTTCGTCCGCGTTGAAAAAGAAAAAAACTAGCCTATCCTGTGTTCTGTACGTCTAAATGTTTATCTAACAAGTTTCATGAAAATCAGTTAATTCGTTTGAGTTATGGACGAACATACGCACATACAATACCTACACTTACAGATTTATTATTAGTATTGATTGATTGATTTGTCTGTTCTGTTTATATAGTTATTAATTTGATTAATTTTGATGTAAACATTTCAAATGTATAATTTTACATCTTAACTAATATTATAAATACAGAAGTGAGTTTGTTTGTTAAGCTTTTAAGACACTGCTCAACCGACCATACATTTTTCATTAACATTGTCAGGAGCAAAAAGATGATATACTGCCTTTATCCAAGTAAAAGTACTGTTCCCGAGAAACGCGAACGAATTCGCGGACAAAAAGCTAGTAATGTACAGAGATAAAGTTTTTAATATGTTTGAATTAAATTCTAATATTTTTACTACTCATCCAATTAAAATATTGAATGACAAATATATAATATTAGCATATTATGCCACATCCTTATATACATTATATATAAATTACGTGTCACATTGTTTGTCGCCTATGGACTCCTAAATTACTGAACCAATTTTGATAAAACTTTGTAACTACATATGTGTAATTTGGTCCATCTTAAAAGATTAGTTTTTATTTTGAACCGGGGCGAAGACGGGAGCGTGTGGCTAGTTTTATATAGCCGCAGTCATAACCTCGTATTGATAGTAGGTTGAGTTTCAAACAAACACCATTGAAACACAATTAATTTAATGCAACAAGTGCTATTGTCATGGCAACATTTTTAGTGGCACTGCATGTCTAAAGAAGTGTTTACACAATTTCGGCATGTTTCGATGTTTTACACAATCGATGTGCAAATATATCATTTTGTGTACTCACACCTCTGAAATGTAAAATGTCATGAAGCCTTCGCGACTCGAATATTTATTTATTAAATGCAATAACACTTTAACGAGCACTTCGTTTAAAATAAATACGGTAGTCCAGATGAATCAGATACGTTAATTTGTTGGTATTTGTCAAATTTAAAGTTCTCGTCTCCGGTTAGATAATCAAATTAACCGTAATTTATTTGGTATTGGAAACAAATTCATAATTCTATTTTTTTAAATATATTTTAAGGCTTTTTAAACTAAGTGGTTCTAACCGTTGCAAGGGTTCAACTGGATCTAGCTGGGCGCGTCAACCCAGACTTGAGAGTAGTATTCCATGTGAGGCCTTAATCTGGGCCTTATTAGGAACAAGGCGCTGCTCCTGTGTGAAATACTTTTTGGCCTGTCCAACACGCCGATTTTTTTGAAGCTAAAGTAGACTAGTCTTCCAAATGACACTTAAACTCGACCTTGGTTGAAATGTCCTAACCCAGGATACAAATGCTCTTTGATATTTTGAAGGCTGTCGCTACAAAAGGTGCCTTTTTGCGGTGAAAGCTCAGCTTAAATCTTAAATTGTACATTTACAATTTAAGATTTAAGCTGAGTAATTTAAGTAATTACTAATCTAGTAATCTAAGTAGTAATTTTTGATTCCTGCATGTAATCATTAATTTCAAATAATATTAAGTCCTGAAAAAGCGCAAGTACGAGTTCAGAATTAATCAAAAAAAATGCTGGTTTAGGTTGTTTTAAAAAAATATCCTTTCAATTTTTATCCTTTCAATATTTTTGTAGAATTATTAATTTATACTTCTATACTAATATTATAAAGTTTGTAATGAATAAATTCAAAAACTACTGGACCGATTTTAAAAATTTTTTCACCTATAGAAAACTATATTATCACGCGTAACATGGCTAGGTATATTTTATAAAGTTACTCGGACGAAGCCGCGTGAAACAGCTAGTGTATTATATTATTATAACCATAACAACCGAATTCTGTTAAAACGTAATAAAGTGATTGAGTCATAAATACTAAGCCCAAGTTAGATTAATTAATTCCAAGGATGTGAAGAGTTTGTCAAATCAACATTTCTGTTTCGTAATTCTTGATTGTCCTCCACAGCCTGCGAAACCAGAGAGGCTGTGAAAATTTACTTTGCGCAATACGATAAACAGTGACAATTTGTATTGGTCTTGTGTTATAATAGCATACCTATTGTGACTGTACCTAACTTTTCTTTTCTTCTGATCATCACTACTAACTTTATATGTAAAAGATGCTTCGTCATTTGGGTGTTTTTTACTCAATTTATTACGCGTAAAGACTATAATATCTTCGAATAACTTTCGAGTAATGCGTTCCCATAATAAAAATATGTAGTTGTTTTGAAATAATTATTTTAATTATGAGAAAGCAAAAAAAGAATAAAAATATTCATTTAAAAATATTTATATATAAAATCATAAATTTATATATAAAATCAAATGACCTTAATTTATTACTATAAAAAAAAAACATAAAAAGTAAATGAATATGAGATAAATACACTTGAGACTTGAAATGATCTCAATAACATTAATGATTGACTTGAAGGAACGTGCGAAAAATGAAAATATGGTTTGGGATTTCATATCTTCTTAACATTTCAATTTTCATTCAATCCACGTATTCGGACCACTCGTTATGTAACCCATTTCTTTAGTTATAATTAGATAATGAAATGGATTTATGAGTTTTAGGATCTCCCTAGTGGCCAGGCCACCTCACAACACGACTTCGCTAAGTTGTACAAACTTTCTTCCGACATTTGTAGTCTTCGTATCTTCTGAATACCAATTGCTTTATGAACATTTCAATGAATCTTAATGAGCTTGTTTATTAAAACTGAAAGTGCGAAGGACTCACTGAAAAGGGTGAAGACGTTAAGAATTCATTAGATATTTTATTTGTTTTATTAAAATTACTGACAGAAATAATAATAATAATTGCAACATTATTATTAATTATTAATCATTCCGGCCAGATTATTATTCATGCGCTGTTTCTTGGTCAGGAGCACTCTGTCTCCGCCTAATTTTGCCAATTAGGAGGGAAAACGACACTCAAATGGAATAGCATTAAGCTCAAACACAAATCAAAATGTTTGTCTCGAAGTTAAGACGATGGTAATAACCCAGTACACGATGACATGTAATTGAACTTTAAATAAAAAGTAACAATAGGACTTATAATGGAAAAATCTTTCTATCGCCTGATTTAACCACTCTGAGCTCTTAATTTGGACTTAACAAGCTGCCTTAATTTATGCATAAATTAAATATATGGGGTACTCAGAAGTGGGATAAAAATCCCACTTCTAGTACAGAGGCCTTATATCCTCAAATTGGCTACCATTTCCCACTTAATTTCCAACTTTGGATTGCTAAGACTTGTTGATGCTGGTATCCTCGAACTGCAAGTTATTTTACTTCATTTTTTTTTTCATCAAAACATAATTTATATAATCATCTAAGTACCTATGTTGTTGTGCATAAAATAATATTATTTTAATTGAAACACAAATTTGAAATTTTGGTATTGTTTCAAATATATACCTGTTTTACCTACATATTTGATTTTGCTTATAATATTGTGGTATCTTAATGCACATTGCAAAAAATATTTGAAGGTTTGTCTTCATGCATCAACATGACGAGAGATAAATTGGTTAATCGATTGCAAAACTGTCAAGGAGCCACTTAACATTGTTAAAGCGTAAATATCAAACATTATTATAGTTACCTATTATGAAAGGTTATTAGCATTGGCTCTGTGTATTCGAGTTTTGATCTAAGCCTATTATTTGAAACCAACATGTAATTATAATAATACGAAATCGTTTTGTTGTTCTGCTAACGCTGTTGGAAATATGTAAGCCTTTACAAAGGTTAAATGAAAAGGTTAATAAATTTGAGTAAATGGTTTTGTTATTAGTTGAAGTACATAAAATTAATATTATTTAGGATTTTCTATCTCATTTTCTTATGTGAAAAATTATCAAGGTATCCTACAAAATGAGATTTGAATTCGCTGCAATTAGGTTTCTGTGTCAGCGAATTTGTGTTTCGAATTGTCTCGGTGACAGTGACATGATTGTTTTCAAATGCTCACACGTTTATGTCCCGGATCAAAAGACAAATACTTTTTGATGGTTGTCTTTTGTACGTGAGGTTGAAACATAAGGCGAAAGATTTCCAGGGTTACGGTCACGGACAGCAACGGACTCGGCTAAAGTTAGTAACCGAACTGCATACGCTCGGCGCATACTAATGTTTCGCAAATTTGTATGGACTATACGATAAGTTGGCGATAAGTGAATATTCTAAATTCATTCGTGACCGACTTGTTTTTGGGTTTTGCCGTTGATTTGATTTTCTCTCTTCGATTAATTACAGCTTCGCTCAGAAAAAAAATAAGAAGAAAATTCGACTGCTAAATCCGTATGGCAATTTATTACCTAAAGATTAAATTTCATAAATACATTTTGCTAGGTATTCCAATTTCTAAATACAAACAGATTTCTTTTATAAAATAATGTATTTTTTACGTTATATATATTTTTTAATATTAAGGTCGACAGACAGGCTGACGTGGACAAGCAACGCCACAGATACTTGCTGACCGTGGTAAGATTAAGAGCGGGTATAAAGAGAAATAGCCAATCCTAGATTTGAATTTTATCTAAGTAAACATAGTCTAATTTAATTAATTTTTTTAAATAGATAAATACATTATAAATGAAAGTGACGACTGTAACAGAAAACCTTAATATAATGAAATTTTCTCAATAGAAAAAAGTGAGCTCTCATTTCCATCGATTTTAGTTTTGTTTTCAAAATGACACACATCGCAAAGCTAAAAGTGTATCAGTAATTTCACTTCACATATTATCTAAGGCTGTATGTAACAATTTTTCATTTGACATTGTAGTTTACGAATAATTAATATTTAATACTTTTGGCACTTATAACATTTTTATTGAGCGAGATGCGGCACACAAACACAACAGCACACATGCTGTTATTTACCAGTGATTAACTACCCCCAGACGGACTACGGCTGCGATGACTGTGAAACGCAATGTGCCCTGATTTTTAATTGTGAATTATTTGTTATTTATTTTTATAAAATAGTATTTTTCAAAATAAAATAAAATTTCTTCAGTTTCAGAATATATGTTTCATGTTAAGTTTTATAGTAATGTTCTCACTAGACAATCAAATCGCACTTCGACTTTGAAAAACCACATTCCTCTTAATCATCGTCCATTCTATATGGAAAAAATTATAATTAACTCGTTGCTGCACACAAGGAGATCGACTGTTAGATTCTCTCTAGCCCTAAAAAGGAATTTAATTAAATCTGAGAATTAAAAGAGATATAAGTACTAGTACTTAGATACAACCATGAAATGAAGGTTTTTTCTTATTATAGGTAAACAACTATATATTTTTTTCTTATTATAGGACAAACAAACTAATTAATTATTGAATTGTTTTTTTTTTTTCGTAATAAGTACACATATAGTATATTAGCAAAATTTTTGTTTTTATCATGCGAACGGCTCCTGGAGCCATTAGATGATTATGATGATGATGATGACGGTAACAAGATTGTTGGTGTGTGTGTGTGTGTGTGTGTGTGTATGTGTGTGTGTGTGTGAGAGAGAGAGAGAGAGAGAGAGAGTGTGTGTGTGTGTGTCTACGAAATAATATATCTTTACTGTTCTTATAGCATTTTTTCTGTATTCTTATGGCACTCTCTTCCCTCACTATATTTAAAAATTATAGTTTACGATATGAAAACCGTTGGTTTAAACTTAGAGAATAACGTTTTAATTAAAATTCATACTCGGTTGATCCTGAACAGGCTATAATTCGGATAAATTGCACTTGTAACTTAAACGTGACTTGAGAAAATTTCGCCTGGTTTTAATTAGACTTGAATATAATAGCGCTAATATTACGAGTATGAATGGCTTTAGGTAATAAGCTGAATAACTAGACAAGATTTTGTATTATAATTGAAAGTTATTATACGTTTAAATTGTAACGGAAGCACCATGATCGTCCAAATCTTTTTATTTTTTGGAACGAGAAATAATCCAACTAAAATACAAGTAATTAGAATAAAAACGAAAATAATTATGTAGTTTTATTCAAAGATTAATAAAACCTTTGAATAAAACTACATAATTGTTTTTAAATTCGTAAAATTGGAGTGCTTAACAAATTAGTTATTTTTAGATTTGAATTTATGAAGAAAGTTTACAGATTTATGACGAGAAAAGTTACTCTCTACTCTTCTCGTGAGTTGAATAATACAAAAACACACGCACACATATAGGTAATATTTAAAAAAAAAATATGTACAAATAAAAATTATTTATTGCAGTTACAATATGCTCAATAATTGTAAACGAACTCCTTACTCGTAGAACTAAAAAATACAATTTGTAAAAAATATTACCGATTTATTTCAAGTTTTATCGCTAGTTTAACCCATTTGTATACATAGTTTCATTCCTTTGTAGTTATGATTGCTGTCCATAAATACAATGTAAATATTTTGTAGTAATTCTTTTGAGCTATTCTAGCATAAGGACGCCATAGTTGCAAAAAAGAACAACTAATTGATAAAGGTATCATGTATGCAATTGGAAAAAAGATTTTTTTATGTCAGGCTGACGTGTTACTTGATGGCACTTGGCTACTGCCTATCAAAACAAAAAAAAAGTGAACTGCAAATCCTGTTACAATGGGAAATTGAAAAGTGGGCTCGGCTTACGGAAGCACCGAACCATAAGAGTACATACATACTATTATTTCATGCTGTTCTACTAAAAGATATATATATATATATATATATATATATATATATATATATATATATATATATATCTTTACAGTTTTTTTTATTAAATGTATAAAAGAGTTTTTATTAAATGTCTCATACAAAAGAGTTTTATTATATTTCCGAAAATTTATTTTGTTTATTTAGCGCCTCTCACCAACTACAAGTAAAGTGTTGATTAGTTACTTTTAGAAATAATTTTATGTTTTATTAAATTAAGCACTCGGTTTACTGCATCAGTCGATAGGCGATTTTTTATTATTATTTTCTATTTAATGTTTGGGACGTTTACCGTACAAACAAAGGTATATCAGCTAAATAATTCCCGGTGACAGGTGACTTTAAGTGATGGTTTAGCCTACTTGACGATGGAGAAAGAGGCGCTAAGACTAGCTGGTACACGTTGCTGGACTTCGTTCGCGTTGATAAATATAACACCTGAGAAAATATCGGACATCTTTATCGCTGTAACGACTGTGCCGCCGCCACGACGGCAGTTTTTTATATTTTTAGACAATCCTTCGGGAACTTAACATTTTACAGAATAAAAATTATCCTATATGTAAATTCAGGTAATAAACTATCTGTGTACCAAAATTCATCCAAATCCATTAACCCGTTTTTGCGTGTAAGAGTAACAAACATCCATCCTCAGGAACTTTCGCATTTATAATATTAGTATTGAACATGTATGTGTTTTGTTTTATGTCCTTTGACTTTATTATTAAGTCCTTTCATTGTGGACTTAAAAGATATTTTTAATTACCTATGTCAAATTTGAGATTATTACTGTTGTCTTAACATCGTCATTATATGCAAAACTGGTCCCATTATCCCTGCATGTTTATTGCTCTGTGGCGTACATATTTTATTTTCAAGCAAATCTTATAAGGAAGCAACGACCTTGCATGTTGATGATAAAAATAACATTTTTATTATGTTTCTTTCGTTTCGTTAAAATATACTTCGACTGCCTTTCAGGAGAACCGTTTAACATAATATTACCTAACGTTACGCGTCGTTTTTTATTATGTTTTGTCAATATACGAGTAAAAAAGCTTTTCCTCTTTTTTGCGATGAAAGGGTCTAAATTCACTTCTTTTTCATATTAGTTTTCTTTATATCATATTCTTGTACATCTTAGATTGCAAAGATCTCCTTTTCCGACACCAAGTGGATAGGCTGTCCATTTGAAACATTTCGTCATGGATTAAGTAGAAAAATGTTTACAGATAAAAAAAAATATAAGATATTCAGTATAATTTCCTTCATAATTTTGAGAGAAATGCCGAAATGGAAAAACGTATTTTTACATAATTATGTCAAGTAAACGTAATAAGCGTTAAAATGGAAACTTGTATGAGATTTATGAAATGCGAGAAAAATTACGAATGTTACGAAAAGTCTTGTTAAGCTTGGATTTTCACGTTACAACAAACTCATATTTTTGTTGAAATAAAAGTTGTAAATCAACTTTTTACATATAAATGTGATGTATATTATTTATATTAATATTTAAGGTGTAGAAGGCCCAGTCATAAAATCTGGCTTTGAGAGTGATCGGCCTATAAGAAATATATAAAAAAGTAGGCCTATCCAATATTCATGTCATACATGTAGTCAGGGATACAGAAAAAGGCATACAGAGTACTTTTCACATAAAAGTGAGGGAAATGAGGGATCAAAAATAAAAAATAAACGCCTGACAACAATATATTATTATGAGCAATAAAGGTTGAATAAATATTTTAACAAAATAGCTATTTACGTATAATTGCTCAAACAACATTCTTCTATTCTAATAAAGCAACTTTTTAGCTTTGAATTCTTTTGAGAGTTTATGATAAACGATAAATTCTGCTTTATTTTTACAGTTATAAAATTCCAATACTATTTTGAGACACATACAAGTACAAGCAATTAAGAGTATCGTACTTACTTGTTTTTTGCACTGGTTCTTCAAAATATATAGGTACATAATATCACGCGACTTCGTCCGAGTTTATTGCTATGACGACGCGACGGTGGCACCGCAACTGCGATAGTGGAGCCCAATTTTTAATACTTTTAGACGATCCCTAGGGTACCTAATATTTTTTTTTCAGAATTAAAAGTATCCTAAATGTTAATCCAGGTAATAAATTATCTGTGTGTCAAATTTATTACATAAAACAATCGCAAACATACATCACAACATATTCAAAACTCTCGCGTGTTTACTTAGCATAATTTAAAGTGGCATTCCGCGTCTGTCTGTATGGCCGTTAACTCCTCCTATACCACGCAATTAATTTTGATGCGGTTTTCGCCATCAGTTGAGTAATTTTTCGCGTATTTAAAAAAAAAAACTCATTAAGCTTTTTCCTGGGCGTAGCTAGGATCGGGTCGCTAGTTTATAATATTAGCAGGATAAGCGCCTCTTTCACCAACTACAAGTAAAGTGTCGATTAGTTACTTTTAGAAATCATTTTCTGATTTGTTGTATTATGCACTCGGTTTACTGCATCATTCGATAGGCGATTTTTTTTAAATTATTTTCTATTTAATGTTTGGGACGTTTACCGTACAAACAAAGGTATATCAGCTAAATTATTCCCGGTGACAGGTGACTTTAAGTGACGGTTTAGCCTACTTGACGTTGGTGAAAAAGGCGCTTAGTCTACGAGAGTATCCATTATCTTGAAAGAAGTGGAGTATTTATGCTTGTCACATACCTATGAGGCGTGTTTAATATATTTTTTTTAATTTTGTAATTTATTGATTTGTTTAATTTGACACTTATAATGAATCATAGTGTCACATTTATATTAAATTATTGTTTTGTCTTGTTTTATTTATGTGTCAAGGTGCGGAGGGTGACGCCATCAGGTTATATCATTACACTCTCCTATGTTTGGACGCTAATCTGAACGCTAAGTGGCTAGGCAAGCAGTCGAAGGTCGCTTGTATCCGGCACTGGGTGAATCCGCATCGACCGCGCATAGACGCGAACTAGTGAAAGTGACGCCCGCCGTGTCTTACCTTTGACCATTATTATTGATGTCAATCGATTGTTTGTGGGTTACTCTTATATTTTATATTAGAAATACGAAACTTATTATGAAATATAAAATACATAATAAGTTTAAAGTAATTCAAAAGCGATTGATTTGAAATTATAATAAGGAAACATCAACTTTTCAAAATTATGTGTAAATATGTAATAATTACGTATAAAAAGATATTTCTTTAGGTAGAAAAGTCATTTGAAAAAAATGTTTTTTGTATTTTATTGTATACAAAAACGTTCCTCGTTTAACGCTCTTTCCGTTAGTGAAAACCGCATTAAATTTCGAACAGCAGTTCTTGAGATAATCGCGAACGTATGTATGTAAGGATCATTATATAAAAAAAGCTCTAAATAATTTAGTTTAACAGTCAGCGGGAAGCGACTTTGTTTTTAAAGATTATCTTTGGCTTTTAAAATAACCATAACTTAAGTTGTGTGTAATTTACAGTTAATTAAACACATACCTTTTAGTAGGTGTTGCTTAATTAAATTAATATCATGCACATATTCTCGGCTTAATTAGGGTCTAATTCAAATCCCAGCGGAGTTAATTGTGAAGTTCCAAGTAAAACATTAAACAAATTTACATCTAAAACTTGTAGTATAGCTAGAAATGATTTAATTTTACAATATATTCGAACATTTAGCAGTGATATTTATTACTTTACTAGTGACCCTCTCCTGGCTTCGCCCGGGGTACAATTTTTACATATATAATCCGTTTATTCCTCTTTCCATAAGTGAAAACAGAATTAAAATCAGTTGAGCATTGTTTTTTTTTATAAATAGAAAATTTATTAACAGGTACAACGAAAACATGTCACATATTAAAATGTCTTTATTGAAACTTAAATTTAGGTTGGCGGCTTTGAAAATGGTAATAATAAGTCGGGGAATGTGACTTCCGATCAATACCTTCAGAATAAGATGTTATGACAAAGTTAGACGAAGAAAATACACAAAAAGACAAATAAAAATCAAGCTTCTGAACTTTTTATTGTGCTTTTACTTAATGTTTTGTTTAGAACTTTTAATTAATGCTTATTGTCCAACGAAAGAATGTAAAATTTCAACATCTATTATACAGAACAAAGCTTAGGTGCGCTCTTTATTTCATTAACGGCCAGCACGTTAATTATAATTTCATAATGACCAAACATTGCGGATTAGAGTAGACGTGTCGTGAGAAATGCAGCCGATTGCCCAAGTAATCGGATCACGATATAGCGTTCGGGCGTCAAACGCAAATATATACCAAGCACTCCAACTATGGTTAGGGAGCCCACAATGTTAAATGTGTTGTCACTCGAGCGTCGTGGGGACCTATTGGACTTTGAAGATTGGATGGTAAGAAGAAAAAAAGGTTATATGAAGTTTTTCATTTCAGCGGTGGGGTGAGTCTACAGGCTTCAAAATTTTGTAGGCGCTGTATTTTAAAAAATCCTCCATATAATCGTCAGATTAAGAATCAGCACGATTAGGAATTTAGGCTGAACCGTCTGTATGAAAATCTGACGCGCTCGAGTATTACAAAATGAGAATCGTCAAAAATATTTTTTGCATTTTCAAAAAGCTGCCACGAGCTTGCGTTACATCCGAATCGTCTGAATTTTAAATGGGAGCTTAGTTTAGGTTCACTTAACATCCCCTCTGAAAATCTGACGCGCTCGAATTGTATTTAAAATTTTACCCCCACCCCCGCCAACTCCATCAACCCAACCGTCAGATTAATACATATCCGTTATCGGAGACACGTGCGGTATATACACTGGCAATATCTGACGCGCTCGAGTAAATCCAAAAATCCCCTCTTGGGCTCCCCTACCATAGACCTAACAATGTTGTGCCAAACGGATCAGTAATAAGGTGAATGGGGTTAAGGAAATGAGCCTGCGGCATCTGCGTGAGAAATAAAACGTATTACCTAACTAGTACCCAATTATCCTTAAGCAGTTTTGATGTCAGCCTAATTAGGTTTGTTCTCCGCCTTTGTGTAATCTTTATTTGTACACGTGCCAGGCGGACAGTGCCAACGATTATACAGATTTGTGGGTACTCTTGTAAAAACGAAAGGTGAATGTCAAGGCTGTCCAGAACCAGAACTTATAAAACTCGACTTAAAATAGAAGGAACGTTATTTTTATATTTTAATTATATGAAATTCTTGTTGACTAAATTTTTTTAACTTATTCGCATTTAACTTTTTGATTTTGTTGTTTTAAGATGTAGGTACGCACATATTGATTGTTAAACTTATATCTACTAATATTGTAAAAATGTAAATTTTATATGTTTGTTTGTATGTAGGAGGTAATAATATTGACATGGTTACAATTATTAAAAATATTATTTTTTATAGTTAATTATTATGCCATAAATTATGCTTCGATCTCATTGATAGAATTGTCAACACAGTCATTAGAACTACATTTCTTTTAAATACCACTAGTGATTAGTTTACATCATTATTCAGTAGTAAAATATTTCGTATATGTGTAGTATGACACGGAACGAACAAATATGACAACAATATGTTAATTGCTAACGATCAATGGCAATTATCTTTGCATAACCCACAGTCGTCTAGTTATTAATCATCGCGATTACAATAACCATTAAAGTCTTGCACAATCGAACAAGGAACTAGCAACAGGATATGCTATAAAACATGCCTAAACGCAATTTGAGTGATATTTTCAAAAGGCCGCTACAGTCGCATACGAGGGGCGCTTACGTCATTATTGAAGTCACAAGTTTCGCCGTGAGGTGAACGAGCTTGTGTTGTGCATCCTCAACCTTTAAACTCTTCTATGTCGTAATTTATACGAATAAAATTGACGTAAGATGTAATGTTTATTTTTTGATACCCTTTCTGAGACACAATATCAGTCATAAGTCTATTATAATATTATTTAAATAAAGATATGTTATCTATGTTATTTTGGTGTTTGGGGCCAAAATAAGAAATTTTAAATTCTGTCTGAATAACTGGTGGTGTCATCTACCATATCGCTGCTTAAAAACTAAGGGGCCTTAAAACAAAAAAATCAAAAATGTTTTTATTGCAAAAATACAATCACAATCCTTCATATTGTATGTTGCAAAAAGATTTATGGTTGTTTTATTCCATATTTAGTATATTTTGATCATTTTTTATATATTCAAAAGTAACTTATATGCTATATCTCTTCTAGTATTCAGTTTATTATAAAAGTATTTAAAACATTTAATGCTACTTAAAAATACGCTTCTAACGATGTGTAATATGATATTTGATATATATACGAGTATCTAATAAGAAAAAAAAAGACAATAATAATTTAGCGATCGATTAGCTCTCCTGTAAAAAGTGTAATTTTTATTTGTCGCCCTTTAGTTTTTAAGCAGCGATATGTGGATATTGTGTCTACCTGCCGAAGGTAAAGAAAAAAGAAAATTAGACAAATGGCTCGGACGACGTCGGAAGGATTTCCCAATAAAATTTATGACTGCGTAACGCAATGTTCCTTGACTCTTCAACAATTTTTGTAAGTTCGCAATTTTTTTAGTAAATATGTCTTTTTATGTTTTGTTCGAATCATTTATTTTATTATGACCTATTCGATTGTTTGTTGATGGTCGCTTAAGGACGATTCATAACGCTATCGTAGCGAAAGGTCGCGAATGTTGAAACTCCTAACATAATATATATGCTAGATCATCACCGTTCATGTGTAACCGGAATCTTATATGTTTCTCTGTTTGTAGCAACAAAGTTTAATTTAGAAATGACTCATACGACAACATTCTTAAAGCCGACACGGAATTTATAGATTTTATTGGACATTTATGCGTGTTTACTGAGAACTGCACATTATACTGTGTTTTCCTATGCAGCCATTTTATCTTTGTTGTCTCATATCTGTATTAAATGACATATAACTATTAACGACATATTCAAAACATAAGTTTTAAGGGCAGGTAATAATAAGACAATAATAGATATTAGCAAAGTAAGGCTAAAATGGCTCATAACTCAATTTTAGTAAATAATACACATACGCAAATTGTTTTTAAAAATTTCGGTAATTAAATTTCATAATTTAACACAGTGACATGAAATTTGTCGTCAAGGGAATAATATTCCAATAGGTTGCTTTATATCTCTTTTAAATATTTTGACAATTCAAAAAATCTTTCTTTCTCAGTTCTTCCCGTGGGAAATTTTGCATCATAAAATTTAATAAGAAATATTGAATTCAAATTCTTAATAAGAAAAATTTGCCGAACCTTAAATCGAATAGATGAACATGAAAATTTAATTAAATACGAGTATCTATACCAATATTTAAAGCTGAAACTGAAGTTTGTTTGTTTGTTTGGTTGTACGCACTAATCTCAGGAACTACTGGTTCGAATTGAAAAATTCTTTTTGTGTTGGATAGTCCATTTATCGAGGAAGGCATAGAGAACGCAGACGAAGTTGCGGGCACCAGCTAGTGTTATTATAAAACTGGATAAAATGGATGTGATTAATCAAGTTTTAGTTATTAACGAAGTTAGTTTGGTAACAAAATTAAGATGAAAATACTTAAATAAATTTTAATTAAACTCATTAAGCGCCTCTTTCACCAACGTCAAGTAGGCTAAGCCGTCATTTAAAGTCACCGATAACCGGGGACAATGGAGCTAATATACCTTTGTTTGTACGGTAAACGTCTCAAATATTAAATAGAAAATAATAAAAAAAAAATCGCCTATCGAATGATGCAGTAAACCGAGTGTATAATTTAAAAAAACATAAAATTATTTCTAAAAGTAACTAATCTACACTTTACTTGTAGTTGGTGAGAGGCGCTAAATAAACAAAATAAATTTTCGGAAATATAATAAAACTCTTTTGTATGAGGATTGTTGGCACATTTAATAAATAAAACTGTAATAAAATAAAAATATATAATGTTCTTATGTAAGAATAGCTTTAACATAGAGAAAAATATGTAAAAAAAATGCATAAAATTATAGGTGGCCAAAATATTCTATTCAACGTTTCGCTCGTGCTCAGTAATATTTTAAAGATCTTGAGTACACTGTTTAAACTTTCCAAAATAGAAAATTCTTTTTCTAATATTCTCGCTAACGTTCACAGTACGCGAGTTACTGTTATTATTGTTTCAATATTAAACTCGTACATTTCCAGAATTGTCGCTAAAAGAATATGTAATATGTATCACACACTCAGCAAAAAAATGAAACCCCTTTTACAATATTTTTACTAATCATAGTTTTTTTTTTAATATTTTGGGGTCCGGCCATCCTTGCCTTTTGTATGTACATAAGGGGATCCTCACACCCCCTTAAAAAAGACCACAGTGAAACAAAAAAGCAGGTGTGCTGATGTGTTATAGGCGACGGTAGCCACCTACCATCATGTGGATCGTAAGCCTGTCTGTCGCCTTAAGAGGGTATTAAGAGAAATAGCCAATCCTAGATTTGAATTTTATCTAAGTGGGTAAGCAAAGTCTAATTTAATTAATTTTTTTAAATAGATAAATACATTATAAATGAAAGTGAAGACTGTAACAGAAAACATAATATAATGAAATTTCGTCGATAGAAAAAAATCACCAAGTGAGTTCTCATTTCCATCGATTTTAGTTTTATTTTCAAAATGACACACATTACAAAGCTAAAAGTGTATCAGTAATTTCACTTCACATATTATCTAAGGCTGTATGTAACAATTTTTCATTTGACAATAGTTTACGAATAATTAATATTTAATACTTTTGATTGAGCGAGATGCGCTATCTTCCGTCGCATGTTGTGCGTAGTTCTACGTATTTTGTGTCACTGTCATTTCCAAGGGGCCACGCGGGTGAAATTACAAATTTTGTTTGCTTTATATCCACTCTTAACATAAAAGAAAATATTAGATGCGAATAATTTAGAACCGCCCAAAAGTCTATATACAGTTAAATGATTGACATAACAATGTGTTTTAGTCCGAGTGGAGCACGTCTGATTTTCACTAACAGGGTCCGTTAGAGGCACGCCCAAAACAGATACCAAAAGTTGCCTTTAAGTCAATGTCCTTGTGGTCTAAAAACAAAACGAATTCTTTCCAAGAAATCGTTAAGAGAATTATAAAAGGGCCAAGTTGATTCTTTCATTATTCTTTATGATACACATACGAAATATCTGTGGAATTGTTTTCAAACGGAAGCCGCTTACTATAATATTCCGTTATTAAATGATTGCTCGTTACTTGTTGGTCGTAACAATATATATAAAAAAAACATGACATTTCTGAGATATCATAATATAAAGGTTTTGATAAAAAAAAAAACCTGAAATTAATTTCATATCTAGTAGACATACGACTAATTTCTAAAATTTCCAGAATTTGTGATATTTTCTTGGGTTGATTTCTTGTAATTATACTGTAATTACCTTTCATTTAGAAAAAAGTACTGCTCCCGAAGGATCATCTAAAAATAAAATTTAAAAAAACAAAGACTGTCATAAAATATGAGCAATAAAGATCGAATAAATATTTAATACCTAAGAAAAAGGGGCGAGGACGAAATCGCCGACAAAAGCTAGCATGGCATAATAATATTAATATAATTTATAATGACGCTTCTGTTAATAAAATACAGTTTTATTTATTGGATAATATAAAAAAATTAAAAAATATATAAAAAAATTGTCAAAGGAAAAATTTAAATGTAGTACACATCATTTGAATAAGTTGAAATACGTTGGCACAGTTCTAGCTAAAAAGAAACCTTAACTGCCTTCTCTATAGCTGCGAATTTGACATAAATTTATCTAGAACGCATGTAAAATGAACAAGGTTGATGGTCGTTTGGTATTGATTTTAACTTACTCTTTTGTTTAATATAATGTCGCTATAGTTCTATTATTCATTAATTGCTTAGCGACCAGCTTTGGAGAGTTTAGACTGAGTCATTAAAAAGTACCACAGTAACGGTTGTTCGCGGTATACAATCTTATTGGGATCGGCTTAGTTATAAACTTTTCAGGTCTTCTAAATTGTCTAAGTAATAATGCTATTTGAAATTTACATTTTAAAAGAAAATCTTAACATCATTCAATTAATGTTTTCATTAACAACTAATTTAGTTTTTAAGTTTTAAGTTGAGTTTTAGTTTTAGTTTTTAAGCTAAAATTATTAGGCCAGAAATAGCAGAGTACACGGCTATAGGACAAGATAGGTAATTTTTCCAAAATAATAGGCTATAAGGGTGACGACAAAAAGATAAACATGACATGAAGAATCTTATCTGACATCTGACATACACCGGCGACAGTTTACACCATCTGTCATTTTATGACATAAAACTGGACTAAAAAACAGCACATATGCTTTATTTTGATGCGGTCTTCTAACCTACTACTGAACAAAATTTTCCATTGATAACTGAGGAACATTTTAAATTCAATATCACTAAAGAGTTACTTAGTGACACATTTTGCATTTGAAAGATTGCATACTTATTATAATGTGTTCTATGGATCCTACCTACGTCACTGGCCGTATACGTCGTATTCATTGATCGTTTAACGGAATACTTTTCTATGCATTCGCTTCTTAGTACGGTACACTATCTGATCATTTGTTATGTAAACTAAACAATGGAGCGCAACGTTTTCGCGAATTAGTTATTCCTCAATGGGGACGAACGAATGGGGCCTAGCCTGGTTCCGTTTCGTAGAACACGACATATTTAGATCGAATTCTATGTGCGTATTTTTAGGCTTTCACTCTTCTATTTAGTTGTAAAATTCATGTTGAATTTTTTCAATATACTTGGGAGAGAGAAAACTGCTTTTGTTGTTTTTCGGTGAGTGAATAAGGGATGTCAGAGTCCATTTCCCTATAACTTTTTCCATTCGCTTATCCTGCAAGTAGGCAGAGCACTTGCAGCACCTGTGGCGTTGCTTGTGTTAAAGACGACGGTAGCCACATACCCTCAAGTGGACCGTCAGTTTGTCTTCCGACCTTAACATAATAGGATAATAATAATTGTGCAGTACTATAGCACAACATTTGCTATTTTTGCTACTGCCTCCAGACGGTACCACCTACCATCAAGTGGATCGACAGGCTGCTGTCAACCTTTACTTATATGATTATTTTTAAATTTTGTAAATGATAAAATCAAGTAATAAATCATTTATTAATTTTGATGATCGCTATTTTCCTTAAGTCTTAGAAATTAATCATTAGAACAATTAACTGACAAGGGCATTATTACTTTCTTTATTATAAATTTGTAATTTACTAACAGATTTACTTAATATTGCTAAATTCATAATGTAAAGACATTAATGTCGCATAATAGAAATATATAATAGACGACTGAACAAAAGATCTTTCTTATTAAACAATTAACTTGATCTAAGAATACTTTCGCAAAGTTAAGGCAAGTCTACAACATAAAGAGATTAAAAATACGCCAGTAAGCATTCTGAGTAGGCAGTTAATATAAGTATCAAATAAGGAAATCAGATCTGGACAAGTAACCAAATTTGTGGATAATGACGTCACTTAAAGAATGAGGGCGTTCAACTCTTATCGCACAGTACAATAGAATGTTATTAGTCTTATAACATGTATATAGTCCAATATGATTAATAGCTTTCTGTCTTTTAACTTACATTAGCATAAAGAAATGGCAATGAATGACACCTGTGAAGATGGCTGATACAATTCAGTCGGTGAGATACAGACCATTGATCATAATACAACGATGGAATGAGACATATCAGATAATAAGATGTATTATTCGAGCTCTAGACATGATAATAGGCGTTCAAACAAATTTATTATAGAGCTATTTGAATTATGTTATAAAGCACACATTAAGATATTTATCAATACTAATAATAAATCTGTAAGGGTTGGTCATTGAGTAATTTACTTTGTTTTCAGAGATATGTTTATAGGCTCTATACATGATACTGAAACTAATTTGACGATTTTTAGAATTTTTTTACGTAAGTATGTATGTTTCTTCATAACAGCTCTTAAACGAATTAACTGATTTTCATGAAACTTGGTAGATAAATATTTAGATGTACAGGACACAGGATAGGCTACTTTTTTTTTTCAACGCGGACGAAGTCGCAGGCAATATAACACCTGTTGACAATGGTGGCGCCGCCATTGTTTTCAGGCGATTCCTCAGGAACTTCAAATATTACCAAGATTTTTTTTTATAGAAAAATTAAATAGCAATAAAAGTTAGACTTTTCTTAAGCTTAAGATACCACGAGAGGTCTTATATTAAAGAAATCAACCTAAACATTTTGGAATTTTTGAGAATATTAGGTACGTGTTTTGTTGTTTTAAACAAAGGAAATTCAGAAAACTCGATTCATCAATACTTTTCTTGTACAGACGTCCCGTTTGAAGGTATGACGTGATTTATTATAGCGGAAAATAAAATCCATATTCACATAAAAAAGTTATATCTAAAATGACGAGAAGGTTGGAGGCTTCTTCACCCATATAGAGAACCCTTCGCTCCATATAAGGGGAAGTGGCAACTCATTTTAAAGGTCGAGTGCCTATATTATCACATGAATATATGTAATATCACATGATACAAGTTACATAGTATATTTTTTTTTAGAAAAAAACATCCTTTATAATAATATGTTTTTTAATCCAGTTTGTACCCTCGTCTGCCTGTCGCTTCCATATTTAAAAAAGAAATGAATTAATTTTTCAATTTATTATAATAGCAACCCTGTTCAAAATTTACTTACGTACCTAAATGACTGAAAATAATTTTGTAATGAAATTATCAAAGTATATTCTGTTTCATATGACTTTAGTTCGCGTGGGAAATGCGATTTCTATTAAAATCTAACTCAAACTGTGTACGTCACTTTTGCATACTTTTTTGATACTTTTGCTTATTCTTGCTTAAATTTTAAGCAGGTATTAACTACCGAAACAATGTCGAAGGTGGCCCCTTTATAAAAAGATAAAAATAATTGCTTCTTATATTGAATCAGTACTTATAGGAAAGAAATAAGACACCTAGTATAAAATGAAACCTTTAAAAAAAATGTTAAATATTATTTCAATTTATTTTATCATTTGTTGTAATGTAAAAGATTCACATATGCAATTTGATCAAAGGATAATATACTTTTAATGAGTTAAAGAAATCTGACAGGAATATACTGTAGTCTATAAATCACTCTCGTTCTGCCTTTAGAAAATGTAAAAAATATATATGTCAAAAAATAGACAAATATTATGTCCAAATACAATTTACAAAAAAAAATAAAAAAGAGCTCTTTTTAAGAATTTTTATTTAAAGAAATTCTAAATAGATTGTAAATTTTTAGCATATAAAAAACCCATTATTCAAATTTTACTTATCTATTCTTTAGAGGTCAAAGCCAAGTAAAGCATAGGAGGGTCAAATGTGAGGTTTTAGTTTTGTAACATCTATATTTATCCAAAGTAATTAATCAAAAACAGATTGATCTATCACGATTAACTGCATGAGTTGTATATTATGTCTAATAGAGCTAGTCAAATGCTTTATTAATTATCGAAATCATTGATTTCATTGATACAATGAGCTACTTCCGACGCCAAAGAAGCCACAGGTGGCATAACAGCCACCTGTGACATCTTTATGTGACACGAATTTTTAAATTATTCTTTTGGAACAATTCTGATGAATGAGATTCTCAACTTACCTTAAGATTATGAGTAAAGGAAAAAGAGATTGAGATTAAGCCAGATAAAAATCCTGATTTTTTTGAAAATCGATATAGATAAATATGGCCAGATGGAAAACTTATCACAACAACTTAATTTATAGTTGTTTGAAATTTGTAATTTCATATATTCATAATATTTTTTTTATATACATAATATATGTTACATCCATAAAACCTTCAGTAGAAAATTCTTACAATTAAAGTAAAAACCATCTCAATATAAGATTGTGTTTTTTTTTGCGATAATAGCGACTTTTATATTACTTAGAGACTGAATATGAGTTTAATGTATATATCAATAATATCAAATGAACTGACATATTTATTGATTTGTGTGTGTATCTTATCGAAGTAGTTATGTACTTATATATAGTAGACGGTATCAAAGACACGATGAAAACAAAATCTAAATAAGTCAATAAATATTTAAAACGGCGCGTATTAATATCTTCATCGTGATGAACAAATCCATTCGTAAGGAAAAGTTCAAGGGCAAAATGTAAATACTTGTTATTAATAAAATATTTCGTACTATTAAGGCCTTATATACTTTTATATGTTAATAGGTTCGGGATTTAATTTAAAATGTTATGTACCTACACAAAATATTTATACAAAATTAAATAATAAGTTTCATAAATTAAACGTGAAAAAAAGTTTAATGAAAATAAATTTTTAGAGTGATTCTTAAATTTAATTTTGTAAAATTATAATTAACTTCCAAAGTTTATTCAGAGATATATTATGTACATAAGAGATTAGGTCTCAGTTAAATAAATTATAGAAAATATTTATTTCTGGTTCAAAATAAAAATGATATAATAATATTTTATAAGTGGATTATGTACTACTATTTAAGCTGTGTATACTATTGTATGTATATGTCCCTAATAAAAAATAAAAAAAATACTTTCACATTTAAATTAAATAAATATTTTTTTAAAAAATCCATAAAATCCTATAAAAAGTAAAGATAAACAAGTAGGGAAGAAAATTTTTATATTGAACACAATTTTATTTGCCAAAGACAGAATAAAAATTCCATTGAAATATTACACCATTCAATCATTTTCAAATACTTGTATATTTTAATATATTTTTTTTAAAAAATATTTTCTAAATTTTAATTTTATATCTATGCAATAAAAGTATATTTTATAATATAAAATAAAGCAATTTTTTAAAAATAAATGAAATCCACTTACCAAAATGAAAAATATTTTTCCCGGCCCCATGGCGCGGGTGTGGCCTTTCAGGCCCGCTGTCCTATTCCTAAAATGTCAGATATGCGTACGAGTATCTTAGACACAACGTGAAGCGTCCAGCGTCCACTAGCCGGCTAAACGCGATTTCTGTAAAAATTCGCCAACATGACCCGCTCTCTTACGACCGTCTTTTAAAACTAAAATGTGCAAACTCGAAGATGCGCCTCTTATATTACCTCTTACGTTAACGCCGGATACCGCAATGTATTTGGCATATATGTGTATATATATATGGTTTACACGTGTGTGTCTTTTTCGGCGGCGAAGCCTCCTATGTGTGCGGTGACAAGTATCTGAACGGGACAATATTTTATGCCTGTGCGTTTAAGGGTATTTTTTATTAAGTTTACGCGTAAATCTCGTATCGCTTTAATTAATTTTGGTTTAAAAGTTTTTTAGGTCCATTAAAGTGTAGTGACTAATGCTAAAAGCTTCCGTTAAGCGTTGTTGATCCTAACATTCGCGGACAAACAAACGCTCGAATAGATACAATATTTGACATTCATCAGACACAAACATTACGTGACGTGGATAGTATTTAATGTATTGTAGTAGTTATTAGTACTACTAGGATAGAAGCGAAGAGAATGAATGCGTGATAGAAATAAATTAAATAACTTAAACATCAAAGAGAAGTTTAGCGCAGACAGAATAAATACTGTTTGATGTTTTCATGTGAAACTTTTAAATTGATTGTCTCTTTTAGTTCTTTATAGAGTGCTTGATAAAAATTAATAATGTTCGTTTATTCAAAACGCAAATATAGAGCAAATCAACGCCTGACAAATATATATGAACAGAAAATCATCATCAATACTAATAATAAATCTGTAAGGGTCGGTCATGGAGTAATTTACTTTGTTTTCAGAGATATCGTGTTTATAGGCTCTATACATGATACTGAAACTAAATTGACCATTTTTAGAATTTTTTTCTGTATGTATGTATGTTCCTCCATAACTCTTAAAAGAATTAACTGATTTTCATGAAACTTGATAGATAAACATTTAGACATACAGAACACAGGATAGGCTACTTTTTTCTTTTTCAACGCGGACGAAGTTGCAGGCATCAGCTAGTATTAAATAAATGTCTAAGAAGAAAACTAGCTTTTGACCGCGACTTTTTCTTAGATGTTAAAACATTTATTCAATCTTTATTACTCATATATTTTTGTTACGCGTTGAATTATATATATTTATTTAGAGATTTCTACTCGGGAACAATACTTTTATTCTACACTAGCTGACGCCCGCGACTTCGTCCTCGTTGAAAAAGTAAAAAGTAGCCTATCCTGTGTCCTGTACGTCTAAATGTTTATCTACCAAGTTTCATGAAAATCAGTTAATTCGTTTAAGTTATGGAGGAACATACATACAGTCATACATACATACAGAAAAAATTCTAAAAATGGTCAATTTAGTTTCAGTATCATGTATAGAGCCTATAAACACGATATCTCTCAAAACAAAGTAAATTACTCCATGACCGACCCTTACAGATTTATTATTAGTAGTGATGAAAGGTTTTCTGTATCCCTGTCAATGTGGATCCGAAATTTCATGGTGTTCGGTTGAGTAATTAAGGCGTGAAAGCTTAAAAACAAAGAAATAAACCCTCTTTCGCATTTATAATATTAGTTAGGAATTAAGAGGTCTTCTTTAATAGTATCATTTTGTAAGTATAGAGTACTTGTGCAATAGTAAACGAAATATTCAAGTAAATAAAATTTTAACAGAATCTAAAAAGTGTCACAATATTTTTTATTTAAAAAATAGTAACAGTGGCTAAGTAAGATTCGTAAAATATACAATTGTGATATAGAAAAGGCTACCGAAAATTGTGGATTTTAGAACAGGTTTTATAAATCCTAAGTACGATGTTAAGTATGACCCTAAGTAAAGTTTTCTTTATCAGCAAACAAATTCATTACTTTTTGTGTTCAATGTGCTGGATAATGGTGAGTGCTCCGATGAGTTGTTCCAATTAATGCTTACCTAAAGCTCTTACCTCCGTACTGCGCGCCATACACAGATGCGGAGTTCATCAGCATTACTTAGGTGAGTAGAAACTTTATCCCAGACGGGCGAAAAATTGGGAACAATCTTTCTTTTGAGGTATATAGCTTCTTTAAGCGAGCCGTAAACAAATTTCTGCTGGATCAGGAGTGCATCAGGCCCCCCCCGGTATCAGCGTATCCGGTATCAGCGTGTTGCTTGTGTCCATACGCCCACATGAAAAGTCGAGGCGCGTAGAGGCGCGTCGCGGCGTAAACGAGGCGTGAAAAGTTGCGGCGGAGGCGGCTATGCTTTCTTTACACAGTCAACTTCACTTACCAAGAAATCACTTACCAGTTTCGTGTAATTGTTGCGCTATTTCACCCCATTTTTGGTCCTGTTTGTTTCTATTGCTATAGTCGGAACGTGTCTGGTCATAATGACACGGGTTACATCAAACAAGTTCGATGATTTTTATATTTAGATCTAGATCTTAACTTGATCTTAGTTGTTAACTTAACGTTAACTTTCGTGATAAATTTAATTATAAAAAATATTTTACGAAAATACGCACATTGTTATTGTATATCTATATTATATTCCGTTTCTATTATTTATGTACACCTATATACGAAATATATTTTTTTATATTAATATGCTTAAATATGGTCAACATGCTTAAAATGCATCAAAACGAAAACGTTTTGATGTTTCATAAAAATAGCACATGAACTATACTAATAGTGCAGTATTCCCTCAAAGGATTTTTTTCTGATTACTAATAGGCTGAATCTTCGTGAGTAGCTTCAGTTTGACGAGACGCCCAACTTTTTCCTCCGTGAAAATTCTCGATAGAGGTAGCTAAAAGAGTTAGCAGCCGTAAAAAACTTCCAAGCATAGGACTGGGAAAACGTACCACTCAATTTGTAGGACCATTATATTATACATGTGTACTAAGCTGCAGACAAAAAATCAGCTGGTTAGTATACCCATCCCTCCCAAAAAACCACTCCCATTATATCAAAATAATGAGATCATAAAAATTATTACTAATCTGTTGTTGAAAATTCTTGAGTCATCTTGAATTGAAAAAAATAATCTGTTGTTGAAAATTCTTGAGTCATCTTGAATTGAAAAAAATAATCGATTACATTTCCAATTTAATGACAAATTCAAAATGTATTTTATTGTTCTCACAACCACCCAACGAACATCCATAAATTGGACGAGACGAATTAATAATAATCTTTAACATAAAAGCAGTCTTCGAACTTATGTTAAAAAAAAAACATAAACGAAAACTTGTATAATTAACAAATTTCCTTTACATTATTTTTCTTATCTACTGAAAACATTTTATTCTATTTCGTCTCTCTTAGCTTGGTAATTAAATTTGTCATAGTATTTAAATTTTAATCTCTTATTTGAGTAACTAGTAATTTAGTAATTTAGTATTTATGTTTGAAATTATTAAATAAATAAATTTTATCAATTATTTTATCGTTCAAAGATATTGTTTCCTTTAATTTTCTCTTCAAAATGTAAATTAATGTATATCACGTCGTCTTACAAAATCCCTCAACAAGCCCTTTGATTTCAATCTCTGCAGTTGACCTTCAAACAATAAGGGTTTTAGCTCGCAACTTCCTTCACAAACCTTTTCTTCTAACTAAGTTTTTGACATTATTGGAACAAATACTGCTAAATTCTTATTTTGTACTAGCTGACCCGTTCGACAGGCCACGTTGTATCAAAAGCTTTAGGACTGTGACAGCTGATCTGTATTTCTAATTTTTCTCTTTATAAAAACCTTACTTGGACTTCAAAAATTCTTAAAAAAATTGTCTAATCGTTGTCAAGTTTTGGGTCAAGTCAATTTATTTAGCGATTTATTTATATAGATAGATTAATTTACGTAATTTTGTGTAGTGAAACAGTTAATTAAATGAATACTTTATAAGTAATGTGTATTTAATAAATATTTTAGTCATTAAATTATATAAATCCTAAAACAACAATTGCAATCGTCAAAGACCACATAGTGTAATAAAATTTGTCCTCAATTTTTATTCCAACGGCATACACGAATCAAAAAGTAGGTTCAATATAGAAAAAATTACGGTGATTACCAATTGAAGAGTTAAATTTAGTCTCAGTCCGAGTTAATCTCATTATAAAATTTCAAGTTAGTAATTAAATTTTCATTAAGATCCTCTCTGTTAAGGTCACGTCACGCTTACATTGTTAGCAGCAACTTTGTTCGGGATGTGGGCGATAAAACCAGTGGAAGATATCTCCACTTTTTGTCAACAATTGTTTTAGATTTTTTGCAAGCAACGACATCATATTAACAGGATATATTTACATTTTTGAATTTTAACTATTTCATATACATATGTTTTTGTCAAAAATTAAACGACGTTATTTGTTAACTTATCTATACTTCTATAGTAATATAATAAAGACAGAAAATTTGTATTTTTGTATGTTTGTAATGAATAAACACAAAAACTACTAGAGCGATTTTGAAATTTTTTTTCACTTATAGAAAGCTACATCATCAGCCTAGTGTTATATAAATTAACTTGTGATGGGCTGAATTTAAGCTGTGTGACGAAGGTTTAGCTTTTTTGTGTTAAGGTCCTCAGACAGGTTGACGGTCCAATAGATCCTAGATGGCTACATGACACAGGTGCTGTAAATGGCCAAACTTAATAGCACTAGGAAAGGATAGGGAAATAGACTTTGGCATACCTTACTCACTCATCGAAACACAACAGTACACAAGCTGTTATTATCTAGCTGTCTTATATATAAATTTCGTATCACGTTGTTTGACGTCAATGAACTCCTAAACTATACTGAAGCGAATTTGGTAAAACTTCGTAACTATATATAATTTGGTACAACTTAAAAGATAGGATAATTTTATTTTGAACCCGGGTGAAGTCGGGAGCGTGTAGGTAGTCGAAATATAAAGATTTTGATGGAATGTGCACGTGTGACGTAAATTGTTTGAAAAGGTTCAGCTAAAACGAGACGATGAAATAAATACACGATTAACGATTTTGTTTTGTAGACAAAAATATTAATAGGTAGATATATAATGCGACTAATAGAAATGTAACGTTAATAATTGGTATATTGAACTCAGAAAAGGTGGAAACCGGTGGGTAACGGACGTTGGCCGAATAAATTAATTAAATCCTCACCAGAACTTTATTCGAGAGCATCGAACAAACCTATCATTAAGAGCGTATGTTATTCATTTGTTTTTTCTTGCTTATTAATTACTAGTTGTTGCACGCGACATTTGTTGTAATGACAAACAAAAATAAAAAATTACAGATCTTCAGTTTTTATTATAATACTCGTATTAGTATAGACTAGCGACCCGTCTCCGACTTCGCAAAGATATGCTATTTTATTTTACTTATTATATAGAAATTGAACCGTTATTTAATTATAGATTTTAAATCCGTATGTTACAATCTTATCAATGGTAGGGGAGCCCAAGAGGGGATTTTTGGATTTACTCGAGCGCGTCAGATATTGCCAATGAATAATCCACACGTGTCTCCGATAACGGATATATTTATTAATCTGCTGGTTTGGTTGGTGGGGTTGGTGGGGGTTGGGGTAAAATTTTAAATACAACTCGAGCGCGTCAGATATTCAGAGGGGATGTTAAGTGTACCTAAACTAAGCTCCCATTTAAAACCAGACGATTCGGATGTAACGCAAGCTCGTTGCAGCTTTTTGAAAATGCAAAACAGATTTTTGACGATTGCCATTTTGTAATACTCGAGCGTGTCAGATTTTCATAAAGACGATTTAGCCTGAATACCTGATCGTGCTGATTCTTAATCTGACGATTATATGGAGGATTTTTTAAAATACAGCGCCTACAAAATTTTGAACGCCTGTAGACGCTGACCCCACCGCTGAAATGAAAAACTTCATATAACCTTTTTTTCTTCTTACCATCCAATCTTCAAAGCCCAATAGGTCCTCACCACGCTCGAGTGACTCCACATTTAGCATCAAGGGCTCCCCTAGCACAATACTCGCGCGTACTTTGAAACAATCTCCCTGAGGTGTTTCCACCTAGCTACAATATGGGCTACTTCAAGCGAGCTGTAAATAAACTCCTGCAGGGTAGGCAGCGCCTTAGCACTCCCCTTGGTGTTGCTTGTGTCTTTAGGCGGCGGTAACCACCTGTCATCAAGTGAGCCGCCGCCTGTCTGCCACCTCTATATTATCAATACTAATAATAAATCTGTAAGTGTAGGTATTGTATGTATGTATGTTCGTCCATAACTCTTAAACGAATTAACTGATTTTCATGAAACATTTAGACGTACGGGACACAGGATAGGTTAGCTAGTATAATATAAATAAGTATAATATTATATATACATATACGCTTCCTCTCTCCTAGTCCCTAAGTTGCATGCCCAACAGGGTGCATAACATTGGTCTTTATTTTTATATAACATCTTTGTACATTATGGTTTCGCAATAAATAATTGAATTGAATTGAATTGAAAATTAAAAAATTAAAAATCTGACTAAGCGCCTCTTTCACAAAGGTCAAGTAGGCCAAAATGTCATTTAAAGTCACCGGTAACCGGGGATAATGGAGCTGATATACCTTTGTTTGTACCGTAAATATTAAATAAATAAATAAAAATAACATAATATAAAATAAAATTTAATATTAATAAAATTAATAAACATTAAATAGAAAATAATAATAAAAATTCGGCAATCGAATGATGCAGTAAACCGAGTGCATAATTCAATATAACAGAAAATGATTTCTAAAAGTAACTAATCAACACTTTACATGTAGTTTGTGAAAGAGGCCCTAAAACTAATCCAATCAACTTATTTCTAATTATGATTATTATTTAGTTAAAAAACGTCCAATGAAAATTAATAAAAATAAAATAAGCTGTGTTGTTTAAAAATGTTACAGCAATAGTTGCTATTTGTTTACTTATTGTCTTTTATGTAACTTAATTTTTTTGCCTTCTTTTCAGTAAGTTGTTACGCTTAATTGTGTTGATTTTAATAAGTGATTGGCTGTATATGGAATATATAAGATTTATTTGCGCTTAAGAAGACTGGAGTCTTCAGTATTGATTCCAATTAAAACTTCATTCCAGCGAAAATTGTGTTGACCAGTTGAACATGGCCATCATAATTCTATGTTCCGTTATTTCCTCTTGGAGACGGAACTTAAATGTTTTCTTTGCCCAGAATTGATATAGCGGTTTTATGAAAATCGTGAGTTTTTATTTTTGGCTTTTCGCTTATTCTTCGAATTCAACGGTATAGGCTCGAATGCGAATTCGACAAAAGCGGAAAGGGGTTTTTTTCCTCAAGATCATTTGGTTCATCGACCCACAGATGCGTTCCCGATACGAAAACAATTTGTTTGAAATGTATGTACTTAACGATCTCTTTTAACTATTGAACAATAAAGAAAAACCTAACCCATCAGATTATACTGACTTTTTTAAAAAGACTAAGCGCCTCTTTTATCAACTACAAATAAAGTATTAATTAGAATTTTCTGTTTTATTGAATTATGCACTCGGTTTACTGCATCATTCGATAGGCGAATTTTTTTCAGCTAAATTATTCCCGGTGACAGGGACTTTAAGTGACGGTTTAGCCTACTTGACGTTGGTGAAAGAGGCGCTTACTATTATGTTTCCATTATCAAAGTCTACGATCGAAAGACATTTGCGCTGAAATGCTTATTTATATACGCTTTTTGTAAAGCAAGTGACATCATAATGGATGCTATCATTTGTCAAGTTAAAATAATGTTTAATGTCAAGATACCCAAACTATTTGTTAGTAACTTGATCTTATATAAATTGAAAAAAAAAAAAAAAAAAAAAAAAAACGCACTTTTGTACGTGTCTAAAACAATCTTGTCTTTGTTATAAGTATGTACGTACACATCTCTTACTTTTTTTAGTTATATTTAATTCAAACTATAAAGGCGTATACATATATATATGGCGAGTGTTTGATGGTCTGCAGCATATTGCAAAAAGCTCCACTGAGCAGTAACACACTCACACACACACACACACACACACAATCACGCATATGTGTATTCGCATATATTGTATAATATGTTTATTTATATAATTTATAGATACATGTATATTGTTAGATATCATTTTTTAATTAGATAGCCACTTTTTTTTATAGTTATAAAATTTAAGATGCCTAACCTTGTAATAGGCTATATAAAAATTTAATTCATTTTTATATAATTTTTAAATATTAAATGCTGTAAGGTTAGCTATTAAATAAATAAATAAATATAGGCGGGATTTATAACATCGACAATACGACAAGGTGACGTTATTGTCGTCTATTGAGACTATTGGGACTTTAGAGAAGTGCATACTCGTGTAAGCAAAAGCTTTTGTATTGCTATTTAC
This sequence comes from Synanthedon formicaeformis, assembly GCA_945859745.1. Taxonomy (NCBI): domain Eukaryota; kingdom Metazoa; phylum Arthropoda; class Insecta; order Lepidoptera; family Sesiidae; genus Synanthedon; species Synanthedon formicaeformis. The sequence goes on along the minus strand of OX243959.1, from coordinate 8,879,934 downwards.
TTCTTTGTTGATATTGTTCTAAAACCAATATGGAATTGATATTCGTGGTTAATAGACACCAAAGTCTTGAAAATTTGTTTTCTAAACTTAACTTAAAGTTTAAAAAAAAATTACATTTAGTGTTTAAGTAGTTAGTGTTGTAATTACTATTCTTTGAAGATATATTTTATTTTATTTTACTTTATTTATATCTCGATACACATTATACACATACATACAGGAAAAACATAAATCAGCAAAGCAAAGACTACAGAATACATAACATTGAAGCTGAAAGAAAACATAACAAAGGCAAACAAAAAAGAAAAAGAAAAAGAAACAAATACACCAGTTAACAAATTACTTTATATAATTTACCTATTAAAGTGATAACTTCTTTCAGTATCTATATATGGCTTAAGTAATATTATTCCTTATATTTGTGACAAGGAAAAAGTTACATTAAGTACCTACACATAAATGAAAAATTAAAAAAGAATATTTGCAAGTTTGATACGCACAAAAGATTCGAGTGACCCTCCTGGTTGTTGATCCTAAGTTTGTACAGTTAAAAATAAAGTATTACGCTGTTTTTAAAACATTTGAAAACAAACAACGTTTTAAGGACAACGGTTTTGCAAAAAGTAGGTGCGGTACACATTAAAGTACACACATGAACATAATGTATCCGTATGTTAGCCGAGGAATGAGCAATGTTCAACCACCGTTACACGTTTATTTAGTCTGTCCGAAATACAGGACATTGTTAACAATTTTATGATGTTCGCACAATTTTTGCATAAACCTGGGAACCGTGAAGTATTTGAGATAAGCCCACGTAAGTAAGCATAAATGTTGGAGTGTGATTCACGCAATTATAAATTAAATATGTTAAATGAAGTTTATATCTTTATCGGATTACACTATATAACTTTGGCTTATTTTAATTTTATATTAATGTTGAATGCCTTCGTTAATTCATACTTGTCGTTTGTCCTGACTGACTATTAACGCACAGCCAAAAAACTACTAGCTTTAAAACCATGTCTGGAAATCTGAAATACAAAAAATAGGTTTATTTTATATAACGTAAGCATCCGCTAAGTAACATTTTTGAAAATTTCAACTTAAAAACTAAAGGGCCACAAATAAAAATTACACTTTTTATAGGAGAGCTCATCGAAGAAAGATAAATTATTTTTTGTAAATTTTTTCTTATTAGATATATTCATAATATATGCATATTATACATCGTTAGAAGCGTATTTTTAAGTAGCATTAAATGTTCTAAGTACTTTTATAATAAACTGAATACTACAGGAGATATAAGCATATAAGTTACTTTTGGATATATATAAAATGATCAAAATATACTAAATATGGAACAAAACAACCATAAGTCTTTTTGCAACATACAATATGAAGGATTGTGATTGTATTTTTGCAATAAAAATATTTTTGGATATTTTTGTTTTATGGCCCTTTAGTGTTTAAGCAGCGATATGTGGGTATTTTTAATTTGAACATCAGATTCTAAATGAGTAAATGTCCACAGAGGTGTCTTTTGTACATATTTTATGTTAATTATTATTAACATTAATATATTAATTACTGCTAGATGTGCCCGTGACTTAGATTTTTGAAAATGCCACAGAAATCTATCATTTTTCCAGGATAAAAAGTATCATAAACGTATCATAACGATAACATAAAATACGAGTAACAATATTTCTATAAGAATCATATTATATTTACGTTTGTGCGTATATGTTGTTATACGAGTACGTTTATATAGAGTTGAGATTTTGAATGAAATATTGTTCGAGGAAAGGTTCGAGTTATGATTGCGATAATAAATCGGAGATCGGTCTCGGTCCTTCAATTTGCAGGAAAAGCGATGCGACATCTGTGTAACAATTTATTAAAAAGATAATAAATTGAACATAAAATATATGATTTAATCAGAGATTTATAAGATAAATCATATTTATAAAATCGAACTTCCACAATTTATCAAGTGTAACTTGTATAATCCATAACTTATCTACAATACATTTGATTAAATGCAACAAATGTTTGTAAACTTGTGCTACCGTTGAAGACACAATTGAAAAGTAATTAATTAAGAATAAAAACTTTTTATTGTAAATACTATTGACACTACTCTTAGCGCCTGTTTCACAAACGTCAAGTAGGCCAAACTGTCATTTTAAGTCACCGGTAACCGGGAATAATGGAGCTGATATACCTTTGTTTGTACGGTAAACGTCCCAAACATTAAATAGAAAATAATTTTAAAAAAATCGGCTATCGAATGATGCAGTAAACCGAGTGCATCAATCAATACTAATAATAAATCTGTAAGGGTCGGTCATGGAGTAATTTACTTTGTTTTCAGAGATATCGTGTTTATAGGCTCTATACATGATACTGAAACTAAATTGACCATTTTTAGAATTTTTTTCTGTATGTATGTATGTATGTTCCTCTGTAACTCTTAAACGAATTAACTGATTTTCATGAAACTTGGTAGTTAAACATTTAGACGTACGGGACACAGGATAGGCTACTATTTTTTTTCAACGCGAACGAAGTCGCGGGCGCCAACTAGTACTAATAATAAATCTGTAAGGGTCGGTCATGGAGTAATTTACTTTGTTTTTAGATATATCGTGTTTATAGGCTCTATACATGATACTGAAACTAATTTGACGATTTTTAGAATTTTTTTCTGTATGTATGTATGTATGTGTATGTATGTATGTTCCTCTATAACTCTTAAACGAATCAACTGATTTTCATGAAACTTGGTAGATAAACATTTAGACGTACGGGACACAGGATAGGCTACTTTTTTTTTCAACGCGGACGAAGTCGCGGGCGCCAACTAGTAATTCAATATAACAGAAAATGATTTCTAAAAGTAACTAATCAACACTTTACATGTAGTTTGTGAAAGAGGCCCTTAGCCATAAATATAACTAATAATAACTAATGGTTTATATATAACTTTATAATCAATAACTTTGGCAATTACAATAGACTCCCAATATAGACCTTCATTGATATTTGTCTAGCATCAATCCATAATCATAGACTATAATTAGTTATTTGATTTTTAATTAAACTTATGCTTTAATGATTTGTCTTTAATATTATTTGTTATGAAACAAATGCGTTTTCATAGAACTGTTTCATTGCTTGTTAAATAAAATAGTTCAATAGTCGAATTATTCAATCAATGACTTCGATTCTATTTTGATATCATCAAATTTAAAACTTAATTTCATTAATGAGCTTCGTAATTTATTTTCATATTGGAACGATTCAATATTGTCATGTCTTTTCTTTTTTCTGCTTGACTCGTTTAGTCGTTTTCATTATTTAGTCGTACTTCCAGCCAAAACGATATTAATTTTCCCTAAATGAAATCCTTTTGATTTACATTTTCTCGAAGCTTTTGGAGACAATAATTATTTGATATTAAAAAAAAAAAAATTGAAAATCTTTTCATGATTTAATAACACAAACGTTGTTATTCTTTTGAATTGAAAAAAAAAAAAAAAAAAAAAAAAACAAATTAAAGAAGTCATATTTCCTCCCTTCTCCAGGATCCGCGCTCTGTTAAATTGCGTTGCTGTTGCGCTCCTCCTACGTCCCACACAAAAATGGGGTGTTATAAATTTGTCGCGTGTATCTGTGTATATGTGTATGTCTATGGAATCGTAGCTCCCAAAAGGATTAATACTGTTACTTCGGTGGTATTTCCATGACATGGTAACCTTGACCTGTTATATTCTAAGAGCTAGTGAACCATCCGACTAACCCGCGAGGCACAAGCCTAGGAATTTTTTTATTGGTGATTTATTATCGTATCGGTCAATTAAGAAAATACCGGTCTGGCAGGCATCTCACGGTTGCGTCGTTATCAAATAAATTTTTGAAAATGTAAAATTTTTTTTTCATAACCCTCTCGCACATGGCTACAATTTTAATATGTTGTAATTTACATAAGTTAGAGTGAAAAAAAAAATTGACAACCTATTCTGGCGGTTGCAAGTGCCTGCCAGACTAGTATACAGGGCGTCCGAAGACTATGCGACATGAAGGGAAAGTACCTTAAATATCGTAGATAGGATATTTTGCTGAAAGAAGACTTTATGTTATTTTTAAAAGTTAGTAATACTGCATTCAAAGATTTTCTAAAAATTACTTGCTTCGTCTAGAAATCGAACCGACTTAAATGTGAAAAAAAAATCACCGATGTGAAATGTTTTTATGATGCCAATCGAAAGAATGGACAAAAAATAATTATTATTCTTATGTAACATAGTATCTTAAAACAAAGGAATAACGTAAAATGTTTGATTCGAATTTCAATAATATTATTTATTGCGGACGACGACGTGTCAACGTCAACGTCAACGTGTCTGACGATCTATTCATAAAAAATATTAAATATTTTTACTGTAATATACTCGTATTAAGAACAATGATTTACAAGTCTGTTAAAATGAAGGGTCTTAGGCAAAATACTACACTACAGTAGAGTTAGCCTATCATCAATCAATCAATCATCATCAATACTAATAATAAATCTGTAAGTGTAGCTGTATTGTATGTATGTATGTTCCTCCATAACTCTTAAACGAATTAACTGATTTTCATGAAACTTGGTAAATAAACATTTACACGTACAGGACACAGGATAGGCTACTTTTTTCGTTTTCAACGCGGACGAAATCGCGGGCGTCAGCTAGTTGCTAAATAAATGATTATTGACATAATGTTCATTTCCATTACTACTATAAAGGAACATATAATCGTATTTCGGTTCTAAACTCCAAACTAGCTTTAGGTAAACCCGAAAATAGTTAAAATTCTAACATAAGTACCATTTAAAAAAGTGTGCGTGTCAGCTCCGACGCATGACTGGAGTTTACTCCTTACGAACGATAAATAAATAATTTAATATATGTAATTAAAACATATTAATATAATATATTATATGTGTTATATTATATTAAATGTATTGAAGCATATTGTAGCCTGTAACGCGTAACGTGTGACATGTGACATTTGATTTTACTCCAATAAATTTTCATACACCGGGCTTATTTTATATGAAAATGTATTCTCAAGGAGTAAACTCCAAAAATTTATATTGCTCAAAGAAACTTAAAAAATAGGTACTTATTTATAAAAATAATATACCTATTTATAAAAATAAAAAAGTGTAACGTGGAATATTATTATGTCTTTCTTATAAATACGTGCTTTTTTTACGAGCCACGAAGCTGAATGGGATAAATTTAATGAGGAATTTCGACCACCCAATAAGACACATTCGCATTGAGACAGATCTAATCAAAAGTATTCTTCAATATATATTATATGTCCTTTCAATCGCCTTACAATAAAAGAAACGCCCGTTTCTTTTATACCTTCATTTCTTTACTTCGTGAATATTCATTAGCAGATAAAGTTTTGACAATGCCTGCCGCTCCACAGGTAAGTTATTTTGATAACGAGACGCTTCAAAGGAGTGCTTTTGGATCAATAGGTACTTTCCAACGAAAAAAGGCGACGGTAACATATTGACAGTAATACAGTGAAGGGGCATTAAATCGAGTTAAAGGCTTTTGATGAGGTTATTGTGAGGGAATGAATATTGAAAAAGTTATTGGAATTTCTATATACTTACTGTTTGTGGCTTACGAGTTTTGTTGCAATAAATAAATTAGTAACATTCTAAAGAGTAACAGACCAATAGAAGAGTTAGATAACATATATTATTTTGAATTTGAACAGAAGTTTTACTAACAAACGTAGATAGTAAACAGGGATGGGATATGTTTGTCTACACATTTTTCTACTATATTAAGATTAGAAATATTGAATGTGATGAAAAGTCTATGTGAAGTTAGAGGAATAAGATACTACTAATATTTAATGATGTTTTCAAATTTTAAAATTTAAATTAAATTTAATAATTAAGTAGAACATAATATATAAAAGATCACAGTTTAATAACTGCATGTGTGTGCTGTTGTGTTTAGGTGATTAAGTAAAGGATGGCCTATCTTGTGTTTTAGGCGATGGTAGCCACTTACCATCAAGTGGACTGTCAGCCTGTCTGCCGACCTTAGCATAAACAAAAAACCTCGTTCCGGTGACATACCTACCACTTTATAACCATTTGTTAATTTAAGCAATAAATTAAGACACAAAAAATATAATCACGATTATATATTGAATTTTTTATAGCATCACTAAAGTTAACGTTCGAGGATCAATCGCAACTTTCTTATCAAACATTTAATTTTTCATTTTAGCCTTTATGCGTAGGACTCGTGAATTTGTCATACTCAATTTTAACCTTAAACACCTCAAAATAAGGTCTAAATAAGCGTGTATGGTTGTTAAATGTGAACGTTTGTATGACAAAGGTTGTTCATATTTTATGTTTTGCAATAACAAAGGATTTTAGATGGTCGACAACTTGCATAATTCTTAACGAAGGTGTGTACACTCATTGTGAATTTTGAAAAAATAAAAATAAATAAAGTTCATATAAATCGCGAATGTATTATCAAATATTTGTATATCTACTGCAGAAATGTTATACAAATTCATTTTTTTTGTTACATTTTGTCCGAAACATATTTTTTTATTGATTGGTTGTTTTGAATAAGGTCAATTCGTTAGTGAGACTGGTGATCTATTAAAAAAATTAAAATATATTTTGAAACGGTAGGTAAAATTTTATTTAAATAATTTATTCTCGACAATTCGTTGAAGTCTACTTGTTGAAAACCACAAAAGCTGTGATAGCTTGAACTTCCGATAAAAGGCTTGAGGATATAAATGGGTTATAAAATTGAAATTGTGGCTAAATGCTCTAATACATTAGATGTGATTTAAAATCTTTTGTTCTCTTATTTTTTTTGTTAACTAGCTGCTGCACGCGACATCGCCCGCGTAACTTTATAAAATATTGCCAAAAGCCTTCCTCGATAAATGGACTATCCAACACAAAAAGAATTTTTCAATTCGAACCAGTAGTTCCTGAGATTAGCGCGTACAACCAAACAAACAAACTAATAAACTCTTTAGCTTTATAATAATAATAATAATCATCATCATTTATTTCAGATAAAACATCCATAATTATTAACTAATAACAAATAACAAAATAATAATAACATTATATACATCTATGTGGATCAAAATATAAATATTCTTGCTATTAGTAATGTAAATGTGAACGTGAGTTTGTTTGTTTATTACACTTTCACGCAAAAACTACTGAACCGATCACCATGAAATTTTGCATACACGTTGTCTGGGAAACCAGAAATGACATAGGGTATCTTTCATCGCTCAACGCGGACGAAGTCGCGGGCACCAGATAGTATATTTTTAACCGAAACAAAGATATTCCTGCAGCATCTATGGCTGCAAGAGTGCAAGTGCGTTGCCACAGATGCTGCAAAAATATATATAAATACCTATTCGCTTATTAATTTTGCTATATGTCATATTTAATCCCATCCAAAATGATTGTATGGGACAGTCTACCTTATCTGCAAATGTTTTCAGAATGCTATTGGTACTGTCACGTATCTTTATATAATAGTTTTTATTGTTAATAAAGTAAATATTATTAACAATAATGCAACTATTTATCGCTTTCCCCTTGATGGACCTACGAACGACTGACCACGGGGTTTGGGTGGGTCATCTACCATCAAATGGACAGTCAGCATGTATACCTTTACATAAAAAAATCCTATAATGTTCCTAATAAGATAAAGTGATCAATTGATTACCCTGATAAGATTATATGTATTTACAATATTTGTGTCTTGTATTATCTCCTTTATCATGTATAGATATTATTTTTCTTATGTAGAGAAAAATTACGCAATAGATAGTCATTGTGTTCATAAACAATAATATTTATCATATCAGCAGGGTATTTCCACTTTTTAGGTTTAAGTTTAGCCTTATCATAGAAACTTTATCAAAATAAAATGAAGAATTAAACTGGAAAATACACGTTCCCATTAGAAATCCGCTGATATGTAATTTACAAAGAATTGATATATTTCTTTATGTCTACCCGTCGTTTACGTAATTAATTCGCAAACTCAGAGAGATTGAGAGGCTGATGACTTGTAACAGCCTCTGTAGTTAGATTAAATGACTATTAAAACAAAGCGATAACTTATTATTAACTGTAATAGATGACAGTTTATCGTATCTCGAAAAATTAATGTTTTAAAAATCCAGTTGTAAACTAGATTTATAGTTAAGGAAATTAAAAATTTTTTTGTTACCTAGGTTTTTTTATACTATAAAGAGTGGCAGGTCTAATATAAGGTATAATAAGATTCTGAAAGGATGAAGGCTCTGTTATCGCTTGCTCACATCTTTAAATGTATGTACTGTTATTTTATGTTATGAAATACATAGTATTCTTTCTAATAAATAAATGTTTTTAATATTTTTTTTTAAATAATTTTTAGTATCCAAAACAAAGCACACCAATTTTATGATTCAAAAAGTAACCACTATTATATGCTTTTGCTATGGATAAGCATATTAACGTTTATATAGGTACTAATTATTTCAAGGATCTTCAATTAAATTGGGAAAATATTGTATTGATCGGTAAAATTGAAATCTTTAAGATACGATAGTGTACCTGTTTGGCGACGGTGTATCACCTACTATAGGTATAGGTACTACAAGTAGATACGACAAAAATACCAAGGTGAATGACACCAAACAAGCAACTTATATCGCCAGTGGATACGCCTACATAATATATATAAATATAAACTATTTTGCATTTTAAAACTAGCTTGGAAATTTTTGTTACGGTCTCCTTATTTATGAGTGTTAAATTCAAAACCGCAGCGTCTGGAATACAAACTGATGATATCTGAGCATTCTTGAGAATTATGAGACCATCTGCCGCGTGTCTCTTGACTCTTTGATATTTATGAAACAGGAAAATTAAAAAGAAAATGTATTTTATTAAACAGACATTAAAAAATTAAATTTTCTTCATTGTCTTTTATTCTGTTGTCTTCTCAGAAAAAAATATTTATATGTTATATTTTTACTGTAATCATCATTTGCATTTACATCAAAATACTCATAAGCAGGCCTTTTTTGTCACTCGAAAATTGCATGTCCATAGTTTTTTCTACCCCTCCCCATTTTGAAGGAAAAATAGAAGTATATTGTTTTTTATTGTTTAAAAACATATAATACCTAAACATAACTTATATTTAGGTGAGTAATAATATAAAAATATAACTCCTTTTGGGGCACTGCGTGACCCCACGTGCCCCCACAAAAAAAAAAGCTCTGCTCATAAGGGCCTCGTAAGGAAGCTCAACGTTGCTCAACGAGCTATAAAGCTCAGGGTTACACTACGAGCTCAGGGTTACACTACGAGCTCAGGGTTACACTACGAGATCGAATCAGAAATGAGGAGATCCATACACATGTCGATGTCTACTAAAAACACAGAGAGGATAGTCTCTTTCTAGACACTGGGAGAAGTCTACGATAGGAAGGTAACATAATACAATAATGTAAGTAGGAGTTAAAAATACTGGACTGGACAGCGCGCTTCCAATTATGGTCGAAATTGGACCGGTTTAATTTCCTGCATTTAATAAACGCATGAGGGTACTAACCGCTTTGTAATGTGTAAATGGTTTTTTATTGATTCCTGTGATAATATATTAATTAATCCTCTATTAAAATTATTTTCTTGATGCATTTTTGAATCAAGCTTGTATTAGCCGCGAATGCGGATTAATAATCAAAGAAACTTGTTTGGAGAAAGAGGAAAAATATTACAATTCTTACAAATGGACGAAACTTAATAAGCTAGGAAGTCATAAAAGAAAAGAAAAAATTGTTAAAGTTTTCAAACAATACCTTAGTCGCTTTGAAACTTTTTCCATTTTATAAAACAAAGACTCAATGTTAAAGTATTTAGAATCAATTTTATCTACACTAATAACATTATAAAGAGAAAATATTTTTTTTGCATGTTTATATGTCTTTTTGTAATGGATAAACTCATAAACTACCTACTTAATTGATTTTAAAAAAATCCTTTTTCTAATAGACAGATATATTAACATTGATATTATAAGAAAAAGAGTTTCCTACGAAAATTACAAAAATTAACCCAAGGTATCAATTTCTTTTCATAAAAACCCATCCATTTGGCGTGCATTGCGATAACTATTAATGACACATGAAATTTACATGATGTACTGGATCCACCGTATCAGGTTGTCTACCTTGTACCTCCACTAGAGAACCTTCCACTTAAACTTACTGATCCGCTGGCTTATGTCGGTAACCTTAGTACGTCTACAGATCTCCTCCTTTCTAACCCCGAGCATAGCCCTCGCCATAGATCGTTGAGGAACGTTCAGCTTTTGTTACGAGGCTCATAGATAGAGTCCATGTTTCAGCGCCATATGTCACCACTAGCAACACACATTGACCGTAAACTTTTGTTTCCAGACACTGATGAGGAATTTTGGAGGAGAAGATGTCTTGAAGCTTTCTGAAAGCTGGATTTGACGATTGATCGTCCCGTACAACGGATTGTCGATTGATGACACTCGTATAATGGATATTAATCTTTAAATGCATAGTTCCATAATCAAGGTTGATTATGTACATGTAAATTTCTCTTTAATCCGAATTTTGGTTTGAAGTCCACACAAACGAAGGCGCGGACATCGGCCAGTATATCACTTGTTGAGAATAAAAATATTAACCTTGTTGATAACACACTGACAATGAAAACCTTACAAATTTGTCTAGTGCCAAGTCAAAATAGTAAAGTTTTATCAATGATATGATAATTATAATTTAGACTTAGACACAAACAAACTGAAAATAGTCTCTATATTTTAGATATATGTACTTACCAATTTAAAAGATAACTTCCGTATTATCAATGTTATTTGAAGTCTAGTTTCTAGGTTGGTTTAAAGGTTTTTCTACGATTACATTCCTATTACAACTCCTTACCCTCATCTAAAAATACTTTATCACAAGGCATGATATCTGAGTGTTGTCTTTTATTATGTAAAGGTTGTCAGACAGGCTGATGGTCCACTAGATATTGACCTGCTCTATGACACCGCAGGTCTCAATTGGCCCGCACAGCAATCCGCCAAGCTGGATTTGAGATTTTTGATCATTGGCTTGAAATTAATGATTTCCACATATTTCCAAAATTGAAAAATTTTGAAACCAAATTTGACGATGATTGACTAAATTGACGATGACGATGAGACTACGTTAGTCATGGCTGCCTGGCTTGTCATGATAAAGATGTCAGACGTTATTACTCGTATATTTTCTCATCGATCCCTATGTAATGCATGTTACAAGTATATCCGTAAAAACCAATTTAAACATGATTTTTTTTATCACAAAAATGACGAAAATGTGTTAATTAAATTGCCACATTTGCGGCGATATGACGAGGTCACAGCAACATATAAATAAATGTTACATAAGCTCAGGTTCCGTTTGTCACACTTTTGGGAAAATCACTGTTTACTTTGCTTTGAGAGCATCGGCAGTATGCCGTAATAAAAACTATGGTGACTGACTCAAACAATAAAAACTGAGTGTTTTGTTATTTTTATTATAATAGGGATGCTTGTTTGGAATGAAACAATACCAAATTCATAAAAATCCCTTGAAAAATAATAATTTATATTCTTTAACATATTCATATTATGTTATAATAACACAACTTTGAAAAACCTAATAAAGTTTCATAATGAATTCGACTGACTATTTTTCCTACAAGATAAACTTTACGTAATACTAGTTGTTGCACGCGACTTCGGCTGCGTACCTTCATAAAACATAGCCTATGTTACTCGCTGCTCGCGCTAGCTTTCTATAGGTGAAAGAATTTTCAAAATCGGTCCAATAGTTTTTGAGTTTATTCATTATAAACACACAAATCTTCTGTTAGTATAGACTAACAAAATACTACTGTGCCGTGTTGTTTCACTTGTCTTATAAAATGTCATGACGGGCAGAAAAAAATATAAGTGTAGTGATTAAAAAAAAATGGTGACAAAAATATTATAATGATTCACCCTCGTAATATTAAAACTAAGTCAATATTATTATAACGAGTTAAAAAAGACGCCGGATAAAACAGGAACTTGACGGCGTTTTATATTATAGACGCCCGTCTATAATATAAAACATTCGCTTGGACGAATCTACAACAATAAACTGACATTTGAATAATTCAAATTAAGCTACCTTAACCTTAATAATCTGTAACATTTTATTCCGTATTGCGATGGTTATCCCCGTGGGGATTGTCAGTGAATATAAAATGTTCTCAAAATATTGGAAGCCTTATCTCATACTCGTATTTATTCCAAATGGAATTTATGGACAATTTTTGTGTAGATTTTTGGAATCGATTTTATATATTTATAAGCCCGGGGTATGAAAATTAATGGGAGTAAAATTAAATGTGGTCACACGTTACGCGTTACATTACAGGCTAGAAGATGACACACACAAAATTTTTGTATTTTTTTTTTAATTTTCTTTTTAATTCTGAAATTAGTTTCGCAAAAGTAAAAGTCCATTACACGTGACAGAAAGAAAGAAAGATAAGAAATTTTACTGAGTTCGAAACACAAATAGCCCATACAACACAAGTTTAATGAGAGCAATCTTAATCGTATAGGCAACTCAGTATCTAGACTCAAATAGGCACCCAACTCAGCATGTGCTTTGTGTGCTAAAAGCACACACATATAGCGCTGATCTTCCGCTGTTGACCTCATTTTTGGCTTCACATGTAATGTGCAAATTATACAATGTCTATAGTTTCTCCTTTTAGTGAAAGAAATCAATGCCAAAGGGTATTCCTTAATTAAGGGCACCGGAAAGCACAGTACTGTTATTTCACAGTGATATTTTTAATAGTTGACACTGCGCCAGACGTGTTACTTAGTTTACGACTGTGGTTCGCAATATATCCTGCCACAACTTAAAAACATTGTTTAAGTATTTTGTGTTTCGTTTAAATTTAATTACAGTTCAACCTGATTGAATAAGCACTTATGTATTTTGTTTCTATTATTAGCATCTTACTAATCTTTATGTTATAGGTCTGTAACCGATGGTACTTATAATAAAAATGTAATTTTTTAAAAGAACAAATACATATTTGTAAAATATACCACCCAACGCGACTGTACGCGCTAAAAATCCTACAGAAACCTAACATTTTTCTATAGTAAAAAGTGTCCTATATTTAACTAATCCAGATCTATATGTGTACCTACCACATTTTTACCCAAATCCGATCAGACGTTCTACTGTGATACAAACATACAAAACTTTCGCATTTATAATATTATTAAGTTGAGTACTTTAATGTAATCTTTGAAAGGGTTTATACTGTTAGGACATAATATTAAGTTCTCATTGAGTAGTTATCCTAACAAATCGAGTTAAAGGTTAACAAGGTATGAAAACTTCCTCATACAAGGTATAAAGGAAAAATTTCTCAACAAAGGGTCTACGTATTTTAAGCATTGGCTTTTTAACATAAGATACTAAATTAATTGTTACCTATGAAACATCTAAATAGATATATACATGTGGCGCTAATGAGTTAACGTTGTCATCCAAAGACAAAGTAAAGCTACGAGTAACAACGCGAACATAAGGCTATATGTTTCGTGATGACGTGACAACTGTACATGAGTCACGAAATATGTATAATTATAAAATCGATACAAAATTGAATTTACGTAACTAAATTTTGTATATTATGTACAATAAAACAAAAATGAAAAATATTGAAAACTAGCTCGTGCCCGCGACTTCGACCGCGTGGAATTTATTTATGGAACGGTCGAAGATTACCTCCTACATACAAACTTACAAATATAAAAACTTTACTTCATAATAAAATTAGTATAGATAAAAAGCATATATGTAAATGAAAATTGCTAATATTCCACATAGACCTATTCCATATTTATGAAATGAGCCTAATATTTCAATGATTCTGATGTGTTCTGTATAAAAATAGAATGTTCTTAAGATACCCTAAATTACTTCTTTCCGAAATCACTGCTAAATGAGAATGCAATAAAAACAATTCCATGTATATGAATGAATTGAAAATTCAAATAGATTCAAAATTCGAAATCTACTTCGCTACGTTAAATCCTCATTGAACGAGAGAGCTACGATATCTTAAGTATGCAAGTCGCGCTCCTGACCATCTTATTGTGATCTTGACCGACGTGCCGCGGTTTCGCCCAGTTAATACATATAGTGTACAGTCGGCCGCATAAGTCGATTAACACATTTAAAAGTACAAAACAACGTAACACTCAACGCGCCATAAGTCGTTGTCACGACTAGAGAACAAAATAAACTTCACTTACAAACGATCCTAAAAAGCTTCACTAAGTAAGTAATTAAGTAAGTTGAGTGTTCAGTTGTTTTGCACTTTTGAATGTGTTAATCGACTTATGCGGCCGACTGTACCTGTAGTCTGTGACCATTTGGAATATAGTACTTTCTTGTATAGTGAAAGAATTTTTCGACTAGTTGATGTGGTTCTGAAAATCCTCACAAACTTTTTAAGCATTTATAATAATATCAAATAGGACTAGTTTTAATATTATAAATCTTTCTGAATTGAAAATTCTCTGAAATGAAACTGTGAACGATATTACATATTTCATGAAGAGATATTTCATGAACATGTTGCGTTGAAATGGATGTAAAAATAACTTCACAGAGCTTTTTTTATAAAATCATCCTTACATATTAATAGATAAATATAATAAAAAAAAGTCTCCCACCTCGTCTGTCTGTAATATTCGCGATGAACTCAAAAGTGGATTTTCAAGCAGTTTTTACTTTTTTTTTATTTTTTTGTTAAGGTCGACAGACAGGCTGATGGTCCACTTGATGGTAGGTCGCTACCGTCGCCTATAACACAAGCAACCCCATAAGTGCTACAAGTGCGCTGTAAACCATAGGATTAAAGATAAGGGGGACTAATGGAAAGAGCTTTAAAAAGGTTGTTTCTATAATTTGAAAAACCCTTGCGAAGCCGGAAGCGGGTCGCTAGTGTAGGTATATATGTTTTTTTTTTATGGCGAAGAGTACAATCGCATATTTTTTGTAGTTTTTCAGTGTCTATAAAACGATTAAAAGGTAGAATTAATTTTATAAACGTTCGACAGTTTAGTTTAAGCCATATATCTTTATGTCTGCCCGCTGTCAACACATATCAATATCCCTCACAGGATAACTTACAAATACCAAACAGAGATAGCCTTAGAAATAATCGAGGAACGAGGAAAGCTCGAAACGTTATCTCATTCAATTTTCATAGTCTAGTTGTTCTGTTTTATGTAATGTCTAGACAACAGGTGTGAATAATCGATCAACAAACAAGAAGAGTCTCATTCATCATTGTGTGGAAAAACTATTTGCAATGGCGTAACTTGCCATTGTGTGATCGTATTTCGACATATCTCAGATAATATCGTTTGCCTCCGAAATGAATTTAAAACATTTCCATATTATATTCCGCCTCAAACATAACTGTAAAGACGAGTTTTGCTGCCAAATTTATTGATGCCTAACAGAAGTGTAAGGTCCTGTTTAAATATCGGACTTATTATTAAATAATACTAATAAAAATAAAAATAAACATTTATTTAAAATATGTATAAAAGCTTTAACGTATATTGGAATTCAGATACCTCGCACATGATTATTAGTGCGTTTACGAATACGAAATGTACTTCGCTAATATTCAATTTAAACGTTATAAAATTCTCGTAAAGAGGGCAACTTCTTTACAGAATAAGTAATATCTGTTGAATTAACCTAATAATTTAGTACTAAAAATATTTACACTTTAATTAGAATTTTTAATAGAATAAAAAATGGAGCTTATTTTCATAAACTAGTGTTCTCGTAAGCAGTACTCGGACGAGGACTGTCTTCTACATGTATGATCTTTTCAACGTTTTCATTGAAATGTACTATTGATTTTTTTCTTTTCACTTCTCCAAATTCGTCTTCATCTTCTGTGTCGTCAGCGTCTTTTAATTTATCAATGGACTGTATAACTATTGGTACATTGATTATGTTTTCGCTTTTTGGAATGGGAGTTTCAACTGATACACCTTCCAAAGGCGCCTCTAACCTCTCTTGTAGTTTCCTTTCGCTTCGTTTAAGATCTTCAATATTCATACGAGGTCTGTTGAGAGTGTCTGTACCTTTATCTAAAGATTCAGCACGTGACGCTAAACTAGATTCATCGCTGAACTCGTCGTAGTTTCTATTTTTTCTCCTGCGAACAAACATTTACTCGTAAGAATGTTTAAATATGGCCGATAAGAACAATTTAACTTAACGGTACAATTACCATTGAAGGAAGAACCACACGGCTATGGCTACAATTAGTATGAAAAGCAGGACACTGAGAACTATTGTAGCTACTAACAAGCCGACGTCACGTCCTGGGATATTGCATATCTGTTGACCTTCTAGATGATCTTCCAACGATACGACGCCAGCTATGCTGACCACGGAAGTTATGATACTGCCAATGTCGCTGAAAACGTAAAATATTTTAATATTATTGTGTTTTTATTAAAATAACCCTACATAATAATTATATACAATCGCTTGAATAAAAATACAAAGAAAAAATATTACGTTGTAAGTTGTTCCATCGAAACCGGTTCCCAGCCGCTTAATCCATAAACATAAATTTGCATCGACGCTCCTAACGAACCAGTATCGCGTTTGAATCTTGATTCTGCTTCCTCTTCTTCAATATCGTCAGATATGACTACAGATCTGAGGGCCTTGATTTCATACCCAACAGCACTGGACAAATTACTCAAGATTGTTCCTTCATCTTCCAGGAATGAATTTCGAACTGTTATCACAGCTATGTTATTTAGACTCAGTAATTTCACCTATAAATTAAAAAATAATTAGTGTTTTTTTAATGTTAAGATCCATAGACAGGCGAACGTCGACTTGATGATAGGTGACAACAGTCGCCTATAACACAATCTACGCCACAGGTGCTACAAGTACACTGCCGAATAGAAGGAAATAGGATAAGGGATAAGGGGCAATGGGCTCTGGCCGAAGAACAACAGCACACATGCTGTTACTTAACGATAGTCCTCTGTAAGGCTTCATTTCCAAAGTTAGCCCTGACAACCCGGAATCGCTGAGACAGAGCGTTAAGGCGTTAAGAAAGCAACCTTTCGTCAAATATCAATCGGTTCATGGAAAACACGTAATATAACCTAACGAGAACTATTTACATCTGAGCACAATGCTATATGATGAGGTATGGGTTGGAGGTGACGAAAGCCCAATCGACTTCAAATGTCTTCAGACATTGACGACATGCAGGTTTCCTCACCATGTTTTCTGGCCGTTAGAGCAAGTACTTGCAAAGCTGAAATTCTAACTTGATTCTGGCAGTCGAGTGTTTGCCTCACAGGGCTATCACTAAGAATATACTTGCCATCAATTCTATAGTTCCGCTCAACCCTTCGCCATGCTGATCAGTAGCGTACACAATGTATGTGGCATCATCTTGTAAGGTAGCCCCATCACGAACGTGCACGGATCCAGTTGAGGGGGATACTGATAGTTCATTTTCTGGACTCCAATATACAATAGCAGCATTTACTCCAACATCTGCGTCAGTAGCCTGCAATATTTTTAGACATTCACACATATATTTTTCTAAAATTTATTAGGTTCAAAATGCCATTTGTGACAATATTCCTTTTCACAAAATATAAGAAATTTTCTAATAAAGTTGCATTGCAACGTGCCTATTTTTTATTTTTTATTATAAAAACATATCGAAACTGTCGGCAAAAGTAAGTTTGAAAATTAATCAGGTTTAACTGATAGTTTTATGTTCAGTGATCACATAACTTACTAACAGTATAAACCCGTTTTGATAAAATTTACAGAAAACTGCTGATTATTTTAAAAAATACCGAACTACTGATACTAGACGATTTTTGACGTATTGAGTGCTGCACTATAAAGTTAGTATTTTGCAGATAAGCTCTTTTCACTTTGCACCTGTCGATATATAAATGAGTAAAAACATATCAATAAGGGATGCAATAAGTCAAAAGTATGCCTAAAAGTTACGGGAAGCTTGCTTCAATACATCAGTGAAAACTGCATCCAAATCGGTTAAGCCACTTCTTAAATTAGCGTGTACAAACGCACAGACAAACTACGATTTTATTATATCTATGATTAATTATTTGAACTCACATGCAATTCCGCTAAAGCTCGCGGTAACACTCTCTCCTTGATTTCAGGCTCAGGATATCCTACTACCAACGGTTCGTTTTCTTTTCCAATAAATATTGGATGATTATCGTTTATGTCATTTACAATTAGATTGACTAAAGCCTTTCTCGGATCGTATTGGATCGAATCAGTGAGCACCCATTTGTTTGACCCATATTCGTACGGTCCGAGCCAATCTGGTGTTCCTTGAACATCTATCGATCTCTTTGTACGAGTCGTCTCGTCACTATCGCAATGAATAGTTAACTCGACTTGCACTTGTGAGAGGGCCATAAAGGCGATAGATTCGTGTTCCCGATCGATTGAATGAGCGTGCAACCCATCTTCGTCAACATAAAGCCAAGATTGACTGATTGGCCAACGATTTGTGAGGCTGAATCGACACCCGTCGAACTGTGTTATAGACACCAGATTTCTATGTGGCTCCTCCTCATTTCTATCAAGAACAATTAGTGGCTGGATTGCGATGTCGTCATCGCATATTGTCGCTACGTTGACTGTCAGTTGAACCTGCATACATTTGAATTATGTATGAAGTTAACAAAATTTATGTAACTTGCGAAGGGTGAGTGCCTTGTGAAGTTGAGATTAATTTATGGATATCCAATTCGCTCACGTTTGTCGTGGATTTAGAGTTTAACGTGTGTGAATTTTTTCTCACACGTTAGCTAGGCATTATTTGACTATTGATAAAAAAAGCTTCATAGCTTAGAAGCTATTGTTGCTATTATAAAATATCAAATGCAGAGTAGGTTAGTAATAAAAGGTTAGTTTCTTGAGAGAATTCTTAGTTTTTTTTTTTAAATTAAGGTTGGCAGACAGCCTACGGTCCAATATTAACATTACAAATAAATTGTTTGGAAAATTCGGAGCACATTTCCCTTCTCCATCCCTTATTCCTACTATACACAGCAATACCTGTGGCGTTGCTTGTATTATAGGCAATGGTAGATAGCCACCTACCATGAATTGGACCTTCAGCTTATCTGTTGACCTTAACATTTAAAAAAAATGTAGCTTTCAATTTTAGCATGTCAAGTGGGCACTTGTCTTGATTATGAAAACGCTATGAAGCAAACCATAGTTTTTAAATAGAAAAATCTCATCTTTGTAGTTAAAATAGCAAATATAGTGTTGAACACTTGGGGCGGTGATAATTTTGTCCAGTACTTCACATTGCAAATACACATAACACATACCTCCGCTAAACCAGACGCTTGTGTAAAGATAGTAGTGGCAATGACTTGGAAATTGTAGACTCCGCTGTTGGCTCGGGCCGACAGGATAAGTTCTCCTTCACTGTTCACCGATATTCTCTCTTGAAGATGCGCTGAACAAAAAGAGTAGATGATTTAATAACTATTTTTATGGACATGCGAGAGTTTAGACTAGGTGTAAGTAAATCTACGTAGATCTAACAAATTATTGTTTAAATCTTCATATAGGTAGATCATAGAGATATAAAAATATTAAGTTGGTTTGTGTAAAGTTGCGTTGGGTAGAATTCGATGCCTTATTTTTTTTTTTTATGAATGATTGAAATATTTGTTTAATATACAATGTCATATTTTCTTTTTTCTTTTTTGCACAATTTATGACTATACCAAGTGCCTAGTGCGAGTTTTACTCAATGAAACACATCGAACGCGTAAACGTGAAATTGTATATATATATAGGAATGAAGCAGCGCCACCTAGTGGTTAACGTGTAACGCTGTTTCATTTCCATACAAATTCATGTTAACGCGTTCGATGCGTTTGATCGAATAAAACTCGCACTAGGCCAAACTAGGCACTGAGTTTCAATATGACGTCATAGACACGAGGTGTTCGCCTGAAACTCTAATGATTTGATAAATTACATATTTATGTACTTTACAATTATTATTGTGTCCTTGATATTTTACGTGTCAAATAAATAGATAAGGAATACAATAAATGTGTTAAAATATAAAATTTATATGCTTGGATTAAGAGTGTGTAACAGAATAAACGAGATTGGAGTTATCTATCCGTTGGTAAATCTATTTGCATAAATAATGTAATATACTTTTCGCATTGCCTTGAAGATAGCAATAGCAAATATTCAACGAACAACATCTTTGTATCTTTGTTTTATTTTAATTGTTTGTGATTCAATCATTTGTAGTTATTTTGGCTCCTTCCACTTGGATCCACAGCTTGGCTCCACACGTGGATCTGCGGATACTCTTCTTCGGAGATCTCTTAAATCTACCATTGAGGGGATTCAATAATAAACATAATTTTATATGCCTCTTCGATTCACATACGAGGGGCTCCAATAATAGTAATATTTTTATCAATAATTCAATTTACTTTAAAATAAATCTAACGAATGTGGGGTATTTTGACCTATAAGTGTAATTTTGGCTTTTAGGTATAAATTATAAATAAATTTAGTAGGTAGGTACTTTATCATAACTTTATCTATTGTTAGACATGATTAATTCTATTTAAAATATCTCCTTATGAAATGATATTATCTGCTGCCACCCTTTATAATATTAAAAAAGTATACTTTGTGTCTAAAAACTTGTTTTAAAGCAGCAGTTATTTATTTATGATAGCTTAACCAACGCTAGAAACCAGAATCAATCGAAGTTTCTTGCTTTAATCAAATAATAATAACTAAATAATTTTAAATAATTTTAGTCAACTAAAACATTATAATTAATGAAAAAAAAAATACAATTACCATTTTCTACAAACAGCGAATATCTGACGTCCTCTCCGTTGTCGGCAGTTGCAGTGACTTGACCCAGAACACCGATCTGCGCGATATCAGCAGTAAGCACGTAGATCGGTGAACCAAACGTCACAGTTGGCGGAGTTGGATCAACTGTATTATAAAAAAATATAATTCTATGAGGTTTTAAGACAACTATAAGACCGGTTGACCATCCATTTGATGGTAAATGGCTACCGTAACCTACAACACAAGCAAAGCGAAAAATGTTACTCATGTTGGAAACGTGGCTATGAAATATTTTAAAATTCTGTGTAGTAGGTAATCAGAATGTTAAGCTTACCAGAATTTTCAATAGACAGGATGAGCACGGCGCTGCTCCCACCAGCGCGCAATTCTAGATGGATATATGTGATATCGGTTGGCAGAGTCAATGTCTCAGCCGCAAAAACAGTTAACACTCCATTAGAAACTTCAGCCGTAAACAAATAACCATAATCTGCCGAAAGAGACCAAGTTTAAAATGACGAACTGTTTACTTAGCGGTTAAGATGTTATTTTCTGAAACAGGGCTTGACTTTTAGCAAGATCATACGAACGACGATGAAAACTATGTTTTCAAAGTTCAAGTTCAAGTTATTTATTCAAAGTTAACTTTGGTCTAAGTCTAAGTTACTCGTAATGTTAAGGAGTTTGATTCGAAGCGGTTCCCGATTTATATAATATTATTTTGCTTTATTTTATTTATGTATGATTTTTATGCATTATTTTGCCTTATGTTACCTATACCTATTGTAAGTTTTTTGTTTGTGCTATTGATGTGCCTATTGGAAAATAAATAAAGAAATAAATAAATTAAATAATTAATATTTATTATTGTAATATGATTTAATTAGAGCAAGTACTTAATACTTATGTATTTTGATTTAAAATCTGGCTATTAACTATTATACTATGAGAAACTACGTAGTGCATCTAATTTGTATCGTATATATTATATACGTTAAGATTAACGCAATAATAAGATAATAGCAATCTCGAAATAGCTTTCGCTGGAAACTGCTAGTTAAGCATAATTAACTGCTAGTTAGATAATTAATAATCATGTATTTATGAATTTAAAATAACAAATTGTTCGATTATTATAATATAAAAAGAAAATATTATTGCACACAAAACGATCCAAAAAATATACAAATAAATTTTATTTATGAACACCTAAATTAAACAGTTATTGAAGAAAAAATTTTTAATTATTTAAATTGCAATTTTCCACTAGCAATTAATTAGAAAGAATATTTACCTCCTAATATATCCACAGCACCCGAGTAGTCCGTAATCGATATTTCCTCATGACGAACAACACCGTCTTGGATGATGCCTTCATAAACAACTTTCTCAAATACTCCATCACAAAGCACAGAATCTAAAAAATAAAAATATGCAATAAATTTCTATAAATATATGTTTGAAAATCCTTAAACTAAGTTAAATTATAAAAACTTAAATCAGGGAACCACAAGCATGTATTTAAATTAAAAAAATAAAGGTTTAAAATTTTGCTTGGACGGGGAAGAGTTTATAATATTGTTTTTAATAATGCTGTAAATAAGTTTCCAAATAATAAATAATACTGAATAATGAATGATATTCAGTATTATCACTATATATAAGCCTCAGGAAATGTTATCTTTATTTATGTATATTAGATAAGAAAATGAAAGTATTTGTCTGATAACTTTAAACAGTGTAAAACATAGTAATTTCCTAGTCATTAAGATAAAAATAAAATTATTTTTAAGTGGATATTTAGCTTTATAATAACCGCCTAGTTATATAGTACTTATACAGACAAACATAATAACTTTTGACGAAATATTGTAATTTAATCTATATGTTACGGCTAAAGGTACGTGTGAACATAAACCTAAGATTAGCCGGCTAATATAAAAAATCGGGATACGTGTGTTAGTTAGTTTCAATTCTTCGTCGCGCAAGCACATGGCTACTACGCAAACTATTGTCACGTTAGGTACTTTTTCATACATTTGTTGAGACACAGACGGTGAGTTAACTTTGCAAATTTTCTATGTTTAATGTGAAAGTTGTTAGGATTTACGAGAGCTCTGAAAGTGATATTTAAATATTTGTTTTCACAGAGTTCACCGACGATGCCACAGTTAAAACATATTGTTTATTTCCAGCACTTTCAACGTACTTCACTGTTACTTCGCAAGAAGAAGTAGTTACCGTAACATTAACTACTCCGATTCCGAAAGACACTTTACCTAGCAATCGAATAATATTACTTGAATTACAAGCGACGGCACTGGACGCCACGGCCGCTCACGCAACCATCGTTTTCGAAGTAGTCAATGATGACATTCCAGCTATAACAGAACTCATTTTCGAGCAGCCTTATTACACAGGAGTCTACACAGAAGAGGGTGGTCTTGTGTTCGAGAACACTATATCCTTATCCCAGGGATACGATCAAACTGTAGAGTTCGACCTAGTTATACTGTTTTGCTAGATTAAAAAGAGCAGAAAAAAGTAAGTATGCCTATGTATCTAATGTTCGTTAAATTTTGCACTTATTCGGTTCTGCCAGAATACCCTCGATATACTATTTCTATGTAATGTGGTATACTTATATTGGCATACATAGTCACGTAGGCTATGAAATATTTAAAAATTCCATATCAGTAATCAGAATGCTTACCAGAATTTTGAATAGAGAGGATGAGCACGGCGCTGCTCCCACCAGCGCGCAATTCTAGATGGATGTATGTGATGTCGGTTGGCAGAGTCAATGTCTCAGCCGCAAAAACAGTTAACACTCCATTAGAAACTTCAGCCGTAAATAAATCCCCATAATCTGCCGAAAGAGACCAAGTTTAAAATGACGAACTGTTTACTTAGCGGTTAAGAAGTTATTTTCTGAAACAGGGTTTGACTTTTAGCAAGATCATACAAAAGATAAGGAAAACTATGTTTTCAAAGTTAACTTTGGTCTAAGTAAGTTAAGTTTATGTTAAGGAGTTTGATTCGAAGCAGTTCCCGATTTATGTATTATTTTATTTTATTTATGTATGATTTTTATGCATTATTTTGCCTTATGTTACTTATACCTATTGTAAGTTTTTTGTTTGTGCTATTGATGTGCCTATTGGAAAATAAATAAATAAATAAATTAAATAATTATTATTTATTATTGTAATATGATTTAATTAGAGCAAGTACTTAATATGTATTTTGATTTAAAATCTGGCTATGAACTATTATACTATAAGAAACTACGTAGTGCATCTAATTTGCATCGTATATACGAGTACGTTAAGAAATACAATAATAAGATCTCGAAATAGCTTTCGCTGGAAACTGCTAGTTAGTTAGTTAGTTGATAATAATTAATAATCCAGTATTTATGAATTTAACATAACAAATTGTTCGATCATTATAATATAAAAAAAATAATATAATTGCACAAAAAACGATCCAAAAAATATACAGATAAATTTTATTTATGAACACCTAAATTAAACAGTTATTGAAGAAAAAATTTTTATTTATTTAAATTGCAATTTTCCTCTAGCAATTAATTACAAAGAATATTTACCTCCCAATATATCCACAGCACCCGAGTAGTCTATAATCGATATTTCCTCATGACGAACAACACCGTCTTGGATGATGCCTTCATAAACAACTTTCTCAAATACTCCATCACAAAGGACAGAATCTAAAAAATAAAAATATGCAATAAATTTCTTTAAACATATGTTTGGAAATCCTTAAACTAAGTTAAATTATAAAAACTTAAATCAGGGAACCACAAGCATGATAACTCAAAACAATATCTAGTCATTAAAATAAAATAATTAAGAGCCATTTGTTGGAACATGATAAACTAGAATGGCATTTCGAATTCGCGAATTCGTCTCCCCTCCGCCCCCACAAGCGACATGTTCGCCCCGGCGCGTCCAATCGAATTCATTTTTAGCCGTTTCGTTTCGGTTAATGTGCACATCAACCGGCTAAAGATGGAAATTCAAGACGCAAACTAAGATGATATCGAACTTTAGCTGCTTTTCGAAGATAAACTTAAGATTAACCAGCTAAACTTAGGTTTATGTTTACACCTACCTTTAGCCGTAAAATATATACTAATGTTAATGTTATAAAACTGAAGAGTTTGTTTGGTTGAAAGCTTTAATCTCACGAACTACTGGTTCGAATTAAAAAAATCTTTTTGTGTTGGATAGTCCATTCATCGAGGAAGACTTTAGGCTATATAACATTTTGAACGCGGATGAAGTCGCGGGCACCAGCTAGTATAATATGACTTAAAAGTTAATATAACTTTAAGTATTAATAATTAATAAGACCCACATACCGTTTATTAATGAAATCACGATAGTTGTTCTAGCAGTGTTGCTGTTGGACCTATTCGCTGTGACTACGAAAATGAGGTGCTGATTTTCCAGTAGTATTGGTGATGGTATGACAGAAGTCAACGTAAGAGTAACTTCATTTTCAACGCGTCCCAGACTGAACCACTGAGAGTGATCTGTAATTAAGTAAAGACTTAAATAAGTAAGACTAACAGATACCGGAATTTCTACACCAATGTATTGCGGAAGGTAAAGAACGACTACGACAGTAAAAAGTTATTGGAGAGTAAAGGTAATTCCAAAAAACTATGGCGATCCATAAAAGATATCTGCCATATTACCGAAAAGAGATCAGACCCGATAGAACTTCTTACCATGAAAGGAACCACTAGCCCTAACCAGTCGCTTAACAAATGCAACAACTACTTCTGAAATGTTGGACAAAATCTCGCTGATGTGATTCTCCGAAGGATGGGAAAGGATGAAAATTATCTCACCACAAATCTCCGCCCAAAAGCGCCGCCTTTGAGCTCCTTTTTCATGCGCCCTACTGACAATGCTGAAGTTGAATCATTGATAACGAATCTGCCTAATGATAAATCGTCAGGTATCGATGGACTTAATAACACATTTATTAAACAAATTAAAAACCACATAGTCGAGCCATTGACTACCATTAACAATATGAGTCTGTCATCCGGTGTTTTCCCTAACATATGGAAGACTGCTGTAATCACACCTATTTACAAACACGGCCCTAGAGAGGAGCCTCATAGTTACCGTCCCAACGCTCTTCTAAATATTTTCGGTAAGGTACTGAAAAAAAATTTGTAATCTGCGACTCACTCAATACCTAGAATTGAATCATCTGCTTGCAGAACGTCAATTCGGATTCCGATCGGAGAAATCTACCAATGAAGCCGTTACTCTCCTGACTTCCATAATTGCTGAACATCTCGACAAATCAAGACATTCAATTGGCGTCTTCCTGGATCTTGCAAAGGCCTTCGACACTGTTTCCGTCCCGATTCTACTCAGAAAACTGGAGAACATCGGTATAAGAGGCACAGCTTTGGACTGGTTCAAAAGTTATCTCACGGGGCGGAGGCAGTGTGTTAGGGTTAGCGAGCATCTCAGTGTGTATGAAGACATTCGTTTTGGGGTCCCTCAGGGCAGTATACTGGGGCCTTCCTTGTTCATACTATATATGAATGATATCCACTCCCTGCCAATAAACGGAGCCGACATAATTTGCTACGCAGACGACACGGCGCTAATCTTCAATGGTTCAGACTGGGACGAGCTGGGGTGGCGTCGCCAAGACTCGCATGCTGCAGGTAGAGCGATCACAACGCTGTGTACTCAAAGTGATGCTAAAAAAGCCACGACCCTACTCCACCGCGAAGCTGTACTCTGATGCTGGTGTCTTAAGCGTTCGAAAACTTTTTGTTCTGGCTTCGGTTCCTCCAGTTCACTTGAAAGCACTACGATCAAAAGATTACGAAAGCCGAACCAAGAAACGAGTCTTCAAATTGCCGTTACCAGTGGTGAAGTCA
This sequence comes from Synanthedon formicaeformis, assembly GCA_945859745.1. Classification (NCBI taxonomy): domain Eukaryota; kingdom Metazoa; phylum Arthropoda; class Insecta; order Lepidoptera; family Sesiidae; genus Synanthedon; species Synanthedon formicaeformis. Next base: position 8,852,852 of record OX243959.1, on the reverse strand, counting down.
ACGTTTGGAAGACGCTTTGGCCCATATCTGCCTGTCCTCATTTACAAGAATGTGATGAAGCTGCTTCCAATGAAATCCTGCTCGGTGGCGGAATCCAAGATCAAACTTAAGTCCTGGTTTGCAGAACTCTCCTATGACTCCACCGAAAAACTGCTAACTAACAAGCACTAAATTACATACACTACTTCACACGCACGCACACTGGTATAAAAGACATATAGCACGATTCAGACACTTTTGCTTACTTAAGTTCCTTTCGAAATGTAATTCACTGTACGGCACCCCACGATACAGGCATACCTAGTGTGGGGAACGGGGTTTTGTTCTTAAATAGTAAAGTTGTGAAAATAATAAATTATTTTGATTTTTTTTTTAATTTTTGAATCGTACTAACGGATCCTTATATATTTATGTACATATGAAATTAATTTTTAATTTCTGAAAGCCCGTATACCTCCTTCTAGGTCGAACTCTATAGTTTGATCGTATCCCTGGGATAAGGATATAGTGTTCTCGAACACAAGACCACCCTCTTCTGTGTAGACTCCTGTGTAATAAGGCTGCTCGAAAATGAGTTCTGTTATAGCTGGAATGTCATCATTGACTACTTCGAAAACGATGGTTGCGTGAGCGGCCGTGGCGTCCGGTGCCGTCGCTTGTAATTCAAGTAATATTATTCGATTGCTAGGTAAAGTGTCTTCCGGAATCGGAGTAGTTAATGTTACGGTAACTACTTCTTCTTGCGAAGTAACAGTGAAGTACGTTGAAAGTGCTGGAAATAAACAATATGTTTTATAATCAGTCAATGTAAGTGAAAAATATTTCCAAATGCAAACTATTGTTTTTGGCATTTCTCACCTCCAATTAGTTCAAACGAAACTTGTGAAGAGTAGCCAACGCTGAGTACTATAGGATCTAATGTAGACTGGTTGTTCTCAATATTTCCGAGATAACTGATACGTTCAAATCCAAGAACTGTGGCATCGTCGGTGAACTCTGTGAAAACAAATATTTAAATACCACTTTCAGAGCTCTCGTAAGTCCTAACAACTTTCACATTGAACATAGAGAATTTGCAAAGTTAACTCACCGTCTGTGAGCGAAATCACGATGGTAGTTCTGACAGTGTTGCTGTCGGGCCTATTCGCTGTGAATACAAAAATGAGCTGCTGGTTTGCCAGTATTATTGGTGAAGGTATGGCAGAAGTCAACGTAAGAGTAACTTCATTTTCAACGCGTTCGAGACCGAACCATTGAGAGTGATCTGTAATTAAATAAAAACTTAGAAATCGTTGCAATGGATCGGATCCTTTTATATACATATGCAATTAATTAATTTTTTAATTTATAAAAGCCCGTACCTCCTTCTAGGTCGAACTCCACAGTTTGATCGTAACCCTGGGATAAGGATATAGTGTTCTCGAATACAAGACCACCCTCTTCTGTGTAGACTCCTGTGTAATAAGGCTGCTCGAAAATGAGTTCTGTTATAGCTGGAATGTCATCATTGACTACTTCGAAAACGATGGTTGCGTGAGCGGCCGTGGCGTCCGGTGCCGTCGCTTGTAATTCAAGTAATATTATTCGATTGCTAGGTAAAGTGTCTTCCGGAATCGGAGTAGTTAATGTTACGGTAACTACTTCTTCTTGCGAAGTAACAGTGAAGTACGTTGAAAGTGCTGGAAATAAACAATATGTTTTATAATCAGTCAATGTAAGTGAAAAATATTTCCAAATGCAAACTATTGTTTTTGGCATTTCTCACCTCCAATTAGTTCAAACGAAACTTGTGAAGAGTAGCCAACGCTGAGTACTATAGGATCTAATGTAGACTGGTTGTTCTCAATATTTCCGAGATAACTGATACGTTCAAATCCAAGAACTGTGGCATCGTCGGTGAACTCTGTGAAAACAAATATTTAAATACCACTTTCAGAGCTCTCGTAAGTCCTAACAACTTTCACATTGAACATAGAGAATTTGCAAAGTTAACTCACCGTCTGTGAGCGAAATCACGATGGTAGTTCTGACAGTGTTGCTGTCGGGCCTATTCGCTGTGAATACAAAAATGAGCTGCTGGTTTGCCAGTATTATTGGTGAAGGTATGGCAGAAGTCAACGTAAGAGTAACTTCATTTTCAACGCGTTCGAGACCGAACCATTGAGAGTGATCTGTAATTAAATAAAAACTTAGAAATCGTTGCAATGGATCGGATCCTTTTATATACATATGCAATTAATTAATTTTTTAATTTATAAAAGCCCGTACCTCCTTCTAGGTCGAACTCCACAGTTTGATCGTAACCCTGGGATAAGGATATAGTGTTCTCGAACACAAGACCACCCTCTTCTGTGTAGACTCCTGTGTAATAAGGCTGCTCGAAAATGAGTTCTGTTATAGCTGGAATGTCATCATTGACTACTTCGAAAACGATGGTTGCGTGAGCGGCCGTGGCGTCCGGTGCCGTCGCTTGTAATTCAAGTAATATTATTCGATTGCTAGGTAAAGTGTCTTCCGGAATCGGAGTAGTTAATGTTACGGTAACTACTTCTTCTTGCGAAGTAACAGTGAAGTACGTTGAAAGTGCTGGAAATAAACAATGTGTTTTATAATCAGTCAATGTAAGTGAAAAATATTTCCAAATGCAAACTATTGTTTTTGGCATTTCTCACCTCCAATTAGTTCAAACGAAACTTGTGAAGAGTAGCCAACGCTGAGTACTATAGGATCTAATGTAGACTGGTTGTTCTCAATATTTCCGAGATAACTGATACGTTCAAATCCAAGAACTGTGGCATCGTCGGTGAACTCTGTGAAAACAAATATTTAAATACCACTTTCAGAGCTCTCGTAAGTCCTAACAACTTTCACATTGAACATAGAGAATTTGCAAAGTTAACTCACCGTCTGTGAGCGAAATCACGATGGTAGTTCTGACAGTGTTGCTGTCGGGCCTATTCGCTGTGAATACAAAAATGAGCTGCTGGTTTGCCAGTATTATTGGTGAAGGTATGGCAGAAGTCAACGTAAGAGTAACTTCATTTTCAACGCGTTCGAGACCGAACCATTGAGAGTGATCTGTAATTAAATAAAAACTTAGAAATCGTTGCAATGGATCGGATCCTTTTATATACATATGCAATTAATTAATTTTTTAATTTATAAAAGCCCGTACCTCCTTCTAGGTCGAACTCCACAGTTTGATCGTAACCCTGGGATAAGGATATAGTGTTCTCGAATACAAGACCACCCTCTTCTGTGTAGACTCCTGTGTAATAAGGCTGCTCGAAAATGAGTTCTGTTATAGCTGGAATGTCATCATTGACTACTTCGAAAACGATGGTTGCGTGATTGGCCGTGGCGTCCGGTGCCGTCGCTTGTAATTTAAGTAATATTATTCGATTGCTAGGTAAAATGTCTTCCGGAATCGGAGTAGTTAATGTTACGGTAACTACTTCTTCTTGCGAAGTAACAGTGAAGTACGTTGAAAGTGCTGGAAATAAACAATATGTTTTATAATCAGTCAATGTAAATGAAAAATATTTCTAAATGCAAACTATTGTTTTTGGTATTTTTCACCTCCAATTAATTCAAACGAAACTTGTGAAGAGTTGCCAACGCTGAGTACTATAGGCTCTAATGTTGACTCGTTGTTCTCAATGGCTCCAAGGTAGTGGATTCTATCGAAGCCGAGAGTCGTGTGTACTGTGGATTAACAATTGTTTTTAAAAATTATGAATTCTACCGATACATATTTAATTTTTTATTGAATGCAACACCATTTATGCTATATTAAAGTTATTATAGTTGTGCTTATTTTTACTTCAGTTACGTAAAAAAAGTATAATAAATCACTATTTTGGAACTGTTACATTAAATGCCGAATTCAAAATTTTATTATATATTATATCTTATATTGGATTTAGACATTAAGATTTAAGAAAATTTCCTATAAAATTCCTTGTATCGTTTCCTACTTGAAAAAAATATATATATTTCTAAAGCAAAATATTGCTATTATTACCGTCAAGGAGCTTACGTGTTTGTACTTCGGCTCTAAATTTTTGTTTTATTTTATTACTAGCTGGTGCCTGCGACTTCGTCCGCGTTGAAAAAGAAAAAAGTGGCCTATCCTGTGTCCTGTACGTCTAAATGCTTATCTACCAAGTTTCATGGAAATCAGTTAATTCGTATAAGAGTTATTGAAGAACATGCATAATTTAGAGAATGAATTCTACGTATGTACGATATTGCGTATTACATATCTTTAGCAGAATCGGAATTAATTGTTTAACTAACTTTAATTATGTGTTCCTTTTTTATTTAATGGATGGATGAAAAATTAATGAAAAATTAAATTAATGTTTATTGTTATAAACATTAATTTAATTTTTTCATATTATTACCCAAAATGTATTGACCCGATAGAATTCGAAGTTGAGTATCAAATCTAAAAACCTTTTTGTATTATAATCGGTGAACAATCTGAAAACTGTATTTAATTCTAATTCTTAAAAACTATTTTCTAAATGTTATAATTCCAGAACACCAGTGTCGAAAAATAGCATTTGTGCTGTTTTTAGCTGCCGACGATTGATCTTGATATAAGAAAACTTTTATAAAATAAACTTAAATTCTAATAAATTATATTAATCTCTCTATAAAAATAAAACTATTTTATTTACTTCAGTAGAAATAACGCAATTACTAAAAGTGCCTTACTTACTTTGAGAGAAATCCACACGTAAGACCGCATTCGACCCTACAGTTAAAGGTTTATCGGCGATAATATTTAATAACAACACTTTTTCTCTTTGAATTATTTCTTCTGGAATTTCAGATGTCAAGGATATCGTTACTTCATTTTCTATGTTAGCTATATAAAAATATGATCCATACTCTGTAAAAAAAAAAACGAAAATATCACAAAGTCAAATATATAAATAGGTATATAACCCGATTACACATTTTATAGTCTTACCTCCTTCAAGTCTAAACGAAACCGTATCATCATATCCTTGACTTAACGTAATACGTTCATTAATTTCAAAACCATTCAATTCTGAATGTTGTCCGATATAAATATATTGACTAAATATAGGTGTCAATGTGTCCTCTTTAAGAATATCAACTAATATAGTTGTAGAAGCGCTCACAGTGTGGACTCCAGATGCTGTTAAGGTTAGTATTAAGTAGTTGTTTGCTGAAACAACACCTTCAGGAAGCTCTGTCAATAAATTTATTGTCACCAGATTTCCCACGTTCGTCCAAGTGAAGTAGTTTGCGTAATCTAAAAAATAGGTTAAGATAAGTTCTGTTAATAAACTACAGTGTTGAAATATTTAATAGTTCTTTTAATTTTATATAGATTAATGGACATACCACCGTTAAGATCAAATACTACGTCTGCATCATATCCAACGCTCAATTCAATAATATCAAATATTACTGCGTGAGTACTGTTGACGGCTCCGTTGTATAAAGACGATTGGAAAGCTAGTTCTCTAGCTGTAACATATAAAGGATGGAAAATATTTGCACATTTTAATTATTAGTCAATGAACACCAGCCAGTAAAAAAATAATAAAAATATACTTACAAGTTTATAAGATATACCTTGAACACCACCTTACTAAATTAGGGGAAGTTTGAACTAGTGGATTATGAAACAATCTATATTGATAATAATACATGCTTGTGGTTTTGTGGTAAGTTTTGTTTTGATTGGTTGTTTTGTTTGGTAAGTCTTTCTAATAACTTACCTGAAGGTAAAGCAATCGAGACTACAGTAGCTGCCCTGACAGTTCTTGATTTTGTTGCCACGACTGTTAGAAGTAAATGTTGTTCGCTGAAAATTTCTGGTGGTAAATTATCACCAGAGATCATCAGATTTATTATAGGTCCAACTTGCTGGTGTGCGAAGTATTCTTCGTGCTCTGTAATTAACAAAAAAAAAAAATTAAAACACCAACGGATGTACATAACGTTATTATGTGAATTATCTCTTAATAAAATACTATTCTTATATATTTTTTCCATGAATAAATATTAATAAATCCCATTTTATCTTTCTATAGACAATCACACAATTATTCGCAATTTAATGTAATTGTAGACCTTATATAAAAAGGTAGCAATATTTATTAACTAATTACCTCCTTCGATACTAAAAACAACGGTGTCGTCATACCCTTGCACAAGACTGATTGGTTCTATAGATAGACCAGTATTTGTGTCATAGGATCCCGTATAGATATCCCTTTCAAATACAGGAGTGATATTGTCATCTTTTATTATATCCAATGTGACAACAGCTGCTGTAGAACTATGGTTAGTAGACGCGGTTACAGTAAAAGTTATAAAACTGTTTTGTTCTATGATTGTAGTGGCTTGTTCTGTCATTGATATTGTAATAGTAGCTCCCATTATTGTTGCAGTGAAATATGTATTATAGTCTGTTAAAAGAAAGACAGTAATCAACCATTAAAGCATTAAACATAAAATTAAAGAACACCTTTAGTGTTTGGATATCTAATGACTTACCACTTAGAGTAACGGAAACATCTTCATTTTCGTATCCTTGCGTTAAAATTAAATCAGATAGAGTAAGTATATTATTTTCAATTTGTCCTCTGTAAACAATTTGATCAAATTCAAGACCCAGTTCTGAAATCATAAAAGTAGTAAAAATTAGGTTCCAACAAAAAGATACGCTTATATAATTAAAAATACACATTAATCATCTCGGTTATATCGTATTCATTCTGTTACGTTGATCACATTTGAAGTTCGTGCGCCAAATAGATAAGCTGGGGTAGATTTTTACCCTTTCTTGAACTATATCGACCTACTTACTGAAACAAAAACATGTGCTGTAAACTTTAAATTGCGAGTAAGATGTTGACCCAACGGTTGAAAGGAAGATCTAACTATACGGTTTCGGGTGTTCTTGTCCACCGACTATATCTCATGTTGATAATCTAGCACAACCTACTCTTTAAAAAAAAAACATAAATAATAACTTTAAACATAGGCAATGAAAATATTAATAGAATAAGATAACTTGCAGAGTAAAAACTTAATAAAATACATGCTTGCGGTTTGATATTCTATTTAATTTTCTCACAAAAAAAGTGAGACGCCATTGGTAACTCACCCGTAGGCAAGGCGATGGAGATAACGGTTGTAGCTCCAACGGTTCTCGGTTTTGTCGCCACTATTGTTAATAACAAATTTTGCTCTCTGAAAATATCTGACGGCAAAGTGGAAGCAATCAAATTTATAGTAGGCCCAACTTGTTCGTATGTGAAGTACTCTTCATGTTCTGAAATCAACACAAAATTATTAAAGCCCTCACGCAATTGAATTTAAATTAGTATTATAAGAATATATTGTTTGTATTCAAGATAAAATCAACGACTCTTTAAAAAATAACGTACAATTAAAATGAATTTTACATTAATTGTCCAAATGAAATCAATTACATACGAATAAACGAATTACCTCCTTCAATCCTAAAACCAACGGTGTCATCATATCCTTGTACTAGACTGATTGGTTCTATAGATAGACCAGTATTTGTGTCATAGGATCCCGTATAGATATCCCTTTCAAATACAGGAGTGATATTGTCATCTTTTATTATATCCAATGTGACAACAGCTGCTGTAGAACTATGGTTGGTAGACGCGGTTACCGTAAAAGTTATAAAACTGTTTTCTTCTATGATTGTAGTGGCTTGTTCTGTCATTGATATTGTAATAGTAGCTTCCATTATTGTTGCAGTGAAATATGTATTATAGTCTGTTAAAAGAAAGACAGTAATAAACCATTAAAGCATTAAACATAAAATTAAAGAACACCTTTAGTGTTTGGATATCTAATGACTTACCACTTAGAGTAACGGAAACATCTTCATTTTCGTATCCTTGCGTTAAAATTAAATCAGATAGAGTAAGTATATTATTTTCAATTTGTCCTCTGTAAACAATTTGATCAAATTCAAGACCCAGTTCTGAAATCATAATAGTAAAAAAAATTAGGTTCCAACAAAAAGATACGCATATATAATTAAAAATACACATTAATCATCTCGGTTATATCGTATTCATTCTGTTACGTTGATCACATTTGAAGTTCGTGCGCCAAATAGATAAGCTGGGGTAGATTTTTACCCTTTCTTGAACTATATCGACCTACTTACTGAAACAAAAACATGTGCTGTAAACTTTAAATTGCGAGTAATATGTTGACCCAAAGGTTGAAAGGAAGATCTAACTATACGGTTTCGGGTGTTCTTGTCCACCGACTATATCTCATGTTGATAATCAAGCACAACCTACTCTTTAAAAAAAACATAAATAATAACGTTAAACATCGGCAATGAAAATATTAATAGAATAAGATAACTTGCAGAGTAAAAATTAATAAAATACATGCTTGCGGTTTGATATTCTATTTAATTTTCTCACAAAAAAAGTGAGACGCCATTGGTAACTCACCCGTAGGCAAGGCGATGGAGATAACGGTTGTAGCTCCAACGGTTCTCGGTTTTGTCGCCACTATTGTTAATAACAAATTTTGCTCTCTGAAAATATCTGACGGCAAAGTGGAAGCAATCAAATTTATAGTAGGCCCAACTTGTTCGTATGTGAAGTACTCTTCATGTTCTGAAATCAACACAAAATTATTAAAGCCCTCACGCATTTGAATTTAAATTAGTATTATAAGAATATATTGTTTGTATTCAAGATAAAATCAACGACTCTTTAAAAAATAACGTACAATTAAAATGAATTTTACATTAATTGTCCAAATGAAATCAATTACATACGAATAAACGAATTACCTCCTTCAATCCTAAAACCAACGGTGTCATCATATCCTTGTACTAGACTGATTGGTTCTATAGATAGACCAGTATTTGTGTCATAGGATCCCGTATAGATATCCCTTTCAAATACAGGAGTGATATTGTCATCTTTTATTATATCCAATGTGACAACAGCTGCTGTAGAACTATGGTTGGTAGACGCGGTTACCGTAAAAGTTATAAAACTGTTTTCTTCTATGATTGTAGTGGCTTGTTCTGTCATTGATATTGTAATAGTAGCTTCCATTATTGTTGCAGTGAAATATGTATTATAGTCTGTTAAAAGAAAGACAGTAATAAACCATTAAAGCATTAAACATAAAATTAAAGAACACCTTTAGTGTTTGGATATCTAATGACTTACCACTTAGAGTAACGGAAACATCTTCATTTTCGTATCCTTGCGTTAAAATTAAATCAGATAGAGTAAGTATATTATTTTCAATTTGTCCTCTGTAAACAATTTGATCAAATTCAAGACCCAGTTCTGAAATCATAATAGTAAAAAAAATTAGGTTCCAACAAAAAGATACGCATATATAATTAAAAATACACATTAATCATCTCGGTTATATCGTATTCATTCTGTTACGTTGATCACATTTGAAGTTCGTGCGCCAAATAGATAAGCTGGGGTAGATTTTTACCCTTTCTTGAACTATATCGACCTACTTACTGAAACAAAAACATGTGCTGTAAACTTTAAATTGCGAGTAATATGTTGACCCAAAGGTTGAAAGGAAGATCTAACTATACGGTTTCGGGTGTTCTTGTCCACCGACTATATCTCATGTTGATAATCAAGCACAACCTACTCTTTAAAAAAAACATAAATAATAACGTTAAACATCGGCAATGAAAATATTAATAGAATAAGATAACTTGCAGAGTAAAAATTAATAAAATACATGCTTGCGGTTTGATATTCTATTTAATTTTCTCACAAAAAAAGTGAGACGCCATTGGTAACTCACCCGTAGGCAAGGCGATGGAGATAACGGTTGTAGCTCCAACGGTTCTCGGTTTTGTCGCCACTATTGTTAATAACAAATTTTGCTCTCTGAAAATATCTGACGGCAAAGTGGAAGCAATCAAATTTATAGTAGGCCCAACTTGTTCGTATGTGAAGTACTCTTCATGTTCTGAAATCAACACAAAATTATTAAAGCCCTCACGCATTTGAATTTAAATTAGTATTATAAGAATATATTGTTTGTATTCAAGATAAAATCAACGACTCTTTAAAAAATAACGTACAATTAAAATGAATTTTACATTAATTGTCCAAATGAAATCAATTACATACGAATAAACGAATTACCTCCTTCAATCCTAAAACCAACGGTGTCATCATATCCTTGTACTAGACTGATTGGTTCTATAGATAGACCAGTATTTGTGTCATAGGATCCCGTATAGATATCCCTTTCAAATACAGGAGTGATATTGTCATCTTTTATTATATCCAATGTGACAACAGCTGCTGTAGAACTATGGTTGGTAGACGCGGTTACCGTAAAAGTTATAAAACTGTTTTCTTCTATGATTGTAGTGGCTTGTTCTGTCATTGATATTGTAATAGTAGCTTCCATTATTGTTGCAGTGAAATATGTATTATAGTCTGTTAAAAGAAAGACAGTAATAAACCATTAAAGCATTAAACATAAAATTAAAGAACACCTTTAGTGTTTGGATATCTAATGACTTACCACTTAGAGTAACGGAAACATCTTCATTTTCGTATCCTTGCGTTAAAATTAAATCAGATAGAGTAAGTATATTATTTTCAATTTGTCCTCTGTAAACAATTTGATCAAATTCAAGACCCAGTTCTGAAATCATAATAGTAAAAAAAATTAGGTTCCAACAAAAAGATACGCATATATAATTAAAAATACACATTAATCATCTCGGTTATATCGTATTCATTCTGTTACGTTGATCACATTTGAAGTTCGTGCGCCAAATAGATAAGCTGGGGTAGATTTTTACCCTTTCTTGAACTATATCGACCTACTTACTGAAACAAAAACATGTGCTGTAAACTTTAAATTGCGAGTAATATGTTGACCCAAAGGTTGAAAGGAAGATCTAACTATACGGTTTCGGGTGTTCTTGTCCACCGACTATATCTCATGTTGATAATCAAGCACAACCTACTCTTTAAAAAAAACATAAATAATAACGTTAAACATCGGCAATGAAAATATTAATAGAATAAGATAACTTGCAGAGTAAAAATTAATAAAATACATGCTTGCGGTTTGATATTCTATTTAATTTTCTCACAAAAAAAGTGAGACGCCATTGGTAACTCACCCGTAGGCAAGGCGATGGAGATAACGGTTGTAGCTCCAACGGTTCTCGGTTTTGTCGCCACTATTGTTAATAACAAATTTTGCTCTCTGAAAATATCTGACGGCAAAGTGGAAGCAATCAAATTTATAGTAGGCCCAACTTGTTCGTATGTGAAGTACTCTTCATGTTCTGAAATCAACACAAAATTATTAAAGCCCTCACGCATTTGAATTTAAATTAGTATTATAAGAATATATTGTTTGTATTCAAGATAAAATAAACGACTCTTTAAAAAATAACGTAAGTATTAAACAATTAAAATGAATTTTACATTAATTGTCCAAATGAAATTAATTACATACGAATAAACGAATTACCTCCTTCAATCCTAAAACCAACGGTGTCATCATATCCTTGTACTAGACTGATTGGTTCTATAGATAGACCAGTATTTGTGTCATAGGATCCCGTATAGATATCCCTTTCAAATACAGGAGTGATATTGTCATCTTTTATTATATCCAATGTGACAACAGCTGCTGTAGAACTATGGTTAGTAGACGCGGTTACCGTAAAAGTTATAAAACTGTTTTGTTCTATGATTGTAGTGGCTTGTTCTGTCATTGATATTGTAATAGTAGCTCCCATTATTGTTGCAGTGAAATATGTATTATAGTCTGTTAAAAGAAAGACAGTAATCAACCATTAAAGCATTAAACATAAAATTAAAGAACACCTTTAGTGTTTGGATATCTAATGACTTACCACTTAGAGTAACGGAAACAGCTTCATTTTCGTATCCTTGCGTTAAAATTAAATCAGATAGAGTAAGTATATTATTTTCAATTTGTCCTCTGTAAACAATTTGATCAAATTCAAGACCCAGTTCTGAAATCATAATAGTAATAAAAATTAGGTTCCAACAAAAAGATACGCATATATAATTAAAAATACACATTAATCATCTCGGTTATATCGTATTCATTCTGTTACGTTGATCACATTTGAAGTTCGTGCGCCAAATAGATAAGCTGGGGTAGATTTTTACCCTTTCTTGAACTATATCGACCTACTTACTGAAACAAAAACATATGCTGTAAACTTTAAATTGCGAGTAAGATGTTGACCCAACGGTTGAAAGGAAGATCTAACTATACGGTTTCGGGTGTTCTTGTCCACCGACTATATCTCATGTTGATAATCAAGCACAACCTACTCTTTAAAAAAAAACATAAATAATAACGTTAAACATAGGCAATGAAAATATTAATAGAATAAGATAACTTGCAGAGTAAAAACTTAATAAAATACATGCTTGCGGTTTGATATTCTATTTAATTTTCTCACAAAAAAAGTGAGACGCCATTGGTGACTCACCCGTAGGCAAGGCGATGGAGATAACGGTTGTAGCTCCAACGGTTCTCGGTTTTGTCGCCACTATTGTTAATAACAAATTTTGCTCTCTGAAAATATCTGACGGCAAAGTGGAAGCAATCAAATTTATAGTAGGCCCAACTTGTTCGTATGTGAAGTACTCTTCATGTTCTGAAATCAACACAAAATTATTAAAGCCCTCACGCAATTGAATTTAAATTAGTATTATAAGAATATATTGTTTGTATTCAAGATAAAATCAACGACTCTTTAAAAAATAACGTAAGTATTAAACAATTAAAATGAATTTTACATTAATTGTCCAAATGAAATCCATTACATACGAATAAACGAATTACCTCCTTGAATCCTAAAACCAACGGTGTCATCATATCCTTGTACTAGACTAATTGGTTCTAAAGAGAGACCAGTATTTGTGTCATATGACCCTAAATAGATATCTCTTTCAAATACTGGAGTAATATTGTCATCCTTTATTATATACAATGTAACAACAGCTGCTACAGAACTACGGTCTGTAGACGCGGTTACCGTAAAAGTTATAAAACTGTTTTCTTCTATGATGGTAGTGGCTTGTTCTATCATTGATATTGTAATAGTATTTCCGATTATTGTAGCAGTGAAATATGTATTAAAGTCTGTTAAAAGAAAGACAGTAATCAACCATTAAAGCATTAAACATAAAATTAAAGAACACCTTTAGTGTTTGGATATCTAATGACTTACCACTTAGAGTAACGGAAACATCTTCATTTTCGTATCCTTGCGTTAAAACCAAATCAGATAGAGACAGTGTGTTATTTTCAATTTGTCCTGTGTAAACAATTTGTTCAAATTGAAGATCCGGTTCTGAAATTGGAAGATAATAAATTTATAATGATAAAATATTAATTGTAGATTTCTAATTTGATGTAGATTCTAGATTTGATTATTCAAAGTATAAAACAGTAATCTTATTTACCTTCTGGCAACTGTAATATAACAGTTGCGGATGCGCCACTTGTAAACTCTCTTTCTGCAGCTATTATCAGATAAATTTGTTTAAGGCTTAGAATTTCATTTGTTAGAGGCGTACGAACTGTGATTAAAATACGATTTTCCTCATCATTAATATCGAAGTAATCCGATTGAGCTGTAATATGTAAAATATATTAAAAAATACATATTACAATGGACGATTTGAGTTATTGAACTCGCATTATAAAAATTATCACGCAAGAAGAAATTGCTAGAATATTTAGCCGTCTTATAGATCGGCAGGTGTAAGCAGGTTGATGTTTCACTTGGTGGTCAGTGGCTAACGTGTCCTAGTCATAAAAGCATCACCAATAAGGATACTGCCGACCCTACAGGATAAACTCCTTATTCCTGTTTCGAAACACAACAACACACGGGCTGTTATTTCACATGTCATGCATACAAAGAAAAAAAAAAGTGGTTTGTTCATATTATCATTGCGGAACCCAGCAGTGTATGATAGGTACTACCAAAAAATTTCCTCAATTTGAGTAGATTTTAATACGAACTTTTCAAATTTGATTATAGTTATTAAATATACTATTTCAATTTAATATCTAAAAAAGTATTCGGTACTAAGAATTATTACTAACGTAAAAAATAAAATATTTACTTTGTATACTAGCTGATGCCTGCGACTTTGTCTGCGTTGCAAAAGACAAAAAGTAGCCTATCTTGTGTCCTGTACTTCTAAATGTTTATCTACCAAGTTTCATGAAAATCAGATAATTCGTTTAAGAGTTATGGAGGAACATACATACAAACATACATACAGAAAAAAATTCTAAAAATCGTCAATTTAGTTTCAGTATCATGTATAGAGACTATAAACACGATATCATTGAAAACAAAGTAACTTACTCTATGACCAACCCTTACGTATTTATTATTAGTATTGATGACTAATGAGAATGGATATTGATATAATTTAATAATATACCAAGAAATCATTACCTCCTTGTAATGTGAAATTTACTTCATTATCGTATCCCTGTGTTAAATATATAGCTTGCTCTAGAACTATTCCCTCTCCTGTATAGTCAGCTAAATAGAAGGCTTGAGAAAACACTGGTTCTTCTGGTAATTCGAATTCGTTACTTCCTTCAATTTGAATGGTGGCATAAGTTGTGATTGGATCATCTCCCGTTCTATCTACATCCTAAAAAATATTTCAAGTTTTATCAACAATTTTGACTGACACAAGTGACTAAATCTAAATGATTTATTACTGAAATATGAGGATTCAAATATTTCTAACTTCTTTCTAACTATTTACTTACTGTTGCACTTATATTTATTCTTAACGGTTCTGGGATAGATCGTATAAAAGTCGTAGTCCTTAGGCCCGCTTTGAATTCTTTGACTTCTGTTGATGCGGATTCGTCATAAGCTATTTCAAAGTCCGCATTGTCTATTACAGCAAAGTCTACTCTGTAAGTGGTGAGATCAATATCTCTTGCAATTATATCATTAATACACGCGGTTAATGAGTAACCAGGCGGTAACGGAGGTACTACAGTAAACTCGAAGACATCGGAAGGTCTGAATGTTGGCGGATTGTTGTTCGTATCAATTATATTTATCATAAGAACCTGTAAACATATTAAGTTATATAATTAAGTACAATATATTTTTAATTGTCAAATTATGTCGTAGGTTTAATTAAATTAAATTTACTGCTAATAACTTTACTATCACTATCACTACTAACTTACTAAGTTTTGAGACGCTGGTGTTAAGCCTTGACTGCATTGTAACGTTATAATCATAGTAACACTTTCAGAAACTTCATTCTCTTCATAATAAGTAAACATATCTGTTGTTGATATAGTTAATTGCGAGTCTACTAAAGATGCTTGAAAATATGGGCCATTATTTATCTCATCACCAAATGAAACAGTGCTTATTCCTGCAAGTACATAAAATTAATTTTAATGTTTTATGAATGAAAAAAAAAATGTACTTAATGTCAGATTAGAAAATAACTGAATTTTTTAACAATATTTGAATATTAAAGTGTTCTCATCTTTTCCTCAGTAATTTAGTGCGAGAAACATCAAGTGGTTAAACATGCATACATAAATGTAAACTCGACATATAAAGTGCTTTATCACCCTAAGTGCCTATTTCACAAACGTCAATTAGGCCAAACTGTCATTTAATGTCACCGGTAACCGGGAATAATTTAGCTGATATACCTTCGTTTGTACGGTAAACGTCCCAAACATTAAATAGAAAATAATTAAAAAAAAACGGCTATCGAATGATGCAGTAAACCAAGTGCATAATCAATATAACAGAAAATGATTTCTAAAAGTAAGTAATCAACATTTTACTTGTAGTTCGTGAAAGAAGCCCTAAGATTGGACATTCTTTGTATGTTGTAGAATGATAAGGTTTGTTTTCATTTGAAAATTCAATGTGACAATTATTTGAATCAGTAATCAATACCTATTTCGAATTTTGAAATGATTGGAATTTGTTATCGATACTGATAAAGCACTTTTCTGGTCGGCCATACTTACCATCTATGTTAGACGTGCTTCTGCTAAAGAAAACACCGCTATCTATGTCGTAAATGCTGACTTCTTGTGGTACTAACCAGCTGACATTGCCCTCCATCGTGCACCCTAGGATAGAAATCCATATATGTATTAACTTTACTTCCATTCCTTAAAGATAACTTAATGGTGTGTCGGTCTTCTATGGATAACCTGCACAGTTTGTCACAAAAATAAGCCTTTACTTGTGTTGTTATATTTACTTTCGAAAAACAGTTATCAACGAAGACCATTTTAATGAAATATACTCTACTTATATACTCTACTGATGTATTCATCATATTAAATGACAAAAACGTACATCAGTACAAAACGCATTTTATTAATCTTTTAGTTTATTACGCTTTGTTTCCGAAAAATCATAATTATATTCTCTTTCGAGGGGGTTGCTCACCATTCAAATAACAGTATTCATTTACAAATTTTCTAGTTTGATTACGACTTAAGTCTATTAACTTCAGTTAATAGGAGATCGTGTTTCAACTGCCAATTCAGAAAATGAATGTTACTATTCAATATCGCGCAAGAAAACATTGCAGGAAATGTGTTTGGCAACTCTTACTTTTATTCGCCTATTTAATTATATTTTATTGTAAGATGTCCGCTTTCCTAGTAAACGTTTAATGAAAACACCTTTTTTTTTTTTTTTTTTTAACGTTGGGAAATCCTCTTGGATACCCAGCAGTGAAGGGGACACTGCAGGGTTATGCCGGATTCCTACCGGCTAAAACCCAACGACTTTCTATCTATCGCGGCCGTTGATGGGCGGGGTAGTGGGGACGTTTTTACACGACTTCGGTACCCCGCCACGGCTATCCAACGCGGGGAGGCCTGTGCTCCCTGTCAGAACCTTGGCGTACCCGAAAGTGGAGGTACGCCGGCCTGCTCGGGGGACCTTACTACGGGCGGCAGTCTCCCCCAAGACTACCGCCCAGGTCCCGGTCAGGGTGGAAGGCGGCGGATATAGGCCGCCCGCCTGCGCCCGAGCCTTCTCCGGCGGATTGGCTGGGAGAGGGGATCCTCTTCCCGCTGCCTTTCCGCCGCTTCTTTGCGCGACATAACGTGCTCACAGAACGTGAGCATCGCCTGCCACGCAAGGTCACTGCCAACCATCGATTTCACGACGGCCGGCAGTGAGAGATCGGCGCCCACAACGAGAGACAGAGCGGCGCGCTGCTCTGCCCATTCGGGGCATTCCGCCAAAGTGTGCTGCGCAGTGTCAACCGCGCAGCCACAGTGGTGGCATTCCTCCGTCGGCTCTCTCACGGCCACCCGGTGAAGGTAACGACCGAAGCAACCATGCCCCGAGAGCACCTGCACCAGGCGGAACGTGAGGGCTCCGCGCCGCTTCGCCAGCCATTCCTCTAGGGAGGGGCGAATGGCCTCAATCGTCAGGCGGCCCGCACTGGGCTCCGCCAGCCTTTCCTTCCACTTTTGGAGGAGGATCGTCTGGGAGTGTCTCCTCAACCTGACGACCTCCTCCGATGTCAAAACCGAGCCGCGCGATCGTGCGTCCGCGACTTCATGGTACACCGTCGCCAACACTTCGGCATCCAACTCCCACGGAGGGGTGCCTGCCAGTACACACGCCGCCTCAAAAGAGATGGTGCGGTATCCCCTCACAATCCTGACCGCCATGACCCTTTGCGCGCGGCGCAAAAGTGGTCTATTACGGGCGGTCAGGCGGTCCACCCAGATGGGGGCCCCATATAAGGCCATGGACCGTACCGCGCCAGCGTAGAGGCGGCGACAGGCCGTATTCGGCCCACGCATTAATGAAAACACCTGGAGACATTTGAACAAAAGAGTTATCTCACATCACTAAATCTTTCCAGGCTAAAAAGTATCCTATATGTTGATCCAGGTAATAAACTATCTGTGTGCTAAATTTCATCTAAATCTGTTCAGTAGTTTTTACATGAAAGAGTAACAAACATATATCCATCCATCGTCGCGAAATTTCGCATTTATAATGTCCACAGGATTAAGCATTCCAGGTAATGGAATCCTGAATTGTTGATTGGCAATTAGAGTATCTTTTTTAAGTCTTTATCAAATGAGAACCATTAGCATTTCTCGTTTACCGAAGATACTCGAGATTACATACATTTTCAATTAGATTATAGATCTTACCATTGATTATACGGGTAGCCGATAAGAGGGCCACAATAAATATTAATGGTCCGATTCGTTCCATTGTGGTTTACTTAGTGGACCACTTGTAAACCATACCTGAAAATGAGGGCAAATATTAGCTCTCATAATAAATAAAATATGAACAAAGAGTTTTTTTATTCATTCCCTTACAAAAGATCTTTTTTCTGTTTTTCGGATAATGATAAGGGTTGCCATATATAATGATAAGGGTTGCCTCCACTTTGTTCCTAACGTTTATTTTATCAATAATGATGTTACTTCTGAATATAGGCTGGCCTAGGGCAATAGCTTAGATCAACTAGATCATTATGCCTATGCTTGCAATTTTTTCAAATAATTTGATTTGAAAACATATGCATTAGGTATGTGACCTCCATTATATATGGCAGCATCGTCTTACATACATCACATTCACTTATCTACTGTAATTATTATTATGAACTCATTTGTAACCAGAGCTCAGATTTTAAATGACACATTTTGCAGTAATATACATGTCATGTGTTTCAAGACAGTGGCGTAGCTTACCCTAAATGAGCTCTGTATCAAATTTATATCTGACTGTGGCGAAGCCTAAATAGAGAGAGTAAAGTTTAAGAAACGAGATGCATTTAGACTCTATACTCTTAAATAATAAACTCGTAGGCCGTAGGTTAAAATTTTAGAGTACGTCCTACAATTTTCAAGTGGAATTGTGGAAAAAATTTCGAATTTTTGGTTACACAAATCCAGGCCCTAAAGCCCAGTGGATTTTTGATATGACTTGCAGCTACGCCCCTGTTTCTATAGTAAAGACTAGCTCTGTTAGTTTAATTTATGGTAGAGGTAACGGTCGTCTATTAACCAGCAACTGTTGCGTTGCTGGTTAATAGACGCCGTCAATAGTTATAAGCAAGAAATAGGAGAACGGCCTTTAACATCACCAAAAAACAACAGCACGCGTGCTGTTATTATTTCAGGCTGATGAAGAGGTGGTTACAGCCGCTAGACGAGCTGCAGAGATATTGAAAGTGAATCGCTATGTGTCCTGCCACAACTACAATATTAGACATATTTTTTTTTGCTCTTTCACCACCTGTCAAGTAGGCTAACTGTCATTTAAAGTCACCGGTAACGGGGGATAGTGGAGCTGATATACCTTTGTTCGTACGGTAAAAGACTCAAACATTAAAAAGAAAATAATAAAAAAAATTCGCCTATCGAAGGAAGCACTAAACTGAGTGCATAATTTAATAAAACATAAAATTATTTCTAAAAGTAACTTATCAACACTTAACTTGTAGTTGGTGAAAGAGGTCCTAATTCTAAAAGAATAACTTACAAGCAGATACTTTTATTACTTACCGGCATTAGTGACTGGTTCTCTTCAAAATAAACACGTAATTTCAATTAACACTGTAATTTTTAAAAAATCACCTGACAAGATATCACAGTTTTATTAATATCAATACGTCTATGTTTGCGAAAAATATTCGAACAACTAAATATTGAAGGGTAATCACTTTTATCTATTTATCTATCGATTGATATCTCCCACGGAAATTACTTGATAATAAAGTAATTATTATGCTTTTGTTTTAGGCAAATTTAAAAGAAAGAAAAACCTAAACTAGTATATCATTTTTGAATAATAAGAATGAGAAATTTTATTTCAAAATAACAACTTTAGTTATAGTACATTTCTGTCCTCACACTACTCTGTGCCTGTCCTATGGGAGAAGTTAATATTAAATTAAACATTAAATATTAATAAACAATTACTTAAATAAGATCATAAGTAAATTAAATACTATATACGTTAATTACAAATAAAAATTAAAACAATTATTATATGTACAAAATAAACAAACAAACAAACAAAGCATCATTTGGAAATAATTAAAAATGATAAAGTAAATTTAAATTTGTGAGAACGAATATAATAATAACACAATATGAATTATCAGCTTTTCAGATGCATTAAAGATGGATTTCTGTAATGTAAGGTAGTGAGAAAATATTGGATGCTGGGTCCATTTTGAGTCTGTCAGTAGATAAAGTTGTTAAGAGTACTGTAAGATGGTGTAAACAATGAAAATATTGTAATTGGTGATCACCAACATAATTAGCATAAATTAGGACGTTTATTTTTCAAGTTTATAGACACAATACGGATACATGCCGTATTATGTAGATTCTTATCTACGTACATGTCCGACAGCAGAACCCGTATTGGCGTTCTATCTTGCGGGTCTTTCCCCTTCATGATGCACCGTAATAGAAATAAAATGGACGAAGTTATTTATGTACGAGACAAAGTAAAAATATTCGAATTTGTAATTAGCTAATGTAGCGCCATTAAATTTGAAATAATTTTTGATTATTATTATTATTTCCATATTATTATTATTATTATTATCCATAGTTATTAAACTATGGATTTGGTAAATGATTAGCAGTAGATCATGTCAGATACCATCGCAAGCAGTATACCATCGCAATCTTTCTTATATTCTAAAAGTGTAATTAAAACCAAACTCTTCTCGAAAGGATTATAAAAATTCTATAAGTGACAATGAAGCCTGGATTTAAGCGATTCGGAGTTCATACTATGTTTAGTATTGCATATTTAATTTGATTTTGTTTATAATTAAGGGCCTTTTTCACCATCTCTGAGTAAAGTGTCAAGTTGACTAACCGCCATTTAAAGTCACCGGTAAGAAAGCTTACGAGTTTCACCATTTTCGAGTAGCATTACTCAAGGGTAATTTTAACGAAATTGAAACAGGATACCTACTCGTAACATTTACTCGCCAATTAGCGTTACTTGAAAAGTAACTAACCAACACTTTACTTGTAGTTGGTGAAAGAGGCCCTAAGTGTAATTGTTGTAAGTTTATATTTTAAAGATGACAAACTATATTATACTGAGTTTTTTTCGGGGTTTCTTCTTAGGATCGTCATCTTGGCTATTTTATTCGAAACTGGTTAATTTAAATTTATAATGACGATCATAAGAGTTTCTTGGAGAAACCTAATTGATAAATAAATATTTTGATTTTGATTTGATTTGATTTTATCATAGGTGAAAGGCGCCGACACCATATTTGATCCTCTGGGTGTTGTTAAAGTTTAAAGTTCTTATACGAGTAACTTAATTATAAAAAAGCTACTTACAAATGGACCATTACTCTGCTTGGCACTTTTTACCATAAAAAAAAATATATCTGATGAAAATAATCGGATTCAAATGATATCATTTACATAGTCGGTACAAATAAAACAAATTACTTCAGGTTTATTTTTGCATGCGACATTCCTACATTTGAGTAAATGTTATTTTCATTCATATCAATAGATATAACGCTCGATTATTTCTTGATAAAAACGTTATCTAGTATAGAATATAATGACGTGTTTACATATTAATATTATCATTATTGCTTATGCATTCTTTTATGTTTAAGAAATATGCAATATTTCACAATAATTATGTTCATTTATTTCAAAGTAAGTGTCAAAGATTTAATAAGGGCGAGAAAAGGAAAAAGACTGAAAAAATAAAACGAATGTATTTCAATGCAATTTTTTTTTTACTTTTCCTTCAAAGTTATTGAACAACAATATTATAATAGTTTCATATAATCTAAATGTATAATAATTATAAAAAACTATATATATTAGCCATGCATATATAATCTAGATATTTCAAAAATATAGTGTGTTCGGTCATGGACTAGAGATATTATAGGTAATTAATTACAATTATTTAATTCATATATGTATGGTATATATACATACTGAGGCCCACTTCCCCTCTATATGTGGCAGCCATTTTGTTTTTTATTCTCTACATGTGGACAAAAAAAACATATCTCTAAGTTTTGGAGCTGTATTTGTGCATTAAAATACTAGTAGTTGTAATTTATGTCTTATCTAGAATATGGTTAGTCCACTGTCCATGACCTGACACATATTTAGATTTAATATTTTACTGTCTACTTAGTGCCATGGATTAACTGTTGTTTCGAAATGGTTTTGCTCCATACTCTCTTGGGGTTTCCTGTTTACATTGGAGACGTTAATGGAGATCAATTGTTGTATGGGCAGACGAGGCGAAAGGTTCACCATACTGGCCCACTGCCCCGAACATAGTTCGGGGAATTTTAGTTTCTTGAGAAAATGCCTTTCCAAATACCAAGGAGATACGCAGTTTGGCGAATAGTCCCACAGCTTCATTTCGTTCAAGCGCACCCATCTAAAGATAAAATAAAATGGAATACAGTACAGTATAATTAGCAGTGGCAAATTGAACAGCCTTTGAGTGTTAAAGTTGACAGGCTACTTTTATTTATTTATTTAAATGAATAAAACGATTTTGTATACTATACTAGTACTAGTATACAGTAACGGAAAGAAATAAGCAGGTCAAAATAGTCATTTTATGAACCATTGGGTTAAGAAATAAGATTTTTTCAAACGAATTTCACAATCAGTAATTAAATATTTGCATGAAGAATACTCTACAGGCTTTTTATCATAACTGATAAAATTATTATATTCGGTTATAGATATTGTTGAATGATACAAATTGCTTGATAAAAAATGTTTTAATAAAAAGTATATGTAATTTATCGGCACTCCTTTCAAAACCGAAGGAAGGAACTGAAATCTGATTGTAATATAGGATCAAGACCGGTTTATCAAATTTTTCTAGGAAGAGAGATTTGTTTTGCGGTCTCTTTATATAAATAACTAGCGACCTGTTCCCAGCTTCGCTAATACATTATAAAGGTCCTTATCTTGAAAACTAGTCTAACTAGTCTCATCTTGTAACAAATTTATAAACATTTTAAGTACATATTATTAAAAACTAGTCGTTTAGGGTTAAAGTTTCGATTAATTATAAGATTGCGTTCGACGCTCGAGGTCTTAAACTTAGATTAATCATTGGATCAATTAAATATAATAAACAAATCATCAAAAAATCAGAACTAGCGGATTTGATGCAAGGTCTGTAGTATAAAGTTACTGGACTATACAATTCGTTTCAGTAATTTTTTTTTTATTAAAGATGGGTTTGCTCTTGGCCAACAACCAGCCGTGTAGCGAGGATGAGGCCTATGAAATACAGACGGCGGCGTTCCAAACCTTGGCAGTGCGCATTATAAAGGCTGTTTCAAAGCACTTGTTCCGAAAAGGAGGGATTTCGACAAGATGAGGATGGAAGAAAGGGGAAAGGCGGTTTGAGCTCATGCAGCTCCTGAGCACACTCTCCGAAGTACATCTTATAAAAGTCATATAGACTGGCAATTTTACGTCTATGTGCCAGGCTCTGTGTCTTAGATTTTAAAAGAGTATTGTAGCCTATGAGTCTCCTAGCTCTGGCGTTCCACCGAGTCAAGTGCGGCAAGTTGGTATTTGGCTGAGCCATATTTACAAATACCAATATTGTAAAAAACACATAATATACTTACGCTGCGATGTATAGAGCATGACAATCGCAGTGCCAAGGATTTCCTGACAACTTTATTATAGCAAGTTTTGGCATGAAATCAAATGTACGCGACGGAAGAGATGGAAACATGTTATTGTCCAAGTACCTAAAAAATAAAAATTTATTAATAGAGAAATTTTAAATTTTATATAATACTAACTTGTGTCCGCGACTTCGTCCGCCTTCTCTATAGCCTATAGCCTTCCTCGTTAAATGGACTATCCAACACAAAAATAATTTTTCAATTCGAACCAGTAGTTCCTGAGATTAGCGCGTACAACCAAACAAACAAACACTTCAGCTTTATATAATACTAGCTGACGCCCGCGACTTCGTCCGCGTTAAAAGAGAAAAAAGTAGCCTATCCTGTGTCCCGTTCGTCTAAATGTTTAACTACCGAGTTTCATGAAAATCAGTTAATTCGTTTAAGAGTTATGGAGGAACATACATACATACATACATACATACATACATACATACATACATACATACATACATACATACATACATACAGAAAAAAATTCTAAAAATCGTCAATTTTGTTTCAGTATAATGAATAGAGCCTATAAACACGATATCTCTGAAAACAAAGTAACTTACTCCATGACTAACCCTTACAGATTTATTATTAGTATTGATTACTTATAGACTTTAGTAACAGAGCTTACTTAGTTTTGTAGTCACTACATATTCAAAGAACTCTTATACATAAAGACATACTATAATAAAGGTTGGCATATAAGCTTTTTGTATATAACATTTTTAACTCGATTATTAAGTAGTTGTAGGACACGTTTCGTGTTTCGTAGTTATTTGGGCAAGTACGTCTGCAGGCAGTAATTACCCCCTTATAGAACAGTATGTGTGCTGTTGTGTTTCGGTGATTACTATGATAGGCAGCGCACTTGCTTCACCAATGGCGTTGCTTATGTAATAGCCGACTGTAGCCATCTACCCTCAAGTGGACCGTCAGCCTGTCTGTGGACCTTAAGAGTGGGTATAAAGCAAACAAAATTAGTAATTTCACCCGCGTGGCCCCTTGGACATGACAGTGACACAAAATACGTAGAACTACGCACAACATGCGACGGAAGATAGCGCATCTCGCTCAATAAAAATGTTATAAGTGCCAAAAGTATTAAATATTAATTATTCGTAAACTACAATGTCAAATGAAAAATTGTTACATACAGCCTTAGATAATATGTGAAGTGAAATTACTGATACACTTTTAGCTTTGTAATGTGTGTCATTTTGAAAATAAAACTAAAATCGATGGCAATGAGAGCTCACTTGGTGATTTTTTTCTATCGAGAAAATTTCATTATATTATGTTTTCGGTTACAGACGTCACTTTCATTTATAATGTATTTATCTATTTAAAAAAATTAATTAAATTAGACTTTGTTTACTTAGATAAAATTCAAATATTAACATAAACAAAGAACATTTAAAAATACTTACAATGTGGTAAGATTTTTTAACATTGAAAAAGTTTTGAAGTGTACTTCATGAAGCTTGTTATCGGTTAATATGAGAGAAGTGAGGTTCTGTAATCCATAAAAAGTGGTTTCGTTAAGAAAACGCAATTTATTTTTGGATAAATCCAGCTTCTCGAGGTTCGTGCAATTCGCGAATGTGTAATCCGGTAACTCCGTTAAATCATTCTCTCTCAACGTTAAATTGCGAAGCTTTCTCAGTCTCTCGAATTCCACTCCAGTTAACTAAAAGCACAAGTTTATATTATTGTTTTTTTTTTTACATCAATTATGTGTTATCACTTTACACAGAACTCTCTTGTGACTCAATTATTTATTTACTAGCTGCTGCCCGCGACTTCGCCCGCGTAACTTTTTAAATTATATACTAAAGCCTTTCTCGAGAACCACTCTATCCATTGGTGAAAACAGCATGAAAAACGGTGTAGTAGTTAAGACGCGGCGGAGGATTTTGTTTTATAATATGTAAGGATACGATTGCTAACTAACCGTTACATATTTTTATTTTTTAAATTATATAATACTAGTAAGCCGCCCAGGCTTCGCATTATATTTACAACCCTTCCTCGATTAAGGCTCTCTTCGTTAGTAAAAACATTTGTTTGGTTTAAATAAATTAGCGGAGCGAAGACAGCGATTATATTTTATTAGCGACTTCGCCCGGGGATGCAATTTCTTATATAATATTATAAATTTCTCGTTTATGTTTATTTCCATTAGTGAAAAATCCGTTGGATGGTTTAGAGGTAGTTAGAGGAGAAACAGCAGACGTGGACAGTTTCGGCAACTTGGTTGCAATATATTGTTTTTTTATTTTTATTTATTATACTTACATAAAAACTTTATTTTTATCATTTTATTATATATGTACAACATATATAAAAAATCCATTTAAAATTATCTAACGGATGGTGAAAACCGCATCAAAACCAATAATTTATTAATAAACCATATTTATTTATATAAATAAATTGATAACTTGATGTACTTACACTGATCAAACTATTTTCAGACAAATCCAGGTGCGTTAAGCATTTCAGATTATAGAAAAGACGTCTAGGAATCTTCACTAATTTATTATTATTCAATAAAAGAGTCTCCAGTGACAGTAAACTTTCAAACGAATTTTCAGTTACATTTTCTATTTTGTTCTCTGAAAGTTTTAATATGAGGAGTGTTTTTAGAAGAAATGTTCCATTTTCTAAACGCTGTATTTTGTTCTTAGACAAATCTAATACGAGTAGAGAGTCTAATCCCACGAAGCTGTCGGATGGTATATATGTTATTTGGTTATTTGATATATCAATCGTCTCTAAGAACGAGTTGTTTACGAACAATTTTTCTGGCAACGCGAACAAAAAGTTGTTCGATAGGTCGACATGAAAAAGTTTTTTTGTCATGCGGAACGCTTCGCTGTCGATTTCTTCCAAATAATTTCTTTGTAAACGCCTGAAAAATGATTTTTTTTATATGTTGTATAAAAATGAAATATTTATTTATTTACATATTCATTTAAAACAGCAACAGCCTAGCACACAATAGTTTAACCATATCGCTCAAAATCTATCTAAGTCCAGTGTGCAAGCCAATTAATAATTCACTTTGGTAAACAAATTCAAACAAATAAATTTTAAAAATTCCAAATAAATATAAAATAAAATTCCAAGTAATAAGAAAATGAAAAAAAAAAAATCTTAACAAAATTAATTAAAAACAAAACAGAACCTTTGAAACAGAAATAAGAAAATCTTTTGACAAGATTCATATAAAATGTTTTAAATAAATATAATGTATAATTGTCTTTTAACTTACAATATTCTTAAATTGACCAATGAATCGAAGATACCGGCAGGTAAATATTCCACATGATTATCGAACATGTCCAGTTCGACAAGAGATCGCATTCCTTTGAAAGTTGATTTGTGTAATGTACGTAGTTTATTCGTTCCCAGGTCACTGGAAATTTTTAAAATTTTATAAATACATTAAATATATTTTTATGTCCATATATTTTATACAAAAAATAAGGGCAATGAACTTTAGAAAACAATATTAGCTAGGTCTCTATGTGTCTCTCTATGCGCCACTTTCACAAACGTCAAGTAGGCCAAACTGTCATTTAAAGTTACCGGTAACCGGGGATAATGGAGCTGATATATACTCGTACCTTTGTTTGTACGGTAAACGTCCCAAACATTAAATAGAAAATAATAAAAAAATTCGGCTATCGAATGATGCAGTAAACCGAGTGCATAATTCAATATAACAGAAAATGATTTTTAAAAGTAAGTAATCAACACTTTACATGTAGTTTGTGAAAGAGGCCCTTATTGAAATTGGAACTTACGGTTTTGAAGTGTTTAATTCATTTTTGAAGTCATTAGATACGGAATAAATGTGATAAGATTTATGACTTGATTGTACTCGCGATATCACCTGCATATCTTCATAAATTACAGCATAAGGTACGTGTATAAGGTATGTGACATATAAATTGAATTACTGTCAGTTTAGTCATAATCCGACAAGTAGTTTCAGTAGTTTTTGCAAATATCTATCCTCACTTTGAATTTATAAGAGTTAGGAGTAGCTTTAGGGTAGTCTTCGTGATAGATTTTAACTTTTTAAATAAGCAATCTGCTGTGTTAAAGGGTTAGGGCCGTCAAATGGGTTCTTTCTTAAGCCTATTACTCGTTTATGGCTAGACCAAATAGCATGAAAAAAACATTTCGTACCACAAAAACTTTTATATTGAATTTTTTTAAACTAAATAGTATGTTTTTGGCTTGAATTCCTGCTCCTAAGCGGGTACGGCGATAAGAAATATTTACACGCAGAGTTTGAATCTTTTAGTTTTAGACTGATGTTCGACTTTCGCAGCTTGTACTATCGCGGTCAAGGGAGCAGTCCCACCGTAAGCAACAATTTCGTGTGCACATTTTGTATTTATCTTTGTTCCTATTTCAAATACCTACTCGTATTTTGTATTATAACATTTACGTTACTATGACAACCTCAATTCAACGTTAGACAAATTTGTATGAAAAGTGGGTCTGCTCCATTGACCGCGATAGTACGTGTTTGTAATACTTTTACTTACATATTGATGAGATCAGCAGGTACTATTAAGTCTGCTGATAGAGCGCTAAGACCAGCCCTCCAGCATTTTAAGGAGCGACGTGCAGAATCACATCTGCAAACACTTTTTGCACATTGACGCCATCGTGACTGCCCGTAGCTTATTGTCCATACTAGCAAAACAAAAGCAATTAGAAAAATCTGTATTTTTTATCCTAATGTCGGAAGACTTGATGGTAGGTGACCATCAAGGGGACAGTTAGCTACCGTCGCCTATAACACAAGCAACGCCACAAGTGCTGAAAGTGTGCTGCCGACCACAGTAGGATTGATTATAAGGGATTGGGACTATTTAAAGGAAATGACCTCTGGCATCCCTTACTCACTCACCGAAACACAACAGCAAACATGCTATTATTTCATGGAGCAATAAAAAATAAGACCGTGAAGGTCGCGGCATCAAAACGGTTTATTTAACATTTTTTAGGAAAACAACAATATTTTCGTCACGTACCTGATTGTTCGATAGCACGTAACCTTCGATCGAGCTGTCTAAGGTGAACATCTGGTGTACACCCTCCCATGCCTTGACGCTCCTCGCTTCCATACGCTTTTGTAAACATATCAAACACGTCGCATGCCGTTAGAGTACATTGTGCTTCAATCATCTGAAACTCTTGAAAGAAATTTTGAACTTTTAATGACGTTGACTTTGAAGAACTTTGACATATTTTTGATGAGGTTATTTAAAATTAAAATGCAGTAAATAGGTTTATCCAATTTAGCCATTTCTCGTTTGGGAATGGACAGCGTTCGGGACGATCGGGGGATTCGGGAGCTCCACGACATTTTCTCGTCCAAATTCCTCAGTGCCTTAAAACAAATTGGCATTCTAACTATGAGCCTCGTAAGAAAGCTCTACATTGCTCAAGAGATATGGAAAGGGCTATCTAGGCTCGGGGGTTACACTGCGAGATCGAATCAGGAATGAGGAGATCCATAGATGAACGAAAGTTAACCAACATGACCCGGCGGATTACTAAATTTTTTTTTAATGTTAAGGTCGACAGGCAGGCTGACGGCTGACGATGGTAGGTGGCTACCGTCGCCTATAGCTCAAGTAACGCCATAAGTGCTACAAGTGCGCTGCCGACCATAGAAGGATTAAGGATAAGGGATAAGGAAGGGAAGGGGTAATGGGCTCTGGCATCCCTTACTCACACACCGAAACACAACAGCACATAATGCTGTTATTTCACGGTGGTATTCTGTAAGGTGGTGGTTACTCCCGCTAGACGGGCTGCCCAAATGACTGCGAAACGCAGTGTGCCTTACCACTACTTTTAAATCCAGACAAGAGTTAATTTTGAAAATTATATTAAAATTTCCATAGTTGACCCCGCCGGAAATCGAACCCGGGGCCCCTGAGACGTAAGGCAAGCACCCTTGCCACTCGTCCAACGGGTCGTCGAAATTGAACTGGCAATGGGCGGGACACATAGTACGGAGAGTCACTGGGACCGGAAGGTCCTTGAGTGGAGGCTACGAACCGACAAGGTCCACAAGGTCCATCCACAAGACAGAACGTCCATCCGTAAGGTGGACTGTGGACAGACTTACAGACAAGGGCCGCGAGTCGACGGTGTATCCAGGCTGCTTCTGACCGGTCCTTTTGGAAAATTATGAATGCCTATGTCCAGCAGTGGATCGTCTTACGGCTGATATGATGAATTTCGCCACTCAAGATATATAACGATTTTTAATCGATAAAGCAATTAAATGTATTGCTACAATTGGTGGCTATATGTACTTAGATTGGCAATTAAAAAGCCAAATCACATAAAAATAAATTGGTAAAATATTAAATCTTCGCAAAATTGTTGTATTTCGAGTTTTTGGCAATTTATTTGATTGACAGTAATTGATTACTATATCCTTTGATGATTTTACGGCATTAATTTCCCGTGGCCTCATCAATCAATTGCTTTGTTGTGGGACACATAAATCTTAATTTAACCAATACAATTTCGATCGAAATTGACCCAGTTGAGGTTGAAACGGCAAATCAACGTACGAAGACAAGGTGTGAAAATTTAAATATCATGTGACGTCACGTGAACACGACATATAAAAATAAATGTTTTATAATTAGGTTACAATCATCAAATTTTATATTTCAAATACAAAAATAAGAGGGACATTTACTTTTTATTGAACAGTACAATGTACTTTTTATTTTGCATATGTAACTTACTTATATGTTTGAATATATACATTTTTAAACTAAAGCTAAAGTTTATTGCATTAAACTGATAGTACCTACGAGTAATTGCAAAGTAATTGACAAACCAAAAACGAATTTTATATATAAGAACAACAATAAAACATTGAATGTGTTCTTAAAATACATAATTATGATGTCATATGGTTTTTAAGAATTAAAAATGTTTCCCGAAAATTGTAGATTCTTCACATCTTTAGCACTTTAGGCACTTTAAAGCAATTTTTTGAAAAAAAAAACCATAAATCTTAAAATATTCTTTGTATAATTTTCTATTAAATTCCACAATTCGACGAAATTGAATTAACCATCACGTCGGAAGCAAATCCGTATTTTCGGTATGAATCGTCATGAGAGAATTATTTATTTATTTATGTACATTAACTTATCAGGGGAATGGAATCACGTGTCACAAAACATGAAATTCGCAGGAACGAAACTTGAATAGTAAAATACAAAATGTGATATTATAATGCAAAACAAACTCTATTTAACAGAAGTTTTTTTGCAAATATTGCGCAATTTTCACATAATCCAACTAATATTATGAATGCGAAAGTTTGTTAGATTATTTTAGGCAACAACGAAGGGATTTTGTAGGGATCGAGTAGATAATATTTAAACTTCCAGCGATTGATGTATTTGGTCTTGGCGATTTAGGATTATAATTTCAAATATATGAGCTGAGTATTTGTGGTTTGTTTCTGGTATTATTAAATCGAAATTCGAAGGAATTGTAAAAATTAAAAAGTAAACAAATTGCACATAATAAATAACTTGTTTCGACTGCAAACTGTAGTTGCAAACTTCTGTAGAAATGATTCATTACAAAGAAGTCCTCCGGAGTAGATTGTGAATATAAATAGAAAAATAAAATTTATTTGATGCTGTTCCTTTTAAATGAGTTTGTTGGAAATGAGATTTAAAAGGTTGACGGTGTCCTTATTATAACAGGGAAAGAATATTATATAGGTAGAGATACTAACAAACAACATTTACTCGTATTTCAGCCCCTAAGCCTATTGATTTTATTATATTGAATCGTGCTTTTGAAAACACACGGAAGCGGCGTGTCAAAATGAAACATATTCTAGCCTAAGTTATCGTAGTTAACTAATGATAAAACAAGCTATAGTTAAAAATTATAAAATAACCCCCGATAATGAAATCCTCTATGAAATGGACTATGATCTATGAAATGGACTATGATGATCTTCAAACGCCTAAATAGATCTAAGCTAGGAACCATCTCGATCCTGTCATCTTTCAAACAAAAAGAAAACCATAGCCATAGCTAGATTCACAGATATACCCAAATACACAGAAACCCAAGTCTACTTAAAACACTTAGTTTTTGCGTCGGGCGTTAAAAATTATAGGCGCCGGAATTAAAAACTTTCCTATATTGAGTTGGCGCAATCTCCAAGCATTTTATCTTCAATCTTAACAACTGTCTGATAGAAAAACTTTTCAATTTCAGGGCGCAGTCAACCTCCTGTGATTTTCATAAAAGCGGTCTCGATGTATTACCATGAATTTAATGTCATTTTATATTATTTAAGACAACAAACAATATGTAATTGTACGATGTGTTTTAAGTAATTTTTTTTAATAGAGATGGGTTTGCTCTTGGCCAACAACCAGCTGAGTAGCAAGGATGAGGCCTAAGATGGAACGAGCTCACCCAGAAGATGCCTATTCACTCGAACTTTGAAAAGATTAGGGTTATAAAGGATCGGAAATACAAGTAAAAAGTACATATAAATATGTAGTAGTAATTATACAATCAGTACCGTTATCCACAAATTAATATTTAGAGAGAAAAAACACAACTTATTTAACGTTTAACTTTTTAATTTTTTTTTACGTTTCAAACTACAGGATTTATATTTTTGTTATTATATTTTTGTTTTTTTTTTTTTTTTTTTTTTATGTTATTATTAACATAAATTTTATTTTTACCTCTTGTGAAGACAATGGCAAGGAGAATTTGTATAAAATCCATCACTATACCCTCCTATCTGGTTGCCTGATAGGACTGAATTGTGATTTCAATGTACACATTATGTCATACACATCGCTTTATGCACGATACAGCATGATTTTTATTTAAAATAATTTAAATTTTATTTTTTATGTTTCTGACAAACCACATTTTTATAATATAGGTTTACGACGGTAATATAGGTTACGAATATTTACGACAGTAAATATATCTATATCTATACAAGTATACATATTATAAAAATAGCTGGTGCCCGCGACTTTACATTTTATAAAAGTTCCACGGGAACCTTACATTTTACCCGGCAAAAAAGTATCCTATATTATCCAGGTAATAAACTGTCTATGTGCCAAATTTCATCACAAACAGTTAAGCCGTTTCTGAGGTTAGCGTGCACAAACGCACAGACCAACAGACAAAAATTATAAAAACTATTTTTTGACCTCGGTAACATAAGTAGGTACAACGTGTACAAATTGTGTTTATTTTTTAAATTTAATGGTTCACGATTTTACGATTTATAGGAGTTAGTGTATATAATTTTCAGAAAAAAAACCGGAACTGGGACCGGAACCGATGAAACCGGGAACTGGTCGCTAATATTGTACTACTTACACTTTCTTGAATATTAAAAAAAATATCGTTTTGAATCGTCTATTAACATTTTTAAAATGTATCAGGTAATTGAAAAATTGTAGTAAAAATTTCACATAAAATTTTATTTTTACTACTTGATCGAAGCTGAACGAAGCGCCCTTCAAAATATATAACAGTAATATTTTATTCAATATCTTTCAGACTTTTGCTTTATTAGTTTTCGAAGGTTAAAAACTGTTTTATATACTTACTAAGGTTTGATATATATGCCTCTGATTAGGGACTTTAGAGAACCGTTTTCAAATATAATTACTTATGCCGTAAGTTGGTCTAGTGTCCCGCAGACTACTTGCTATTCATACCACCAAAGTAACAGTAAACCAATTTTCATTTCAATCGAACATGTGGAAGTTAGTGAAAGCCCTTCGTTAACTAGGAAACAAACGCCTGAACAAATCTTCATAAATTATAGCTAAGAACAATTCCGATCACGTAAGCTTGCAAACAAAAAAAAAACTGGATCAAAATTGGTTAATCCATTTGGAAGCTACGACACCACAGACATTACACAGATGGATAGATACAGAATAAATTAAAATTGCTCTCCGCTTCTGTCTGTTTTTCCATTGACTTCTGCTAAAATCAATACTAATAATAAATCTGTAAGGGTTGGTCATGGAGTAAGTTACTTTGTTTTCAGAGATATCGTCTTTATAGGCTCTATACATGATACTGAAACTAAATTGACCATTTTTAGATTTTTTTCTGTATGTATGTAAGTATGTATGTATGTATTTTCCTCCATAACTCTTAAACGAATCAACTGATTTTCATGAAACTTGGTAAATAAATGTTTAGAAGTACGGGACACAGGATAGGCTACTTTTTTCTTTTTCAACGCGGACGAAGTCGCGGGCGCCAGCTAGTACTTAATATATTTTGAAACGGTTTTCACTGGTGGAATGAGTTAAATGATTAATGTTTGGGAGAAAAATTTAAAGAGAAGACCGCATCTGCATATTTAAAGACGTCGTTGTCTTCGAAAATAAATATTAATGGCGAAATAAAATCATGGCGATCTATTGCATAAATTGGACTCTGATTTTATTAGTGATACACAATTAACTAGTTAAATAAATTGATTGCGTCCGCCGTTCATGAACGTTTCAAATGTTTTGCCTAGCATAATGAAATTCGTTTGTGCCACTTTCATAGGCTTTTTTAGCTGTTTGATTAAATCCATTGATTTATTCCGGCTGGGTTTAGGCCGCGAGTGTGTAATAGAGAAATCGAAACTTCTCTTGTAACTATTAATTATCACGATTGAAATGTTCGCCGTGGCTTTTTCTTCAAAAATGAGTTCATCATGTTTAAAACCTCTGATAACTAACTCAAGGATGTGCCATTTTATCTTGCTCAGCTCTTCTTCCAGCTGCGTCTTCTTTTAGGGTCCTGACATTGAGTGAAGCCAGAAATATTACAGTTTTTTATGTAGTTGTATATCTGCTGCGGATTCTTAACAACCCTTGTTTCCTCTGTTACCATGGCCGCTACCGTAACCAGGAATAGAGGGGCTGCTGGGGACTAGGCGTCGTAATTTTATTGTTCCTTAAAATCGTTTAAGTACACACTTTAATTACCTTGGCCATTTAGGACAAAAAAATCAGTTTAATCAATCGCTTCTGTGCCAAACCGTGCAGATTTGGCACCAGATACAAGATACAAATACAGATAAATACAAATATGATACAGATACAGATACAAGTACGAGATATATTTTGAAGGAATTTTGTCATATTACACAAATACATTTCATCAATAGACGGAAAGTTTATGGTTAAAAATATTGTAAATTCAATACAAATCACAATAATGATGTGTACTCAAAATCCACTACACGTACAACTAACTTTGAAAATGCATTTTCCAAAGTTGTCTTCACCGGATGTCGAGGCGCTGGCCTCGATATCTTTGACTTTGAACCAGTACGCTAGAGCTAAGGCGAACCAAACGTCTCTTATTTCTCAAACTCACATATTATATGTAGGAGTATATCAAGAAAAACTGGATTGTATGCGTTCCGAACAACATGAAGGAAAATCTGATATATTATTATCTTTCATAGCAATTTGAAAATATATGAAAAAAAAAATAGAACAAAATTTTAAAGTAATATACAATCTGAATATATTAATTTTCAATAAATGCTTTTACTAGCTATTACAAGCCACTTCGTCGGCGCCCATTTTTCTTAGCCTTTTACATTCCGATCCGGAATATTAAAATTCAAATCATCATGAAATTTCGGCTCTTAGTTAATTTCATCATCTTAGTAAAAACCTATATAAGATCGTATTAATAAGCGCATTATTACTTACTATGTATTGTACATAAATGTTGTACGTTTATTGTACTTGCGTATCCACCGCCCAGTCGCACCGGATCGAGCGACGCGGTACACCGCTTCTATCGGATACTCCTGAAAGTTTCAGCTCACTCCCGCCCAAACTACGCGACGCGTTAACGCGCATAAAATATAACTTTAAAAATTAAATTTTAAACTGTTTTCCAACTTATTAATTCTTAAAATACCTTAATAATTTAAAAAAAAAATTCAACAAAAAAAAATTAACAAATAAATTGTGTAAAATATTAGAAGAGGCGTACTGATTACTTATTTCTTGTGATTTAATTTCGCAAACAAGTGATGTGTTTCTATCTGAGTGGAGATATGCGAAAATAAATAGTATGTCATAGTGGAGTGTTCGTGAGCACAAACATGTCATTCAAAATGTAGTGAAATACTAAAATATAACGCTGAAGTTTGCTGAAGTAATTTCAATGAGGCGGCAAGGTTGAAAAATCTGTAAGTGCGCAATGTCAACTTTGGAAGCGGGGACAAGAGCGCTAATCGTTTTACAAACATCTGCTGTGCCGACGCTGTGTGCCCACTGTGTATGCTACGTGTTAGCATAGCGAACGAAGAAGGCCTTGCTGGACAAAGGACCGAGATTGTTTTTTAAACAGATTCGCTATTCTCATTGTTAATATTCCCGATTCGCACAATGGATTCCAGGTAAGTCAGATTTCAATTTAACTGTCCAATTAAAAGTTCGGCTTCATATCGGCTCGTTGAACAGAATTATTCGCGTTCTGTTGAACTCGTCTTTGATGAAAAGTATTGTTATAAAAATGCACCTATAACTTTGAAAATATTTCTCGTGGACCTTTGTTACGATTTTTTATAAGATAAAATTAAAATCATACGTTTTCAATGTTATAAAAAAATAATGGCGCATACCAAGAATATATTACAAAAATCTTGGTAAATCTTTCACTAAAAGATTTATGATGCATAGAAATCTCCGTCTGTTTGTACCCAAGAGCTGTTGCGATTATTTGTATCATATCTCAAAGAAGAAATTCTAACAAAAATTTGAAGACTATAATTTCCAAATTTTTTTTTCAATTCAGTATTTTAAAGAAAATTACTTCGTAGACCTAATATACATAGCTCAGCTGGTTTAATTACCTTTTTTGAATATAATGTAGTTTAAAATGCCTCTTAAATCAAGTGCATTCTAACTAATATATTATATTTACTAATGTTATCATTGCGATACAGATCCTTTACAAAACATGTTGTTAATAAGCCTTCATCACTAAAAAGTATTTTTAGCAAACAATAAAAGAGATAAGTCTACATAATTGTACTAACTATTTAAGATTATTTCTTCTTGAAGTAAGTAAAGATCATTATTTTTGAAAAAAAGTTAATTATTGGTATTAATCGTTTATTTATTTGTCAAAGATAAGATTTTAGATTTAAAAATTGTTGGCCTACCAGTAAAGGTAATTTAAACAAGACATTCAAAGAGATAGAGAAGTTGCCACTATAAACTGGTTCAGAGGAATTATTTCAGTAAACATACAAATATTTACAAAGATAAAGGGACATAATTCACTACTGATTAAATAGTAGGTACACTCGTTCAACTCGGAAGAGGTTGTAGACTTCTAAAAACTGAGTGATAGTTTTAAAGTTGTTTTGTTGTTTTGAATAATTAAATCATTTTAAATTTCGGGAATTTATTAAACGACCAGTAATCTCCTAATTAGGTATCAGTTAATACAATTATACTACTAGTGCTCCTGGCTTCGTCCAGTGTTCATTTTTTATATAAAAACCTTTTCTGTTTATTCCCCTTTCCATAAGTGAAAACCTAATTAAAATGAGTAGCATTTTTGAGTTCCGCACGGCAGTTTGTTTTTTATATAACTAAGCGGCCCGCTCCCGGTTTCGCCCTGGAAAATATTAATAATAAATCTGTAAGGGTTGGTCATGGAGTAAGTAACTTTGTTTCAGAGATATCGTGTTTATAGGCTCTATACAATTTTATGTATACTAACTATAGGTTTTGTAAGATGTCTACTAACACTTTGGGTCCAAGTAACCCGAATAAAGAATTTTATTATTATTATTATTATTATTATACATGATACTGAAACTAAATTGACCATTTTTAGAATTTTTTCTGTTTGTATGTATTTATGTTCCTCCATAACTCTTAGCGCCTCTTTCACCAACTACAAGTAAAGTGTTGATTAGTTACTTTTAGAAATCATTTTCTGTTTTATTGAATTATGCACTCGGTTTACTGAATCATTCGACAGGCGAATTTTTTTTCATTATTTTCTATTTAGTGTTTGGGACGCTTACCGTACAAACAAAGGTATATCAGCTAAATTATTCCCGGTGACAGGTGACTTTAAGTGACGGTTTAGCCTATTTGACGTTGGTGAAAGAGGCGCTTATACGAATTAACTGATTTTCATTAAACTTGGTAGATAAACATTTAGACGTAAAGGACACAGGATAGGCTACTTTTTTCTTTTTCAACGCGAACTAAGTCGCAGGCACCAACTAGTTATAGATAAATATTCAGTGAAAAGTTATGGAACTGATGGTAAACCGCATTAGAATCCATAGCGTGGTTTGAAGCTGTTAACGGTTACGAATTCTATGTAAAACGATACCATGTATAGAAGTTTAGCTACACTTGCTAGGTGTTAGTTTTCTCAGTTTTAGATGATCCCTCGGAACGGAACTTTTTTCTGACAACGTGTATGCAAATTTTCAGGATGAAGTTAAGGCGTGAAAAGGAAACAGACAGACACAGACAGAGTTACTTTCACCTTTATAATATTAGTATGTTTAAACCTTAAAATTGTAATTTATTCCAGCCGGTGTACATTTCGGAATGGAACTTTGTTATAAGTAATATACGCCCACGTTATTACGCTGCTTCTAAATTAGTAAGGAGAGCCTTCCTCTTTGCTTCGTTCTAGTTTGACACAATCTACTTTATATGTAATTTAAAATGGATTTTAAATATAATTAGTTAATTAATTAAGTACCGATTGATCTATTACAACAGGGTTGATTTTTATATAGGACTAACTACTTGGCCCAGCATTTGCACGGATGCATTTTTTTATGACTATGTACATACACAAGTCATCCTCGTTTATCGCTCTTTTCATTATTAGTGAAAAACTATAAACAAATTTATAGGTCAGTCTCTCTCTCTCTCGTTATCATCTACTATTGATATTACTAGCTTTCTATTTATATTACTTAATTATATTATTGATTAATATTAATAATAAATAGATAATTAAATAATATAACTAGCTGAACCCGGACGCTTCGCTGTGGCACGTTTTTTTAGTTTCTGTTCGGAATAAAAAGTATATAGATATATATATATATATAAAGTATAAGTACACTCTTGTTAAAATGCAATGTTGTGTAAAAAAATCATGTATCACATACGGAAGCTAAATTTTTCACTTGTATTACAATATAATATATTAGTATAGATATTATTGGTCCATAGATGAATAAATTTCAAGAATAGTTTATGAGCTTTTAGGATTTGATAATGTCGGACTTTGGCACAGGAATTTCTTAGTCATTCTGTTCGCAAAACATTCTTTAGTTGTTTATTAGTCTCGTTCATGACGTGTGTATCCTTAAGGTATTTTTC
Organism: Synanthedon formicaeformis; assembly: GCA_945859745.1. Taxonomy (NCBI): domain Eukaryota; kingdom Metazoa; phylum Arthropoda; class Insecta; order Lepidoptera; family Sesiidae; genus Synanthedon; species Synanthedon formicaeformis. The sequence continues at coordinate 8,813,566 of OX243959.1, read as the reverse complement.
CTACAGTGTAAAGTCGACTGAGAAAAATGATTTAGAGTTGCGATTCGCACTGTGATTTGGAAGCGTGCATCTTGAGTTAGGAAGACAAAGCTTTCTCCCAACTGAGCTATTACTTTTTAGGATTTTAGAGTCTCGAATATATGTCTTGACTATTCTCGAGAGTCGGATTACCTGCATGTACTATATATACAAATTAGATATACGTATTTGTAAACATGTTAAATATTGTATAACAGCATATGTGCTGTTGTGTTTTGATGAGTGAGTAAGGGATGCCAAAGCTTATCCCTATACCCCTATACCTTCCTTAATTACTCTATGGTCGGCAGCGCACTTGCTATGGCACCTATGGCGTTGCTTGTATTATAGGCGACGGTAGCTACCTACCATCAAGTTGACCGTCAGCCTATCAGTCGACCTGAATATTAAAAGAAAACGTATGAGCTCAAAGATTTTGCACATGTGTATACTTTCTCTGAAAACTAAACGAAGTTATAGTTTGACACTGTATGAATTGTATGAACTCTATGAACGTTATCAAAGATACAAAGAACTCATCATTCTGTCTTTCAGTAACTACAGTCGTATGAGACCTAACATTTCGTAGCGTAGGATTTCTCCATTATGTTTATTTGATCAAATTTTTAGTCTTAAAGTCAAGTATAAAGTCATAAATATTTATGTAAAAATGTTTTAATGTATAACTGATTTAAATGAATTTTAATATGAAATATAATCTTAGCGCCTGTTTCACAAACGTCAAGTAGGCTAAACCGTCACTTAAAGTCAACTGTCACAGGGAATAATTAAGCTGATATACCTTTGTTTGTACGGTAAAGGTCCCAAACATTAAATAGAATATAATAAAAAAAATCGCCTATCGAATTTTGCAGTAAACCGAGTGCATAATTCAATATAACAGAAAATGATTTCTAAAAGTAACTAATCAACACTTTACTTGTAATTGGTGAAAGAAGCGCTAATAACGCTAACTTCCATACATCAATTTAGCAGGTGTTGTGATCATGTCGTTAAACTTAAAAAGGCAATTCAGAATGGCAATGTACTATTTCACGGAAGCGACGTGTGTTTCGTTGTTCTGGATAGTTAAAACAATATGTTACGACTAGTTTTACAAAGCTCAGAGAATCGAAAAAAGTATCTGATTTTATTCAAACCGATTTTGGTTTTTGTTTGGAAGTTGTTCCATATTCGAATGATAATATTCTTGACATTTCAATTTGTCTGAACTGATGTGGCAATCGATAATCAGACAGTTCAGTAGATAGGAATGAAGTCAATGTAATACTAAAATAGTGACCATAAGTATGCATCTAAATACTACAATGGAATTTGCGTCACAAATGCCAAAGCGGCACATAAAAAGAACGCCTTTGACAGAATCATGGCGGACTCTTGCCTTCACGCGTCAATGGTAAAAAGTAGTAACGATCAACTTCTACTATTTCATTTTAAACTCTAATGGGTTGACGTAAAGTCACATTTTCTTTAAATTACGTACTTATTATTATGTTTGTTTTGTTTTAAATGACAATTCATGCTCTACGCATATGTCACTTTTAAATGTTCCATAAAATTCGTAGTGTTTTGTATGGCACGCGGGTTCCTTGTTGTAGTAGTTTGATGTAAGTATACCTCAAACGGGATAAAGAAGGCGCTAAATGAGGATAGATGTATTCGTCTATCCTTAAGATTAAGGATCCACCCACCATAACACAAAAAGACCATTTGTGATATAATATTTCACAATAGTATTCTGCAAAGGTAACTCCTGTAAGAATTATATTTTCTTTCATTAATACCTAGCAACTTCACGTCTTCTGTTAAAGTAACTAAATAAAAAAAAAATTAAGAAATGAATAAAAATCTCAGTAAATTACACAATTAGGTCACTAACAAGTTTCACGTCCAAGCCCAGTTTGTGGTTGGTTAACTTCCTTAACATGAAATATGAAAAGTAAATCTTGATGTAAATAAGCTAAACTAACATCAAATTACGTTCTTTGTTGAATAATTTTGTTATTATTGTTGCTACTTCTACGTCCCCATTACAATTCGAGAAAGATTCTGAAGATTTTTTTATATTCTCATATTAAATTTACGAATTAAAAATGTAGATAATATTTTTAAAAAGACAATGCTTAATTAAAAAGATATTGTTTGTGGTCCATTTCTAATTCATAATTGATATATGGACTTGTAGGTAAAGTGTAGACTTACTCGCTAAACATTAAACGGCTATAGAATTAATTGGGTTGTTCGTTAATCTATACTAATATTATATAAAGAGATACAGTTTGTTTGTACTCGATGCTGCAGCATCAGGTCAAGGTTACCATGTCATGGAAATACCACTAAAGTAACAGTATATCAAATTTTCCTTCGTTAATTAAATCCCTTCGTTAAATAGGAAATGAGCGCCTGATAGGAAATGATATTCTTCAAGCGCCTGAACATTATAATATCTTCAGAAATTATAGCTAAGAACAATTCCATTCACGCCATCTTTCAAACGAAAAAAAAAAGGATAAAAATCGGTCCATCTACGGTGCCACAGACAGATACACAGACACTCATGTCAAACTTATACCACCCCGTTTTTGCGTCGGGGGGTTAAAAACCATCCAATACTAGAACAAAAAATATTTTGGATTTATAACATCGATCGAAATGACGAATAACCTTGACGTATTTAATTGAAAGTTAATGGAATAATAAATACAAGATTCTATTTATATACACAAAACCATTATACTGTATATCAGTGTTCGGTTAGTAATCTATTCGTATAAATTTATGAAAGTGAATGGCCACCACGTACCTGTTATACAACAAAAAAACAGATATATGTAGTTATTTAAAGGGGAGAATTTTTAAGAGAGTAAGGCATCGAAATACTACAATGGAATTTGCGTTACAAATGCCAAAGCGGCACATAAAAAGAACGCCTTTGACAGAATCATGGCGGATTCGTGCCTTCACGCGTTAATGGTAAAAGGTAGTAACGATCAACTTCTATTATTTCATTTTAAACTCTAATGGGTTGACGTATAGTCGCATTTTCTTTAAATTACGTACTTATTATTATGTTTGTTTTGTTTTAAATGACAGTTCATGCTCTACGCATATGTCACTTTTAAATGTTCCATAAAATTCGTAGTGTTTTGTATGGCACGCGTGTTCCATGTTGTAGTAGTTTGATGGAGTAAGGTAAGTACATGTAGATATATAAGAATATCCGATAAAATTAAAATTTACGTTTTTATCTGGCTTTGTAAATTGATTGTATCTGAATATTCATGTATTGTAATTTATTATATGACGTCCATCCACCACATTTTTATCCCGAGGGAACATATATCTTTTTATCGTGTACCGATACCGATCTAGATACTGAGCAAATTTTAGCATGTATCGGTCCAGCAAATTCATTGCAAATTTTCCAAGGTTACCAACCAAACAAACCAACAAAATCAACATGGAGATAAAATTATCCATGTTTGATTTCCCAAAGTATGTATATTAAAGAAGCATTTTGTACTTTTATGTCATTTTTATTTCTATACTAGCTGGCGCCCGCGACTTCGTCCGCGTTGAAAAAGAAAAAAGTAGCCTGCCCTGTGTCCTGTACGTCTAAATGTTTATCTACCATGTTTCATGAAAATCAGTTAATTCGTTTAAGCGCCTGTTTCACAAACGTCAAGTAGGCCAAACTGTCATTTAAAGTCACCGGTAACCGGGGATAATGGAGCTGATAAATAGAAAATAAAAAAAAATTGGCTATCGAATGATGCAGTAAACCGAGTGCATAATTCAATATAACAGAAAATGATTTCTAAAAGTAACTAATCAACACTTTACATGTAGTTCGTGAAAGAGGCCCTAAGAGTTATACATACATATAATAACTACACTTACAGATTTATTATTAGTATTGATGATAAAGAACTTTTTTATTGCAGTTTGTATTATTTTATAGCCGTTTTTAACACTATCACACACATTCAGTTATACACGTAATGGTATTTTCTTTTTTTTTTCCTTTTTTTTGCAATCTGTTCCTGTAAACCTAAAGCAAATGTTTGGGCTAAGTGAGCTGGTCATGAAGGGGCAAGTCCTATCACAAAGCCCAAAATTTTGTTGCTTCGCCATCCGCCTAATACTTACCTACTCGTAATCTCTTTATCCATCTATATAAAGGTTGTCTAGAAGATATAGCTCTAACAATAAGAACGCCTCTTGATATACTAATTGCTAATTATCTATGTGTCTGTCTATTTTCATCCATCTTACGAGTACAATTCGTAAAAGAATTAGCTACGAGTACTATCATCTCCCTTTTCTAATAAGTACTGAACGAATGACTTCATGTTTTGTACCGTTATATTTCATTAGTGGGACTATATGAGTCCAGTATGCAGTTATTGCATCTTTAAACAGTGAATCCACAAACACTTGATAATGTCTACATAAATATACAAAGTGGAACCCTGGTACTAAATTAGAAACCACAAGTCACCAAACGGTGTTCTTTGTGAGACTCCAGCTGAAAATTACTCGTAGTGTCTCGGCTTTTTGTTACGTAAACCTCACCAGTTTAAGCTGAGCGGGGTGTTTAGCTAAAAATATGAATCGTAAGCTGGGTTAGTTATAAATCCATAACTTACAAAACGTTGAAAAAATGTCGTAATAATGGAATTTTGAAATGTGATTCATTATTATGGACGAAATACACGATCAATCATTTGGCGTGATGACATACTGACGTGACGCAAAGGCGCGATTTGAAATACAGTGTTTGAGATCAAGCCATCAGTTTTTACCATTCACGATCAAATTTTGGCTTCACGTCAGTCAATTTGACGCGATGGACTGATCGTGTATTTCGTCCATTAAGCATATAAATAGACGTTACGCAGATTTAAAAGTTCAGAATATAGAAATAATTTTGGTATCAATACTAATAATAAATCTGTAAGTGTCGGTCATGGAGTAATTTACTTTGTTTTCAGAGATATCGTATTTATAGGCTCTATACATGATACTGAAACTAAATTGACCATTTTTACAATTTTTTTCTGTATGTATGTATGTATGTATGTATGTATGTATGTATGTATGTATGTATGTATGTATGTATGTATGTATGTATGTATGTATGTATGTATGTATGTATGTATGTATGTATGTATGTATGTATGTATGTATGTATGTATGTATGTATGTATGTATGTATGTATGTATGTATGTATGTATGTATGTATGTATGTATGTATGTATGTATGTATGTATGTATGTATGTATGTATGTATGTATGTATGTAAGTATGTATGTTCCTCTATAACTCTTAAACGAATCAACTGATTTTCATGAAACTTGGTAGATAAACATTTAGACGTACGGGACACAGGATAGGCTACTTTTTTTTTCAACGCGGACGAAGTCGCGGGCGCCAACTAGTACATAATATAATAGCATATACATAATATAATAACAAAATTACAAACTTACTTAAAATAAATGTGTGTTTTTTCATAGAACTAATTTGTTTCCTATGCCTGTAATTCATCACTTACTTTTTGGGATCCTATATGAATATCGAGTTTATTTTTGTCGCTGTAATATCCAAATCAAAATTTACGACGGGATATCATGAGAAATATTTTTGAAGTAGACAAAAAGAATTGAACAAAGACGCGGATAAATTTAATTAGATCGAATTACTCCGGGGAAAAGCTCATTTTCAGAAGGCATTTGTGCGTAAAAAAGACGTATTATTTAATAAGTTCCTTACTTAATTTAGAACCTTAATAAGAGTGCTAGAGTTTCGGCCACTTTTATTACAATGATTTCTTGTTTTTGATCAATTTTGTTGCCGAGTCAAGCAAAAAAAAAACAATCTACGGAAAAAGAAAATTAGCGTTGTTTTTATATAAATACTAGCTTTTGCCCGAAAATTGGTTCGCGCCGCTTTTCCTTAGGCTTTGAAATATTTATTCAATCTTTATGGCTTATATATTTTTGTCAGGAGTTTTCTTTTTCAATTTTTATTTTAGATATGATTGCTATGATAGATTTTTTATAGATTTGCTATGATTTTTTTTTTTAAGTTAGCATACAGGCTGAAGGTCCGCTAGATTGATTACTTTCGATTATAAACATCCAAAACACTATAGAAGTTGAAAGTGAAACTTATAAGATAAAACATAAAGGATAAGTGATAAGAGAAATATTTCCTCTCTCATTCTCTAAATAATAGTTTAGTTTTAGTCAAACCAATGACGCGTAGATGGCAACCCTCATCAGATTACCGGATGGCTGTTGGTATTTAAGCTTTAGAAGTGTGTGAAGTGACTAAAAATAAATTTTATAGTTTAAATTTTCATGTGTAACTGTGGTCTTGAAATACCTAAACTAGCTTTTTTATAAATTTCTTTTCTTAAGAATTCTTAAGAAAAAACTATCAAATCATGGTTTTCGGATCCGTTCCTACTCGTATTGGCCAATCCTAAATTAATCGCAAATGTTTGATGATATCCATCCCCACTTAGATAAAGTTTATATCTCAATTAACCTCGATTGGAAATTACCTTCCAATAAGTTATACTATGTATAACAAAGCATTCTTGTAATTGCAATGTTGCCATTCTAAATAAGTAATGCGGTTTGTTATGCAGCACTAATCAACACAATCTCCTAAGGCGACATTTTTACAATAAGCGCCTGTTTCACAAACGTCAAGTAGGCCAAACTGTCATTTAAAGTCACCGGTAACTGGGGATATTGGAGCTGATATATTTTGTTTGTACGGTAAACGTTCCAAACATTAAATAGAAAAAAAAACGGCTATCGAATGATGCAGTAAACCGAGTGCATAATTCAATATAACAGAAAATGATTTCTAAAAGTAACTAATCAACACTTTACTTGTAGTTTCTGAAAGATGCCCTTTGTCTAATGACTTATGTGACTTACGAAGTGTTAGACTTTGTCCCGAGACATTTCACATAGTTGCTGAACGAACTTTTTTCACGACATATCGCTCTGGTAATTCTGCAGTGCATTTGCAAGTTAGTACTAATTTCAGTGTTAAGAAAAATCTCAGGTTTAACAGGGTGACATGGCTTTTTTTTTATTTATTTATTAACAATGGGTTTGCTCTTGGCTAGCGTCTAGGCATACAGCAAAGACGAGGCCGACGATAGAGCGAGCTTATCTAGAAGATGCTTCTTTTCGCTCGAACTTTATAAAGATTTGGGTTATAAAGTGAGCTCTGAAACACAGACGCCGGCAGTGGATTCCAATCCTTAGAATTTCGCATTATAATAAGGATGTTTTAAAGCGCTTGGTCCGAAAAAGAAAAATGTTTTAAAGTCTTTTGAATGACGCATTTTTGAAGTTTTAATCCTAAAGATATTGAGGGCATACGTCGTGGGAAGAACGATTAACAGTATTGATATTCGTATGATTATGAATAATAAAACGAACATGTCAATATACTCGTATGCTATTAAAAAGCTAATTTACATTAAACGAAAACATGGCCGACACGAAGTGAAAGAAAAAAAAATCGATTCTCTAGTTGTCAGTTTATTGTAGGAACTTAGTAGGTCATAGCTAAAATAATTACATTTTCGAAATTAGTTTATGTGTGTAAACTGTAAATTTTAATTCAAATAAGGGTGGCTATTATGTTCTATTTGACCTTAAAATTTAGAGAATTTTCCCTCTGGAAGAAACCATCTAAACGTTACAAATTATAACATTTTACTAATCCTAAAAGCTTATTTTCTCCCAAGAAAGTAGTCATTATTACCACAGGTTTCATACGTGGTGGCCTTGAACGTGTTACAAAGTAGCAATAAAGCCTCGCCCCGTTCAGAACTCGCGTCACATAATCAACAAACTGTACCTAAGTGTCATTTGGCGGACACCTATTTTCAGACTGAATTCCTTATGGTTGTCAAGAAGAAATGGCAATGTAACGTACTTGAGTACTTTTAGAAATTTGATGTAGATAACTCCAGTACTTTGTTAAAGTTTGGAAAATTCAAGCCCTACTAAGCGTGTACACAAAAGATAAAAAGCTTCCTCAAGTAAATTACAATCCTTCTTTGGCATATTATATGTATATGACTGCGGATTCCTACTCATCTATTGTATACGATCTTATATTATGTACGAGGTCCGCCAGTAAATAAATAAAAATTACTATCTGATCTATCTGTCTATAGATCCGCTAACTCCTAAAGTACGCGACGGATTTAGATAAATTTTCACTCATGGTTTAAAATAAAACCTAATTAAGTTTTTATTTAAGTAAAAAATAATAATAATATTTTGCAATCAAGTCACCGAAACTGTCCTCGTCTTGTCTGTTTTATAACAACACTAGCTGGCGCCCGCGACTTCGTCCGCGTTAAAAAAGAAAAAAGTAGCCTATCCTGTGTCCCGCAACTCTAAATGTTTATCTACCAAGGTTCATGAAAATCAGTCGATTCGTTTAAGAGTTATGGAGGAACATACATACATACATACATACAGAAAAAAATTTTAAAAATGGTCAATTTAGTTTCAGTATCATGTAGAGAGCCTATTAACACGATATCTCTTAAAACAAAGTAAATTACTCCATGACCGACCCTTACAGATTTATTATTAGTACTGATACTACAAACCAGCCAACGGACTTTGTTACGGTTTTCACTAAGTAGTGGAAAGAGGGATAATGTATATTAAAAAAATGCATCTATCCCATGACATGTCATTCATTCCCATTGCGAAATTAAAGTAGTAAAGTGGTAAACACAAAAATACCACCAAAAACAATTCAAAATCTATAGATTAAAATTAAAAGTAGAGGGTGATCGTTGAAAATATATAAAATATTGTAGTTAAGGGAGACGCCGGCTAAAACTAGTTTCATTGTACGTGCGAATTAATGACATTTTACACATAAAAGTATCCATTTCATTACTTACGCACATTTTATTTAGGTATGGCAACATTAAAAGAATACGATATAATGGCTCTTATCGGCCACCTGGATTTTATTTGTTTTATTTTATTAGGACCCAACCACTTATTGATTAGAACTTACTGGCGACCAGCGACAGCTTCATATATACACAAACTGTCCTCTATATATTAGGTTATATGTAATATTATATTAGGTTATTAAAAAAAAACTGTTAAACGAATTTTATTTTGATTAAAGTGTGTTTTAAATTAATTTGACGTAGTCGCATTGTCGAACTATTAACACATACATAAAAATTTTTAAAAATATCAATTCAAAGTATATTTAAAAGAATTTAGTAAGTACCTAGTTGTTTATTTATGTTTAAACTATAATATTTTGTGATGAAAATAACTGAAAGTAACAACTTTTTCCATCTGAATGTTGATTGTTGGTGTATACATAAGTATTGGCTTAAAGTGTAAGTTCAATAATTAACATTTTTAATACACAGGAACCTAACATTTTTTTATGATAAAACAGGTAATCATCAAAACCGCATTCAAAATAGTTAAGCCGCTTCTGAGATTAGGGTGCACAAACATACAAAAATAAAAAATAAAATTTTGAACTCGGTAATAACGGTTATATGTATAGATTGTGTTATGAAATTTAACAAACGCTATTTACTTTATAAATCAATTGCACGCTTGACTTGAAAATATATTTTCTCAGTTAAACACATCTGTTACAACTTACAGACCAATTAGAACTTTCTCCGTTACATTAACTGAAAATATCGCGTTAACTTGAGATTGCAATCTTTAAAGAATTCAATAAATCTATTGAAGTCCCACAAGTGAGCTACGATTGCAAACAATTACTCATGCCTCGCGCTCTACGAAGAGTTTGTATGTCGAAAATATTATTTGACGTAAATAGTACAAAATCGTGACAGAATCTGTGGAAGTTCCTCATTGTTAAGTTTGCTCACGAAACCAGACTTGTATGTTATGTAAAAAACGGGAAAAATGTGACAGAAAATATTCAATTCCCGTACTTACACAGACAACCTTAGCGGTTGCGGCCCTGAACGCGGTTTTTAAAATATATAGGGGAACCTTGATGTTTCATTCCTCATTTTTATAACAATCTAGTACTCTAAGGGCCTCTTTTACAAACTACATGTAAAGTGTTGATTAGTTACTTTTAGAAATCATTTTCTGTTATATATTGAATTATGCACTCGGTTTACTGCATCATTCGATAGCCGATTTTTTTTAATTATTTTATATTTAATGTTTGAGAAGTTTACCGTACAAACAAAGGTATATCAGCTCCATTATCCCGGTTATCGGTGACTTTAAATGACAGTTTGGCCTACTTGTCGTTTGTGAAAGAGGCGCTTAAATTTAAAATATTATCCAATCGAAAATAAATATGTCTTTGGTGCTTTGGAAGGTTCTTTAAATGTGTTATTGGTAAAAATTCCCGAAATCTTATAATATAAAACTTTAGAATTATATATTACCAATATCTTTATATATATATTTCTTCTGTGCGTGTGTATGTCACTGAAGTCCTCCTAAACGACTGGATCGATTTTAATTCTGTCTTCACTTATGGATAGAAGGATAATCAGGAATGGTTTGTATGAAAAAAAAAGTTAGTCGCGGACGAAGTCGCGGGCACAGCTAGTATTAATTTGAAAATTTAAAAAAATACACCGTTTACTGCAGACATAATATTTAATGATTTCTATTAAAATATTATCTGGGTTTTGATATTCTGGGTTTTAGATATGAATCCAGTTCAATTAAAACAAGATTCAACTTACCAAATTATTTATTTTGCTCAACAAATTTTCTAAACATTTTGATAAAGCAAGCAACTGAATAAAGCAACAAAATCATCGTCAATACAGCATATCTTTTGACAGTAAAGATTGAAAATAATAAGCATACCTAAATTTTGTTTAAAACTTATCTTTTAGCCGTAGTACATGAGACGGGAGATGATACCATTTTGTTGGTGGATAATTAGGCGACATCATAATAACCTTGTAAGATAAAATAAAAGTTATGTAAGCGTAAAATAAAAAGCAACGACACCATAGCGAGAACTTTCTGAACATTAAGTACATTAAAATGTAATCTACAGAGACAACATGAGTACAAATAACAATTTGCAGTTTATTATTTTTACCGTATTACGAGTATTAATTAAAGAAAACCTAATAAACACCAAAAAAGAAATAAGCTTAGTACATAATAATACATGTCGATTCGACCATTCGGCCTTTGATTATCGCGCCCTCTTGCGGTGAGTAGCCGACTTGTTGTATCAAAGCTGTTTGTTTTAATAGTTTTGCCACTGAACGATAGATGGCGTTAATCTAAATAAGGATAATACTTTTTTTTAATTTTTTTTTTAGCTTTTTTTAGGTCACACTAAATAGCCTAAAGCCTTCCTCGATAAATGGACTATCCAACACAAAAATAATTTTTCAATTCGAACTACATAGTAGTTTCTGAGATTAGCGCGTACAACCAAACAAACAAACTCTTCAGCTTTATATATTGGTATAAGATTTTCCAATTATTATGTTATGTTATGTTTCCCATCGATACAATATTTGAAATAGATTTTTGGTTTTCTTTTTAAAAAAAATGATATTCCACATTTTTTTAAAGTATACCTGTAATTGTTAGGTTTATTAAAAAAAAGTCCACGAGATACATCACATTCAGTGTCTTAATAACAATCACTTTTTATTCAAATGTGAAACCTAAATAAATATTGATTATATTGTAAGCTTCTTTTATCTAAACTTACCTTTCACCCTTTGATATTGAAAGGGATCTTTATCCAAAATTCACACCGTAATGTTATTTATTAGACAGGCCTTTATAAATAGGCTCAAAGTTGATGGACAAAAAAAGTAATTCAAGCCTTTTTTGCGTGTGACCTTTTGATGATTAAAGTTATTTCCTGACTGGTTGATTCAGGAAATAAGTTTAAATATTATATTCTGGATACACATTTATTCAGCTAGTAGGTTTCACTAGCTTTGATCTTAAAAGCCACGTTGTGCAACTTACGTTAGAGTTTGAATTCACTGCAAAAGCATCGTAGAAATTCCTTTGAACAAGGTTTCCTTTTAATTTTGTTAGTTAATTTCAAATCCAATTAATTGCAATTCCTTTGAAATAAAATTACAGATTTTTATAACTAATGTGATAATAAGAAAGTGTGCTTTTTTTAGGAAACCAAAAAAAGAATTGGGCCTGTTGATATTTTAGTTCTGAAATTTAATTTTTTTCCAGTATTTACATATTTTCTGTATAGTTACTTTATTGGAATGTAAAAATTTATATTTTTGCGATTTAGTTCGGTTGTAAAGTTGCCAAATCCTTTTGGTTGAAATTAAAAATTATAACTTCAATCAAAATTTAAAAAAAAATATAATTTAAAAAAATATTTAAAAACGTAAATTAATAAAAAAATGAAATATCTAAAAATACTTGTAAAAATTCATATACATCATTTGTAGATCATCATCAATCATCAATACTAATAATAAATCTGTAAGGGTTGGTCATGGAGTAAGTTGCTTTGTTTTCAGAGATATCGTGTTTATAGGTTCTATACATGATACTGAAACTAAATTGACCATTTTTAGAATTTTTTTCTGTATGTATGTATGTATGTATGTATTATGTATATACATACATACATAACTCTTAAACGTTCCTCCATAACTCTTAGCGCCTATTTCACAAACGTCATGTAGGCGAACCTGTCATTTAAAGTCACCGGTAACCGGGAATAATTTAGCTGATATACCTTTGTTTGTACGGTAAACGTCCCAAACATTAAATAGAAAATAATAATAAAAAAACGGCTATCGAATGATGCAGTAAACCGAGTGAATAATTCAATAAAACAGAAAATGATTTCTAAAAGTAACTAATCAACACGTTACTTTTAGTTGGAGAAAGAGGCCCTTAAACGAATTAACTGATTTTCATGAAACTGTATAGATAAACATTTAGACGTACAGGACACAGGATATGCTACTTTTTTTTATTTCAACACGGACGAAGTCGCTTGCACCAGCTAGTAAATAAATAAAGAAGCATAAAAATACAATGGAACAAAATCAAATTATATTTACACACATGTAAACTTGGCCTGTAAAGTAACTGAAAGAAGGCGGCTACAGTCGCCTATAACATAAGCAAAGCCACTGGTGCTGCAAGTGTAGAATCAAGGATAAAATATTGGAAAAGGAAATAGGCTATGTCATCCCTTACCCACTCACCGACACACATCCCAGATCGAAACCAGAGCAAATTTTGAAAAGTTCATTTTCAAAATTGGCCCAGCCGTGAATCAAATCCGGAACCCCGGAGACAACGTTGAAGGAAGTAACTTCACCACAGAACTAATATGAACAATGGTCTTAACAGCGATTTTTTTCAAATAATTCTTTTTTTCCAGCGCATCAAATTCAACCCAAGATGATGATTCGGAATGGGCCAAAAGATCAATGGATGAATATATTTCGCAAAATGTCTCTAACTCCACCTACGGTAAGTCTGTAACTGTAATTAATTTTTTATTTTACAAATTACACCATACTGTATATTATAAAATTGCTAAATAAAATATTCTCATTAACTTCAAAACTTCAACTATTTCGAAAATACTTTAGTTATTTTAGCTCGAATAACATTGTCGTCTATCATCAATCACCGCAGTGATGCTATTTTTAGACATACTGTACATCAACATAAGATAAGACTTGTAGGTATATAGAGTGTAGATTAAGAAAACAGAGTCACCATTAAGGTTAAGTCTATGTAATTTTGTAGGTTTTGTACCTATCTTTAAACAAAGCAGTCAATCTATAATTTACTCTTAAGTAGTGTCTACTGAGAATACTTTTTTTTTTAATTTTTTTTTTATTGAAACACAGTCACACAGCACTCAATATGACAATAATATAAGAATAAATACATACTATAATTCAATCTTACTGCCATGACGGACTTTTTTTACCATAAAAATAGCTATGAAGACAATATTATATAAAAGTTAAAAAAAAATAAAAACAATAAATACAATTTAAAGGAAAAGACGCACATGTAGTGTTTGTATTGTGTACATAATGTGCACGTTCCCGAATGCATGTGAGTTAAAAAGTAGTGGCAAAGCAAATAACTTTACTGCTTATGTAAATTATTAAAAATCGTAGCAACCCGTTGTAAAGTATATTGGACTCTGTAAAAGTACAATTATAGTAGGTATTTCACGTTAGTATTTATAACGTCAATAAAATTGATCATAAATCACATTTTTGTGTATACATTTTACGTTAAAAAAGCTTCACGCTGAAACTGTTTTATTAAATAACAATTTATCATTTTCATGCCAACAATTCACAATGTTTCGCTCCAACTAACATTCAGAACGAATGTACTTTCACATATTTTCTGTCTCAGAAGCAAATATTGCTACCAATATCGTGTAAGCTTCTTAAATTAAGCCTGAAGTTTACTGTACTGAACGTCTTTAGAGACACGTTCTGACGCCATTTCTTCTAAATAATAAAATTATGGCATCATTGTCAAAATAACTGCTTTTTACTAAATGTGTATCAATGTATGATACGGAAATACAAAAAAAAAATTAATATTTTTCCAACCGATTTTTGTTGGTTCTTTGTATACATCACATATAAATTTTGTAGCAATCTACTTTAAATTTCCCTCTATTTTAATAACTGACTACATATTTTTTTTAATTTGCTCTACAACCCGAACAGTGTACTGATTCCTTGGCAAAGGAAAATTGTTCCAATATCTTGTTGCTGCATACTTGAAACATATCGGTAAAATCTGTACATGACGGACGAACGAGATTAACGAACTCTCCTTGGCCAGCTTTTAGTCCTTGGTCTCTCTAAAAACAAAGAAATGTAAAGATAAATTTGTTTACAACTATAGTAGTGTGATCAAATTATTTATTAGTGGCATATTTATAATTATAATAGATATCTGTAATAACTAACAAGACATTTACCATGTTCTGTTCCGTTGAAAAATCACTATCCACCATCTTTTGTGCCATTTCTTTTTAGCTCCACATTTAGATAATAATTAAAGGACATCATTCAAAACCAGACCATTTTAAAAACTTACACTTTGGCAATAAAAGTATTTCTTTACATGTGAACATTACAGGTTTATAAAATTCATATAATAAATTTTACAGATTTCGTAAATAAATATGAAAATGCTGACTTGTGTTTGTGAAAAGCACGCTTTCTCATAAAGCTTTCAAAGTTTCTGTGAAACCTGTGAAACCATATTACCCGATATTTTCTCAGTAATCTATAACACCTAATGGTACAACCGTTAAAACGAAAATAAACTGATGGCCTGATCTCCATGTAAAATTGATTATTTTCCTTTACTGTTTAAATAAATTTCCGGTTGTAAGGTTTACCACATCCATCTCTATCAAAGCGCCAATGCGGGATGATCAATACGCCAATGTGTAAAAGGCGGCCTTAATTATCCGATATTTTGGTGGCCTATTCAATAGTCCATTTTAGGAAGTTGTCGTTTTCATCCTGAGGCATTACGCTTACGCTTAGTACGCTTTAAATTAAATAAAATTTTAATTTAATTAATTAATGATTAAATTTGATTAATTTATGAATTATCTTATATAATAAGCGCCTGTTTCACAAACGTCACGTAGGCCAAACTGTCATTAAAAATTACCGGTAACCGGGGATAATGGAGCTGATATACCTTTGTTTGTGCGTTAAACGTCCCAAACATTAAATAGAAAATAATAATAAAAAATCGGCTATCGAATGATGCAGTAAACCGAGTGTATAATTCAATATAACGGAAATGATTTCTAAAAGTAACTAATCAACACTTTACTTGAAGTTTGTGAAAGAAGCCCTTAATCTTATAATTAATAATCTTCATAATATCAAGTTAAATACCACAAATCTCATAAGTACGTTTTATTAATTTAAAAAAACATAATAGGAGCTATTTAAATTTTGTCTTGTTGTCGTTATATCGTTATTCGTTAAAAATCGTAAAGCGCCACGTCACGTGTATATGTACATATTTATATTTAAATATTTTAGCAGCAGGCGGCAGGTCATGCTGGTTCTTGTGTCTGAACATTCTACTCTTACAATTTTAAATTCATAATATTAAAAAAAGTGATTTGGAGTTCCATTGTCGAGCGCTGGCTCTCCTTTTAAACCGCTGGCTACGGTGATAGCAGTCCGGCGATAACAACTCCAACAGTGATAAATATTAGGTCTTTACATATGAAATTTGCGTGTTGTAAGGGAGGAACATAAAGTAGATTTTTTTTAATATATTTATTTAATCAAATAAATATATTTTCACCTTCCCAATTTGCTTCAAGTGGATTAAAACAGTTTTATCACTAACACCGCAGCCTGCAGCTAACTCGGACGTGGTTTGCGATGGATCCGCTTCCACAATAGCTTTCAATTCTTCATTATCAACTTTGGTCTCCGGCCGTCCACGGGGCTTGTTCTGCTGGTCGAAATTTCCTAAACGAAAATGTAAAAACGCACTATGTTTTCTTATGCGACACCGCCGCCATACACATCATTAATCCTTCGAGCCGTTTCTGCAGCACTGGTGGCACCAGTGCCACCGATGGAACTCGTACTCGTAAATAACGCGATATTTCAAGTTTTCCATTTTGTAAACTGAGTGACGCAAAGAAAAAACCAAAAGAGGAAAAAACAGATGAATTACGGTTTTCAAAACACAAAAGCACGAGTAAATAGCTGTATAAATTTAAAATTGGAATTCCTAACCAAAGAGGAGATATTTGAGATTGAAGTGGCCAGTACGACAAAACGCCAATTTCATATGTAAGGACCTAATATAAATAGATACAATTTGAATATGGTACCAACCAACCACTCAACATACATTTCGTTACCCTGAAAGATACAAATACGTATGCAAACATTTGGATTCAGTCTCCGAAAATGTTAAGGAAATTCTATCCATTGTTATTCCCATAGGACTTGACGTGCTTTCCTTGATTTCCCTGGTCTCTTGAAATTGTAAGAAACTGTCTTTCTTAAATTACATTAAGTAATAAAACATGTAAATCTTTTGTTTAAACTTCGTTTAATTTTAGGTATTTTAATTAATATTTGTCAAGTCAAGCCTATTTCTTTGTTTCTTAATTTTATTGATATTTTGGACGCCATACCAATTTTTTTTAATTAATTCGATGATTTAAACAGAACTAATTTTTAGGTTACAAAATTTTATTTTATGTTAAAATTTAAACTAATTTAAGTACTAAAAAATATTAAGAGAAGCATAACTTTACAAATCCAATGTATTATTCAAGCGATTGATAAAGCTAAAACCTACAAGATAATTAATAAGATATAAGCAACCTTTGCATAAGTATTATTCTTTTTTAAAAGAAATTATTGTTTTAACATACAGACAAAAACTAATTTCACCTGATTTTTTTATTATATTATTAGACCCTAGTTCAAAAGGTTTTGTCCTTTTCAGTCGTCTAACTATATTTGTGATATCGAGAAGCTGAATAGCTTCGACATTCACATGATGATGAAGTCTTTTTTGGTGAGCCTCTGCATATTTCTTGATAACTGTAATCACGGGGTCTATCTTGAGATCCCTATGAAGGTCGTCGTTGCGGATATACCAGGGTGCATTTACAATGCATCTTAGTACTTTATTCTGAAATCGTTGAATCATCAGAATGTTGCTATGTTTGGTACAGCCCCATAGCTGTATCCCATAAGTCCATACCGGTACGAGAACTTGTTTATACAACAATATTTTATTATGTACTGACAACGAAGAATACTTTCCTAATAGCCAGTACATTTTCCTATAACGAATTTCTAACTCGTCACGTTTTTTTTTTACGTGAGCTTTCCAGCGAAGCTTAGCGTCCAATGTCATGCCTAAGTATTTGGCTGTATTCTCGTACGGTATCGCATGGTTGTTAACGTATACCGGATGATAACTATAGGGCTTGTTTGTGAAATCTATGTGAATAGATTTCGCCTCATTCAGTTTGATTCGCCATTTTTTTGTCCAATCAAAGATGATGTTCACAGCTTCTTGAACTTTTTCCACTGCTTGTTTGTGATTATCACCAGTGGCCATTATGGCTGTGTCGTCTGCGAAGGTTGCAATTGTATTATTTTCTAACTCTGGCATATCGCAGGTGTATAGTAAGTACAGAAGCGGACCTAGT
Organism: Synanthedon formicaeformis; assembly: GCA_945859745.1. Classification (NCBI taxonomy): domain Eukaryota; kingdom Metazoa; phylum Arthropoda; class Insecta; order Lepidoptera; family Sesiidae; genus Synanthedon; species Synanthedon formicaeformis. The sequence continues at coordinate 8,795,256 of OX243959.1, read as the reverse complement.
ACACTACCCTGTGGGACTCCAGCTTTTATTTCTTTAAGTTCTGAATATGAACCATCGTGTCTTACCCTGAATGTTCTATTCGATAAGTAAGACTCTAAAATATCTGCAAACTGCTTCGGTACCAAATTTCTCAGTTTTAATACAAGGCCTTTATGCCAGACCTTATCAAATGCTTGTGAAACATCTAGGAAGACTGTAGAACAAACCCTATTTTCTTCTAATGTTTTTTCTATGGTAGTGGTGATTCTATGTATTTGGTCTATCGTGGAATGTTTTTCTCTAAAACCGAACTGATAGTCGGGAATTAATTTTCTGTCTTCTATAATCGGTTTCAATCGTTTTATAGTAATTTCTCCCATACTTTTGAAATGATTGGCAGCATGGAAATAGGTCTATATGACGTTGTTTCGTGGAGCGGTTTTCCAGGTTTTGGTATCATTATAATTTCCGCAACTTTCCACATGTCTGGTACATGTTTAAGTCTGAAAGTGGCATTGATAATGTTGGTCAGCTTTACTATTGCTTTGCGTGGGAGGTTTCTTAGAACTTCTCCTGTAATAAGATCGTAACCAGGAGTTTTCTTTAGGCTTAGACGTTTAATCTCATTTTGTACTTCTTTTGGTGTAACGAATCTTATGTCTACACTGTCATTAGAAGTTTCATTTACTGTGATATCACTCACGACTTCTTCATTAGGCTGAAAAATTTGCTCTAAGTATTCAGCGAACTGCATTGCTTTTTGCTCATTACTTCTAGCCCACCGTCCATTAATATTTTTTATCGGGGGAGTGTGCATTATTGGCTTTTTTATGTTTTTAATAGTTTTCCATAATGAGTAATTTGTTGTACGGTCATTCGTTAAACTACTGAGATAAGTATTGATACTTTCTTCTCGATGTTGCTGGATTAAATTTTTGAGCTTTTTTGTAAGATTGTTCAACAGTCTTATGTCTTGTGGATATCTGGTTTGTTGCCATTTTTGTCGCTGTTTTCTTTTTAAAGCTACGAGATTTATTATTTCTATTGGGTACTGATTATTTCTAACAATTTTTTTAAAGACTGGTGTATTATTCCATGCACACTGTTGAATATTTGTTATAAATTGGCTTACACTTAGGTCAACTTGTTCTGAAGTTTTCAATGGTCCTTTCAGATCGATAGCTGTATCTAAATCTAATTTGAAATTTTCCCAGTCAGTGTATATATTCACTAAGGTGGGATTGTTCTCTTTTTGCACGGGCATTTCATTGAGAGTTAGCATTATTGGCGAATGATCTGAATTCATATCATGACCTGCTTCAATATGAATAAAGTTAGAGGGTATATTTTTGGTAATGAAAAAGTCAATTAGATCTGGAATCTTTTTGGGATCACAAGGCCAGTACGTGGGACTACCTGTTGATATGACATTACAGTTTATATCTCTGATAGATTGTAATAGTTCCTTTCCTTTTGACGTAGTAAGTCTAGAGCCCCAGTGGGTGTGTTTTGCGTTAAAATCACCTCCCAAAATGAACCTGTTACCCAGATTTCTTAAAAGGTGTTTGTATCGTTCTGCTTTTAGCAAATACTTTGGCGGACAGTATATGGCTGATATTGTGATAGGATATCGTTTGGTTTTGACATAGATTCCTACAGCTTGTATGTCAGCATCTTCGAATTTATGACTTTCGTAATGATATATATTATCTTTTATAATAATGGTACTACCTCCTTTTGCCTTATTATCAGGGTGTAGTGCATGATAAGCTTTATAGCCTCTGATATTTAAATAAGATTCTCTAGTGAAATGAGACTCTGATATGAGACACACATCAATATTTTCTGTATTTAGGACTATCTGTAGTTCATCTTGATGTTGTAGTAGTCCATTAGAATTCCATGCCATAATTTTCAATTTGTTCGCCATTTCTTTTGCATTGGAATAGCGATGTTAGTGCTATTTTCAAGTTTATTAAGTCTTTCATCGAACGATGATAAAAGACTAAGGATCTTATTAAATTTGTCGTCTATATTCGTACTTATTGACTTAGACATTGTTTGTGGTTGAAGGTCTGGCTGTATTCCTTTGGTAATTTGTGCAAAAGTTAAACTGTTTGTAACAGGTTGACTAACACTTTTTTTTGTGTTCACCTTTGGAACGTGGACGGCGGGTATCTGCTTATTTTTTTTCATGTTTTTATTTTTTATTTGTTGTAGTTCTTTAGCGACTACACAACCTCTATAATTAGCAGGATGAGGCGCCCCACAATGCACACATTTGGGCTTTACATCTGGTGGTTTGTCACAGTCCCTTGTTAAGTGTTTGCCTGTACACTTGACGCATCTCGGCTCTTTGGAGCAGTATTTTTGCGTGTGACCAAATGCTTGGCATTTTTTACACTGTGGTATCAATTTGGTAGATTTAATTGGTTGTATATCTACTTTACATCCCAATATGGACTTGATACTATAAATGTTGTTGATATTTTCATCTTTGTGGAATGAAAGCATGAACATATTGAGAGGCTGCTTGGTTTTCCAGCTAAGTTTGTTGACCACGTCCTGGATTTTATATCCTTTGGATGTCAAGTCTTCAATTATTCTCTCTTTTAGGCAAGAAAAGTGCAAATTTTTTGCCATTACTCTAATGGGTCTATCTTGTTTATTTTCATATGAGTACCATAGGCAATTGTTTAATAACAAAAGTTTAGTTATGGATCTGTATGAGTCTTCATTGGAGGCGTTAATTTTAACATTTTCACTATTCATCATTTTTACTGAAAATGAATCTTTAGCTACGCTTTTTACTAAGAGGTCGTAGAAATGTTGATAATTTTTTATATTTTCTACTATTATAGGAGGTGGTACAGGTACCTTCCTTGGTTTTTCCTTCTTTTCAATTGTTTTTTTAGATACGGTATCTTCTTGAGACGGTGGAGATAGTGACAAATTTAGTTTCCTTTTCTTCCTGCTCTTTTGACGTATCCACTCAGTTTCTCTTGCTAGTTCATCTTCGTCAGTCTCATATTGGACTGCTTCTGAAGGCTTTACGGTACAGGGTTGTTTGGACAGCTGACTCTGAAGATTTTCTATTTGAACTTTGAGGTCTTCAACCAGTTGCTCCAACTTCTCGCGTTTTTTCTTTCCCTCTATGTAAAGGTTATACAATAGATGTTCTGTTTCAGTAGTAACTGTAATTTCCTTTGGTGAGGCCATATTCACTAATTAAACGTAGGTATAACTACGTTTTAACATTTGCTTACACAAAATATGCGTGATTCAATAGCGGTATCTGGGTCATCGCGACGACTGCAGTCAGCACAACGTGACCGTTGCTGCTGCGCTGTCAGCGCTTTACTTAAACACAACGTTAAATAATCGACGCGACCGTTCACAATGGAAGTAAATCAATCAACCTTTTGAACTAGTGTAGTGATAATACAGTAATATTCTCAAAGATCACAATAACAAAGTGTCTTTTGAATTAGTGCAGTGACAAGCTAGTGATATGCAGTGAAGTTAGTGCTACTTGTAAAGAACACAATAACAAAGTGTTTTCCCCTTAATAGAGACAATAAGAATCGTGTTAATGGACATTATTCTTAGTAAATATTGCAATTAGTAGTTTAAGTTATATTAAAATTACTCATTAGTCCTAGACTAGATTGTAATCTTATAAGGATGCACTTTTCCAGGTACACCCTTTATAAAAAAAAAAAAAAAAAAAAAATATTATTAGACCCGTCCCCGAAATTTAACATTGAAAGTTCAACTTTCAATTTTTGCCATTTTGTCTGACTTAATATTCAAACTGTATATTAAAAAAAAATGAGATCGTCAAGATCTCTTTTAAAAAAAATCCACGATTGTGTGTACACGATAGAGACTGAATCTTGGACGCTAAAATTAATTTAAACAAATATATATTATATTCTTGGTTCATGAAATTGATATTAGACCTTTTAAATATAAAAGAGCTAAAAAAATTTTTTTTCGGTATTTCTTTAAAATCTGCAATATTTGGCACCAAAATATAAGTCTTTGTCTTCAATTTTTAAACAATGAAGAAAATTACATAATCATGTTTATGTATTGTTTCAGAGACACTATACGACGTACCTACCACTATGATCGTATTATTGTCCGTCCTGTACGGATCAATATCAGTATTAGCTGTGGTGGGAAATTTTCTAGTAATGTGGGTCGTAGCGACATCTCGGCGCATGCAGAGTGTCACCAATTGCTACATAGCCAATTTAGCGTTAGCTGACATCGTTATAGGATTGTTCGCTGTACCATTCCAGGTAAGATAACCAATGTCATCAACTTATACTTGATTTTAAGTGAAGTGTTCTTTTAAGAAACTGATTTTGGCAAAATATTGCAAATAACAGTTACGATGGGTATGAACCCAACGAAGGGCAAAATATTGCAATAAAAAGCAGCGTTATGAGCTAACCCTTAATAATTGACTAAATATTTTAGTTTTTGCAAGGTATAATTAATATTAGTTTTTGTTTAAACATATCTTAATTTATATTTTATAAAAATACACGGACTTAGTCGCATACAACAGCTAGTTATGTATGTAAAGTATCTAAAGGCGGGATTCCATGTTGGCGTGTAAGTTTGACGTCATAATGGCCGCGTATGTTGCTTGCGCGTAAGTCATGTGGAAACCTACTTCACATTATTTGTTATGGTGTCAAGGCCTGAAGTGGTGCTAGCTGCACACAGAGTAGTGGTCGAAATACGTAGTTATCTATACGCTTTAAAAGACTAGAAATTAAATTCTTCACGAATTTAAAGAATGCTTTAAATTATTGCAGTGGACCGTCAGCCTGTCTGTCATCTTGAACATTAAAAAAACAAGGCGTCGTCGCAAGTGGCCTGAGCAATGACTCAGATATTGGATTCAAAGAGATGTCGTCTATTGAGAATTAATGAAATCAACTGGCGCGTATAGCGTCACGCGTTATTTTATTCTTTACTTACGCGCAGGTTTACCGTCATACTTAAACATGATTGTGCAGATTACTTTAAACTTATGTACAACTTTCGTGCAAGCTACCAACCGGCCAAATGGAATCCCAGCTTAATATCTAACTGCTATGACGCACCTGGCTCTAGCAATGTACATAGAGGGCGCAGACCCTATTTACTTTACCTACAACATGGTTGTGTTTTATTCTTATATTTAGTTACAAGGTTGTAAATCTTCATTGACTTTCTATCCGATTGCTTTATCTCTGGTTGCTAGAATTCATTAAAATGAATGAAAACTCATTAAAATGAAAAAAAGATAAAGTCCTAACCTCATTATTTGAAACAGATAGGTTAAAAATTACCATTTTAAGTTACTTTATATTGTAATATCTGTTTTCAAAAATGATTTAATTTTTCTGTCTCAGTTCCAAGCGGCACTACTGCAGAGGTGGTTACTACCGCACTTCATGTGCGCTTTCTGTCCGTTCGTGCAAGCTCTGAGCGTAAATGTGAGCGTTTTCACTCTAACCGCAATAGCTGTTGATAGACATCGAGCTATTATTACCCCTTTAAGGTAAGTTATTTTTTTTAATCAATAACACTGAAAAACAAATCCCCATTTCTGTAATCTTTACTTAATTGAGAGGTTAATTTTATGATAATATTTTAACACGTGCTATCAAACCGTTTATTTATGATTATCGAGATAATAATTATATTTCATATAACGCAATAGAGCTTATTGCTAAGCGCCTCTTTCACAAAAGTCAATTAGGCCAAACTGTCATTTAAAGTCACCGGTAACCGGGGATAATGGAGCTGATATACCTTTGTTTGTACGGTAAACGTCCCAAACATTAAATAGAAAATAATAATAAAAATCCGGCTATCGAAGATGCAGTAAACCGAGTGCATAATTCAATATAACAGAAAATGATTTCTAAAAGTAACTAATCAACACTTTACATGTAGTTTGTGAAAGAGGCCCTAAGTGTTATGTAATTTAGTACACTGCGTTCAGTAGGTATACACTCGGTAGTTTGTCTGGCTACAGTAACCAATATTTTACATTTCATATAAGCAAGCAAGATGTATCAGGTATATATTACTTCGAATTTATGGTTAACAATTCGTAAAATTATACGACAAATCTGTAAAGTAAATTAACTCCCTAATATTTAAAAGCTCTATTACAACATCTGTAACATTCAAATGTCAAACTATATCTTAAAATGTTTTTGTAATTAAAATGTTACTAAACATAAGATTCATTATATGTAGGAGCACCCACATTTTTATAATCCGTATAAAAAGCATATGAAATCTTCGCCTCCATTCGTTCCTACTAAATCCAATTACATTCCATTATTAATTAAGGTAGTTATGAAAAAAAAAATTGTGACGTCCTTAATCCTTTTTCATTTGTTAAATTTCTCGAGTGGTTTCTAATGTATTAGAATATTACATTCTAATAACGGAATTGTACCTACTATTTATTTAAGGGGTATAATAATTCTTAAAACTTAATATTTAATTATTTTTTTAATAAGTCTCTCCGTTAATGTATGATTTTAGTTATGAAATATGAAAGAGACGTAGGACTGTTGTCGTAGGACTGCACGTCGTAGGATTCTCTCAGTCGTAGGACTGCACGTCAGAAGTGAAAACCACGCCATCTGTTAACATCTTAACAAATCTTTGACAAAGTTAAGCTTATTATGAATCAAGAAGTACGTATTAATTCGGGATAAATGTTCGACGCAGTTTTAAAATAAGACTATGTTTTATAGGAAATTACAGTTCCTATCAAACAATCAATCCTCGAAAAAAAACTACCACTAAAAAAGAGTACATCTTTTTTTAACTTAATTAATTAAAATAATTTTAAAAAGTAAACAAATAAAGCAAAGAAGAAAAAGAAAAGTCTACAGTGAAGAGCGAGAACCATCAAACCATGATTTTGAGAGTTATTTTGTAAATCTTAGAATTAAATAAATCGAGCTCTGGAAATTCAAACAAATTTGACAGATCTTTTATAATATGTAGATATAGCCTGTATAATGTGGCTTTCTATAGGTGAAAGAAATTTTAAAATCGATCCAGTAGTTTTTGAGTTTATTCATTACAAACATACAAATCTTTTCTCTTTATAATATTAGCATAGATTACAATGCATATCATACAATCGGTCTATTATTATCCTAGACAGTTTTAGCTACTCTAACAAACAGTAATAGGAAATGAAACCGCAGACAATGAACAACTACAACTCTACCGGCTGTTAAAAGTTAATAGCATAATTTTGCAACAATGTATGCAATGATCCCATTGTAACTGAGTCGCAATTATTTGCATATTTGATACATAAATTTACCCAGCTTCAGTAGCCATAAATTAACTTGAAAGTTTGTCTTGCTACTTTCTTACTTACACTAACATCCTCGCTTAGTTACATAACCGTAAATCCCTTTAAACTTGGCTGAACATCAACTTAAGTTTTGGTCATATGTTAACAAAAAGACTTTTTGGGAAATATTTATCTTTTGCTAGCTTCATAGAATAACTTATTATATACTAGCTTTTCGTGAGATTAGTCAGCTATTACTTTTATGTGTTTTATTTTAAGGATTTGACGGTATGTTTGATGCTTCATTCTTTGTAAGATATAATATATATTCCTTGTATATCCTACTAGGTTTTGCCCGCGACTTCGTCCGCGTCCGATAATAGCTACCAAACTTCACAGGATTACCCGCTAGACTAATCTGAAGGTTGTCTGAAAATTTCATCAAAATTTTCCATAGGGTTACATACATACACACATATACAGTGTGGAAAAATAAGTCGGGCCCTGGAGGGAAACTACCTTAAATCCTGGCTCATTTTCAAAAGAAACAAAACTGCGTTCAAAGATTTTTTTTTAATTTCTAAAATTTTCTATAGTCGTCGGCAATATATAATATTCTTGGACTTTGAATCAAACATTTTACGTTATTCCTTTTTTTTAAGATACTATGTTACTTAAGAAGAATTATTATTTTTTGTCCATTCTTTCGATTGGCATCATAAAAATACGAGTGTTTTTTTTTTTTCACATTTAAGTCGGTTCGATTCCCAGACGAAGCAAGTAATTTTTAGAAAATCTTTGAATGCAGTATTGCTATTTTTTTAAAATGAAGGAATGTCTCCTTTATGTAAAATGAGCCAACTTAAGGATTTAAGGTAATTTCCCTCCAGGCCCCTACTTATCTTTCCACACTGTATATAGATTTCCAATTCTTTCACTGACAATTGACATTTCCTATTTGAATACGTAATAAAGTTTCACATTGCTTTCACAATATATGGAGCTATGTTCTCGCATGACAATATCGTACAATTTGACCTTTATTTAAGTAATAAAAGCTCGACGCGCTTTCTTTTATTAGTGTAATTTTGTAGATTTTACAACGATATCTAAAAGAAATATGGGATACAAATGTCCATAGTTAACTTGCAATATACCTATGTAGGTTGATGCAAGGTATAACTATTGACATTCAAGAAATATGTATTTCTTACGAACTGAATTGTTTGTTATACTGGCTGGATTTTTAAGTGTTAAAAATCTATCACATGGTCTATCTGAGTGACAATTATTATTATTCAAATATATTAAATGAGTATATTCAGTAAAAAAAAAACTATTGAAATTATTATGAAATTTTATTTATTTACGGCAACAAAACAAATTATTTATTTAAATATTTATCTAAGAATGTATCAAAATGATCAACATATTATTCACACAAGTAAGTTAATCAGGTGTTTTAAGGCGGACGCATTAAATGGTTGTTAAAATAAATAGTACGCTTCGGTAGTCGATAAATAGAAAAACAAATATTTTATTTTAACATTTGGAACGTTGTAAATTTCCAAGCTAACGTTAACTAGAGATAAAGACGAATATTATTGCCTAAATTTCACACAATATAAATAAAACAAAGTAAATTATAATATAACTAGCTGGCGCCCGCGACTTCGTCCGCGTTGAAAAGGAAAAGTAGCCTATCTTCAAAGATTTAAATCGAGAGATGTGGCATTACTAGCGAAAGTGTGTTACAAAATATAATATACATTATACTAAAGACAAAAGTATAAAATACATATACCTTTGTCTAAACACACTTTTAAACACAGACAACACATTCCTTACTTCAAACGTGATTGTGACGATAGCGACGCTCTCAACAAGCGATCGTCACTCACTGTAGCTGGCGTGCAACTGTAGTTGGTTTGAGCGCCTGCGCCCAACCCATTGTTAAGAATTTTCGGTGTGTTTTAAGTATGGCGCGAGGAGATTACGCCGCATCTTTCGATTTAAATCTTTGCCTATCTTGTGTCCCGTACGTCTAAATGTTTATTTACCAAGTTTCATGAAAATCAGTTAATTCGTTTAAGAGTTATGAAGGAACATACATACTTACATACATACAGAAAAAAAATCTAAAAATGGTCAATTTAGTTTCAGTATCATGTATAGAGCCTATAAACACGATATCTCTGAAAACAAAGTAACGTACTCCATGACCAACCCTTACAGATTTATTTTTAGTATATTGAGTATTGATTATGTTATTTATACATCAAATTTATAAACAAGGTTGGTGCCCGCGACTTCATCCGCATTCTCTATAGCCTATAGCCTTCCTCGATAAATGGACTATCCAAAACAAAAATAATTTTTCAATTTGAACCAGTAGTTTCGCTTGTACAACCAAACAAACAAATAAACTTCAGCTTTATATATTGGTATAGATAAATATTATAACCATTTCCAAGAACTTGTACTTAACTTTCTTCCGGCGATTTCAATTAGGTGCTATATTTAAATTTGATTTAGCAGAAATTGGAATTGAGGTAATTTGAAGACCTGATTGGTTTGGTGTTTTTTTTTTTTCATTTGGGTTACACAACCTCCGTGGACCGTATTTTCAATTACACATTCAATTCAATTTTCTTTCACTTCTGTTTCAACTATAATTACAATATTTACAAGTATCCTCAGCAGAATTTTTTTGGAGTTTACTCCTAAAGAATCGATTTGCACATTATATATTATAAGCCCTGGTATGAAAATGGGATTTATGATTTATGGGAGTAAAATCAAAATTGTTACACGAATGCGTTATTGTTATGCGTTATAGTTACGTTCTATTTTTTTTTTTATATATTTTGAAATATCTGAAATTTCAGATATTGCGCCATCTACAAAGAATTATTTTAAAAAAAGAACAATGTTGTTCTTTCGGCGTGTTCGAATTGTGTAAAATTTAAATTTTAAGTATAATTGTTCGTAAGTAGTAAACTCTAGTCGTGTGTGTGTCGGAGTTGACACACACAATTTATTTTAATTTTTAAATAAAGCATTTCAGATAGATAGGTAAGAGCAGGTATATTTCGCTCAACCATACAAGTATGTAAAATTGAATGGCTGGCCGCACGTGTTAGAAGCAATGATTGATAGTCATACATTTATTTTGTCAGGTAACAGAGGGTAGGAATCGAAAATCAATAAATTATTTTTCGTCGGACCCTAAAGCCGTGATTTGTGACGTCGCAGCTATATTTTTCATTTCTTGTGTCGAGTAAATTGGATCTGACCTCACTCAGAAACTCAACTCAATTTGTTCATGACGAAGTTAGTGATTTCTCACCAAGATCCCTGTTTCGGATATTGCTGATCCTGATGTAATTTGAAAAGTTACTTATAGTGAGAAGATATGACAATACGGTCATAACAAGATAATATTAGCGAGGGCGGGTTTTTATTTTATATTAGACTAGCGACCCGCTCCGGGCTTTGCCCGGGATATAAGTTTTTTTATATATACACGAACCTTCCTAGTGTATTCCTCTTTCCAAAAGTGAAATCTGAATAAAATTCGTTTGGTAGTTTAGAAGTAGTCAGCGGACGACATGACGGATTTTCAATCAATATTATTTTAGTTATCTTTTATATTTAGTAGAAAAAAAGTATTAAATATATTTATTTACTAGCTGGTGCCTGCGACTTCGTCCGCGTTGAAAAAGAAAAAGTAGCCTATCCTGTGTCCCGTTTCATGAATGTTTATCTACCAAGTTTCATGAAAATCAATTAATTCGTTTAAGAGTTATAGAGGAATATACATACATACATACATACAGAAAAAAATTCTAAAAATGCTCAATTTAGTTTCAGTATCATGTATAGAGCCTATAAACACGATATCTCTGAAAACAAAGTAACTTACTCCATGACCAACCCTTACAGATTTATCATTAGTATTGAGAATTCTTGCACCGAACTATCACATAATGAAGAATGTAAACTTGTGTAAAAAATGTTTTTCTTTGGTTTTAATTGGTATTTTAAAGATTTAAAAGGTTTAAATAACTGTGTTACAAAGTAATAGCGTATTTGTTGAAAAGTATAGGTATAATTTAGCGTTTAATTTTTTTTTTCAATATCTTAAGCACCTTGGATACCTATTTACTAAATCATATTATACCTTTTTTATCGATTGTCTCTGAATATTTACTTATGTCTTAAAGAAATTTTTCTTTCAATCTAATTCGTTTATTTTATTTCTATATATGTACTTAGCTTCCGCCACAAAACAACAATAGATTTAATCTAAGCAATAACGTTTTTCTAGCGTATTCTTTCAAAAATAGAAACAGCCTAAGTTTCTCCTTATAGCACCAGCTACCTGCCAGTGAAAGTCCCGTCAGAATCGGTCTAGCCATTACGGATATGAACTGGAACAAACAGATAGAATTTTTTTTAAGGATCATATTATATACTTATAGATATATATTTAGTAAACAGCAGTTATATTGACATTACAAACAGACACTTTAATTTAATTGATTAATATAGATATAGATTCAATATTCCATACAAAGTAATATCAAATCAAATTTTTCGAGTTGGTTTGGTATTTGGTATTTGGTACTATTTGGTAGTGATGTAGGTAATTATTTGGTTGAAATGAATATCTGTTTACTATGCATATTAAAATGGTAAACAGCAAATGGTGTTTGTTTTCTTTTTCACTATCTGCACAGATAAGATACGAGTAGTATTCGAATACGAATATATTTATGGATCTGAAAGTGAAAAAACATGTAAGTATCTTATTGATTTAGTGATACTCGCCATTGTTTGTAGAAGCAGTAACTAATGTTGACAACTATACTCTATTCGTTTGAGGGAGAGATTTTATGTAAACAAAGATAGGTAAATTTTTTTTTAAAAAATCACCTTAAATTTACTATTATAAACGTTATACCTAAAAGTATATTTTTCTAACAAATTTATAAGTTTTTGTACTTTAACACTGTGTTTGAAAAGCCTCGTTTTGAAGCGTAGATGGTAGCAAAAAGAAAGATATGGTAAGTTTTTACATTACGTAAATGATAAATGAACTCCTTAAAAATAAATGCCTAAATACATTTTCAATATCGTAATTCAAATTTTTCCAGGCAATTAATCAACATTATCCTCCTAAGGTATCATACTATAATCTTTTAAATCGTAGTAACATTTATCAACTAGTACTTCTTTTATTTTCTTCTTAAATAAATTAATATCATAACAAAATGTTTTGGCTACTATCCTACTATCATAAGTTTTTAGTAAAACTAATAAATGCACAGTCTAAATGAGTTTTTATGACAATTTTGTACTGTAATAACATTTATTAATCTAGTGCTGTATAATTATACTCAATTACTGAATAGTAAATAGTAGTTACTAAAAAAAAATAAACGCGTAAAATTATATCAAAGTTACTTGTAAGAGTTCATATAGATCATTTGTAGATCATCATCAATCATCAATTATCAATCATCAATTATCAATCATCAATACTAATAATAAATCTGTCAGGGTTGGTCGTGTAGTAAGTTACTTTGTTTTCAGAGATATCGTGCTTATAGGCTCCATACATGATACTGAAACTAAATTGACCATTTTTAGAAATTTTTTCTGTATGTATGTAAGTATGTATGTTCCTCCATAACTCTTAAACGAATCAACTGATTTTCATGAAACTTGGTAGATAAATATTAAGAAGTACGGGACACAGGATAGGCTATTTTTTTCTTTTTCAACGCGGACAAAGTCGCGGGCGCCAGCTAGTCCTGTATAAGAATGAAACTAACTCAATTTTAATATGTTTTGTTTTGTTGTAGTGCCCACACCTCTAAACGGGTTGCGAAAGTGATTATAGTACTCATATGGATGTTAGCACTCTCATTAGCAGGTCCCATGGCGATGTCTTGGGAGGTCATTATGGAGGACGAACAAGACCCAAGTAAGTAAAATTTATGTACATTCATACCTAAGTAGGAATTAATTATGAAAATTTTGTTATATATAACGAAAGTTATATTTAAAGAACACCTTTTATTATACCTGTTCCAGTAGTTTATTTAACTTTTGACAGCTGGAGTACTAATCAAATAGTGATACCCTAATGCTTTACCGATTCGATTTCTTTTAACAATCGATTTAATAATGAAGAAGTTTTAATCGATTTAACACATTGGTAATTCCATGGTAACTCATGTTACATTTTTACTTCCCTATTGAAACTAACAAAGCTAGCATACCATATTTATAATTATATCAACTACCCCCTTAATGGAAATTTCGTTGTTATAAAGCATAAAATGTGGGTCTCGGTTTATTTTGAATTTTCTAGGTTTAGTTTTTTTTGTTTCAATAAAAATTGTTGGTAAACACCAACAAACAAACCAACAACCAACAACTCCTTTGGCGACATTAGCTTTTAGGCTAGTATGTACCCAATAAAAATTCTGTTCCGTTTAAATTAAATAAGAATGATTTTAAATGAATTGATTTTAAATGAATATTAAAAATCAAATCCGTTTTTATTAAATGTCTTAGATTTGAGATCAGTAGCAAAATTATTGGTTTTAGAAACACGCATTTTTTTAGAGAATTAAATAATGGTCACTCATATTACATGGATTTACCCACATTCATATTTTATTTTGCTCAACATTTTGCATTGTTTTATAAACATTCACATGTGTTTAAGTTACTTTATCTTATATATTAAAATAAACCACTCATGTTAAGTTAATATTTTTATCACTTCACATTTTTATCACGAGTGATGATGATTCCAGTTCATACGGAGAAGAAACAAACGATTCTTTATAATTATATTACAGTACCTATTTTAGTTGTTTTATTTTAATCGATTTATTTCATAACGGTTTTTATAGTGTGGTCATTCATTACGAATCGCACATCACTAAGTGCGCGGTGCCCGTCCATGAAGTACGGTATTCGCCGTAGTACATTGTACCGAAAATTATTGTAAAACTTCACGTGCGTGATCTGTCAAAAGTTAAATAAACGGCTGGAACACGTATAATTGAAGATTTTATCAGTAGGTTTATAATGGGTTTCATAAGATTTGAACTTGTTGGAAACATGAGGCTGACGGACTGATACTGAATCGTCGCCTAGGGTCGCATCATAGCGGTGTTACAACCTGGATCGGATAAAGTATTTTATTGAGGTTGAGACAGAGCCTCCCATATACCTACTAAGATAAAAAAGTGATCCCTCTGCCACTTGTCGGGTTGTCCACTATAATTACGTAACACGTAAAAAAACTTGTTGTATTAGAGTGCTCTAATACAGCTATATTTTTTTCATGTTAACTTCGTCAGATAGGCTGACGGTCAACTTGATGGTATGTGGCTACCTTCGCCGATATCAGCGTAAATCGTCTACGACGTAAACCTGCTTTTGTGCGTCTTTTTATTTTTACATTACTATATTCCTAAATTTGATTCGTCCTATCTTTTTTAATATACAGCTACAAAATCCAATTGCAAAGCTAATAATCTAAGCTAATCGAATGTTATAAAATTCGCTGTCACTTGTCTGTATGTAAATTAAACCACAAAAAGGAATAAAGCCTAAAAACGTCGGGTTTGATGTGCGGAACACAGCTGTGCTCTCAAGCCAATAATTCAAACCCTTTTATGCGTCAAGGGTAAGCAAAAAAATGAAAAGGATAGTTGAGGTTGTGGTTTATGTCTATCATAAAAAAAAACTCAACGAGTTGTACCTGTCAAGGTAATTTCGACGTAGTACATATAAAACAAATTCGTTTTCCTCGTTGTAAACTCCTTCTTAAAGGAGGGATACCGGAATACATACATTACATACATACTAAAAATCGTCAATTTAGTTTCAGTATCATGTATAGGGGCCTATAAACACGATATCTCTGAAAACAAAGTAAATTACTCCCTGACCGACCCTTACAGATTTATTATTAGTATAGATGTATTTCTATACGCGGAGAAAGTCGCGGGCACCGACTTTATCATAAAAATTCAAAAACACGGTACTTACGTTAATATATTATTCTAGTGTGAATGATTTGTATTCAAAATCTTATATTTAGCTTCACACTCAATATGCTAAGTAAATATATATATATATATATATGTTTTTGTTCGCAGTAACTAATGTAGTGTACAAGAAACCTTTCTGCGCGCCGAGCGAATTTGGATCTCATTCCTTGGCTATTTACAGGCTATTGTTGTATATATTTCAAGTAAGTGCTTTTTCATTGTAATATAAATTCTATTCATATTGATGTGTTATAAAATATCATGATTCGAATAAATCGCTCTTACAATGGGTGTGGATTTTTAATAAAAAAAATAATTAAGCTTTTCATGAACAATAGAGTAAGATATACTTACATACCTATAATACAAAGTAAGAGTTTTTTTTAATAGAAGCATTATTGTTGAAAGATACAAATAAAAACATCCAGCGAACCATGCATGTATACTCATTTGACTAACTAGAACTATAGGATTTTAATATTTGAAACTGAATTATCAAAATATCTATTCCAATACTTATAATGCGCGTGCGTGGAATTTCCATATTATGTCTCCACTCGTAGTTATTAGAGGAATTTTGGGCAATATAGGTCTAGGTAGGCCGCAAAAATTATTTCTTATATTCTGGAGGGATAAAATAATCCTTTGTTGACTGATACTACATCCATAACGATTACTTTTTGATGGAAAAACTAAAAATCTATACTAATACAAACATCGAAATAATATATCTTTGCAAGCAAAAGAGAGGTTTTGTACATTTGTTAATATGTGGAAGTAATTCTTCGGAACCATTGCAAACGGGCCATAAAGAAGCATGTGTAATAAGAAGCACATGAAATAACACCTATATTATAGGTATTGTTCTTTTTAATTTGTGACTAAGGTTGCCCTAACTAGTTGCTGTTCAATAACTAACTAGATTTCCCGTTACACTTTCATATAAAAACTTATTATTTTGCACTGAATACTATTGTTTGTTTATGTACAGTACATTATACCCCTCTTCGTGATATCGTTTGGGTATGCTCATATGGCGATGAAGTTATGGGGTGCACGAGCGCCCGGAACTGCGCTTGAAATTAGAGATGCTAATCAGATGAAAAATAAGAAAAAGGTGAGTCAAAATTTTATTATATTAAATTGTTCCATGTCAAAATAGCTTCAATCTCTAAATCTCGAAAGAAATTTATCATACGGAATACTGAAGAGACATAAATGTAAAGAGAAAATTGTTATCTAATTTCTTATTTGACACGTGAAATAGACTTGAAAACGACTTGAAAAAAACTTGAGACTTCTTAAAGCTCTGTGTTGTCTATGTTTTAGTTTTCTTCCCATAATTAAACATTGTGTTTAAGACTATGCCACTCTTTTGAATTAGAAGGCGCATATGGTGGTAGAATTCGCAAAAAAGTAATATCTATGATATACGAGTATCTACAAAGTATTATATCCAGGAGAGAATATTTAACCCAATTCCACACAAATGTATCACTAGATAATCAATAAGTGATTATTTTACCTATATACACGTGAAATAAAAAATAAAATAAAATGTGAAGTAGTTATACTTACTGAAATTCGAACCTTAGTCTGCCTCTTTCCCAATCGAACGTTTTACTCGATGGACAAATAAAACCTACACTTACGACTTGGACTGAAGAACCAATGTGTTCTGAAGAAATAAAAGGTTTTAGTGTTATACTCGTATGTAAAAACCAGCAGTTTTTACAAAGCTTCAAAGGTCTTGCAAATAGTCAAACATGATGACGTAATATACCTTTTCCATTCCCAGTGAAACACTTGAACAGAGTGCTTTAACAATACCTCCGTACGAATGCTTTTTCCTTTTAAGATTCCGGTACAGTCGACTGCAAAAGGTGCTGAATGATTTAGTACCCTATTTCGTAGTAAAACGAAACGCGATTATTTCAAATGTGATGCTGCTCACTGTACGGCAATATAAAAAGGGTCCACTCGTCAGATTAAACAGAACCTGAAGTCAATTAACGAAAAATTGATTTCCCAAACGAACAGTTTTGTTTGTTTGTTTGTTAACAGTGAGTGCTAAGACGAAAAATAGAAGTGTTTTGCTTGAAAGAATGAATGAATGCTTGAATGTTCAATTATTTATTGCATTTTATTATGGTCTATATAAATTGTTCATGAAAGGTTAATTCCACTATTTCTTTGTCATTGTTACAGTAACATTTCTTGTATTCTTTAATTTATTAAGTGAATACTATATAACCATAATGAATACGAGGACGTTTACTTGGGCATAGGCCTCAGTCTGTCATAATTTTCCAATAGGAACGAAACCGTCGGTAGCAACCTGGATTTATTGTTTTTTTTTTTTTGTTATGGTCGGACATATTTTTTCAAGTACCTTTTTAAAAAACATAATATCAAATATAACCACCAGCAAATATTCCTTGTCAAGCCATGAAAAGGGAAAGTGGAAATCAAGATATTTTCGTCACTAATTATTTCCCCAGATTGCCCATATACTTAATTTGACAGTACTACTAATTTTCTCTACTAATGAATGTCACATGACTGTCATAGCCGTCAGATTAGTCCCCGACACAACGTCAATATTCGTTAGACTTTGTCAGAATATGCCAAATAAGTTTTGTATGTAAATTAATGTTACACTTGAAATAGTGGCAATTATGGAAATTTCATTGTACATAGTTACAATTTCCAATTATATTGAAAAGCTTTTCAGTAGGTAATTAAGAGAAACATTATAAACAAAATCGTATTATGAATCAGCACAAATTGGTTCCATTGTTGTGTGTGACCACGTTTGAATGCACATTTTATCACGTGTGAACGTATCACGTAAATCTTTCCTCTTTATAATATTGGTATAGATAAACTTACTTTGATAAATAAACCTTATTGAATCTTAAATTAAATTGGTATAAGCTCTAACTCTAACTAAGCTATGCGAACATGATATTTAGGATAGGTTATACTTTTTTATATAATTAGTCTATCTTTTAGTAAAATCGTACAAAAAGTTTTTTTTATAACTGAGAGTGTCCTTGCCTTTTCTCTTCAGTATTTAATGGCACACATCTATTACCTTTGATAGTTTTATATCAAAGGTTAAGTTAAAAAGGTGCTTACTCAGTTGAACAATAATAACAATCTTTTGTTTGCAGGTCATAAAGATGCTGGTTATTGTCGTTGCTTTATTTGCATTGTGTTGGCTTCCACTACAAAGCTACTTGCTTCTACAATCCTTTTACCCTTCAATAAACGAGTAAGTATCTTGCAGAATTCACGAATATTTTTCCTATGAAAACTGAAATATTACAATAGTACTCGTATTTACTTTGAACTTGAAAAGGCTCTTTTTAGTCTTCAATTAGTAGTTGGAATTTTTGTATACAATATTTCATTTAAGGCGTCAATGCAGCCTTTTTAAGTCTGCCAAAGAGAGCACACATAATGACGCACAACCGGTAGGTGCAACTCCGAATATGCCAATGTTCCAAAGGGTTATACTGTACAGTAGACAGCTGATAAGCGGACGTGACGTTGCAATTAATACGAACTATTAATCATCGTACAAAGGCCCGTAGCCATATGAGCACTCTACAGTCGTTTACGCTACGCTATTCTAAGCTACGCTACGCTATGCTAAGCTACGCTACGCTAAGAGAAAACTTTATGATTGGTCAAAATTTTATTTTGACGTTACAACAACCAATCACCAAGCTTTCTCTTAGCGTTCTCTCTTCGTTTCCGAAGTACGCAAAGAAGCGTTTGCATCTTGGCTAGGCCCCAAGGAATACAAGCAACAAGCAACATCACGGTTGCTTGTACAAGTGCTCATAAGATAATCATTTTTTTATATATATTTTTTATGTCAAGCTCGACAGACGGTCCGCTTGACACGACAGATATTTTAAAAGATATTTTAAACATTTTTTAAACAATGTAGAACAGTTTGCTAACAAAGACATTTATTTTCAGATACAAATACATAAACGTAATTTTCTTCTGTTTCGACTGGTTAGCGATGAGCAATTCATGCTACAATCCATTCATTTATGCCATTTATAATGTAAGTATTACTTGTAGAATTTTCCTTTACCTAACATGAAGTATTATAAGTTAGAAAATACCTAAGTACTTTACTTATGATGAGATAAAAGAATTAATAGACGAGACTAATACTATGCTATCAGTTCATTATAACCTTGTTTGAGAATAGCAAAACCATAGGTGTAAAAAGCGTACCAAATTTAGGCAAAAATGCTCAGGATTCAAAATATATCAAGAACAACTTATCTTTCAGTTTTACTTTATATAATTTGTAAAACCAATCGAAAATCGTGTTGGTTTTTTTATAAAAAAAAGAGACCAATTTTCTTTTTAAATTTACTTTTAATGTTCAGGAAAATATTTATAAAAACCGTGGCCTGTAATTACCTTAACAAAGGAACAAAATGGTAGTATAAAGCCTCTATAATTTTATCAGTGCCTACAAAGGCCTTGAATTTAGTTCTTTTTTGACCTGTGTTAATCGCGGTGGATTTCTTTTTTAAGATTTACATGTTTCACATGAATGATATAAGTGAAGATAATTATCTAGTATAAACTAAAACAAAAGTTTATTATTCCTACAAAACAAGTTTATTATTTTAAAGCATTCCTAAATGTAGTCTTCAATAACTTGTGAACTTTAGACTGTTATAAATAGACAGCTCTTTCAAGAAAGTCTTAAAAACAGCCATTTTCAGATGCGAACTTTTGAAAAACTGTGCTAGTTAGTTTCAAACATTTTAATAATTAATATTGTTAATTTGCTTTAGGAAAAGTTCAAGAAGGAGTTCAGACAGCGCTTCACTTTTGGAAAAAAACCCAACAGATTCGCTAATGACAGTTACGAGGTAATTTTTTTATTGAATAGTAGCTATTTATGTCTAGTTATCCATTCATGCAGTAAACATCGTTGGACAGAACTTTCTTTTGTCATTACAGCAGACGCAGGAGAGTTTGTACCTGTGATATGAAAGCAATATACTTAGATTTATTCTAGGAATGATTCCTAGCATATTCATAAAGTATTTTACATTTTGTGAATCTTAATATATAATAGGCGTTGTGTGAAAGTATGTCTCCTATGTCTATCCGTCCGATTATGATGAAACTTTCAGACAATCTTCAGATTAGTCCAGCGGGTGTTCCTGTGAAGTTCGGTAGCGATCGAAAGCGGATAATGTCGCGGGCAAATACTAGTAAGACATAAAAATGAAATCCCTCGCTGCATCTGTCTGTCTGTACTACTGTGTATATGTGATTGCGGTGAGTTCAAAAATTACTGAACGGATTTTCATGCGGTTTTCACTTTTCACTATTGGACTCACTAATGAAAAGAGTGATCTTCTACACAAATCTTAGAAGATTAACAAATTTTTGAGGATATGTGAATTTCTGATAAAGCGCAATCTTATACAAAGAAGAAACCTAAGCCAGACATTGCTAGATAGATTTGTCTAAGTCTATATGTGGATACAGTTTTAAACTATTTTATATCACAATATCAACATTTATAAAATCCGCGATACGTTGCCCTTATAAAACTGTGCAGGCAACTAAGCAATGGAACAAGAATAATATTTATAACTACGAAACGTCGACTTGACTGTAGGACATACTTGTTCCACATACAATACATTGCAAATATATAAAAAAAAAACAACATTAAACAGACATACATTTTTCCTAAATAACCTCAAATAAACATTCAATGGCACAAACACATTAAATAACACTCTATCTCCACCTACATTCGCATAATATATAAAATTGGTATAATTTTATTGCAAAACAGAAAAAGCAGTATCATAAATATTTTTAGTACTTAGCCTATTCAATAGTTATCTAGTCAAGTGTTTAGGTAACTAGAAATATTATTATTCTCCATAATAACGGAATATACTCATTTTAAATTTTAAAAATGTTGTTTCTATCTGTATAGATAGAAACAACAGATATTAGTAACAGATATTAGATGTATCTGTATATTAGTAAGTATTTACTAATATTATAAAGCTGAAGAGTTTGTTTGTTTGTTTAGTTGAACGCGTTAATCTCATGAACTACTGGTTCTTTCTTTTTGTGTTGGATAGTCCACTTACCGAGAAAAGCTTTAGGCTATATAACATTTTGAAGGCGGACGAAGTCGCGGGCAACAGCTAGACATGTATAACAATGTTGATACTAGTTAAGTTGGTTTCACTTAGTTTTTTTTTCCAGGACGGACAATTCTACAAAACGCGTATCATGTCGTTTCGATCAACAAACGAAAGGAGCATATATTCAGCTAGAAAGTCAATAAATATAGCTCCCATTGACATAACACAAGCGTCAGCAAGAAACTCTTGCACATGTATGAGAAATCAAAGCCGTGATTTCAGCGAAAATGGATTTCATTTAATTAACGATAATGATATGCGTAATGGAAGTAAAAGATCGAATGTAAATTTAATTAAAAATGAAACTTTTGCAAAGAAATCAGCAAAGAGATTTTCTTCAGAAGACGTTCAACCAATAGGGGATGAGAGAGTTAGCGAGCTGTACATATTTCCAAATAGCAATGTCGTCGAGTTTACAGATGTAACTACAGAGTTTACAGATGATGACAAAGTGTAAATAGTATTGTTATAAATATTTAAGTTTAGGTAAGTTATGAAGTTAAATCAAATTTGTGATGTTATTAATTAAATAAACTATAAGTTTAAGGTAGATAAAAATAAAGACTTAATTATATGACAGTGATGTTTTATTGGTATTGTCCGGTTTGTGTTAAAAAGTACTTATTCGTCAGGGAATCATTAGTCTGGTGAACAAGAGCCATTTTGGTGAAAACCTCGTAGATGTCACCGGCTCATTCGGTTCGGAAGGACATTTAGAAACTTTTTGAGAAATTTGAAGTGGGGCCGATAAAAATTACAAGTTATAAACAATTTAGCAAAAAAAAAAGAAGGGGTTTTGGTTTTTTGCTAATATCTCGAAAACTATGAAAGATATCCAAAATTTAAAAAGAAGATACTTAAAGAGCAGGAAATTTCCTTAAAAAAAAGCCCTACCTCCCGAAACTCTACCTGTCTTTATAATTTTAATTTAGAGGTGAAAATAGCGCTAAAAGCGGGTGATCTGATTTCCGCGCGCGCTGACCGATACGGACACTTGAACAATAAAAAATTTAGAAATAAAAAAAAAATTACATATCTTTTAGACACTTGAATAAACAAAATTCCATATCAATATTCCATTTAAAGTATATCTAATAAAAAAATTACAGTAAAAATTTTTCGCAATGGAAAATTTTGTTTATTGCGAACCAACCCTCAACCATAACTTTCGGTGACCTCTACGAGGTTTTCACCAAAATGACTCTTGTTTACCAGACTAATTAATCGTGTGTCGGCCACAATTACTTATATTGTAATACACAAATTTTTATTTTTATTTTATTTAGCGCCTCTTTCACAAACGTCAAGTAGGCCAAACTGTCATTTAAAGTCACCGGTGACCGGGGATAATGGAGCTGATATACCTTTGTTTGTACGGTAAACGTTCCAAACATTAAATAGAAAATAATAAAAAAAAACGGCTATCGAATGATGCAGTAAACCGAGTGCATAATTCAATAAAACAGAAAGTTATTTTTAAAAGTAACTAATCAACACATTACTTGTAGTTTGTGAAAGAGGCCCTTAGGGTAACAAACAATTATTGTACAATGTAGGTAAATGCATTACAGTGGGTACAAGTAAAGACAAGTAAAGATAAGTAAGTACAAACTTAAAAACTACTGGTCCAATTTCAAAAATTCTTTCATC
Organism: Synanthedon formicaeformis; assembly: GCA_945859745.1. Taxonomy (NCBI): domain Eukaryota; kingdom Metazoa; phylum Arthropoda; class Insecta; order Lepidoptera; family Sesiidae; genus Synanthedon; species Synanthedon formicaeformis. The sequence continues at coordinate 8,771,989 of OX243959.1, read as the reverse complement.
TATAGAAAGCTACATTTAGTCCTGGACCTGGCTGTAGTCCTGTGGATTATTTTTCAGGAAACTTTAGTCGAAGCCTTAGTAAGTATTTTAGACTTGGGTGGATATCCGCAACCTGGTACATTTTCCACTTATGACCAACATTTTTTTGTATAAAAACTACTTAATAAATATGTATATACTACTTTTTTATTTTTAAGAGGCCTATTGAGTGGGGTATCAAATGAAAGGGTTTTATGAATTGATTCCAAAAATATACCACTCTATTACATTTCAGCCAGTTGTTGCGTACTTTGTACATTTCAGCCAGTTTGGGCTGTTCCTGATTTAATGGAGAAATATAATTTGCAAAAAAAACATGCACACGTAAATAATACATCTATAAAGAAATGTAAGTGAAAGTAGCTGTGGAACTAGCGGCTAAATCGTATTTTATAAAACAAAGTCTATACAAAAAAAGGAAAGTTTCTATACAAAAAAAAATTACAAGAAATTTTTTACAAAAAAAATTCACACATACGAAGCCGGGAGCTGATCGCTAGTAGTCTACCAAGATCGTGCAAGGATTTTATTTACCTAAAATTTGTTGTTAATGGAAAAATAAAATCGAATTTACGGGGTAATATACAATAAAATGTAACAACATAAGTTGTAAGCTCCTTTGAAAGTACAACTACAAAACGAGCGAAATTATCCGACATAAATTTAAAATCCATAAAGTTAGTAGTAACAGAACTGCAAATAAAAATAGAAGAAACAATAAACATTGGAAGGTTTCCAGGCCACACGTTCATTCGGAACTATGGCCGTTTGTAAATCTGAGATTTATATGACGCAATACATAGGATTTGACCCGAGTGCAGCGGTCAATGTTAACGAGTATATCTTTGACAGGTTAACACTTACAAAGTTATGGCTCAGATTCACTATTTCGAGAGTTACTTTGAACTTCGCAAACGGAAATGGGATTGGAAAATTCATCTATAATTTTATACAAAGATTTAAATCGAGAGATGCGGCATTACTAGCGAAAGTGTGTTACAAAATACAACATACATTATACTAAAGACATAAGTATAAAATACATATACATTTGTCTAAACACACTTTTAATCACAGACAACACATTCCTTACTTCAACTGTGACGATAGCGACGCTCTCAACAAGCGACCGTCACTCACTGTAGCTGGCGTGCAACTGTAGTTGGGTTGAGCGCCTGCGCCCAACCCATTGTTATGAATTTTCGGTGTGTTTTTAGTATGGCGCGAGGAAATTACGCCGCATCTTTCGATTTAAATCTTTGATTTTATACATATTTAACAAGTTCACAGCGCAGTGTACTGTGTACACAATATTGTACACTGCTTTACTTTTACATTCTGATTTTATATAACTAATAAAACGTTACGGAGAAAACATTTCGATGTGCAACCACATTGCCCTTTTTCCTCGTTTTTTATTACACCGTTTTGATTAGTTTTCACAGAACGCATCACAGCATCACACGAAGAAGCTTAAAATATAAACAAAATATCTAATTCTAACACCCGTATTAACAAACAATACTATGAGGTCTCACAGTGCTCACAAACGTATAGGGTCATCCAAATCAATTCATAGACAGCACTTGAGTGATGAACAACACTGTGCGTCCGTCAAAATCTACGAACAGGTGAAGTAGCCGCCGAGCTACGAGTATACTCGTATTACAGTAAAAAAAATTAACAACGTCTACGCTCCATTATTTTGTCTAAAAAATTTCCATGTCTAGTTTCGTAATCCTTCGTAATATTAATGAAACACAATAAAACGTAAAACGTTTAATTTTAATGCCTCAATGAATATTTAGATTGCTTTTAACTTCTAATTTCGATCAAACAGTTATTCCCTGTGAAATTCTGTGAATATAGACTAAAACGCTTTAAAACCGAGATTAGGGTTTGTTTTACTACTAAATTTGCGACGATTTCATTAATATTATTTATAATATTAATGAAAGTGTCGCAAATCGTCGAAAACGTAAACGTTTTCTCTTTATTTTGAAAATCAACACACACATAGAAGGTCAATTGGTGTTATAGACTATACTTCAAATAGAGAAGCTATATTAAAAAAAACGACAGTTCAGAAATGTATGCGGAAAACAAAATTATTGAGTAATTTTGTTTTCCGCATACATCTTGAAATTTTAATAAGACTGTGAAACCCACATGCCACCACAAACTCGACAAGCGCACAATAACAAAGCGGTCTCAACGTGAACAAAGCAAGCAAAACTATATGAAAGCTATTTGTTACACTTATATTTGATAGTAGGAATTAATTAACCAGGATATGTAACATGATTTTCCGTTATAAAAACAATAGTGTTAGTTTTTACGTGCTTGAGAGAATAATAACTAATTCAAAATATTCAAATAAGTTTATATAGTTTAGTTTTATTCAAACAAATAATAATATAATATAATATAATATAATATAATATAATATAATATAATATAATATAATATAATATAATATAATATAATATAATATAATATAATATAATATAATATAATATAATATAATATAATATAATATAATATAATATAATATAATATAATATAATATAATATAATATAATATAATATAATATAATATAATATAATATAATATAATATAATATAATATAATATAATATAATATAATATAATATAATATAATATAATATAATATAATATAATATAATATAATATAATATAATATTACATTACAGAATACCACCGTAAAATAACCACATTATGTGCTGTTGTGTTACGGTGAGTGAGTAAGGGATGCCAGAGTCCATTACCCCATCCCTCCCTTATCCCTTATTCTTAATCCTTCCATGGTCCACAGCGCGCTTGTAGCACTTATGACTTTGCTTGTGTGCTTTGCTTATGGCGACGGTAGCCACCTACCATCAAGTGGATCGTCAGCCTGTCTGTCGACCTTAACATAAAAAAATTAAATAAAATGTGATTTCAAAATGGAGCTAAATGTTACTTCGAAATTGTGACAGTATTGAAAAACAAAGGAGAATATAATATTTTCCTAAAAGAATAATTATTCTGAAAACGAATCACTTATTTGAGTGATTGCGGGCTTATTCCAGGAACACATTACGGTAAATTAAACGTTTATATTGTATAATATTATCATAAATATACAAGTTCTTACCTGAAAACAATTTTGTCCACATATTTAAGACACAACGAGCCGATTCCAAAGCCAGGCACTATACTGCTGGACCCTAAACCCAATCTCTTTATTTAGTATTTATATATTAGTTATTATATGATTTATATTATTATATTTGTTACTCTTGTTTGTATTTAATAAAAAAAAAGTCTATTGAAACTCGGGGCACAGCTAGTTAAAAATAGAAAGCGTTTATAATAATTAATGGACTTATAAATAAGTGAATGATATACAGAAAAAAAAGATATAATATTGTTAAAAGGTTTACAATGAAAGAATAAATATTTTCATCGTTGCCTAAAAGCTGTTTTGAAATTGTTATCAAAACAACAGAATAGTCCTACTGATGTCACCTTGACTTAATCTATTAGGATTCTGCTTGAGGGCTTACTTTATGTTTTCGGGATCGAGAAATTCGAAAATCGTGATCGCCCCCTCGAAATCCTCATAAAACTGGCCCAAAATTGGGAAAAATTGCACCCAAAATTTGTTTTTCCCTAATACCTCGAAAACTATTGCGAATTTCAAAATGCGGTTTGCGTCATCACCGGCTTGCAACCCTGGCGGTACATTTTTGCACCACCAGTGTTTCAAGCCGGTGGTGCCATGGGCCCTAAACGAACTGAAATGGCACACAAGAGGGCTATGAAAGTGGACGTTCAGGTAGGTGTCTTTTTGTGTGTGTATCTTTGAGTGTACTGTATGTACTAAACGCCTCAGGGTGACAAAGTCAACTTCCTAAATCGACAACTACCGAAAACGACAACTTCCTAACCCGCATGATTACGATCAAAAAGTAATGTGTACATTTATTATACTTCCCTGCAAATTAAAAAAAAATACATGACAAACATGATTCTACCGCGTATTCCCCCCACCATTATTCATCGTCTCAGCCGTAAGCGTCCACTGCTGAACGTAGGTCTCCCCCATAAAGGCCAATTTTTCAATAGGATTGGTCAGAAGCAGCCTGGAACCACCATTGGCCCGCGGACCTGCAAGCGTAGCTTTTTTATATATTTTCATTCATGTATATAAATTGGATTTTTCATTATTGTTCAAGAAAGTAAGTTGTTCAAAAATTGCTAAAAAAAAGTCACCTTGGATTCATAATTCAAACTACCTCGATTCTGGTTCAATATAAACTGCCTACGAAATGACACTTGGTAAGAATTGGCAATTTGGCATCTGCGTCGTGTAGATAAGGAAACAAGTCTCTCGTTTCGACTCAATGGAAGTAAAAAAAATGTAGTAAATATTTCCGTTACCTTCAAGCAACAGCGAAAAGCTTTCTGCTTTCAGATTTGTCTAATATTTTTACCTATCAACAGGAAGACTTTTATTTTATTTAAGTATTTCAAACAGAGAAAGGCTGTTCTCGTTCGCTTCAGATATTTATCCTTTGGAATAATTTATTAACTTATTTAATACTAGCTGGCGCCCGCGAAAAAGTAGCCTATCTTGTGTCTATCTACCAAGTTTCATGAAATTCAGTTAATCAGTTCATAATTTTAATACATTTATAATTTACACATTCAATAATGAATAGGTAACACAAACCATTGTACTAGTTTATTCTGAAATTAATTATTAAATTCATTGAAAAGTGTGAGCAACATGCAGCAATACTCAGCACCTACCAGAATTAGCGATTTGGGTAGCTATTAGTACCAGGTACAAAACTACAAAAAAAAAAATCGGTCACGTAGTTAAATTTACCCGGAAATTTACTTTTTTGAATTTCATTAGTATTTATTACCGAGACCTCTAGTAGTTAACTTCTAATTTTCTTGCTAAAAGTGCAGTACCTACTGATGAAATTGAAATATTCATCTGTCATTGTTTGTCTTGATTAAAATTATATTACGATTTACGTGTATCGACTTATTGTGGTAAAAGAATCCAAATGTAAAAGAATAGAATCCTGTTGAACTACCGAGACTTTTTGGTTTCGATGGTTCACTGTCGAACTACTGAGACTAAAAAGACCCAATAGTTCACCCAATAGTTCCTTTTTTTCTGCCTAGAAAATGATAACGCTCTAGAAAATACAATGTTGTGTTGATTTAGGTTAATTTTTTTTTATAATAATCTATCATTATTTAGTCGCTATTATGTAAGTGTTATCAATGACAAAAGCTTTTATAGGAAACGTTCAATCAAGTAGCAAGCTTTTTGACCGTATAGGACGTTGTTCAATATTTGGGGCACAAATAATGATTGATGAACGTATTGCAAAATGTGTTGTCTTTTATCTTTTGTATCGAAGATCTACTTCGTATTATTCAAACTCACGTAAAATCATCTTTACCCAAATGTTCCTTTCTTAATAAAGTAGGTATAAATTTTTTTAAGAACTAAAGTAATAACCAATATAAATAAATAGTATGGAAATATGCAATTTTCCAACGAATAATGAAAAAACTAATATTTTACGCACGACACTTCTCTTCCTGCAGGAAAATGTAAGTAAACTACATTCTTGGATCAAGTTCAATTTTAACGAACCTTATTTAGAGACCCCTTGTAGAGATTTATAAAAAAAATGTTGGCGTTTACCCATTTAGTCTTTCTCTCTCACTAATGCATATTGCTTTTAACAACACAACGCAATTTCCAATTTGGATGTTTGCCTGGTAAGATTTAACTTTTAGTTTCAAACAAAAAGTTCCTACTGATATTTTCTTCAGGATGTTTCACGAAGTTTCAGAAGGTTTCTTTATGCTATAATGTACAAATACTTAATTACCTTCAGTAAATAAACGCTACAAAAGTTTGTAAAATAAACAATCTTGTTCGCGCGCCTTCTACATCTTAAATATCTAAAATTATCAGAATCTAAGAGTGAAGATAAGTATTGATACACCTGTCCTTTCCATACAAAATCGAAAGCTCTTATACATTTTCATTTCAAAATTCGTTGTTACAACATGTTTTCAATTCAATTGGGTGTTTTTCATATGTAAAATATACAAAAAATCCGGGTATTTTTTATTTAAAAATAGGTAAAAAACCCATGTGGACAAAGTAGGTGGACCACGGGCAAGAAAAAACTCGGCCGCTGGCAGCCGTTGGCTCTTTGGAGGCCTCTATTCTATGTGCAGCTATATTAGTTAGGTAATTAGTTGTATGCGATCTGAATTGCACTGTATTGTGTCGTAGTAAGAGTCGCTATTTACTTGAATGACTTCGCTGTGAATCTTCCGTACTTGTACTAATATGGTATTCCGTGGTTATGATTAGCGCCTCTTTCACAAACTACATGTTAAGTGTTGATTAGTTACTTTTAGAAATCATTTTCTGTTATATTGAATTATGCACTTGGTTTACTGCATCATTCGATAGCCGATTTTTTTTTATTTTTTTCTATTTAATGTTTGGGACGTTTACCGTACAAACAAAGGTATATCAGCTCCATTATTCCCGGTTACCGGTGACTTTAAATGACAGTTTGGCCTACTTGACGTTTGTGAAACAGGCGCTTAAACGTATTATATTGTATTTATTCCAATTAAAAAAAAACATTGTATAAAATAATTTATCTTTAAAAATCATTCGTCAAAAACACAAGTTCTCAATAATATTGATATAACACGATACGGGTCTGCGTTGGCAGCAGGTCGACGATCCTCCAGATATCCTCGCTTGTCTTCTGCGACTTGTCGCGGTATTCTCACGCAACAACTTCTATTCGCAACTCCTGGAATGTAAAATCAATATAATTGTATACTTTTGACGAGCCCGTTGGATGAGTGTTAAGGGTTCTTGCCTATCGTCTCAGAGGCCCCGGGTTCGATTCCCAGCGAGGTCTACTTAACTCCTTAAAGTTAGTTCTGTTCTGAATTTGGAAAGTAGTGGCAGGGCACACTGTGTTTCACAGTCATTTGGGCAGCCCGTCTGGTCGCAGTAACCACCCCCTTACGGAACCCACGGTGAAATAACAGCACTTTTGCTGTTGTGTTTCGGTAAGTAAGGTATGCCAGAGTAAGTAACTAATGGCACCGACACCTGTGGACCTATGATACTGTCACAATTGATGGAGTTATAAAGTTATTTATACTGAATCAATATTATTTCCAAATTTTTGGTTGAAGACAAAAAGCAGGAAAATTTTGTAAACATTATTTCCATAACATTAGTACCAATCAGTTTTAAAAAATGTATTATAAATATTATAATATTATACTTAATATTAAAGATCCTTCCTAATAAATATAGTAAAAAGTTCAACTAAATTCGGTAACAGAATATAAACTCCATTTTATGAATCCGCTGAATAAGTAACTTTTAAAAAGCTTCTGTCGTATAAAATGTCCTTACTAGATTTCCAGTCCTATGAACTAAACATTCAACTCGACTATCGAGAATATTACAAAAATATCAGATGAAATCCAACGTCGTTTTCTTGCAAAAATAATCTCAACTATTATTGCACGGTCTGTAATTGAGTAGTTTTGATGCATAAATAATATTTTGGGAATATATCTAATAACGTTAATCCTAATAGCTCATTGATTTAAAAACACACTGTTCTTGGTTTTTATTAATGTTATGGTCGACAAACAGGCTGACGGTCCACTTGATGGTAGGTGGCTACCGTTGCATATAGCACAAGCAATGCCATAGGTGCTGCATGTACGCTGCCGACCATAGAAGGATTAAGGATAAGAGATAAGGAAGGATTCCGGATAATTTCGGACTAATATTTAAACTTAATGCAGAAATGTCACCTTAAAAATATAGTCAAGTGTAATAGGCCTTAAGGTCGGACTCTACCAAATCGAGTGCATCTCCACCAAAGCATCCAAACACATCTCCGCTACGCGCCTTATGCTGGCTTCTGAGTCATAATTTACCATAAAAATATGACACCTCACCTCTCCACTCCAATTTAGCGTCTTCATCGAAGCTAAATGGAGCTACTCGTAGATGATTAAATAACGAATTCCTATTTGTTGCTTCTAACACATCTCCGCTCTGCTCGTCTCGTCTGCGCTTTGGTGAAGTCCGGGCCTTAAAATGTCTTAACGACGATTATCGAGCGATATTACCTGCGCTAAAGTCTCGTATGTGTGGCAAGCCCATTTTGCCGGTGAGCCTCTTCTGGTTGTCAGCTCCATTATTCGCGTCATATTCGTTAATGTGAACGCCGTGTCTCTTTGCCAGCTTGTCAATAGCTCGTTCTATAACCCTATTCGGTAACAAAAAGTAAAATATTTACAATAAAAATATATCTCTTTGAATTTGTCGGTAAATTTTCTGCTAGCTTATATTGGATTGGAATTTAGAAAAATGTGTACTTTCATGCAGATAACGAATAGATTTTCGCATCGCCCATTTAATCTGGAATTTTTATTGAATCGTTTACCAGGGTATTGATGTTTCATTTGTTTATTTCAACATTGTTGTGTCTATAAAAAAGGTCCCGAGATAATATTCCTAAGTATGCAAAATATATCGGGAATATGCTTACAAGTAAACTCGACAAATAAAGTGCTTTATCACCCTAAGATTGAACATTCTTTGTAGGTTGTAGAATGATAACGTCTGTTTTCCTTTGAAAATTCAATGTGACAATTATGTCAATCAGTAATCAATACCTATTTTAAATGTAAGCCTTAGCGAATTTTAAAATGAATGGAATTTGTTATCGAAACTGATAAAGCACTTTTCTGGTCGGCTATACAATCGTTTGCCCTGAGTAATACTTCAACGCAAGGTTTAAAAACCATAGCAGTTAACAACTTGACATTTTGGAAATAGATGAATTTTGTGATGTAAACTTCGACTAAAGAAATTTAGTGGAAATTCCACCCCTAAAAGTGTAACATAAGATGAACCCGTTATATGGAAACTCGTCATTTTAAAAGTTAGAAGCATGAAGTTTCATATAAAAGCATCTAGTTAGAAATAAATAAATACGTATTCCAGCGTTTTTAAAAGTCTCCCTTATAAGAGGGTGAAGAGAGGATTTGAACTAAGAAGAATGAAATTTAATATTAAAGCTACTCAGCAAAAATAATTACATCCTACTTATTCCGTCGTTTTTGGAAATTTAACCACATCAAACGTTATAGTTGGTAGGTGGCTAAGTTGCATAGTAAATTCAAATTCGCAGTCCATACTGATGGAATTAAGAGTTGGGAATAAGTTGCCTCTGGTATCTCTTATAAACATATCACTGGCTATAACTAAAAAATATCAACTAACTCCCAATTTTCTAATGATCCCAAACATGCTATAACTGTTGTAAGTAGGAGTTGGGTATCCCGCAGACAATTTAATGCTACAGCATCTCTTAAATCTGGTTTTAAATCTGATTATACATACTCGTAACTAATTTTAAGTATGGTTTTATGTTTAATTAAAAATCAAATTTTCGGTTTGTTATTGCATTTTGTCTGGTATTCTATTTATTTCGGTTTTTTTTTCTGATTTTCGATAGTTTGGTAAATGTTTGTTGGGTGAAGGTAAAAAACCTTACGCATACCGGATTTTATTGGCATTCCTGAATCCACTATGCAAGTGACAGTGATCTACGGCCTAAAAACCTTCCTCCAGCATTATTTTTCAAATCCGGTACCACATTTTGGTATATTAACGTATTAACAAAAAAATCCTTCTATGTCAGCCTTGTCTGCTTGTCACCATTACATCATTAAAGTATATATATCGTTACGTCATTACGCAGTCAGTCTTCAAACGATATATCTACTGTAGAAATATAACTGCGCTGGCCAAAAATATATTCCATAGGCGAAAACAAATTGATAAATTCAATTCTGATTGTTTTTTATCGTCTCCGAGAGTTGAGACTTGAATTTAATTAAGTTTTCTACCTCCTCTGGGTAACTTAATAAAATATCAACCTTAATAATTTACGAGGTTATGTTTTGCTTAATTAGTTATTTGAATTCTGAATCATTCGCGATGCCTATATGCATTTTTTAAAACACATTTAAGATTAGAAAGATGTAAAAACAAAATTTATTAACCTTAAATTTTCATAATACACTCATGAAGTCTATTTACATGCAAATGTTCTTAGATGTCGTTATTATTTAAATCTCTCCTGTGAGCAACTTACGAAAGCTATTTCAGCTACATTAAGACAAAAATAACTCTTATAATCTCTCTGTTGTGCCTTTTTTGCGAGTTGGTTAACTTTGTATTTTATAAAATGTTTCTTATTTATAATTATTAACTAGATTTTGATATTTTATATAACTGAAAAATAAAATCACACAAATTTAACTTACAAGATTCCATCTTCTTCCCGCATATCTTTAGTGGAGAAGTAAACGAAGGTTCCATTGCCCGGCCAATCGGGAACTGGCTGCGGCTCAAACGTAGCGACGGTTCCGTATTCTTCAGCGAGCCGCGCTAAGATGTATCGGGCCATCCACAAATCATCCGCCGCTCTGATGTCTGGAGCCGGTCCAACCTATATTACTCAAACGGCTTTAGCGCAATTCTATCTGGGCCTTATGTTTCGGACATTTCTAAATAGTGGACTTAGAAATATATTAGTAGCTAAGCTAGGCTTGGAATGGTTATGATACTTATTTTTCCTACAAGCAAAATAACTACATTTTATTTAATTTTTAACCCCCGACACTCGACGCAAAACGGAATGTTTTTGCGTCGAGTTTGACATATGTGTATGTGTATTGTGTATATGTATCTATGTGTTTGCTGTGGAATCGTAGCTTACAAACGGATGAACCTATTTTGATCCGTTTTTTTTTTGTTTGAAAGCTGAAATGATCAGGATCTATCTTAGGTGTAATTTATGAAGATCTGTTCAAGAGTTTGATGCCCACTTCCTAGTTGACAAAGGAAATTTACTAACTTCTACATTTTCGATCGATGTGAAATTTGGTATACTTTTACTTCGGTAGTATTTATATGATATGATAACCGTCACCTGATGTTGCAGCATCAAGTAGTCTACGGGAAACACAACTCCTTAGCAACTTACAGCAGATATAGCATAAATAACTTATGTTTTTGTGTTTTTAATTTTTCAGCGTTTATTTTCATTAAATAGCTGTCCAAAACAAAGAGAACCCTGTGTGGCTGCCTTTGTGTCTATCGCGAACAATAATGTAAAAAAAAAATAGGTTAAGGTGATTCTAAGAGCCGATGGATTTTGCGCGAGTAGGCGGAGCTAAGATGTAGCCCCCGCACCACCCATACTTAGAGATCGCGTGAAACGAGTCAAAGACTAAATAAAGTAGAGTGGTAACATTTGATATTGAACACATTATGCCTAACTTCACAAAGCATTTTTGAGGTGCGTCAGCAAAAAAATGGTTAACTTTTATTTATTTATATATTTTAATAGTATATTTTATTTACAATTCTAGTTTTATATCATATGGCGTGTAAATAGACAGCTAATATTTACTGAAACCAACTATGACATATTTAGCAGATAGTAATGACCGATTTTATCAAAAAACATAATTATGAATTCCATGTTAATTTTATATTGGATATTAAAAATTAGAAGTAAAATTGAATAATTCTCAGGGAGTTCTTTTTAAGGGAGTTGTCGAGATTAACATTTTAACAAAATAAATGATTAAAATCGGTTCTTAATCAGCGGGGATATGGCGTAAAATATAAAAAATATATAGGTATGTAATAAATTTATCAAAAAAGCTTATTTTAATACTAAATATGAAAACACAAATTAGAAATTGAAATTCATTTATTGTGATCTTTGCTTACAAAGTGTTTGTTCATCCATATTCATAATATGCACATGTTTCCACGCCACCAGTGAGGTAGTGTGTATTTAGCGCGTTTTTTTTTACGTGGTTTCCCCGGTAGGCCTATTCCACGATCTATTGTGACTTAGACCTGAAAAACTATGTGTGTTGTGGGGAAATCTTTGGAATCATTTGGAAAGCTTTTAGGGTATTTGAAGACTAAATTCGTTAGGAATGTGTAAGTTTTGTAAAAATATAGTTTTTATGGTGAGGAAATCCATTTACAAATAATTTTATAAAGATTTTATTTAAAACGTAAATTTGTTTATATTGTATATATGTAAATATTGATTTACAATATAAAAATATGTACAATATTATAATATAGCTGTCCAAATTATTAAAAATGTCTGCACAACAAACTATTAACTTCACTTCAAAACAGTGTCGTATCTGTTTATCACCTGCTCAATGATAAAAACTATTCGAAGCCGGCGCTGCGACGAGACGCACAACCTCCCCGTACGACGTTCAGCGCTACACTGCCGCCCGTCGCCCGCGCACGGACCCGCTAAATCTTTGTTTAGGTAAAATAAGATAAATATGGATAATGACTTGAAAAACTATTATATTAGGTCATTAATTGTACAGTATATAGGTCTAATCCATACCAAAATTTAAAAAAAAGAATTATGTAAATATTCCTTGTCGTTTAAAAGAAGATACAAGTTTTCAGCCAAAAACGACTTCCATTTAGATATTTTTTTCACATAGTAGTTAAACAGTTTGACCAGTATTATTTGTACCTTATATAGATAAAATATCAATAAAAAGCATATATTTTTTTCGGAAATTTATGTTGATTTATGAAAGAGGAGTTAGCCTCTGAATATCCCGTTTTGGCTCTTAGTATCGCCTTAAAAGGAATGTAATAAATGGGTATAATGGTAAAGGGGCTTTAGCATCTCTAACTCACCAACAGTTATGTTAATTACCATTTGTTATATTAATTTGAATTTATTTAACGATTTTTAGGTTGATACTGCCATCTGCTGCTACTGTTGGCATTAGTTTAATAAACAACCCTTTAATAACAAGAATGATTTTAACAAACCTTTAACAACCAATTGGTTTTTATAATAAAAAACTAGTGCAGTCTAAAAAGTGTCAAAAAGTTTCATAACCTTAAATTCGTAATAGAATCTTTACTGTCTGTCTCTATAACCTACTAAAATCACGTAACGGGTTTTGATGCAGTTATCACTATAAGTTATCCAATTTTTCAGGGAAGGTGAAATTAATTAAAACCTAATTAACTTATTATATTAATAAAACTAGAAAAAAAATATATTATAAATCCGTCATGTCTGTTTCTCCGCTTCAGGCGGATGAACGAGTAAGGTTTTTCTATATTATTATGTATAAAAAAACATTATATCCCAGACGAGGCCGCGAGCGGGTAGCTAGTAGATAATAATTTAAACCTTGGTCAATTCCCGTGGGGTTTATTTTAAGTAATTTATACAGAAAACAAAACGATGAATAAAAATTACCTGAAAGTTCCATTGAGACGGAGTTGTTCCAGGATTGATTCCATTTAATTGCACTCCCGCGAATAAACAGCACCTGCGGAGATGCGGAAAACACTCCCCAATTAATCTGTACGTTTGTAATCCGAGCTTATAATTACAAGAGAAAAGCTATTCAAATTCTCAAAGAATCATAGTGGCAGGAACGTGGTTTCAATAACAATTTGTAAACTGTTGTTTGATATCGAAACACGACACAATATTTTGAGGATGGCTCTTAGAACTATATAATTAATAGAGCTTATGTCGGCGTCCCTTTTTCGTAGGTGCTAAAGGTGTTACGTCTTAAAATTAACATTAATTTATTTCAACAGACATAGGTACATCAATCATAACAGGAGAGAACCCAATTCGATGTATCAGTTACATCTATAAATTACGTCTTATATTGACTTATTATACAATTATTAAAACATCACAAGTATTAAACAGTGCTCTTGGTACACTTTGCTCAGTTTATAACCGTACTAGCTGGCGCCCGCGACTTCGTCCGCGTTGAAAAAGAAAAAGTAGCCTATCTTGTGTCCCGTACGTCTAAATGTTTATATACCAAGTTTCATGAAAATCAGTTAATTCGTTTAAGAGTTATGGAAGAGCATACATACATACATACAGAAAAAAATTCTAAAAATCGTCAATTTAGTTTCAGTATCGTGTATAGAGCCTATAAACACGATATCTCTGAAAACAAAGTAACTTACTCCATGACCAACCCTTACAGATTTATTACAGACCCTTACAAGGGGTCGCTCCACTATTGATGCTGGAGTAAAATTGCTTAAGTTTATTCATGAAGCTTGGGAGGATAGACAGGATGCTCTGGGTATTTTTTGCGACCTTTCCAAGGCTTTTGACTGTGTTAAATATGATAATTTATTCGGGAAACTTTCCCACTACGGTATTAGAGGTGTAGCTTTGGATCTCTTGAAATCATATTTGAGTGATAGAATTCAGAGTGTTGATGTGGGTGGGATTAGATCACAGGGATCATTAGTGACTATGGGTGTCCCGCAAGGCTCTATTCTGGGTCCGTTTCTCTTCCTTGTTTATGTAAATGACCTTCCTTACCATATTAATGATCATGATATTGTTTTATTCGCAGATGATACGTCATTGCTTTTTAAAGTTAACCGTAGAAAGAATCATGATCATGTTAACTCGGCGATGTCTAAGGTTATTGATTGGTTTAATGTTAATAATCTATTGTTGAATAATAAAAAGACAAAATGTATTAAATTCACTTTACCTAATGTCAAACAAATTGATCATAATGTTCACGTAAATGGTGAAGACATTGAGCTGGTTAAGTCGACTGTATTTTTAGGTATAAATATAGATTCTAAACTACAATGGGGACTTCACATTAATAAACTAACCATTAAATTAAGTTCGGCTGCTTACGCTGTTAAAAGAATTCGCGAGCTTACTGACGTAAATACCGCGAGGATAGTATATTTTAGCTATTTCCATAGTGTAATGACGTACGGTATTTTACTTTGGGGTAATGCTGCGGATATAAACACTATATTTGTGTTACAGAAAAGGGCTATTCGTGCCATCTACAAGCTCGGTCCCAGGGTCTCGCTAAAAGATAAGTTTAAGGAAATAAATGTACTTACTGTAGCCTCACAATACATTTTTGAAAATCTTTTGTTTGCTCACAAAAATATTAGCACTTTCAGTAGAAATAGTGATGTTCATAGTTTGAATACTAGAAACAAGCATAGGCTTCAACTGAATAAAACTCGTCTCCACAGGGTTAGCAACTCTTTTATGGGACAATTTGTACGCTTCTACAACAGACTTCCTGCTAATATACAAAAATTATCTCTGAATAAATTTAAAGTTTATATTAAGAAAACCCTGTGCAAAAAGGATTATTATAGGATATTAGATTATATAAATGATGAAATGAACGTCCTTGGAGTTGAATATAGTTGAATATTGTGTTATTAGATTGATATATATGTATTGTTACGTGTTACATGTTGTAAATTGATTTATGAAAAGAGCAACTAGGGGGTTTCTTGCCGAGTTCTTCCCCCTAGAAACAGCTTTCCGAACCGGTGGTAGTTTATAATTTTTGACGAAGATAAATGTTTTGTAAAAACTTACATCTAATAAATGATTTGAATTTGAATTTGAATTTATTAGTATTGAGTATTGATACAGTTATACAGTACAATGTACTGTACATTGTAAAAAATAAAAATTATTACATGTGCAAACCTGTAAAAAGCTTCCATGAGATCTCTAGCGACGATTTTGTTAGCACCCGTAGCGCAATAGTATGGGCCAGGTGGAGCAGGAAATCCACCTACGGGCCATCCCAATGGTCTCCCTTCGGTTGTTGTCAAAAAGAACTCCTGGTTGAAACCAAACCATGGTTCCTCCACTTCACCTTTCTCGCACATCATTACACAAGTCTTGCGGTAATTCGTGGCTGTAATTAGATACTTTGTTATTAACTTTGAATAACTACTGTATAACCTATACAGGGCGTCCAAAGACTATGCGACATGAAGGGAAAGTACCTTATATATCGCAGATAGGATATTTTTCTGAAAGAAGATGTTATTTTTAAAAGTTAGTAATACTGCATTAAAAGATTTTCTAAAAATTACTTGCTTCGTCTGAGAATCGAAACGACTTAAAATGTTAAAAATAAAATCACATGTATTTTTATGATGCCAATCGAAAGAATGGACAAAAAATAATCATTCTTCTTAAGTAACCATAGTATCTTAAAAGAAAGGAATAACGTAAAATGTTTGATTCAAATTTCAAGAATAATATATTTATGGAAGGCGACGACGTAATTTTTAAAAATAACAGTCTTCATTCAGCAAAATATCCTATCTACGATATTTAGGGTACTTTCCCTTCATGTCGCATAGTTTTGGGACGCCCTATTACCAAATGCATGTTCGAATTTTCAAATATTCTTCGAAATAGTTCAGCGATTCACTAAAAATTTCAAGGGTTAAACGTCCAGATGTTCACTGTACAAAATTTTCTCAATAAAATACTTCGAGCTGCGCATTTTAAGTCCCAAATTTCGGACTTGCATTCACGTCAAGATATTGACTGAGCTGTATTATCAATTACTCACTAATTTCAGTGTTAAATACGAAAAAAAAAAACAATAATTTTGGTAGGAAGCGAAGCATTTTACTGTATTTATACTTTATAAATAAATTTTAAGTGTAGCCGTGTGTATGTATAATATCAAAATAACTGATTTAAATATTAAGCGCCTATTTCACAAACGTCAATTAGGCCAAACTGTCATTTAAAGTCACCGGTAACCGGGAATAATTTAGCTGATATACCTTTGTTTATACGGTAAACGTCCCAAACATTAAATAGAAAATAAAATAAAAAATCGGCTATCGAATGATGCAGTAAACCGAGTGCATAATTCAATATAACAGAAAATTATTTCTAAAAGTAAGTAATCAACACTTTACATGTAGTTCGTGAAAGAGCCTTAATGTAATATCAAAGTATACAGGATGTATACAGAAAACAGATTTTTTATGTTTTGTCCGTCTGTATGTCTGTTTGTTCCGATTTTGAAGGGACTTTCCTGGCAGATATCTGATGTTATGAGGAGTAACTTAGTTAGGCTTCTTTTATTTGTAAAAAATAAATAAACTAAAATTATATATATAGCCATCGCAGACGAGGGGCATAATAAATTTAGTAGATATGAAAATGGAAACAAATACAAAAAATTTCAGATTCAATTATTGGAAAACTTTAAGCAATCTAAAGTAACAGAATGCATTTATAATGTCTCTCCAACTTTTAGAAATGGCAAACGTTACAGTTTAGAGAAGCCACAAAATTGATTTATAATTATTATTTTCTGAATATTTATACTAATTTGGGAGTAAATGGTGGTAAAATGAAGTGGTCATATTACTTAAATAACAACAACCGCCTTTACAAACAATATACAACCTCCTTCAACTCGACTGTAGAAGTTTGAATAATAATGAAACTCAAACTGAGGGTGGCAACAAGGAAGTGAGTCAATATTTACACTTTCTGTTACAATATTGACACAATTTAAAATTGACGTTCATTGTTTTAAATACTGGACATTGAATTACATAATCGTGTTACAAAATATTATAACTTTAGAAAAACTCGTAGAATCAAGACTGTGAGAGTTTGCCTCAATTCAGAACTTTGACAAAAAAATGTTTTTAAGGCACATAAGGGCCTCCTTCACCAACTACAAGTAAAGTGTGGATTAGTTACTTTTAGAAATATTTTTATGTTTTATTAAATTATTTAGTGCATCCTTCGATAGGTGAATTTTTTTATTATTTTAATGTTAGTTAGTCTACTTGACAGATGGTGAAAGAGGCCCTAAGCACAATTACTCGTTGACTTATTCTATTAATATTATAAATGCAACCACCACCAAATAAATAAAAATTATTGTTTGTATTTATATTTTAGTTAGAGCTGCAATATATACATATTATGTAATTCTAATTTTCGAAAGTCATGTGCTACTTTAGGAATCAAATGAGATGTAAAGGCTACTTATAAAACTGGTACTTACGAAATATATGAAAAAAATAATTGCTTATGAAATAAAAAAGTACCTATAACTTGTAATGACATCATCATGTCAGACAAAATAGAGCCTTTCTTGTTTAAAACAAAAATGAATTGGAAAACGATCCCGAAGTTTATAAAGGTGCTTCAACAAATAGATCCAACACAAAGAAAATTTGCACAGATAATGAACCGAGTCCTATAAAGAGAAAGTTATTTTTCTCGATGCTCGACGCGTATTAAATACAAATTTCCAAAATAATAACACAAAACCGGTCAAGATTATTGGTACAAAGCAATAAAAAAAAACTATTTTATTGCATTTTTAATAGAATTCATAATTATCCATTTTTATACTAGCGACCCGCTCTCAGCGTCAACAAGAAAAGAAAAATTAGGTTTTATTATATATTGTACTAGCTGACGCCCGCAACTTCGTCCGCGTTGCAAAAAGAAAAAAGTAGCCTATCCTGTGTCCCGTACGTCTAAATGTTTATCTACCAAGTTTCATGAAAATCAGTTGATTCGTTTAGGAGTTATGGAGGAACATACATACATACATACAGAAAAAAAATCTAAAATGGTCAATTTAGTTTCAGTATCATGTATAGAGCCTATAAACATGATATCACTGTAAACAATGTGACTTACTCCATGACCAACTCTTACAGATTTATTATTAGTATTGATAACAATTCCTTGATAAATTATCTATTGGATGGTGTAAATCATTTTTTTTTTATAATAATGAAGAAAACCATTTAGGTGACAGGTCTGACGTCACAAGTGAGGCGGGTAGCGGACCAGCCGCACAACACGAGCAGAGCTACGAGAAAAATGATATAAGTAGCTGGTGCCCGTGACTTCGCCCGCGTTCTCTAAAGGCTCTATAGCCTTCCTCGATAAATGGACTATCCAACACAAAAAGAATTTTTCAATTCGAACCAGTAGTTCCTGAGATTAGATACAGCTCAACGAAAAGTTTTGTCGCTATTGAACGTGAGAGCTACATTTCTGTGCGAAAAATGCAACCCTATTTTCTAATCTTTAAGGTTAAATATTAGAGCTGTATAGAATTCCTAATCTTTACGTTCATACCTACATACATACATACAAGTAGAGTGGTTGTCTTTTATGATATATGAGGTTTAAATGACCCTGTAACGACACGTTTAGCTGATACAAAGATTTTCACAAAAGATTCACACTTCAAACTAAAGTTGTTTCGCTAGAGAAAATACAAAGTACTAACTGATGCCCGCGACTTCGCCTGCTTGACGCTTTGATCGGCAGCACACTTGCAGCACTTGTCGCGTTGCTTATGTTATAGGCATCTATCATTTATCATCAAGTGGTCCGTTAGCCTGTCTATCATCCTTAACATTAGAAAATATATATTATTTTGCAATAGGCATGAAACTTATATAGAATTAAAACATATATTATGAGTGTAATGGCTTTTGGCAACAAATACGAAAAAAATGTGAATATGTTTGTATGTGTCGTGTCTACTTCAATAGGTATACTACAAAAAATCTATATGATGATCCACTAAATAACATCCACATCGACTTTATGAAGAGCATAATGCGAAAACTTTTATTAAATTTCGTGCTAAATGCTATTTATTGACGCAACTCGATCCCCGCCTGAGATTTCATTCGCTCCCACAATGAAAACGTGGGAAAATTCCGGAACTTTCATTTCCACTGTAGTGTCTTAAACGGATCAGTTGACATGCCCGAGATGGTGGGTGAAATTGGATTGCACGGTTCAACTCATTCCTATCCGAAGTGGCTTTTTTACTTGACCTTTCTCAGGCATATAGACAAAATTCATAAATATACCTACAGTGTGGAAAAATAAGTCGGGCCCTGGAGGGAAACTACCTTTAATCCTTAAGTTGGCTCATTTTACATAAAGGAGACATTCCTTTATTTTTAAAAAGAAACAAAACTGCATTCAAAAATTTTCTAAAAATTTCTAAAATGTTCTAGTCGTCGGCAATAAATAATATTCTTCAAATTTGAATCAAACATTTTACGTTATTCCTTTTTTTTAAGATACTATGTTACTTAAGAAGAATTATTATTTTTTGTCCATTCTTTCAATTGGCATCATAAAAATACGAGTGGTTTTTTTTTTCACATTTAAGTCGGTTCGATTCCCAGATTTCAGAAAATCTTTGAATTTTAAAATTTTTACATGAAGGAATGTCTCCTTTATGTAAAATGAGCTAACTTAAGGATTTAAGGTGGTTTCCCTCTAGTGCCCGACTTATCTTTCCACACTGTATAGTGCAGATAGGGAAAATACTTAGGTATTTTGTGCGGTATCTAAAATCACTTGAAAAAAACAAATGAAAATTATTTCCTGGATATTATTGTATCTGTCTCAGAATGACATTCCATAAACATGTTACAAACAGTTTACGAATAAAATTTATGACGACGTTATACAAAATTCAATTTAAATTCCTATTATAATAACTAATTAAATTCAACTAAAAAGTATAGTTAAGTTTTAGCTAATTTAAATAAAAGTTATAATTTTGAATGCTTCCAAAGTGACATAATGGTGTCTTGGATACCTACTGATTAAAGCTTCTGATTTATTTTTGGATTTTTGACTCTGCGGGTTTTAGATTTTTTGATTTTATAACTATGTCTAAGAAAAAAATTATATCATTAACACAATTTCTCAAAGATTACGCTATAATTTGACTTCTATTTGCATGTGCAAACTGCAAACCATTTATTGCCGATGTTGAATTTTATTTTGCTTTTCAACTATGTTTCTCGCTCTAGTTCTATAATATGTTTCCTCAACATTTTCATTTTGAATGAAAATAGATGTCGAATGAAAATAAGATAGAGAAAATGTAAAAAGTAAATAGGTGAAAGATCTCAGGCGTCCTTCGAATCCTTTAAGTATAACGGCTTTATAATATTAGTATTGATAGAACTATAACTAATAAACTAAAGAATCTACATCTTTAGTTATGTCTTAAAAGCTTTTTATTTTTTATATGTTTACTATATAAATGATACAGTAAGTCATTTACCCGTCGGTTGGTAATTGTACTGATAGGTGTCAGCCAGAACTAGAATATGGCTTCCGCGTCGAAACGGATCATGATAAATCACTTCGGGAAACAGGAATGTGTCAGAATTATCGGGATTAGCCTGCCCCGTGTTGCTGCCATCGAAGTACCAGATAGGGAGATCTGTAACAAGCACAGGGTACCTTTTAGAAATGCAAATTTATAACTATTTTTATTACTAAACCAAAAGAACCGTTCAAATCATGTTTAGTATTAACTATATACTCTTTATCAGAAAAATGAAATTCCCTCGTGGTTTCCAAGCAATTGTTTCCAATCTAACGATCACTCATCAATTCTTGTGTCTGAATATAGAAAACTCCGATTTTATTTTCTCACAAAATATCATTACATTCCAAAAATACTCCCCATTTTCTCCATTGTTCCAAATAATACTTGTCTCTGAGACAAGCGGACCCAAGAACCCTTTTAAATTATCAAAGTTATTGCCGAAATTCAGACCAATAACGCCTGTACAATTCTATAGGAATAAAGAAAAGGTATTGTCCTTAAATTATTGTCAATGATATTTATTCATATTGTCTTCAAATTGTTGCAAAAATATTTAGCAAACTGCTCTACGGTCGTTGCGCTCTTATGCTGGGGCCACACTAACGGGAAATGCAGTTAATTATCGCAATGTCCGTAGGTGTAGCCACTCTTTACCTCGATAATTTGACAACGGCATTCACATTGCCGTTTGACGTTAGGCGATAGTTCAAGTGGCGGTAAATCAAAGAGAATTAATGCGTTGAAGCGGCCACACTACGTATCACTACGTATTGTCATTGTGCACCGTGAGCGCGAGGGGATCGCACGTGTTCGTCTTAAGTACGTTCTTTGGCTATGGAGTGGAGTTCATCTTGCTTGAAATTCAAGGAAATTTAACGCCAATTTTATCGCCAAGAATGGGCATCACGTTGACCGTTAAAGTGTAGCCACTCACTTTATCGCGTTAACAATTAAAGCTTTATTTATCGAGTTGATAGGCATTGACATTTTCCATTAGTGTGGCCCCACAGTTAGTATATCTAGGAAAAAATTTCGACCATGACGACATACAATGATGTTTTAATATGGCGCATTAGTTTATAAATAATATTAGTACAATATTTAAAACAATGCAGTTGTGTTATTGAATTACGCATTATTTCTATTAAGTGAGGATGAACAAATAAACAGACGCCTTACGTCTAAATAGGTTTTAATTTAAGCCAATATTGTTTCAAATACACTGCCTCACAATGAACAAGGGTTGGGGATCAAATGGAATCCCTATTAATTCCTTACAAAACGCCAGAGCGTCGCTTGTTACGACAACACCAAATTAATAATAATATTACTGTCTGGCTTTCAAATGTATTATTAAAGACATTTGTATATATTCACTATTTTATTAATATTATTTGACGCTTTATAAATTTTCATTATTTTACGAAAAATCTACATACATACATACATACATACATACATACATACATACATACATACATACATACATACATACATACATACATACATACATACATACATACATACATACATACATACATACATACATACATACATACATACATACATACATACATACATACATACATACATACATACATACATACGAAAGTGAGTTTGTTTGTGTATATTTTTTTTATTTGTTAAACTTTCACGCCTTAACTATTCAACCAATCGTCAGGATTGATTTTGCATGTAATACACGGTGTGAACAATAAATAAAAGGACATACTTTATTTACTAATCACACCGCCTTTGATTCAGAAAAAAAAATATTACTACTGAGGGAACATCTTGAAAGTAAGTTATATTATATGAGCTATAAAGATTTATTGCTTATTATCTTTTGCAAAGCGTTTTCCTTTTTTAAAAGCTTAAGAAAAGGTGCACGGGCTAAGTAGCGGGCAAAAATATCTTATATTTTCTATGTCTATACAATATAAATATACCATATAAGATATTTTCTATATCAAAAGCTAATAATAACATTAGTATTCATTTGACTGATAACGAAGATACTTGGCCAGGCAAATTCTAAAATGTAGAACCTGCCAATTTCAGAGCTTCATCATGGAGAAAATCTAAAGGCGAAAATTGTTGCGGTACATGGCGAGTGTAATGAAAATCTTGCTTCCGTTTTAAAGGTTACCGTGTAATACTACCGATGGTTATGGTGTAAAGATTTTAAACATAATCGCATGGATCATTAATTATTATTATTAACAAATAATTATCATCACCATCACAGCCGCAAGACGTCCACTGCTGGACATACCCATAGGCCCTTTGGCCGCGTACGTAACCTGAGCTTCGTAACCAGTTACGATCGACTACTTTCGGCCTTGTACAAAACCAGTTGCGATCGAAAACTATTTTGTTCTTATACGAAACAAGTTACGATCGAAGACTCTTAGTCCTTGTATGAAACCTCTCGACTATATTATTAAAAACCAACAAAAACTCTTTTATTGTTGTACTAGCTGGTGCCCGTGACTTCGTCCTTTCCTGTGTCCTGTACGTTTAAATGTTTATCTGACGTGACGCAACGGCGCGATTTGACCGCGATTGAAATATAGTGTTTGACATCAAGCCATCAGTTTTTACCATTCACGATCCTAAAACGATCCTAAAAGATTTAGCCTACGTTAATGAAACATTAAATTTATAAAATATGCGGATCTAATCTACCTATCTAACGCTGTTTGCACATAATAAGACGATACAAAATAACCGCCACACGAGCGGCACAATGCGCACAGACTAGTCATAGGATAATATATTGCATTTTTTTATTAGATACTTACTTACCTTTTTTGGTCTTTGGCACAAAATCAAAAGTTCTGTCCTTAGATCGCACATTGATGCCGCTACCGTCCACCCACACATAACTCGCCAATATTGCGTCACAGGGTACCTCCAAATCTTCATACTTACGCATGGCAGCCTTATTTAAGACGATTCCTGCAGTGTTCATCGTGATGCCTTGAAAATATAACATTTCATTTAATATACTAATATACTAATATTCTAATATACTAAAAATAGAAGTTTAAAAAATTATAGTGCATAATATCTCTCATCATAAGTATTTATTTAAACTGTTAAATGTACGTTAAAACATGTTGTTAATTATAAGACTTTTTCAGTTATTGTATAGTGATATTATTCGATCACTGATATATTAGATTTATTAATAAATAAGTCATATTATAATTTCAAAAATATTTTAGTAAAAAATTGAACAGACTTTAAATGATTAAAGTAATAATAATTTTAAGGGCCTCTTTCACCAACTGCAAGCAAAGTGTTGATTAGTTACTTTTAGAAATAATTTTATGTTTTATTAAATAATGCACTCGGTTTAGTGCATCCTTCGATAAGCAATTTTTTAATTATTTTCTTTTTAATGTTTGGAACTTTTACCGTACAAACAAAGGTATATCAGCTCCATTATCCCCGCGGTTACCGCTGACTTTAAATGACAGTTAGCCTACTTGACAGATGATGAAAGAGGCCCTAAGTCAATAACCACAATACACCTAAACTAAGGTTAAGATTGTCTAGTCGACTATGGAAAAGTACATTTCCATACTTCATTTTTCCATGAACAGAACCTCGATGCTTCGAGTCAAAATATCATTCTTGTGATCCGTAAAATTTCAGTAAATAGCTAAAGTGGAAATAAACATTTTAATTGGGAACAAAAATTTGTTTGTTTCTGGTTATGAAAGATCAAAGCAAACGTTGTGAATTTGTCCGAAGCCCTTTTAGAAATTTTTTTTTTCAAAGCTTTTTAGTACTTACTCAAGAGGACACAAAGTATCTAAATGATAAAGATCTAATTCATTTGCAAACAGCCGAAAGAGTTGCTGAATAATGATAAAGAAAATATTATTTTTTACAAATTCCGTAAACAAAATTTTTACAAATATTTTATTTTTTACTATCTGACCGGGCGAACTTGATACCGCCTCCGAATAAAAACTCCATACTAAAATGTATGAGAAAACGAATTTTATTCGCAATATTTTTGTTCGTAAATATTTCAGATGTTTATATAAGTTATTCGAGGCGGAGACAAATTTAGAACTCTAATAAAAATTGAACAAATCATAGAACATATTATAAAAATTGGTCCAACAGTTCTCGAGATATACCTAAATGGTGTAGCTAACACGACTTACTTTTATACATAGGTACTCGTATATACATTTAAAAGTCGTCAGAAAAGATGACCATTCACTTGAAGGTAGTTGACTACACACAAACAATGCCATAAGTGCTGCAAGCGCGCTGAGGACCATAGAAGGATTAAGTATAAGAGATAAGGAAGGTATGGGGTTAAATGGGCTATGGCATCCCTTACTTATTCCCCGAAACACCATAGCACACATTCATGTAGTTGTTTAACGGTGGTATTCTGTAAGCGGGTGGTTACTTCGGCCAAACGAATTGCCCAAATGACTGCGAAATTACTGAAATTAAAGCTCAATTCATATTGGAGGAGCAGCGACGCGACGCGCCTATTTTACAAGCTTTTTATTAACATGCAATGTATGTATGTATGTCTGTATGTATGTCCGAGTGGAATCTTGCAACTGAATTTTCAATCAGTTATCTTTAACCGATTGAGCTGAAATTTTGTTTACACGCTTATTTTGGATGACTATGCATGCTTAGTTGCATACATAGTCATCCAAAATGCATGTGACGTCATTCTAATTCCAATATGGCGGATCATCCAAGATGGCGGACTAGTCTTTTTTTTCTGCACTACCACAATATGGGTATCAAATGAAAGGGCTTGCTGAGGAGAACACGAAAAACTAATACAACTAAACTTTTTTAGTCCTCAATCATAGCTCAAAAATAAAAAAATAATTAATGGTAAAAAAAAAACTTTTTTAAAAACAAGCTTTTTAATTAAGTGCCCTAAATAGAAGAAAATAATCTTTAAATTAAATTAAATTAAAGAGATTTGCATACTTTATAGAAAACATTTCTTTCATAGAATTAGGCAAGACTAGTTAGTACACAGGTAAATCTCGCGACAAGCTTTTATATTTAATTTATAGATTATTTTCTTCTATTTAGGGCACTTAGTTAAAAAGCTTGTTTTTAAAAAAGTTTTTTTTACCATTAATTTATTCATATTGCATTCTAGACTTTATCTTCAGTCAATAAAGTGCATGGCTTCTCGGCACCGTTGCTAGAGGGAGCGCGCAGTTGCGAGGCGCCGCGCGTTACCCTTTTTTTTCTGCTATATGAAATTGCGTTTTATTGACTGAAGATAAAGTACAGAATACAATATGCAAATAGGCGCGTCGCGTCCCTGCTCGTCGCTGCTCCTCCAATATGAATCCTCCAATATGAGCCTAGTGATCAGCTTTAACCTTGAAAAAAACTTATTTCGCCTATACTTACAAAGTAAGAATTTACACATAAATAAGGCTGTCATTCACATGTCATTTTCAACCTCATTTATTTCCATGAAAAAGCGTTTTCATTCTCGTGTATAGTAAAATATGCCATTCATGGTCAATCAGTAAGCGGCGCTTTTAAAATCGTCGTTATATTTGTAGACATGGTCAGCAGCTGACATATAAAACTATTTTCGAAAGGAATTTTTTACAATATTTTGATTTATCTATAGTTATTACTATTATATTAGAGGTAAAGTTTATTTATTTGTTTGTTTGAACGTATGAGGTTAATTTTCGAAACTACTTATCCTAGTCTATACTAATATCCTTACATATTATAAAACAAAGTCTTCTGCCGCGTCTGTTTTGTTCGCAATAAACTCAAAAACTACTGCACCGATTTTCATGCTGTTTTCACCAATGGATAGAGTGATTATTGAGGAAGATTTTAGTATATAATTTACAAAGTTACGCAGGCAAAGTCGCGGGCAGCAGCTAGTTATATTATAAAGAGAGAAGATATGAATAAACTCAAAAACTACTGCACCGATTTTCATGCTGTTTTCACCAGTGGATAGAGTGGTTCTCGAGGAAGATTTTAGTATATAATTTACTAAGTCAAAAACTACTGGAGACCAATTCTTTCACCTATAGAAAGCTACGAATATCAGCGAGTAACATAAACCATATTTTATAAAGTTACGCGGGCGAAGTCGCGTGAAACAGCTAGTTATATATAAAATTGTTAAGTAGGCACACACTTCAAGAACTCGCGAATGGGTAGACCGATTTTAATTCGGTTTTCACACGTGGAAAGAGGGATAAACGGTGAAGATTTTTATATATAAAAATTGCACCCAGGACTAAGCCGTCGCTAGTTATATGTATTTGTATATACTTCATGATACCCTACGTAATGATTGTTATAATATAATTATAATAGCTTCTCAATTAAACGGTACTTGTGTGTGGCGAATCAGAAGTGTACGTTGTTATCACAGTTAATTATACAATTCCGTTTCAGAATTAATCACAGAATATGACTGCTTTGTACACCTTGAGAATCACATCACACTTCTATATACATAGTATATGGGCCTAAGTTTTGGTTTAGCCATATTGTATTAATACAACATATTGTGTGTCACGTGTTGAGTTTACGGTGGCGTGAAGGAAAATCTATAGGTTAGTAGCTATATTGGTTACCACCACCAATCCTAGTCATAATATTTTGACTATAATAAAGTTATGGAAAAGGAAATCACATTTTTGGATACATTTAGTAGAATATTCAATGATGGTAACTGGTTAGTGAAATTTTATACTTATAATAAACATGCCGTCGTTACAGTTTTCCGGGCCTTGAAGGAATATTTTAAAAAAATATAATATAAATTAGTCCAGCCATTTACGATTTTTGCACTTAGCAACGATTTTTGCATAATTTGAGAATATTTTTTTTTTGATCCTTTCTACAAGTTGGAATCGAAAACTTCTTGCACCTATCGATATTACTTTCATATATTCTACAATACCCAGAAACTTATACCCCCTGAGGGCCTCAAATTTTGATTTGCTAGTAAATTTTCCTGGAGTAATTACAGATCACAGCAAAATAGAACCACGTTTCTTTGAGGACGGTTTCTCCTACATATATTTTAATCACATCACGCGGGGTATTTAAGAATATTTGCAAGCCCCTTAATGTTACAAGTTTACTTAGTACAGGCGTCGATAGGTACCTATCAATCATCAAATGGATCGTCCAATGCTGCTAAGCTCTTATACTCATATAAATACTATTTTTAGTGTATGTATTACTGCATACTCGTATTATTTTTAGGCATTTCTAAAAAGAGGCATACTTATTTAATAAAATTAATCCCTCTTATAAAGACTATGGAAGATACTTAGTTATTTGTGTGTTGGATATCGACTTTCTAAAACTTTCTCAATTTCAGCGAGCGTGATCTCTTCAACAACTCCACACTGATATTAATTTCAAAACATTATTTTTATTTAATACTAGCTGGCGCCCGCAACTTCGTCCGCGATGAAAAAGAAAAAAGTAGCCTATCCTGTGTCCTGTACGTCTAAATGTTTATCTATCAAGTTTCATGAAAATCAGTTAATTCTTTTATGAGTTATGGAGGAACATACATACATACATACATACATACAGAAAAAAATTGTAAAAAAATTGTAATTCGTCAATTTAGTTTCAGTATCATGTATAGAATAGAGCCTATGAACACGATATCTCTGAAAACAAAGTAACTTACTCCATGACCAACCCTCACAGATTTATTATTAGTATTGATCATCTGTACATCTTATGTCTTACATTTTTGTTTTCTTACTGGATTGTGATAGCTGAATATAGTTTCAAAGCAAAAGTGTGCGGTTACGTACGGTGCGGTTTCCATGCTATCTAGGTTTCGATACGGTTACGGCTCCGCCTACATGAAGCCTTACTGGTCTTCAAATATAACCTACATTAGTCAATGAAATTATGCAAAACGTACCTTCAGGTTTGTAGCGAGGAAGTTCACACATAATTTTTAAACAGGGACCTGTTACAAATTATAATACTTTAACTTGCTTACATACTAAGTAGTACATACTTTAGTAGTAGCAGGGCACACTGAGTTCCGCAGTCATTTGGACAGCCTGTCTGGGGGCAGTAATCACCACCTTACAAAGACCACAGTGAGGGAGACCTCTTACAGAAGACCAATTAAAAATCAGCATGTCACGATAAAAAAAACAAATGTAATAGTTACGAAAGGCTGTAAAGATATCTGTCAAGTACTTGGAAAAGTGTCTTTCTATATTATAAGACAAATACCTAGTGTCTCTCATTAGTAAACTTTTTCATTTTTCATTCATTTTTAATACTCGTATTTTTGATAACTATAGTATTATAATCTAAATTATATATTTTGTTCATCAATTGGTTAATAAAAAACAGAACAACTCACCAAATAAATGAAGTGTGTGATTTTGGTAATTTGATAATTTATACACACAAAATTTATGAGCGTTCAAATAAGTGACATTTCGCCTTATATTGACATTTTTAAATATCAAATTTAAAAAACAAAAAAGAAATGTCGTCATGACCTCATTGAAGCTTTCTTTCATAGCTTGCATAATATTACAAAATATGTTCTCATTAACATTATGTTGTATTTCAGTGAATAGGTAAGGATGACAGAGCCCATTTGTCTACCCCCTTCATTCCCTTATCCCCTAAATAAAGGTAACTATATAATTCGTGTGAAATTACTTTACACAGGCTGGTAAATCAAACGCACTTATTTCGAATAGGCGTCCTAATTGACATTCGCCTCGCCCGTTAATCGCGTCAATTACACAAAGTAATAACTATTTGATCAGTTAGAGTAATTAAGATTGTAACCATACGGTTCCAATCGCCCTAATTGAGTTGTAATTTAATACGTAATCAACTGATTCTTATGACTATCTAGTCATGTGTAATCATAAAATATAGAATCATAAAGTAAAATAAGTATTGGGCATGTTTGTGAAATCATTATTACCTCAACTTCGAAATTTTATTGCAACCTCCTATTTATTTATTGATAATTCCTGTACTTCTTTATATGATCCAATTATTCTATGTATAAGAGAATTTTCTTGAGACATTCATAGGTGTAAATTCGCTGCATATGGCATTCCATAGAGAAATATGCTAACCAATGACAATTTGACAAGCTTCAAGTGATGTCACTTTTGGGATTTATGTGTATAGTAATGGAAATTTTAAAATAATTGTAAATTATAACTACTGAAAATATCAATAATTATGCTACTTTATTCAACAATAAGAGAGACATGGCTAACCATAGAAATTTAGCGTCAATTTTATTACAATTTATACTTTTAGTAACTCACATTCGCATGTTTTGGTCTGTCGAAGATTTGTACCAACGAAATAGGACACAAGTAAAAAGTTCTATGAAACTAACCTTTGACAGTTTTTCCCAGAACAGCATTGAAACAAATACAGAAACGAAGGAAGGTATCAATCGCATTATAGTTTCTAAAACCCTACGCACTCCAAAGAAATGGCAAGTGGGAAGAGTAACTCGAAAAAATTATGTGATTGTGAATATGCTACAGAGAAAAATTAAAATATTCGACGAAGACACGGAAGCAACAAAAGCTGTGATTAAATGTAAAAGACATTGTTCTTCTGCACGCCCTATAACAACTAACAGTATGGAAAGTAATAGCAATAGCAGAAATTTTCGTCCGAAGAGAAAGAGTTCAAATTTCATTGAATTTTACTATTTCGATAATAGTTATGACCCATTAGATCACAAAAATTTGAATAAAAATTCCTATGGCGCCAATGCACGTAATGATGCGGTAACTAAAAAAGAAACCTTAGCGGACAAATTAGCATTAACCCATTTCCCAATCATTTTGTTTCGTAACAACGAAGCTCTACATAGAAATTCAAGATTAGCATCGTATCAAGTTTCTGATCGTCCAAATAAAATGATTTTTTTCAATTATATACGGAGTCCACCAAAAACACGGAGCATTTCTACTTCATTAACAATTTCCCGAAATAACAATTCAGAAGAGTGGACTGCAACACACACAACATTTAATGATAGAATAAGATTTTTCGAAACATATGATAGTAATACCCCCGAGTCGACATTAAATAACAAAGCAATTAACTACAACATTACTAAGGAAGAGAATATTAAAAATATTATAACGCATAATGAGAGATTGCTTGAAGAGAATCATTTCCAAAATTCTCTTGAAGCATTGTCGGAAAATCGGAATACAAGCAATAATACGTTATCAACAACAAATACAGATAAACCCAATAAACTTGAATTTGAGTTAAAACAACACACAAACGACACGAGTAAAACAAAGAGGCTTTTGAAAATTCCTTTAACTTACAAAAAATATTTACAGGAAAATTTTACTGGTACTGGTAAAAATGCTTCGTGGACTGATTATCCTTTTGTAGCCGTTTATACGCATGAACAATCTCGCGTAAGTTAATTTTTACTTCACACTTTTGTTTGTGAAGAAATATGCTATTATACATATAGAATTTATGATGGATAATGTTCAAACTGTGCTAGTAGTTCCTGAGAGTTTTCTTGTTATCTTTAGCTACACTGTGATGCAGCCGGGATAAGTCCACATTGGCTTATAGCTTCTGCAGCTTGCTTATCTCGTCACCAAAAAGATACTTTAGGAGATGGGCGATCAGCGTTTGTTACGTATTGCGGCGAGAGCTGGCGTAATCCAATGCAAATATCCTACGTAAAAAATACCGTTGTACATCCTAGTTTTCGACGAATGGATCAAGAACGCAGGCATCTGTACAACATAGGTACCCATGGCTTTATTTAGAATAATTAATGCACGATTTCCCCAAGAGACACCTAGAGTTAGGGAACTCTTATATTTAAGCTGGCCATTCGTGGCAGTCCGCCTTACAGTCCGGCGCTTCATGCAGGATTGTGAATGTGACTGACGTGAAAGGCCGGCTTAAGTAGCAGTTATATGTTCCCTAACTCTAAGTGACTGACTAAACTCTAGGTGAAAATGGGCAATATATTATTTGTTTTTAATTTTTAATAAATTCCCTTTCCATTAACATTAATTTTGGACTGTTACAGGTTTGATTAAAGTTGCAACTTCGATGTCGTCCTCTTGCAGAAATTGGTCACCAGTATCTTTGATGTCCCATCAATTTGTAAGCGATCCAGAGGGTAATGTTGCTTGTGCTGTTGGATGGGGGTTGGATAAGTAAGATCATTTTGCAAGATTTTGTTTCAGATTATTATATTTAATAGTTCTTTTCTATTTATATGGTTTATATAATATTAGCAGTGATAAAAACAAAAGTAACAGACATACCAAACCTTGATTATACATATTAAATCTCTGTGATAATTTAACTATAGGAAACTTGGGTTGATAACCCGTTGAAAATCGTTTCTTTAATTGACTGCCACGAATGTAACCTTTAGCTCATACCTTATCAACCGCTTCATTGACTGGTTTATTAAATTCTTACGTGCTTGATTCTATACAGGTATTCAAGATACAATTCTAAAGATTTACCCAATAGGCCACTTACTGAGTTCCAAAGTATAATGTATTCTGATTCCTGCACTGAATCTAATGAAGAAAGGTTAAGTATAATATTTATAAACAAGTTCGCTTATTTAGAATAAGGCATTAGGAAGGAAATTGTCATCATCACCAGGCTGTATCACTCCACTGCTGGATATAGGCCTCTCCCAAGGCTCACGGTCCTTTGTAGTCCTTTGTCGTCCGTCCACTAGGCGTCTAAGGCCTTTTACACATTATCAGACACGAACATTATACAAGAAAAATGTCTTGTCTGGTTTATCGTACACATTCATACAAGACGTCTTATCCTCAGTCTGTAGCCACAATACAATTTTTGCTTACGCGGCCGCGCGGAATGTGCACGCGCAACTTCGATGATGGATAGATGGAGTAGATGTCGTGTCTAAAGAAGACGTCTTGTGTAGGCACGACATCGAACATACAACGTCTTATCCGTCGCGTGTCTTATCCGACATAAGAAAAAATATCTTGTTATATGTATGGTCTCATATAACAATCATACTTACATTTCAATAGTGTAATGTAAGAAGGTATTTCAATTCAAGATACGTGTGTTAAATGCTTACTAAGTAAATGAAAGGACACAAAACAGATAGAAATTTTTTAACGATTTCATTAAAATAATCCGATTCAATAAAAAATTCGTTACGAGACACTTCAACAACAATGGCCTGGCATGGTCCCCTTTTTCACAATTAGGGGACGCTCGTGTACTTTTAACTTGATGAATCAAAGAAAGGATTGAAAATAGCGGTGCTTTCTCAAGTGTACCTACCCATATTGTTAGCATGTAAATTAGTTCAATTCTGTATTTTTTTTACTTTTAAATGTACTTTACGAGTATCTGCAATTGAAAATCGTTGATGACCAATTGGCTGATATATCAACGTACAGCCGAAATTACTAAGTTTAGAAGGAAAATCAATAATATGTATACATATAAAGCCAGCAATACATGTTGGCCGAGCTAAGACCAACGCGAGCCTAGACAAATTGACACAAGGCAAACGCTACTGTCTAGACGTCTAGAAAAATCGACACCGCTTCGAAGTGACGCAAGTGATCGCGAGCGACTGCGAGTTGTGACAAGCTACGCCAAATGAGTCCTATGCACGTTGGCGCTTGCCTTACTCAACCAACTAGGCGAGCGACACCGAGCGACAGCAAGACAAGGCAAATAAACTGCCTAGACGTTGGTATTGGCCTTCACTCGGCAACACTCGGCCAACATGTATTGCAGGCTTATAAAATTGTTAACGAGCCGTGTCCGTACATTAAAAAAAAACATAATCAAGTTGTAGGTACTTATGTTACCGAGGTAAAAAAATTGTTTAAGAATGTTTGTCTGCCTCTCAGACATCTGTCATCTCAGAAACGGGCTTATCCGATTTGAATGCGGTTTTCACTGATTGTATTGTAGCAAGCTTTTCGTAACATTTGGTGGTTGGTTTCATTCGAATTGGTAAACAAACAAAATATTTATAGCGAATATCGAAATAATTGCGTACGAAAACCGCGCGTACGAAATTGCGAGCACAGATAGCTACGAGTAAAGTCGATTCAAGTCAAACGCTTTTTAAAGTAAGCGAACGTCATTTCCTACTTTGTCGCACTTATTTATATGTATAATAATACTTTAAAAGACTAAGCGCCTCTTTCACCAACGTCAAGTAGGCTAAACCGGTCACCGGGAATAATTTAGCTGATATATACCTTTGTTTGTACGGTAAATGCAACGAATTAAAAATTCGTTGGGTAAAGGTCCCAAACATTAAATAGAAAATAATAATAAAAATTCGCCTATCGAATGATGCAGTAAACCGAGTGCATAACTCAATAAAACAGAAAATGATTTCTAAAAGTAACTAATCAACGCTTTACTTGTAGTTGGTGAAAGAGGCGCTTAACAATATAAAAGAGGCAAATTTTCTTTTCAGTGCAATCACAAAAAATTGTCTTGGAAACGTTTATTGCTTGGCTCTACCTCCGTACGCCAGAGAAAAAAGCGATCCGGTTCATGGTAGCCTCCTTTTAGTTGGAGGCAAACTAATCGCGCTCTATCTCCAGGTTTACTTCTTATCTTTTTCATGCTATCAGAATTTTCCATTCACATTACAATATGTATGACACTTTAATTTTATTGTTGTCATAGCAAATGCAAGAATTTAACAATAAAACTCTTAGAAAATCCTCTTTCAAAGTCACGATTGTGAACTAATTACTAGTCTATTTTCATTTGTTACAATCAATTGATTATTTTATTTTCAAAGATATTTGATTGTCTCGCTGAGCGGACCAATCATTTTTCTGTGTTTATTTTCTTAATTATAATTGTGTTTCAAGTCAAAATATTTAGCAATGTTGTTTAAAAATAATATGAAATGATTTCATTGAATGTCATTGACATTGAGAAGATATCTGGCAAAAAATCACTTATTCCAGTCAAAAATTTTTTTTTGCAATGTGGCCACTATCTAATAAGATCCAAAATGTACTTTATATTTACGGATACAGATATAAATCAACCTACAGCACCTCTAAGAGTTTGTGTGAAATATAAGTCTACATATGTACTACTGATTACCATAAGATTAATCCAATAAAGTATTTAAAGATTCCTAGTCATTTCATAACCACAAATTTCTTTATAATTTCTTCCATCTTGAAAAAAAAGTGATCCCTCATTTTTAATCCATACATGAAAACGTGCATTCTCGATCGAGATTCGAACTTATGTCTGCCTTGACGACTACCCACACTCTCTGACTCTCTGTCTCTGTCTGAGCAGACAGTTGACTGTCTACTCAGTGTCTATAACTGCCTGTAGTTTTACTATTATAATGATATTAATGCTACTAATTTAATCATTAATTAAATTTATGAAAAATAATTTTGAAAAAAAAAAACCAGGAGGAGCAATGGGCAAGCGGCGAACAGTTTGCAAAGTACACTGGGATTTGGCGATTAACATCGTGGATCAACGACGTCGCACGTGAACCGGACGAATTTGATGTATTTACATTTGATATATTATAACGTATGATGATAAATTAAATATTTTACGACTTTTTAAACTATATTTTAACGATGTCTCGTGTAGTTAAAATAATGTATTCAAATCAGGTAAAGTATTCACTAAAGTTAGATCTATTTTATATAAAAGTATAAAATAAAAATAACCTTGCGTTTTTAGACACACTTTTTATTTGTTTTTTATTTTTTATGTTGTGTGTACAAAGATGATGAGAATATTTTATTGGCAACAAATTTAAGTTCAAGCTTCTTCACTTTTTATGTGTTCCAATACTTTTTTTTTTTTAAAATAGATCCAGATTCCTACCAATTTGAATAAAATCCAAGCGAACATAACAAAACTCTATATACTCGTACCGTCAAAAAACACGTCGCCCTGTCTGCCGACCTTTGTCTCGTTTTTTGTTTTAAATAATGGCGTTGCCATTAAATCGCTATCACACTTATTCAATTTGAAGGAAACCAATTTAGGAAATTGGAATGTGTAATCGCAGTTAGAACAGATTGGATCCAATTTAGATTTTAGATTCTATTATCTATTTTCAACTCTATGTCTTCGATTTAGAAATCAATTTAGTGTAAAGTTTGTTTTTTAATCTCAGACAAAAATGACATTACATTTGAGATGCATTACATACATTTCATGGTATCATTATATCCAAACTTGACATTTGCATGTGTCATTTTTGTCTGAGATTAAAAAACAGACTTTAGTGTGATGAAATAGTTTACTACTTAGGTTCCTAAATTGGTATTCTTCAAATTGAATAGTGATAACCGTTTTAGGTAAAAATTGGATTCAAAACTCGCCATAAGACAGTATATAAGTAACTAAGTAAACTTGTGTTTACGTTAGTATGCTTGTTTGTATGCCAGTGTGTATCTCGTAGAAGTAGTAGTAGTACAAATAAGGTTATTTTTGCCACGGTCCTCGGTGAAGACAGAATTCAATTTCAATTTGTTCAACATTCAATTTGTTAAAAATAAAACTACACTACTTTTGCCAATTGGATTTCATTTCCGAAAATGCAATTTTATTCATTAATGATAAATATACACTTTAATGATAACTTAATAGCTATAAACGACTGTCATGTTTACAAGTTAATATAAATATTAATAATTAATAGTAAGAAGAGAGAAAAGGAGATTCATACATTTAGATTTCATATTTTATAATGTCTAGTAATTCTAGTAGTATGTCAAGTAATTCAAAACATCTTAAAACTAGAACAGTATCTCTCTGTACAATATGCACATTAAATAACATCTAGAAACCGTTCATTTTTGTGAATTATCTGAAACTTGAGGTCAGTTTTTATAAATAACTTTATATTTTGCACAGATTTATTGTCAGTTTTTCTATAAAAATAACTAAATGATATTTAACTTCCCTCATCTAAGTATTTATGGTTCATGATGTGTTGCATCCATGAGACATAACCAGCAGTGCGCGTGTAGATACCATATTTGCCCCTCTTGCCACACCCATCGCCGAAACTCGTGATTCCCTGTTAAAAATATTTATATCGTTGCTTAAAAACTAAAGGGGCACAAATCAAAATTACACTTTTTACAGGAGAGCTAATCGAAAAAAAAAAAAATTGTCTATTTTTTTTTTTCTTATTATAATATATCAAATATATGCATATTATACATCGTTAGAAGCGTATTTTTAAGTAGCATTAAATGTTTTAAGTACTTTTATAATAAACTGAATACTAGAAAAGATTTTTGAATATATAAAAAAATGATCAAAATATACTAAATATGGAATAAAACAATCATAATAAATCTTTTTGCAACATACAATAAGAAGGATTGTAATTGTATTTTTGCAATAAAAACATTTTTTGGATTTTTTTTGTTTTATGGCCCTTTAGTTTTTAAGCAGCGATATGTCATTACAATTTGTAAAACTTGGTGATAGATTTCAGACCATTTTTAAATTGTCTGTTATTATTAAAGATTTTAAAAATGCTTTTGCTAATGGCCTAATTCAAAAACAAGACCAACGATAGAGCGAGCTCAGCCAGCTGTGCCTTTACCATGAGTTTAAGTAAAACATTCATATGGAAAATTGTCAATTGTCAATTGCGAATGCGGTCATTGTAAACTCATGGTAAAGGTACAGATGTCTATTTACTCGAAATTTAAGGATATTTTGGTTGTATGGCTAAAATTACTTATTTTTTAAAAAAAGTACCTGTAGATAATACTTCATGTCCTTATCCCTGCAAAGTAGAGGGCCGCCGGAGTCGCCTGCGCATGAGTCGCGTCGCCCACGGCCCGCGCACACCATGTCGTCGGTAATCGAATATTGCCAGTACGACCGACGGCATACGCCTTGTTGAATTGTTGAAACCTTCAACACAAATGACAATATATTTTGATAGGTCGGAGATAATATTTTATGGTACTTTTTTTAAAATTATTTTTCAATTTTTCTATCCCTTAATTTTTTATACCAACGATCGGCAGGTCTTTTACAACCGCAAATGCTTGTACGAGTATCTATCGCCGACAGTAGCAACCTATCAAACTGCTCTCTTTAGATTTAAAAAATCCTACAATACGAGTATAAATATCCACAAAATACTCTGGTGTGGTGTATTTTATTCTTATAACAAGCTAACGAAGATCTCTTTTATGCTAAGGT
This sequence comes from Synanthedon formicaeformis, assembly GCA_945859745.1. Lineage (NCBI taxonomy): Eukaryota > Metazoa > Arthropoda > Insecta > Lepidoptera > Sesiidae > Synanthedon > Synanthedon formicaeformis. The sequence goes on along the minus strand of OX243959.1, from coordinate 8,733,499 downwards.
CGTACGGGTCATGACAGATCGTTGACAGACAGATGCTGAGTTAGTAAAAGTAGATAGCAATTTCTTGCCTTCTATATTCTAATGAACTATTCAGGATGTAGTTGTAGTGTAATTTATAGCAATTTATCAACACATTCATTGGGATAGTCGCGGTCACTAAATATCAAAAGTGAGAATAATTCATTTAGTGAATCCTTTTGTAAATATCTTTATAGTGAACTAGCTGCTGCCCGCGACGTCGCCCGCGTAACTTTGTAAATTATATACTGAAACCTTCCTCGACAACCACTCTATCTATTGGTGAAAACAGCATGAAAATCGGTGCAGTAGTTTTTGAGTTTATCGCGAACAGATTGATAGACAGACAGATAGATGTTTAGTATGAAGCAAGAATTAAAATATGTAAAAAGATTTTCATAGAGTATCTTAACAGCAGAAAATATGAGGCTCATGGGAGCTTTAGTTCATTCAAAGCCTTCTCTTGTGGCGTTGCAAGTATTTACTTACAAGCTCTCTTACATAAAAAATAGAAGTCCGTAAAATTAAGACGTTTAATCGTACCGCCTTTGTACTTATACTCAAAATTAGCCAATCGTGCGAATTTTATATCAGGGGCCCTAGCCAAGAACAAACGTAATGTCGTAAACGCTACACTCAGGCTTACAACAACCAATCACCGGGCTTTATTTCTCTTGTAGCGTAGCGTTTACGCAACGTTTACGACTGTACGTTTGTTCTTGGCTAGGGCCCCTGGGGTACTTTAGATACATTCTAATATAAATAAACGAAAAAACAAAAAAAAAAAACAATATACAAAAATTTTAAAACTATATTATTTCTGGAATAAATATATTAATAAAAGTGCTAGTGCATGTGATATGTGAATTGTAATTTTGCGCTTTTATGCTATGGACGGTAATTAAGCAGATTTTCGTACATGCTTTATAGTGCTGAACCTTCAAAGAATTTATTCGGTGTAGTGCCACAACCTTAATATAGAGGTACACAAACAGAACTAAATTAAATTATTTGGTTATGTTTTATGAAGAAAAACAACTATTTATGAGTACTATTTAAGAATTTCTTGAAGATTTGTGCACGTTTTTCGTTTCTGGCTCAACTTAAAGATATTTTCACTTTCATGTCACATCTAATGGAACTGGGAGACGAAGTGTGAAAATAGACGCTAATAAAGTCAGACAGTACAGTCTGTTACGAAAGTAACTCAATTAATGCTACTAAAATATATTACACTAGCTGTCGGCTGCGACTCCTTCCGCGTTCAAAATGTTATAATAGCCTAAAGTCTTTCTCGATAATGGACTATCCAACAAAAGAATTTTTCAATTCGGACCTAGTAGTTCCTGAGATTAACGCGTTCAACCAAACAAACTCTTCAGCTTTATCATATTAAGTATAGATTATTGTCTATCTGTGGGTGGTAATTCAATATTGCATGATTACTAAAGTCTGTTTTTTTAATCTCAGACAAAAATGACATTACATGTAACATGCATTACATACATTACATGGTATCATTATATGGAAACTTGACATTTGCATGTGTCATTTTTGTCTGAGATTAAAAAACAGACTTTAGGTATATTTATCTCTTAGTAAGCGTATTTGTCGGGTTGATGTCTAAAAAATATACTCGAGTAGATTGGCTTCACTCTATATAATAAGATCAAAAGTTTATTTCTTATAGTACACAATTGTACAAGTATTTTATTGACAAAAGTAACCTGCGCTTCTTGTAGAATCCTTGTACCGTGAACATCGGTGGGCCTCTTCTTTCCCCATCCCAGTATCACACATGTGGTATGTGGTGGGAGGTGATGGTGGGGTTGAGGAAGACACGCTATACCATGACCCAAGTCAGGCCGAGCCGATGCTGGTAAACTAGAAAAGAAAGTCTAATTAATAATGTCCAGAAAATATTGCGTTATAAAACTCGGAAATGAGTCAATTGTACCAATAGTTTAAAGTACGAGTATGTTGAGTTTTTTTAATTATAAATGTTAGCGTCTGCTATTTATGTCGACTGAAGTTGATTAAAAAGCGCTCTGTGACGTTTAATAAAAATATTCATTCATTCAGATTCATTCGGTGGTATGAGATAATGAGATCGAAAGTATCAGTTGAACTGACGCGTTCGCGAAGAGAGGTTGTTATCGTATGTCCGCGGACCTTAGAGTTGGAACTGTAGTTTTGATAATATCAGTCGGACAATAAAAGTATTGGTATTAAACATAAAGTGGATTAATTAATGTACCCGAAGTAGAGGGTGCTAACATAAAGTATAAAGTTTTACTTTTACTAACTTTCCGTTTCAAGTTTCTATAGAGTAGTCCGAAGAAGTCATAACCCACATAACTGGCCACTTCATGTGTGACGTCTACGCAGCGCTTACCATTCTGTGGTCTTCCACACAAAAACCTTCCTCCTTCTCGAAGTTGGACTGTTTCTCCACTAATAACTTACATAACATTAACTTACCGCAACATAGCGACATCATTGATAACCGTGTCAGGATCATATTGTGGATGAATGACTGCTTCGGCTACCCTCAACTCGATTTCACCGTGACTCCTCACCATAAGATCGTGTTCACCCAAACGCACGTACAAACGCTTTCTGACGCAATGTGCTGCCGTCACGACCCATCTTAATGATATGAGAGTACCACCACAAAATGCCTCCTGAACCAAGAACAAAACGTTGATCTTGTTAAATGATAAAATATCTTTGTTACGTTATTATAGAGTTAATTAGAGCGAGTCAATACAATATTTTTCTTTTTAACGCTCGACGCAAAAGTGCGGTGTTATAAGTTTAACCTCTCATAGCTCTCAACGGATGAACCGATTTTGATGCTTTTTTTTTTTTTAAGCTGACACGATCGAAATGGTTTTTAGCTGCAATTTATGAAGATTTGCTCAGGTGTTGATTGCTCAGAAAAGACCAGCTCATTTTTGTTAAGGTCGGCAGACAGGCTATCGGTTCACTTGATGATAGGTAGCAACCATCGCCTATAACACAAGCAACGCCACAGGTGCTGCAAGTGCACTGCCGACTACAGTATGATTAAGAATAGGGAATTGGGAAAGGGTAGGGAAATGGGCTCTGGCATTCCTTACTCAACGAAACACAACAGCACACGTGCTGTTATTTCACGGGGTCGGTAAGGGAATGGTTACTGCCACCCCCTTACAGGGCTGCCCAGATGACTGCGAAACGCAGTGTGCCCTGCCACTTTTAGAATTTGAATTAATGAAATGTATTTAATGTTATTATATATTATGTTGTATATCTTTTATAAAATTAAAAGTATAGGCTTGTAAAACTTAAAATCAACATATGGTCCAGTATCCCTCAAAGGATTTTTTTTCTGATTACTAACAGGCTGAATCTTCGTGAGTAGCTTCAGTTTACCGAGACGAACAACTTTTTCCTCTGCGAAAATTCTCGATAGAGGTAGCTAAAGGAGTTAGCAGCCTTAAAAAACTTCCAAGCGTAGGACTGGGAAAATGTACCACTCAATTTGTAGGACTATACGGCCATTTTATTATACAAATGTTTACTAAGCTGCAGACAAAAAATCAGCTGGTTAGTAATAATTTTTATGACCTCATTATTATGATTTATTGGGAGTGGTTATTTGGGAGGGATGGGTATACTAACCAGCTGATTTAAATGCTTTAGCTACCTCTATCGAGAATTTTCGCAGAGGAAATAGTTGTTCGTCTCGGCAAACTGAAGCTACTCACGAAGATTCAGCCTGTTAGTAATCAGAAAAAAATTCCTTTGAGGGATACTGGACTAATAGGTATACGTACCTTATATCTATTGAGTACAGCGACCTGCCAAGACCATTTTCCCGGTGGCGCTGGGCGACCTCCTATAATACGAATCATTCCCCGCAATCGCGAACGTAATCGCCCGCTAGGAGAACCTCGGTACCGACCAAGAACTCCGCATTCAGGTGGCACTGGACTTCTTCCAGAATTTTCTCGGTGGATAGCTCGCAGTGGCTGCGACATTTCTTCGACTACCTTATAGTTATAACCTATTCAAATGATATTGAAATTTAAATTAATCAATGATTGTATAATTGTATTCGAATATTCCAAAATGATAAAGATAAATTGTGAGAGCATTAGGTACTGATATTAGAATATATATTTCTAAATCAAAACATCTTCATTGTTTTTCATTGTGCTTTAAGAGGTAATATTCAGATCTGTACAGGTTTCTTTTAATTCTCCGATTATTAAATTAATCAGGATGTATTGTTTACAAAATTAATGATTGCTCCATGAACTTCCTGTTATAAGTTACTTAAATTGCTTGCCTGTTACAATCAACAGACTTTTGAAAACTTAATAAACTCTTTCAATCAACTAAAAAAAATTGTAAAATCTAGTTAACGAAGATGCAATAATTTAATTTTTTAGTCACAAAATAAATACAAAACTACCTAGCAACAATTAACTGAAGACAACAGTATATGTATCAAAACTACTTAGTTATTGACTTATTAACATGTACCTAATAAAGAAAAATAAAGTATAAAATAAAGTATTATAATAAAAATTCTACATTTAATAAAGTTTTATTTGTAGTTTTCAAAAATTATTATTTTTATGTTACAAAGGGTACATAAAAATAGATGGCAAACATGATTGTGGGTGACCTTCGTCGCCTGAGGACACAGGCAACTATCAAGGTGCGATGCCAAACCTGCAAACATTCGTTTAGAGCGCACTTGAAGAAGTCCACCACATTAAAGCTAGACGGAAACATCTAAACTTTCTTAGTTCGCGCGTCCGCGGCATGGGTAGACCATTTGAAACGTCCGCAGCGGCACTTTATCTTAGTAATGTGGGAGAACTTCGCATCTATGGCGCGCATTACGGTAGTAAGACTCGAGGTAAGCATTAATTGCAACAACTCATCAGAGCACTCATTATCATTACAACTAGTAGAACATACAAGGAGAAACTACACCTCTTTTTAGACTAATAGGTTTTACCTATTTCAAGGTTAGTACTAGGTAGTTCTAGGTCCTACTAACCTCCGTTGTGTATTCATTTTTTCAGGAATAAAAAAGTGGCCGTTTAGTACTCTGTACCATTGTACAGCAGTACCAAAACTGTATAGAGCAAGTGAACTTAGTTCGTTTACTCTACTAGCTACATAAGATCTCTGACCCATGTCAGAGGAACCCTAGCCAGTAGGACAAAAAACTTCTGTTGTGTAAGCATTGGCTCGTCGTCAATTCGAAAATATACAAGAAATTTTATTTCTACTTACATAACTTAAGGGCACCCTGTACGAGCGTGTGAAGTGTAATAGGTATTTGAGAGAATTAGTTGTCTCAACTTATGTACTTGTATTCAATAACCCAAGACGGAACGCGACGTCAGAAATTCTAATATTGTAGAAAATCACAAGAATTTAACAAACGATAATGTCACAAATTCTGAACATTTTAGAAATTAATTATATGAAGGTATATACTTATAGGTATGAAAAATTAGATATTCTTATCTTTTATATATTGGTTTCATTTTTTATATATTGATACCAGTGGCGGATTTACACATTTGCCGCCCGTAGGCTATTAAATTCGATACCCTAGTTCAAAATCATAATAGTACGAGTATAAAAAAACCTGATGTAATAAGGTTCCTACTCCAATTTATCCACAGTATTCCGAGAGGAATGCGAGCAATTTCTGGGTCACTTAATACCTATTTTTTTTTTTTATTTCTGTAAGACAAAAATATTTTTTTGCCAAATTTGCCGCTCCCTAAAATCTGCCGCGCTAGGCTCAAGCCTACTCAGCCTTCTGGTAAATCCGCCACTGATTGGTACGACCAATAACTTAAGAAGTAATCATGGAAGTTCGCATTATGAAATTGGTAAACGGCTTTGGTAACCATTGGCAAGAGAGCTCTTAACGTTACTTTTCAATTTTTTTTTCTAAAGAAACATGCCGTTATTAAATTTCAGTGACAATCTTACCCGTAAAAATTTTATCCAGTAAAAAAATTGTATATATATATATCTATAAAATTTTATTTTTAATTTTAACACCTAACAACAAAGCTTTCAACTTTTAAAAGGTTTGTTGGTTTATTAAACTTTCATTCGCTTGTCATGAGCCTGGTTAGTTTAAAAGGTTTTGTCTGGGATAAAAGTTTCACGAAGTGTATCTCCAATTCCCAGGTCTAGTCAACGTGACGACAGCTGTCATTGAATACCTAGATCTAAGCCAAAGTCAGTTGACTTGTTTCAGACGTACTTAACAGACATAATAGAAGTTGTCAAGTTCTTTAGTTTATTTTTGAAACACTAAATAGGACTTTTTTGGGTTATTTATAAAACAAATATTTATTGGGCCACCCGTAATAATTAACTTGGAAAAGGATTTTAAACAAATATCTGCCGCATATGTCTGTGTTTGAGTATGTTCGCGATTATCTCAAAACTACTGAACTGATTTTCATATAGTTTTCATTGTGATATATTACTCGTTAACGTATAACATTTTAAGGTTTTGTGTGTGTAAATTAATTGAAATATGACGATGATTGTTGAAGAAATCGGAAAATATCAAGCCGTGTGGGAGCTTCCATCGAAAACACTGCCTAAGTAATACGTTTGAGATATATAACAAAACAATATATGGTGGGATTGTTTCTCTTTTATAGGTCCACAAAGCTAGTGGTTCGCTAGTTCATTATATAATAACTAGAAGAAAATATAACTGATATATTTTGTATATGATTTTAAATGCGAGCGAGCGGAAGTGAATCTAATTTCGAATATTATCTATTTTCCACTTTCTTAAGAGTTACTCCGTTCTTAGTAGTATTATAAAGCTTTATTGTATGATAGCTTTCATTTTATGAGAGCACGTGACCCATTATTACAGTTTTTCTTATTTATTTATATATTTCATTTCAGCTTTCATTCAGCAAAAGGGAATGCAACAATTTAAGCTCAAACCTGAGTTATATTTTGCCCGCGACTTCTTCCGCGCTCCATTTTCATTTGAAAGCGTTACAAACAAACACAAACCATTTAATATAATATAATTCAATATGCCTACCTAATATTAGTTAGAATATGTGTCACTAGTGATTACTCTGACTCTTGAGATAGACATTACCGTAATATTTAATTAAACAAACAAAATTAACAATCGTTCACGAACGAATCGACGAGTATTATTATATGCTGCATTTTTAATACCTGCTGATACAAATTGAACTTTTCCATTTAAATAGTATTCGATTTACGGCTTATTTGTAGATTTCGAACGATGTTTGCGCAAGTACTCACTCCTATGTAATCTGGATTTCGATTAAATAACCCTCAATCCCCAGAGCAATAGCGAACGACAAGTGTATCGCATTTGGTATTACAGGGTATTTTTTGTTTCCTCAATGCTATAAATGCGACTACGGCTATAATAAACGAGCCTTCAGGCTACCTTAGTGCAAAAACGTGTTATGCAGAAAATCAATTCCCAAAAAAAGTCTGAAAACAAGGTTTTTTGGATAAAAAATTAACACTTTCTTACCAGCGAACAAGTGGAAAAGTATCGATTTTCAGTAAAAACTTTATAGAACAAAAATTGCTTAGAATTTAGGCAATCTTTTCGTTCCTCATTTTCAACGCCGAGAAGGGATGCATCCATTCCCAGAATTAAAACAACCCCCGGCACAGTGTCAACTTTGAAGTAAAGGGTAAGAAGAATCTAAATCCAATTTTTTGTTCTAATCGTTGCTGTTTGTCAAAATTACACGGGAAAACGGTCATTGATTATACTAAATGGGTCAATAATTAAATTATCCTTCGCATGACTAATTTCCAAAAAAAAAATTCTAATAATAATCACATTTAATTTAAAACGAACTGACCCAAAAGAAGTCGTTGTTTTAAATGTTTGAATTGTGTTTTTTAAGTTTGTCGCACCATTTTTTCTCTTCATAAGAACCTTCCTCGGATTTCAACGTAAGTATATATGAAAAAGTAAATTAGCCGAATTAGTCCAGCCGTTCTCGAGTTTTGCACACATTTGGCGATTTATTTTTATCTATATAGATAATATAGATAGTATATATGACATCCATATTAATATCAACAATATTTATAGTAATTTACCCACTACAAACTCTGTTCTCATAATTTTTGTTATAATTATATTATTATGTCCAATTAAGCCTCATCCAAATTTCAATCCATTTTTTTATATGCTATTGGTACTGCCACGAATCTCGTCCCATAGAGATGCCACCCTCTTCTTCTTATCTTTAATATAATAAGAATCTCATTTGGTATTCATTCGATACCTAGACAGCGGGTTAATTTACATTTTTTGTGTAACGCTTATAAATTTCCTGTTATATGGGGTTTATATAATTAACTGCTTCATATATGTGTACCCTTGAGCGTGCAATTTACTTTCATTATTATAGAAGAAACGAGTTTTTTATTTAAAAAATATTAATAATTATTTAGATTTAAATCTATACTAATATTAAAAACTGAAGAGTTTGTTTGGTTTAACGCATTAATCTCAGGATTTACTGGTTCAATTTGAAAAATTCTTTTTGTGTTGGATAGTCCATTTATCGAAGAAGTCCAAAATCGAATTTATGTAACATTTTGAACGCGGGCGAAGTCGCGGGCAACAGCTAGTACAAGATAAGGTTTACTGTGTTATGCTGAAGATAGTTCAAGGTTCAAGATGTCTGAAACAACTTCGTCTTTTATGATGAAATGGAATGTGTGAGCTTGTTATACAATTTTGTGTAAGACAATTAGTTTGTGTGTTTAAATTTAATTATAATAATTTATTCATATTTTTTTAAAAAAATACTAATATATTTTTTGTTATATAAAATGTAATTTAAAAAATGATTAATGTATTCAGTTACTTTATTAGGTGCGAAGAGATTTTGGCAATGCAGTATGGCCAATATTCAAAAAGCAAGTGGCTCAGCTAGAAGTAAAAATTACAAGTACTATTGATATAAGTAATATTGATAAAAATAATATTGTGACAGATTGAAGTTTAAAATTGGTTACATCTGTGTTATTCATATATACAAGCCGTGTGAAAAAAAATGTTTTTATTAAAGTTTTAAAAGTTTCATATTCATGTTTTACAAGAAAATATTTTATCTAATATGATTTTTATGTGACACCTATTACTTTTTACGTACGTCACGTCGGTTTTATAATAAATATTTTTTTAATTTAAAAAAATATATATTTAACATTTCAGACCGTGTAAAAACTGAAAAAAAAACATCTTACACGTTCAGTGTTTTTTCGAAAACGATATGATATTCCGGCCCTTTAAATTGTGATTTTAGACTCGACGGTTTCAATTTCCGTTTCAGATTCGAGGCACTTAATTTGATGCCATGTTATTTCGCACGTTTTTTCAATTTGGATGCAGACCAGAGAGAAGTATTGCGTCACAATAACGTGGATAGAAACCCGCTCCCGGCTTCGTCCGGGAAACATTAGGAACATAGGAAACAACCAACTAAACATTTTTATATTACTTATATATAAAAATGTTAATTTGGTATAATAACATTTTTGTATAAATATTAGTTCCTATAATATTTTTTTAAGTACTTAGTTCTTTTTACGAGTATGTTATGTTAACAGATTGACGGATCACTTGATGGTAGGTGGCTACCGTCGCATATGGGAGGATAGGGAAGGGATAGGGAAATGGGCTCTGGCATCCCTTGCTCACTCACCGAAACACAACACAACACGGTTATATTATATCATGGTGGTCTTCTGTAAGGGGGCGATACTGCCTCCCGACAGGCTGCCTAAGTGACTGCGAAATACAGTATGCCTTGCCACAACATTATTTAATAATGTACACATTGTACACTATATCGTTAAACACAGGCTCTTTGTAGAAAATAGAAAGGCCTCTGTTAGGACAAAAATATATACCGTAAGTTCAATGGGTTTAATTACGAAAGGACCCGTTTAGTTTAAACTAATTATTAACAATCATTCATGGACATTCGTGTTGACTTTTAAATAAACTACATATTACGGGCGGTTTGATATTTTTTAAACTAAAAAATATTTGAGGTTTTTTTTGTTGTGTTTTAATTGAGAGGAATAATAATTTTGATGTCCGCCGTATGTCATGATAAAATAAAATACATATTTTTGTGACATATTATTATGTTGTAAGGTAATTTGTAGTAAATACCCCTGAGACCGTGTGGTCCGACTGCTTCGTCCGACCGATCGGAAGACGCGGATAAACGCCAACAAAATGTCAAGGGAATTTATTATAACCACATTCAAATCGGTTAATCCGATTCTGAGATTAGCGTGCAAAAGCGCAGAGACAAACAGACAAAAATTATAAAAACAATTTTATGACCTTGTACAACTTGTACAAATTGTTTTTTTGAAAAAAATACTTAATGTAGGTACAGGCACGGCTCGTTTACGATTTTAATATATGTATGTATAGATATAGATAATTATAGTTTAGTTATTTTTTTTTTAGTTATATAATTACAATTTAGTTATTGTTATTGCATCCAGGTTTAATTGTTATGCAAAATCAAAACGGACGTCCGTATTAATTTTGCATAATTTTATTTACATGCATTAAGAGCGGGTGTAAAGAGAAATAGCCAATCCTAGATTTGAATTTTATCTAAGTAAACAAAGTCTAATTTAATGATTTTTTTTAAATAGATAAATACATTATAAATGAAAGTGACGACTGTAACAGAAAACATAATATAATGAAATTTTCTCGATAGAAAAAAATCACCAAGTGAACTCTCATTTCCATCGATTTTAGTTTTATTTTCAAAATGACACACATTACAAAGCTAAAAGTGTATCGGTAATTTCACTTCACATATTATCTGAGGCTGTATGTAACAATTTTTCATTTGACATTGTAGTTTACGAATATTAACACTTTTGGCACTTATAACATTTTTATTGAGCGAGATGCGCTATCTTCCGTCGCATGTTGTGCGTAGTTCTACGTATTTTGTATCACTATCATGTCCAAGGAGCCACGCGGGCTAATTTTGTTTGCTTTATACCCACTCTTAAAAAGAAACTATGATAAGACACCAGAAACGTTTGTTATCTAAATGTGGTTAAAGTTAACAAATGTGTTAGAGAAGTACCTATACGCTAGTTCACCTGGATCCTTTCGCCTCTGCACCCTTCGTCTGATCCAACGGTGGCAGTAACTCCCCTCAACGTAGCAATACGCTGACTGCCTCATTACTTTGTGACCGCAAACGCTCTGCCTCTCACAATACCTACGAATGGCGACGCGATAATTCCATTAATTATTTTCACGTGACAAAACGATTCATCTTAGTCTGATGTAGACCCAATTCCAAAAATTGAATCATTAATCCCCTCTAATGCCGACGCCAGACATAAGTTTATACGCAAAATATTTGCAAAGCTCCGATTAAAGTTGGAGAGTGTGGTTAAAGTTGTAACAAGCATTTGCTTTTATTACATACATAACAAATTCTTGTTCCAACAATATCTATCTATTGTCGAAAAAAGCCTCTATTCCCAGTAGTTCGGTTAACAGTGCGGTTGACCGAACTAGTGAGACTTTTTTTTTCCCAGTACATAGTCCGGCGGTACAAATCAACCGGATAGAGATATTAAAATCAAAATCAAAATATTTATTTATCAATTAGGTTTCTACAAGAAATCTTATGATCGTCATTATAAATTTAATGACGATTTACCAGGGTTTCGGAAAAAAGCCAAGATGACGATCCCAAGAAGAAACCCCGAAAGAAACTCAGGATACTATTCTTTTTGTCATCATTAAAATATAAAATAGCACAATTCACTTAATTTTAACAAAATTAAAGTTTATATATAATTATACAATTATACCATATTATATACAATTATAGTTTTTTAATCAGTAGTATGTATTATTATTTAGTGGCTATACAAAGTAACCAAGTTCTTACAAATAACAACTGGAAATGGTGTGTGGTAAAGCTCTAATGAGTTTGTGTTTACACCAATGTTAAATTGCATTTCTACATTTTATAACATTTTGTTTATCTGTTGCTAGGCAATGCATGACTGTCGATGCAATCTTTTTTTTAATAATTTTAGATGTTCGCTCGGGGACTGATACCTTTCTCTGGATTAAAGACCCTATTTCCTTTTTTGTATACCTAAAAACGTCTATGCAAAATTTATAATCAAAAATGCCATTTTTTATTTTATTTGACAAAAATATTTTTGTTATGCAGTGTTAAAATTATGTACAAACTAAAAATATCACCTTCGTCTAGTTGTAGAACATCTTCTCGAACAAGGATTCCATGGTCCCCATTGTGAGAAGCCTCGAAATTTATATGCATTTTCATATTGCCTTAAGTGGCTTCTTTGTGTCTGTAAATAAACAAATATGACATTGATAGGTTACAACAAACAAATACAACTTCACAATTTTTAACTTTTAACAATCAATGTACATTATATGTTGATATAACTAAGTAATTCGGAAACTTGACGGAGAAAATAGATTTCCATTTTGATTTATACAGATTTTTACAGCGTACTTACTATACTGACATTATCAGCATAGCAGATTTAATGTCAGTATAGACATTAAATCGGTAGTTCACTTGTATTCAAAAGGAGAATGATGGATGGAATATCGACAAGTAATATTAACCAATAAGGTATAAAATTACAATAATACTCGTAGTCATGTTTGCCTTCGTGATAAATTTATATTTTTTTTTTTTTTTTCTTTTAGAATAATATATTAATGATAATAATATATAATGACTTCCTTATCCTGATAAGGTTGCAGATGTCTAATTTAATAATGAAATATAATTAATTAAATATTAATATAATTAAATATAAACATAATTAATAAAATATAACTAAATGTAATTAAATATATGTATAATATATATAATAAAACAACTAAATTTAGTTTCAAATTTAGTTTTTTTTTTTTTTCATTATATAGAAGCACTGATGTGGTATAATTTTGAAATAATTTCTGTAAGTTTTCAGTGAATAAAGGCTTATTTGATTTTATTTATTTATCCTAATATTATAAATGTGAAAGTTTATATTTTTGGATATTTGTTACTCAATAACGCGAAAACGGCTGAACGAATTTGGATAAAATTTGGCAAATACATAATTTATGTCATGGATTCATATATAGGATAATATTTTTATCTGGAAAAATGTTAGGTTCCTGAGGGATCACCGAAAAATATAACAAAATGTGGCGGCGCGGCGCCACCGTTGTCAGAGTGATAAAGATGTCAGGCGTTATCCCACTTATATTATAAAAGCGAAAGTTTGTGAGAATGGATGTATGGATGAATGGATGGATGTTTATGACTGATTTGGATCAAAGGCACACAGAAAATTTGTTACTGGATTAACATACTTTCATCGTGGAAAAATGTTAGGTTTTCAATAAATCGTTTGAAATGTTCGTATTGGATTGATTTATATGTTACATAGATACAAACCAATCAATAATCACTTTCTTGTTTCGTAGACTAAGCAAACAGACGCGACAGGCTTAAGTCTCAAAAACGATAATTTATGAAGAGCATCTTTGTTTTTTATTATATTTCATTTTAAAAATGGCAAAATGGAAATTGAGGCACCTACACGATAGAATCCACTTACTATCAAGCGGTCTGTCAGACTGTCTGGCAACCTTTACATAAAAAAAGGACTGTTAATAAGTCTGGCAGGACATTTTACAAAAAAGCATTGAAATAGAATTATTTATTTTACATCGTTTACTAAAATAATTTTGTGAATTTAAACTTACCACCTGCAAACGCATATTTGGTTCATTAATTCCGTCTTGTCTCTCGTTTTGCCTTGGTAACGTTCTGCTTGTATATCCGCAACTGTAAACAAAACGTCGATCAGATTATCACTTGAACATTTCAACGAGAGTTTAGTTACCTGAGTATTTGTAAACAAATCCGATTGGGATTCTGTCGTGAATCACCAGATATTTCGGTTCCTCTCGACTGTCAATGAGTGTAGCATTAAACTAAATCAATACCTATATTTTATAATAATAATAATAATAATCTTTATTTGTACCAAAGAAACACATTTTTTACACGAGCTTACACAAAAACTTATTGTTAGTGAATGCAATTTTTACAAGGAATCATATGTAGTTCTCTAACTTCCGAACTATGGGTTGGACACCCGTATCTCGGGAGTCTCTTAATTATAAAGACTCCATTATTATACTGAATACATAAACAATTCACACTTTCATATCACAGAAGATTTCTTAAATTTTATTGTAGGTAGGTACTTCATGTATTTTGTAACTTTGAACAGAAATATAATTTCGAAATTGAAATATAAGAAAAAAAAATCTCTTAATTGCTTTTCGCAATCATAAATAGAGCACTCCATTCTGACCGCAGTGAGATGTCTTTGCAGAAAACCTACGTAAAATAACAGCACGTATGCTTTTGTTTCTGGGTTTGTAATCATCTAGTACCTCATCTAGCTCATCTAGTCATTAATCTATTCCACTTTTCTCCTTGTCGTGTTGCGTGAGTCTATTAGGCAATAATCTGCCTAATAAGTTCTCTGGCCAATTAATAATAATCAATCGATATAAATAACTGTGATTTCTTCCCCTTATTTAAAAAAAATTAAACTCCCATCTTATTGGCAGCGGTAATGATAGTATAATACATGGCTAGGTATATAGCAGGTTACGTTCTATTATTACATGTAAATCCTCCACAAACACCACAAATACACAGCCTACTAACAAAGCTAATGCCATTAATTGGCAATACAGAATTATACATTGTCAGTAATATAGAGATTTATTACGACCAATTTATTGTCAAGTGTCAAAGTAGCTCTACCATCAAGTGGACAGTCAGCCTGTCTGCCTAACTTAACTTAAAAAAAATCCAATCAATCAATTCAAAACCACATAAAAGACGGTAAAGATAAGGAAAAATTGTTATTTTTTCTCATTGGGATGAATCCTTATAGATATAGACAGACGTGTAACAAATAGACTTACCTAGTAACTTGTATTCGCAAGGAATCTCCACATATACGTCGTCTTACGCAATGACGTCGTCTTATTTTGTGACCTCCATGACAACCGCTCCATTTACTCCACACGCTAAAGTGTCTACCTAATAATAATTACAATATTGTGACATTTCTGCTTTATACGAAATTCACTATTAATTGACTATATTATTTTTACACTATAAATGTAAAAATAATAATAAAACTTTTTTTGACTAGCCCTAGTATGAGTGGTTATGGTGCTTGCCCTGTACTAGAGTTCCTGGATTCGATTACCGCCAGAATCAGCTTTTAAATTTATTTATTTATTTATTTATTAATTATCTAATACAAGTTTACACACAATATGATAACAATGTCTGTAAACCATTATTGGTTTATCTAGACATTGAATTTTTCAAAGTGGGCTCTTGTCTGGGCAGCCCATCTGGTAGCAGTAACCACCCCCTTAAAGAAGACCACAGTGAAATAACAACATGTTCTGTTTCGGTGAGTCAGTAAGGAATTCCAAAGCTACCGTAGACGGTAGCGCACTTGCAGCACATGTGGGATTGCTTAGGTGCGAGTATTTTATAGGCGATGGTAGCCATCTAACAACAAGTGGACCGTTAGCCTGTCTGACGACTTTAAGTATAAAAGAAGATTAGGTACACAAAGAAATAAAGAGACGATCAAAAATGGTGTAAAACCTTAAAACTGATCTTGAATCATACGACGAACGCCATAGGATTAACGTGCCCACAATAAGCTGCATAGAACGCGTGGAACAACGCCATTTTATCCTCAGAGCAAGGTTCGATAAACATCTGAGCAATTTCTCTTTGCATCGTGCTTTAGAATTTTCAATTATAGGTTCCAAATATAAACAGATCTGACTGGGATACAAATCCTCACCTCCAGTCACAAAGATCGTGACCTCGCTTTTTCTTTTTCTTGCAACCTTGCGCGCGTAACTTTTATGAGCTATTCTGATGTATACTCGTACACTATTTTAATGTAAATTTTCATCAAAATCCGTGTAATTCATTAAGCGTAAAGGGGTAACAAACTTTCTCATTTGTAACATTCGTAGGCAGTAATATTAGTAGGATATAACAGTCCGTAAATTCTGATATACTTTTAACCAAAGATTTATTTTAACAAAAGAAGACCAGCGCAGGTTTTTACAACTTGCATTATGCTGAGTTGGGGCCGGTTTGTAGCCGTAGACGTTTGTGTTTGTCTTTATATATATATGTATGTTAGTTATGTATGTTCTTAAATGCCCTTTACTACAAATAAAATATTATTCAATTCTATTCTATTCTAAAGGCAAATTTATTCGTCTCAAAAAAACAAAATAGCCTTTAGAACTATTGTTAAAAATAAACGAAAATCTCAAAAATTCTTTTGTGAGAATCGCAACTCTGCATCTCTGCAAAAATCGTTTGCAGTCTTTTAAGTAAATGTTACGTAGAATATAATTCTTACCTCTACTTTGCTTAATTATATTGACAGTCTCTTCACGATCATCTATTTCATTGTTGACATCTCGCCCATTGATATTCTTTTCAATAAAGTCGAATTCAGTCTGAAATAATTACACGGTAACCTTATATGTATGAATTTGATGGACTATAATGGCTAACGTATAACAATAAACTTCACATTTGAATAACTAGGTCAAACTTTTCAAAGCCTTTTAGTTACGCTACAAAAGGCGATTCATACAATATTTTAATTTAACTATGTACGGTTTTGAATACATTTTATCAATTAGAACTGAAGTAAATAGAATTCATTGCAATGTATTTTTGTTGCACAATTTGAAACTAGTCTAAACCTGTTTAGTTTAACCAACGACGACATTAATACTGTTAACTTACAAGAGATATTTAGGTAAAGATAAATTTACGTTTATACAACAATGTCCATAAAAGAAGGCGAATATCGAAATTTTCAGTTATATTTTCATTATAAAAGCATACAATCTTTCCAAGGGGCCAAAGTGTTATAAAGAAACATTATTTAAATGTCTGTTCGCGATAAACTCAAAAACTACTGCATCGATTTTTATGCTGTTTTCTACAATGGATAGAATGGTTCTCGAGGAAGGTTTTTGGTATATAATTTGCATCCGTGCGAAGCCGGGAACAGGCCGCTAGTGAATAATAAAATAATTAAAAATAAACATAATTTCGTCTCAATCCCTTAAATAAAAAGTCGAATCGACAAAAGTAATCAGATTATTTGAAAAATTCGAAAGGTACATTATTCCAGCTGGATATTGCAGTCTTTTTATTATGTATAACCTAACTCCCCTAAATAATGTTGATACTAACTTAACTGCCCCACATTTAGCCTACAATTAAGCCATGAAAGTAATAAAGCGGGTTCATACTCGTAGATATCACGTGACATTTCACTTACTTGTACTTGGCGCGTTTCCATGATTGCAATGACGAAGAACATAAATGGACAAATCCACCTCATATTCTCCGCTGAATTGTGATGGTCTACCAAAACTCGGCATCTGTAATGGAGTGAACGTATAACTAGAAATGTATTGTAAATTATTTCCATCTAGCTGGCGCCCGCGACTTCGTCCGCGTTGAAAAAGAAAAAAGTAGCCTATCCTGTGTCCCGTACGTCTAAATGTTTATATACCAAGTTTCATGAAAATCAGTTAATTCGTTTAAGAGTTATGGAGGAACATACATATGTACATACAGAAAAAATTATAAAAATGGTCAATTTAGTTTCAGTATCATATATAGAGCTTATAAACACGATATCTGAAAACAAAGTAACTTACTCCATCACGAACCCTTACAGTTTTATTATTAGTATTGATGAATATTTGATAAGTGTCATTGAGTGTACTTGTCTATATAAGAATCCTATCCTTTTGATATTGTGATCATTATTTGCTTCTATATCATGTTCCTAATAGGACCAGAAGCTTGTAGGCCTTTTTGCTTTTAGGACTTTTTACTAAAAATGTCCTTTCGATACAAAGATCTTTTTTTGGACTTAATCTTAAAGTGCCTTTTGGTTATTTGATAACGTACACCGTAAAATTCAGCTATTGGGAATCAAAACTTCAAAGAAAATACCCAACATAGAAATTAGGTAGGTACATTACAAAAATATATTGAAACATTAAAATTCCACTCGCCCCGTCTCAAGGGTCCATCCCTTTTTTTTTTAATACAATAAAAACATAAAAAAATGTGGCCTGTTTTCTTTGTAATGTGAGTAATGTACGCCAGAACATATTTCCTGTCCCCAGATAAAGATTCATGGAATTTTTGTTTAATTATTATAATTTTAATAAATACTACACTTACATTAAAAATTAATCAGAATGTTTTTTTTATATAATGTTATACGAATGTTATGCATTTTTAAATACAGAATATTGTAAAGTAAATATTTTTCATAAACTATAGGAAAATTGTTTCAATTCCACTAACAATTAACATGTAACCGGAGGCAACATAAATCAGTTATAAAATTCCGCAATATTTCGTTTAATTTTATCAGAGATTAATTAATTTTATCTTCAACTACCTGTTGCATGCGACTTCGTCCGCGTAACTTTATAAAATATAGTCTATGTTACTCGCTGATAATGTAGCTTTCTAAAGGTGAAAGTATTGAGAATCGAACCCGGAGCTCCTAAGCCAGAGTCGTAAGGCAAACACCTTAACCACTCGTCAAATAAACAATGACATAATGTTAAATATTTAAAATAAATATACAAAAATTCATTTTTCATTCATAAAAAAATATCTGTATGCCAAATTTTATCCAAATAATAATATTTTAATAGGATTGTGTAATAAACATTTAACAAATCAGATGTCAGACATGAGTTCTATCGAAAGTTATCTTAAGTTTATGGAGGTCTTAAGTCAATGTAATTACACTGATTTTTTTACGCTAAAGCCCTTGACCTCCATATGTACGTGTACATATCATCAAATGAATATCATATATCAATGCAGATGTACTTAATATTAAATAGGAATTGTACATTATGAAATTCTTCTCCTTTAAAAACACCATTATATGTGCACTTGTGATATACAAACGTAGAATGATTATTACTCCGCTGTTTTATGTTTAATTTACAAAAGTAAGCATGATACCGATTTATCTTGTCGTTAACTAGGTTCCTTGACATACAAACTTAAAAAAAGTATTAATTTGAAAGATAATATGATCCTTGAAAAATCCATATTTTAACACAAGTTTTAATGCAACTTTGAGGGTGAATAGGTCCCTCTAGTGTACAAAAACTCCAAAATACTTTGCCTACAAACATTGGTTAGTTAATCAAGAGTTCAAATAATTTTACACGAAATAGATATATGCAGTAGTTTTGTCAAAAAGAGTATATGCCCAAGGGTCTGTTTATGATTTTTTTTGTATGAATCATTGTGCATCTCACTCGACTGCTCTTCCCGCGCATTGTGCTGTGTGAGACAGAATGAATTTTAGCTACACGCACCGATGAGTTCGAGCCGCCGACTTGTGTCATCTTAAGTTATTCTTTCATCAAAATTTGATGAAGTTATTTTGAAAGGTAGCTTATCAAATCGTTGATGATTCACTATAGTTTGTATGAAATTTCACAATTAATGACTATAATGAAAATACATAATTTTTTGTCAAATTTCGTAAATTTAAGTGTATACACACCCTTGTACGTTATTCACACTGACTCATAGGTAAACCATACGCGTCTAGCGATTTTAGACGTGCCATATATGGAAAGGTTTCATGTCTAGGCATTGTTTTTTGAAATACAATTTCTAACCTATTCTAACCCTAAATGGATTTATGGGTCAAGTTAAAATTTACATCTTTAAAAGCTCTTCAAGATGTAAATTTTAACCATTCACACATTAACTTAACATTTGCGGTTTGTCTGAACATCAAGTTATTCTGTGAAGGAGCAAACAAACAAACTCAACGAGCAAGAGAATTTACAATCCAGTGAAACATGAGCCTGTTTGCTAACTTTTATTATAAAAAAAATAATAATATAGTGTCGGAGAAAATCGGAAAGCCTACTTGAAATTATTCATTTCTTGGTTACATTGTGACATGAAAATGATCATTTGTCACACACATGACAGACTGTAATAAATTTTCATGTAAGTTATCAAAATGTGTTTTGACAGAGAATACGTCTTTAAATTTGCCTCTATAGTGGCAGGCAATTCAGAAAAGTGATGTTAAAAAAGTCTCTAGCTACCAAACTATTGATGTAAAGGGTTTTCTCGAACTTTGACAGCGTGTAGCGGCCATCTTGGTTATGCGATAGCTGTCAAATTTGACAAGAATACTTATTTCGTCCTGACATTTGATCATGAAAAGTTATAATATACGCTGATACAACGAGTGGTTTGGGTTTTAGAGCATTTGGCAGCTGACCCTGCTTTCGGTAAACATGTGGTTCCAAAATTGGCCATACTGCACGCGAAAATTGAATTTAAGAGTTTTAAGGGTTCGTCATCAACTGTCCACCGAAATCTTGTGACTTTACACCTCTCAACTATTTTATGTGGGGCTATGTGAAATCTCTGGTCTATGCAGAAAAACCATAGACAAAAGCCGCTCTGATAACTCGCATTCTTCATTAATTAATTAATAATAAAGAGGGCTTATAAGCCCTCTTTATGCGAAGATGTCGTCCGAAATTGGTCCATCAGGATAAACCACCTACAGCGGAGCCGCGGCGGCTATTTGGCAGAAATTATATTACATTATGTATGTCATTAAATGTCCTTTAAAACAAAGTAACAATTGTAGCAATATCACTCAAACAGGTTGTTTTATTTTATTTCAAAGTTCGAGCGCTCTTAATCTTAAGAATTAAAGATTGTTTTAGTGTAGGTATATGGTATATTCGAATTCGTTGGAATATTACACATAATATGCTCAAAGGAAATCACGTATTCACGTAAATCAGACGGCCGCCACGCCATTTTTTTTTTTCTTTTAATTTGAAATATTTACTAAGCAAGCTGTGTAAATTGTAATATAAATTTAAGTGTCCCATATTGTTTCTATGTGATCTGTGTTTTTATCTATAATAATAAGAACGTCGATCGTTAATCATTTTTTTAAGGCTCAGTTGTAGTAGTACTAACAATTTAGAACACTGAATTTTACATGTGAAACGCTTTGCAGGTATTTAAAATATATTATGTAAGTATATATTTTTATATCCTTTGAGAATTAGATGGTCTTGAGGAATGAGTCTGACCATCGATTTTAGTTAATGATATCCCCCAAATATAGCTCACTAGACAAATACGGCAGTGTTTTTATTTTTTTGATATCTTAAAAAATGACCGAGTTATAAGCGTTCAAAGTACGCGCGCCACCCAAATTTTTTAATACTACTCGCGAACGTTGATGACGTCACAAGGGCCGATTCTAGATGCAAGAAAGAGAGATTTGTATGTTTGTAATTAATTAACTCAAAAACTACTGAACCGATTTTAAAAATTCTTTCACCTATAAAAAGCTACGTTATCAGCGAATAACATAGGCTATATTTTATAAAGTTACGCGAGCGAAGTCGCGTGCAACAGCTGGTAATATTATAAAGAGAGTAAATTTCTATTTTTGTTTGTAATGAATAAACTTAAAAACTACTAGACCGATTTTAAAAATTCTTTCACCCATAGAAAACTACATTATCAACGAGTAACATAGGCTATTAACATAGACTATAAAATTACGGGCACGAAGTCGCGTGAAAACAGCAAGTTGATTATAAATTATAAAAATATTCTTAAAATGATTCTTGAGCTTACGACAAAGATTTCCTCGATACTTTCTGAAGTTATCAGGTTCGGAATAAAATACGTCAAAATTTTCAAAAATTTCAAAATGGTACAAAAAGTACAAAAAGTCCAGTGCTTATTATAGGTCAGTGGCGCCGGAGCATTTGAAAATTTAAATAATGACCGTTACTTTTGCCATATAATAAATACTAATAATAATAATAAAAAATACTAATAATTTGTATATAATATATAGTGCCTATATATAGTGCCTATATATTATGTACAAATTCAACCATCCACACACTTTCTAAATTATTTTTCCAAGTGCCAATGGATACGAAGACATAAAAAGTGGATGACCATGAAGCCCGTCACACACGTATTTTATTTTAGTGTGTGTAAGACATCGTCACTTTTCTCCCTATAAAAATATACTTACCTGCCTAGTATACTAACAAAAATACCTATTACACTCTTTATGATATGAGGATGACTTACAACTAAGTATATGCTTGCAAAGCAAAGTTGCAAGTAAAGTTGCAAACCGCAACCTAGCTGATACAACAAAACGTACATTTACATTTTGTGTCGAGAGACAGTTAAAACAAATGAATGATCTGTAGTACAGAAACGTAGACAAAAAGAACTGACCCGCAAGATACCTACTTCATTAAGATATTCTGAACCCGATAACTTCAGAAAGTATTGAGGACATCTTTGTCGTAAGTCCCGCTCAAGAATCATTTTAAGAATATTTTTATAATTTGTAATCAACATGCTGTTTTCACGCGACTTCGTCTGCGCAACTTTATAAAATATGGCTTAAGTTACTCGCTGATAACGTAGCTTTCTATAGGAGAAATAATTTTTAAAATCGGTCTAGTAGTTTTTAAGTTTAATCATTATACTCGTAAACAAAAATAGAAATCTACTCTCTCTATAATGTTACCAGCTGTTGCACGCGACTTCGCCCGCGTAACTTTATAAAATATGGCCTATATTATTCGCTGATAACGTAGCTTTCTACAGGTGAAAGAATTTTTAAAATCGGTCCAGTAGTTTTTGAGTTAATTAATTACAAAATACAAATCTATCTTTTTACTATGAACTTGCGTCTAGCATCGGCCCTTGTGACGTCATCCACTTAGCACGGGCGAACTTGAAAATTTGAATAGCGACCGAAGTTTCGGTGTCAATAACTTCGGAAATACTGCATCGATTTTGATGAAACAAAAACTTTTCACATGTACATAACCATAGCTCTGATATTATGTGTGTTTTATAGTAATTTTCAAACCCATCGGTCAGACCCATTGAACTGGCTTCTCTTATTTACTAACCGAAACACAACAGCCCACATGCTGTTAAATTATAGTGGTCTTCTGTAAGGGGGTTGTTACTGCCCAAATGACTACGAAACGCTTAGCGCATAGTTGTCTCTGGTTTGAATCTGGCCAGTAGTGGCTGGTACTAAAGTTGGCCTGCCGGGAATCGAATCCGGGACCCTAAAGCACTAAAGCCAGTATCTTAACCACTCGACCAAGCAGTCGTCAAAGTAATAATTATAAATTTTTATTTTATGATATTCTTACATTAATACAGTAGTTTGTGAATTTTATGATAACTACGATCGCTTCGCCTTAACCATAGCACGAGTTCGTCAACCTTTTAGTTTACGAATTTACGAAACCAAACGGCCGGTTCACGCACAAAATCGCTTTTTATTTAATCGATGTTTGCCAGAAGTATTATCTCACAGCGTTCTTTTAAAACTGTTTCTTTGATCTTACTTATAAATTATTACACTGGAAACATTCCGAAGATGTATTTATGTCGTAAATAATTTTATTGTTATTATATAAGAAAAAAAAATACAACCGACTGAACAATAACTATGTCCAAATATTTACTTTTCTACAATATATTCGCCTGGTTTTATCTACCTACATACATAATCTATTGACCTTGTTGAAATTCTTTTTAAAATGGGATGATTCATTCTAATATACGATTTGTTTCCAGTTTCTACTAATTCAGTATGTTGTTCTAGTTGAAACAGATTTATGTATATTTAAAAAACATTGTAGAATTAAGAGAAAGTATCTATTTTATTTTTTTTAATTACATCTGGGTGTAATTGGAATAATGACCAGCTTGTTCAGCCGTTTTCGCGTGAAAGGGTAACTAACATCCACATATCATTACACATTCATCACAAACTTTTGCATTTATAATATGAAACTAAAAAGAGTCTACCGATATTATGAATTAAATATCAGGAAGACATTAAAGATCGTGATTTAAGGATAAATTACAAATTCGTCGCTCCCCTACTATACAAATTGCACATCAATCTATCAAGGGCCGAACTTTTATTTAGGACTGTTTGCGAACAAATATAAATTACATTAGCTTTGGCCTGCAACTCCGCCGGCGTAGAATTCAATAATATCAAGTTTCTTGTAACACTTTTTAAAATTTTTGGGATATAAGCTATAATTAAAATTATAAATTAACGCCGACTTTCTATTGAGCCCAAACACTTTATATCTGCTGTAAGTTGCTGAGGAGTTGGGTGTCCCACAATCTACTTGATGTTGCAGCATCAGGTCAAGGTTACCCTGTCATGGAAATACCACTGAAGTAACAGTATACAAAAATTCACACCAAACGAATCAAACGCTTTAAAATTTTGAATATCATTAGGATATGTATGACAAACAGACTAATTTCTCAATGTATGACCGCCTTATTCTTGAATGGTTATTGTAAAAATATATATACGGATTTTTTTTTATATATTTTACAATTTTATATTTCTTCTTTATAGTTCTTTTATCCTTCAAAGCTGCTGCACGAAATTGGGAGCGAATGCTTCAATCAGAATATCTTTCTCCTGCCTCTGCCTTGCTACACTTATTGAAGAAATGTAATAATAATATAAGAGAAAGACATTAACCGAAAAATCTCTGCATCCACTTGCCTGGGGGCCTATCCTTATCAACTTTTATTTAAAAAATAAATAAAAAAGAGATAAAAAGGATAGACCCCCAAACAAGTGGATGAAGATATTTTCCTGTTAGTGTCTTATATTATATATTACAGAATACGGTGAAAAATACGAATATTTTGCCGCTAATTACGTGCACGAAATATTGCAAAAACTATAATTAAACATAAAATAATTGAATGGTCGTATACACTTATTAAATTCTAGCCAATCCATTACAGTATCTGGCAATAAATTCTTGAGACATAAATTCATTTTGGTCTACTCTAAGTACTTGATTGGTGCAAATTAATTTATGGGTAATTTATGCAAGGCAATGACATGTAGTTAAGAGTTAAGGCAAGGCAAGGCCCGGAACACAGAGCAACGGTGCGTAGGTTTTACGGTCGTGCTTGATGATCCGCGACTTACTTCAGATAGGGCACGCATATTTTGTTAGTTTCCGGCACTTCGCTGTTTGACATCTATATTTCACTATTTTAATTGCCCTTAACTTATTTCATTTGCTACTAGCCCTGATACTGCTTCGGACGCAATGAACTTGGGAGAAATTTCAAATAAAAAATATATAATGAATGTTATAATCTTAATATCTTTATCATGATTTTTTATATCTTAATCATGAATCACGAATGTATTTGTTTAAAACAGTCATGTTATATTGTACCTACTCGACTTACGACTCAACAGAGGTGGTAAAACTGACACATTGCTTAGAAAAAAATTCATGCAAAACCGATAAAAATAAAAACCGGCAAATTACTGTCAGAAAGCTCGTTGTTATATAGTCAGAAGCCACGCTTGCTCACGCTGTAGTTTTTTTAATGTTAAGATCGACAGACAGGCTGGCGGTCTACTCGATGAGAGGTGGTTACTATCACCTAACGCAATCAAAGCAAGTACTAATCTGTCTGTGTAGCAAATTTCATGCAAATCAGTTCAGCCGTTTTGTTTTTATGTGGGAGAATAATAAACATCCCAGACTTCCGCATCTAAAATATTAGTAGGTTCAAGAAAGGGCTCTTGCCATTGAAAATAAAGCGTGATGATGAATTTCATCATTCACAAAGTGTTTTTCGATTTGAATTGATACCTACTTAAAATTCATGTCGAATAATAGCCAGACGGTTTGGCGCTTACTGTTTACATTACACGAATGATCGATAAATTTACTTCATGTTACGATGTAGTTTCAGTGTTTCGTTATTTCAAAATATTTTACACAAAACTGCCCACTTGCGTTCGGGTATTTTTTAATTTAATTAATCGCACATCAGACTGAGTTCTATTTAAATTGGAATGCCTCTTTAGAAGAGATACCACCCCCTTAAAATTAAAAAACAGTAATTGCAATCTTGTCTTTCGGTGCGTGAGTAATGGTTACCGTAGCCCTTTCTCCTATCCGTATCTCGACCCTAAACATTTATCCTGTCTCAACCTCAAACACACACACACACACACACATATACACATACATCTATATATTTACACCAATGCTTATATACCTAATAAAAGTGTATCTATATAACCTCTAGTAGAATTGATGATTGGAAATACGAGTAATAATACATTGGACTATTAATCATTTCGCTTAAAAGGGTTTCAATTCAATAACGGGTTTTGATTTTAACTTCATCAAAGTTAAATTAAACAAAGTTCTTCTGTCGGTAATTCTAGGTATTTTAAAAGACTTGTACAATTACTATGGTTAATAGATCTGTAATATATATACACAAAATCTAAGCGAATTTTGTTAGAAATTGTAGTAGAAGCTGAGTAGTAGTGAACTCAGTCAAAAAAAAAAACAAGTATTTTGCAGAAAACTGTTTTTTATGTACATAGTAATTAAAATTCTGTCATGCGGCTGAAACATTAAAGTAGTTAAATATTTATCATCCCTATCCCTTCTTAGGTAAGAATTGGAAAACTTGGTTATGCAGCTGAAATATATTAAATTTTTACTCTTGTAAATAAAAGTAACTTGAAACTTTTTCAGGGCAAAATAAATATAAAAATCTAGAGGAAAAATATTAAAATATATCTCACCTCAAACAGAGCAGTTTTTAAATATGTTAGATCATCGTTTTACACTAATTGAAATATTTTACGTAAAAATCGTAGTCCACTCGTGAAACGCTAAGAGCTGCGCGCGCGTTCTCGATCGGCACTCTGACTACACTACTACACTTACTTGCCACTATCAAATCTATTCATCACAGTATACAGAATTGTGAAATCATGAACCATACGGGCTATTCCGTAACTATTGTTCGTAATTGCTAACCAGAATTCCGACAAATTTCATTTTTAGGATTTACACTGTCGCCGATGTCAGAAAAAGATGAGATGGAAAAAAATTGAAATGATATGTTTGCTTACACATCAAAAACTCGGAAGCTCTGACAACACCAAAAAAAAATACAAATGAAAAGTTACGAAATGGAAGTTTACGAAAAAAATCCTAACAAAGATATTTTGGGCTTTTTTATTCAATTTTCATAAAATTTTCACTCAAAATGATGAATAGTAGAAAGCTTATTAATGTACGCTTTTAAGCTATTACTTTGACTTTCAGTGCTATTGTCAAAATAACCCCTCACTCTGGGTAACTTTGACACCAACAAAAAAACAATAGAAGAAAATTCCCCATTTTTTTCCCATTTGAGCATTGGACTGTATAGCCAAAGATAGAGATAAAAAAATTGGTATATGCTTATTTCGGCGCAATTTTCGATTCCCGGAATTAATGCTGAGCTGAAAACAAACTCAATATCTACATACATAATTGAGTTTGCTCGGAACCCCCAAAGGCGCGAGTCTATTCGTATAATATCATCGGTTTTAGTCCATGGCGTATTCCGTAAGAAGTATTCGTAAATACGTATCTAATTTACGACAAGAATCTAGTTTTAAACAAAAGCAACTACTAGACCGCATGTGCGCCGCGATT
Source organism: Synanthedon formicaeformis (assembly GCA_945859745.1). Lineage (NCBI taxonomy): Eukaryota > Metazoa > Arthropoda > Insecta > Lepidoptera > Sesiidae > Synanthedon > Synanthedon formicaeformis. The sequence goes on along the minus strand of OX243959.1, from coordinate 8,705,598 downwards.
GCAACCTTGAAAAATTCTTCAAAATGTAGCCTTGAAGCATTTTCAAATAAATCAAGGACGAATAAAAGGGGTTTTACATTCAACAGATTACTGTCTAATCCAAAATAAGTCAGTCTTTTTTCTTTCTAACTAATAAAAATCATTTGTGCACCCATACACATCTACACCGTTACATAATTACACCGTTATTTTATTAAATTTAACTTCAATCCAATCAAGCTGAACCAAATTTTGATAATAGATTTGGTTTCATAAAAAAGGACTTAATGTTTCCCTAAGAACTGTTTCCCTGTATTTTGGGATTAGACTGAAGTTTTTAACGTGTAATAACAATAAAGTTGTAAAAAGAAGTCGTTTTAGAAATAATCGCAATATGGTACAAATTTTAATGTCACCTGTAACACGGCAGTTTATAAATCGCGATACCTCACAACGGCGCGGCGTTTACATTGTCACTCTAATGCAGGCGAATGCAGGTGTGACCTCGCCGGGGTGTGATTTATGCTGTGATTTGTGATTTTGGGCAAACCGCGGACTGCTGGTTAAAGTTGTTACGAGCTGAAAATTTTAATAAATGGATGCCCACTACGGTGCAACTACTCGTATTACTCATAAACAAAAAAATAAGTACCTACTACTGTAACGTTTGACTAAAGATACGAGTATATAATTTCGATGATATTACAAAAGGTGAATGACAAACATTTTTGACTTAATATGTTGTTTATGTATGGATCTTTTATAAAAATCCAGATTTTGGACCTCGAGGGATGCGATTCCAAAACCGCTCAACCAATTTTAATTTGGCTTTTACTTGAGGAAAAAATTTTCCAATACACGGAAATCGAATTTTCGATTCTCAAAGTAAATATTTCATATTATATTTTCTGAATAATAAAGTTCAGTATGTCACCTATTCTCCAGGGCACAGCAGCGACATTTACGATAATGGTGTTTGTATTTTGCTTGATTGACGCTAAGCCATTACCTATTCAGGAGTAAAAGAATCAGGAAGAGGAAGGGTATAAAAATCATAAGACGCGTCTGCAACAGTAAATTGATAAGTGGTGTAGAACAGTAGGATTAAAGATAGGGATTGAGAAGGGGGGATTTCAGGAAGGAAGGAATAGGGAAATGGGCTCTGTTATCCTTTATAGGCAAACCGAAACAGCATACATGCTATTATTTCCCGGTGGTCTTCTGTAAGGGGTTTGGTTACTGCGAAATGCAGCATACCCTGCCACTACTTTCCAAATCAAGAGCAGAGCCAACTTTGAAAAGTTTATTTCCAAAGTTGAGCCTGCCGGAAACCGAACCCGAGACCCCTGAGACAGAGCATTTAGGCAAGTTAAGTAACCACTCATCCAACGGGCTCTGGGGAATGGTTGTGTCATTTTTTAAATTCACTTATGTGGTCTGTGCGAAAATGCTTTTACTATCGCTAAAATGGCTGACTATATTAATCTCTGTGTGCCTTGTCCTTCATACAATTTGATATGATTTGTACGAAAATTCGATTAATACATATTACCAAGGTAGTCCCGAGAATGAAAATATTTTAAACAAACATTTGATTCACGCCACGACTTATAGACCAATATTGCCAATTATGGAGAAACTTTCACTTCTTTACGATTAATTCAAGTCAATTAACCTTTTCAGTCTTATCAGGGTAATCAAAAATTATATGGTCATCGAAATGTCATCATTATACATAGATATCGCCGACAAGATGCTATAAAATAAAAATAAAACTTTCTAAAAATCTAATGGACTCACAAACTTTTATTTTGATTATTACACCTACTTATATAAAGATAAGCTTAATTTTATTAATTGCCCAACTTTTTATAAAACAAAGTCGCCATCTGCGTCTATTTATTTTAATGCGGTCTTTGGAAACTACATGGAAACTTTTGATCTTTAGAAGTGGAAAGACTAAATAAAAAGAACGATAAACGGGGAAGGTACTAAAAATGCATCCGTACCTAAGTAAAGATAAAGTTGGGTAAGTTACCTATATATACTCTTCTTTATCCCCGTCAAGCGGATTTCGAATCTATCCATTCAAGATATCATTGTTAATTTCTGGAAAATATTCAACTAACTTTTTCTGGAAATACGCAGTAAATTACGCTCGAAGAGTTTAAGGTAGAGTTTGTGTTAGCAGGTGTTTTGTTTCCGACTGCCGAATCAACTTTGATGTTATTCACCCACTTAAATTATATTTTACAATCCATTTTACAGTGTTCAATATTTATATTTTAAATTATAATTCTAAAGTAGGTAAGTAAACTTTGACAAAGAGGTTGACAGAAGACTACGGCTGGGTTAGGTCCCATTTGGGAAGGTATGTCATCTTTTTTGGTCAACACTGCCACAATATATAAAGACCAAGTCCGTAGCTACTCTGTAAACCGGTGTTGGCAGTGAAGTCGGACAAAGTTTGCTGCCTATATGTTACGTTAAGCTATAAGGGCAAATCATATAAATAAATGAAATGATACAATATGGAAAAGTTATAATATAATCAGTGCGTCCTGGCAGTGGCCAGTGATGATGTGTGGTACCTAACGTGGCCTCTCACGGCAGCGGGCTATTAATCCAATCAATAGGGAACGGCCCAATGTAAAATTTACCAAAAATCCTAACAAAAAAAAATATATGGTCGTATAGTGTAAAAAATTCTAAGAAACATTGTCTTTTTTTCCCGTGGATTCTCGATGTCCTTCATAACCTAAAAAATTCATAAAGTTGAAAAAAAACGGTTTTTCGCACATAAAAGAAAAATTCAAGGTTTTAGAGCAATAAGTCAAATTAAAAAGTTGTAGGCTTTAAAAAGATCTATCGATTCACTATTTGTAAATTTCAATTTGTAAATGCTCAGAGTTTACTTTGGCGGATAGGATCAGAAATTCTGAAATTCGCCGAAGAACCAAGAATGTCAATAATCGTCATTATCGACTGCTTTGTATTAAAGTACATGTTTAAAATACACGGCAAGAGATTCTATGTCATTCATCATCTCAGTCGTAAGACGTCTATGTTTTCATAATCCATTCTTACTATGTACCATTTTTTTATGTACTAGTGGGTGCCCGCGACTTCGTCCGCGACCAATTTTTTTTACATACAAACCATTCCTGATTATCCCTCTATCCATAAGTGAAGACAGAATTAAAATCGGTCCAGCGGTTTAGGACAAGTTCAGTGTTATACACACGCACAGATTGTATATGAATATTCCAAATTCCTTTATAAATACTCATTGTATATCATTTCAAAGCTATTTACATAAAACTCTTAAGAATGTAATGTGAACATGTTATAAGAAATTTAGATAAACAATATTACCAAAAAGTCGATCGTACAATACGGGAAGTGATAACAGAGTCGAGCTCAATGACCGAGTGGCAAATATTTGAACAGTTTTTACTCTGTACGAGACAGCGACAAGCGATAACTTTAATGCTCCCATTAAGAAATATATTTACATATTACAGTGGGGTAATCACATAACTTCTGAAGTTACTATACGGCCTGAGCTGTATCAATGGGTTCGACGGTCAATCGTGTCAATCACGATTTTGCATTAGTCATGGAATTTGAAATCATATTACTTACTAGCTGGTGCCCGCGACTTCGTCCGCATTGAAAAAGAAAAAATTAGCCTATCCTGTGTCCTGTACGTCTAAATATTTATCTACCAAGTTTCATGAAAATCAGTTAATTCGTTTAAGAGTTATGGAGAAACATACATACAAACAGAAAAAAATCTAAAAATCGTCAATTTAGTTTCAGTATCATGTATAGAGCCTATAAACACAATATCTCTGAAAACAAAATAACTTACTCCATGACCAACCCTTACAGATTTATTATTAGCATTGATTAGTTTTCTACAAGAAACTCTTATGATCGTCATTTTTTGAAAATTTATGAGTCATTTATGAAAATTTATTTATTTAACTAAATAAAGTTTTCAAACTACAATGTATTTTACTTTTAAATTTTGAGTCTGGCCCGTTAACACATGTTAAATCTTATAAATGGCACTAGAAAAATGAGTGACACCCCTGCTATAGAGTATTCTCTTTCTTTATATAAAAACCGACCGAAAATGCTAAAAAATGTAACGTCATCTAGAAAAAAAAATTGCCGTCTGTTGTCCGACGCGGTAAGCGGATTTATGTTCAACCATTTCGGAGACCCTTTTCAAGATTCCTTCGGCGTCGATTAAGCTGGAATAAGACGATCATATCAAGGCGAGCAACTTTTTGCAAATATAATTTTGCACTTATTTTTATTTTTAACAAATAGTCTTTGACGAGATTTATTCACAAATCGATGAGATTTCTTTTATAAATTAATGTAAATTCAATAGGATTATTTTAAATATGCCTACTCATATCAATGTCTTGTCTAGCTGTTGCTGGTGACTTCGCCCGCGTAAATATAAAATATAACTTATATTATACTCGCTGATAACATAGCTTTCTATAGGTGAAAGAACTTTTAAAAGTAGTTTTTCAACATACAAACATACAAATCTTCTCTCTTTATAATATTATTGTAGTATAATAGTATAGAATAAAAGATTTAGAAATATTAAATCTGTATGAACTTTTGTGTCTTAGACATGGAATCGAGAATGCACAATTGAGCTACTTTGCACGTATTTTAATTAGTTAGTAAACCTAATTGTATGTGTTTAACTGTCACCTTAAAAGTTTAGGTTTAATTAAGAATAATATATTTAATGTTTTAACACTGTAATTATATAAAACACTTCGGGCGGGTGAAGGGAGAATAAATTTAAAGTGAATAATGGTTTAGCGCCTGTTGAAAAATAAACGCAAAATGTGTCTCCTGTTTCTTTCGTTGCTATAATTAATATTTGAGGTTGGGTAAGGATTAAAGGGATTCGTTTCAAGAAGGGATTATAGAGGTAAAGGCAGACCTGTTAAAAATGTATACTTTACTTTTGAAATGCGTTTTTTTTTCACGAGGACATACGAGTAATATAACGATGTTATTTTCATTTTTACAGTAAATACGAAAAAAATAATCAAGAAGTAAGTACTTCTAGATTTTCAGCAACTTTCAAATCTGCAGTTGCTTAGTTATAAATAAATTATATCGTAAATACACCAAAGTTTTAGTTGAAAATTTAAACGAATACAAACTTTTAACACTACACTCCCCGGAGATTTAATTTTAATCAATCTCAACTCGATGTTGTTGCTAAGAATAAACATTAACGTTATTTCGTTCTCAATTATTAATTACAACGCTTCGATTATTGCACGGAAAGCAATCTAGAATCACATTGTGAGAACAAACTTGAAACGGGCTTCTATTATTAAATTAATGAGATAGGTAGGTACGCCTTACCTTTCAAACAACAGATGAATTCTAGGAATAACAATTCCTTTGAGGTACTAGAATTTCTATAAAGAAAACGAGGAACTCTTTTTAAATTCCTTGTCAGTACCTAATGAAACAGTACATACATTAATTACCAAAATGTGGTAACTCTAAGGTCTAAGGTCAACTCTTATCGAACGTCATAACAAAGCGGATAAATAAAACAACTCAGTAATTCGTATGGTCTATTTTATTTTTAGAAAAAAAAAAACAGCGCCAATCAAAATATTAAAAAACTTATTATAATACAAGGCTAACATTTTCTAAGAACTTATTAAACTCTTGTTACAAAATGAAATGAGACACTTTTGTACAAAGAAAGGTAATGAAAAAACAACTTAATTAAGTGTTGTTATTTTTGTCTGAAAAGAAATATAATAAAGAATGGCGACGATCTTTTAAAACAGATATAATCTTTATTACATCTTTACAAAGTATAAAAAAAGTCGCTCACCGCCGTCTGTCTGTGCTTAGATTTTTTAAACTAGGCAACGGATTTTAATACGGTTCTAATCAATACATACATAGTAAAGACCACAACTCAATCAACTGTGGTACCTACAGTGTGTGTGTGCTCGTAACGCTACTAACTGAAGAAAATCCAGGGAGGGTGAACACGAACATCCTCCATGTTAGGTACATTCCATTCATCCCTTCTTTATCCCTCTTAATCCTTCCATGGTCGGCAGCGCACTTGCAGCACCTATGGCGTTGCTTGTGTTATAGGCAACGGTAGCCACCTACCATCAAGTGGACCGTCAGCCTTAACATAAAAAATAAATCCGCACGACAACTAAATAATACTTTAATCATCAATACTAATAATAAATCTGTAAGAGTTGGTCATGGAGTAAGTTACTTTGTTTTCAGAGATATAGGTTCTAGGTTCTATACATGATACTGAAACTAAATTGACCATTTTTAGATTTTTTTTCTGTATGTATGTATGTGTATGTATTTTCCTCCATAACTCATAAACGAATTAACTGATTTTCATGAAACTTGGTAGATAAACATTTAGACGTACAGGACACAGGACAGGCTACTTTTTTCTTTTTCAACGCAGACAAAGGCGCGGGCGCCAGCTAGTATAATAATATACTTACTAGCGTAGATAGAAGAATCTGCGTAGATGCGCAGAGCGTCTTTCACGTTATAACTATATTATATTACAATAAGGATTGTACAACGATATTCTAGTTATAGAATATATCGTTGGGATTGTATAATAAAAATAAATGTTTAGAAGATCTTAGAACGTCGCGGTCCAGTTTAATTTCCTTCGCGGATACAAAATGCGAAACCCGCAGTGCGAATTGTTCCTTTACTTTCAAAAGGTCAGATTTTCAATAGGACAGACTTTCAGATGGTCAGTTTTTCAAATCGTCAGACTTACAAATAGTCAGAGTGCAACAACTGGAGACACTACTGCGAATTTCGAACTGCGAATTCAACGCGGAAGGTGCGCGGGGGTTGGCGGGGGACGGCGCGGCAGTAGTGTCAAGGTCAATACGTCAAGTTGTAGACAACTGAATATTAATATAGCCGACCCGATAATCACGTCGGTTTTAACAAATTAAACATTAACCTATTAAACGTTTCAATATTAATAAAACTTACCTATGGAACGTCACACCAGAAGTTTTGCCAATATTTTTTGTTGTATTTTTGCAATATCTCATCATACAAGACGGCATTTTATTGGTTTTGAAAATAATAACGCGCCTAATCTCTACGAGCGCGTATGACAGACTGTGAACGGGTAGGACGTCGGAACTCCAATCACTTGGAACACTCATCGCGTCTTGAGTGTTCCATCTAGTACGTAGTACTTAACATATCACTGTCATTTGACTAGTGTAAACAAGTAGGTATTCAGCGATAATAATTTACATGCTGAACTCGACTTCTCCCGCCGGGTTCACAACACTCATCAGTATGTTAGCCAGCTCCGATCCATTGGAGACCGAGCGTACGGTACGACCATATCTAGAACGTTGCCCATTACATTACATCTCCATACAACCACATCTACTGTTATCTGTGAAACTATTTTATTTTATCGAATACACATTGCTTTATTAGAATGTTCGAAATATTTTAGATTTAGGTATACTTAGCAGTTTTTGTTTCACCAAAACGCATTGTAACTGATAGTTCTGTTTAAAACTCTAAAACTAACTAATGATCTTTTTTATGTTTTAAAATAAAATATTTAAATAAATAATTTAAGAACATACAGGCTTTTTGAATTGAACTTATATAATTAGTAATAATAACTACTACATTTCATTTTTATTTTGTTTTATCGAAATGTATAACTTCTACCTATAACAATATACAAGTAGCTTTAGATAGGAAGATCTGTAGTTACACAAGAGATTCAGAGACATTCTTTCCATAGAATCTTAAACCCTCAGTGCAGTATTACAGGGTCAACTGTTATTTAATGTGGAAAATAAACGTCCTGAAGCGGTCCTGAGTGCGGTTTCATTTAAGTATTAAATAAAAAGTTGTATTAAAATGCTGAAAGATATTTGTGAATATTTTAGCTGTAGGTAACGATATCGTAAAATGCTTTTATGGAAATGGCTGGCGATAAAATAACTCATGTAACATAAAGATCTTCGTAACATATATCAGAAGATTTCTTAATGTAATTTATAGAAAAAAAATTTTTTAAAGAAAAAAATGCTTTAATGAATATTATTATTAAACAGAAATGACAACTCATTGAAATGACTTAGAATTTTATTGTTATTTATTTATACTACTCTGTGTAATATTATTTTAATTACAAACATAAACCATTAAGACGTCTCAGCTAACAAAGTAGTACAATTAGATACCATTGTAATAAGGCACATAATAATAAAAACGAAGTATATAATTGTCATGTCATAATTAGAAAAAGATATAAACCCTGTAAGTAAATTAGTGTAGCAGCTAGAAGCAGGCTCGATAATGAGTCTGCTGTGTGTATTGCAGTGTGTGCACAATTTGTCATAAAATTTAAATTAGAAAATAATAACAGCTAAACATAACAATAAATACACATAGATTTGTTCGAATAATAAATTGCTCAAAGTCAGATCCTGTATACTCGTAAATCGTTTCAGTCAAAATTAACCCAAAATGTTTTAGGTATTCCGGGCTGCCGCAAACACTCCTTCCAACTGTCTGCATATGGAGACTTATCGTCTATGGTCACTTTACCAAGAATCTCTTTTTTCGCCATCTTCGTTTTGCAACCAAGACTCATGTAAATGCTGACAAGATTCAAATTAGCTTTGAAAACCGACAGTTTTACAGTTGCAGTCTTGGGGTCCCATCTTGCAGAGATTGTTGGTACGAATCGGTCGCTCTTCCAATAACATTCAGCTTTATTGGCTTCTAATATTGTTGCCTTTAAATATAAAGGGGCTGAAACCAAAAAAAATAAAGCAATTAGCACAAGTATTTTTATTTTTATTTATAATGAGACTGAAGACAAAATAAAAAAAAATTTTAGAAACATATAATATTAATAAAAATGGTCAAGGTCGGTCAAAGTACTATTGAAAGCAAATATATTGTGCATAATTTTTATTAAATGTAGAAAAACACAGGTGTTCCTCTAAAGGATATTCGACTCTGACGGACCCCACTTGATGATAGAAGAAAGTGATGACAGAGCGATGGTTTCTTATTAGTTTTATTATATCTAATGCATAAATTTTACTATGTTATTATTCAGCATTCAAACAACCGCGACAACTCAGCACTCTCTCCTGTTTAATAAGCAAAGAGTGTCGTCTGGGGACTATTTTACTAATGGAATGCATTTCAAAGACATCGTATAATATCCTCTACGGTTCTTAAGTTAGACATTATGTTTGTTAACCGGCATAATCGTAATTTAATTCAATTAGTTCTAACAGTTAACTGTATAATTAGTACAGAAATTCTTTTCTTGAGAACGAAATTATTTGAAAATAACATTCCTCGGATTTTTTAATCAGTTATGCATCAAGTAATCTTGGATACTTATTACGAGTATCATATTAGACAATTATGGGGGCATGACATAGCTGAGATTATGTAAATAAAATGCGATATTGGTGTTTCAAAACAACGAACGGATTAAAACAATGCCTAATCTGGAGTTTTTTTTTCCTATTTCAGGAGTTTTAATACTAGGAAGACCGCTGTATAAGGTTTTCGTAATACAATGCAATGCTCGGGGCTGCTATACGTGACAAAATTCGCAATAACGAGACACGTATTAAAGTCACCCCAACATATCTATCGTAAAAATCAACAAGGTTGTCCCATAGGTCGGAATGTCGATAAATTTTTGGCGAAAAATATTTTCTAATAGTCTTGTAAGTTGTAGGGCTGGTCCGCACTCGGACGGCTCCTCCCGAATCAGCGAGGACCCAATTCTGCGTGCCGTCGACTTTACCACGGGGTGGTAAGGTCGATGGCACTTTACGGAGCCCCGGTCTGGGCGGAGAGTCTCACTCCCCGCACCCGGGCCCTCTTGAGGAGGCCTCAAAGGGTCATGGCGACCCGGGCCGTGCGGGCTTATCGCACGGTCAGCCACGGGGCGGCCTGCGTGCTTGCGGGCATGCTCCCGTGGGATGTCGATGCCCTGGTGCTGTCCCAGGTGCATCGGCATCGGGTCGCCGCAAGGGCCCTTGGAGAGAGACCCGTTGCCGAGGACGTGCAGCGGGTCCGGGCAGAGGCCCAGGAGAGGGCAATGGAGGATTGGAGTGAGGCTCTTCGCGAGCCTACCGCTGGCCACCGGACGATCCTCGCGGTTCGTCCGGTGTTGGAGGAATGGGTGAGGCGCCGAGGAGGTGGCCTCACCTTCCGTATGGTGCAGATAATGACCGGTCACGGGTGCTTCGGTCATTATCTGCACCGTATTAAACGAGAGGAGTCGCCGCGGTGCCATCACTGCGGCGACCCAGACGATACGGCCGAGCATACGCTTGAAGTATGCTCGGCCTGGGGTCCCCAGCGCCGGGAACTAAGAGCGGCGCTGGGGGGTGGAGACGTCACACTGTCAAGCATGGTTGAAGCCATGCTTGGCAGTGTGGCCACCTGGAAAGCGGTTGCTTCCTTCTGCGAATTCGTAATGTCGCAGAAGGATGCAGCCGAGAGGGAGCGAGAGGAAGAGGCAGGTCTCGCTTCCCTCAGACGCAGGCGGTTGGGCAGGAGAAGGCGGGCATATCAAGCCCGTCTTCAAATGTCCTAGGGGACCTGCACGCACAGCTGACTAGATGTGTGTGCCTGCACAAGGTTCCCCTGCCTGGGGATTGCTCCGGTGTCTCCGGGCAATCCCCCATTGGCGTCAGCCTAGTCAGTAATGGCTAGGCCGCCCAGGGGGCGGATCGGAGTTGTTGCCTCGGCAGAGCCCGGTCCACCCCCGCACAAAGGGCAAGGAGGCACCGGGGAGTTTTAGTGGGTAGTGGCCGGGCCCGCTATGACTAACATAGCGCGGTGAGCCGGCTGACCCCCACATACCCCTACCGTCTAGTCAGCGGTAGGGAATCTGTAAACGGATTTCTCCTCGTCAAAAAAAAAAAAAAAAAAAGTTGTAGGGCTGGTGGAGAGCGTCGAGACGTACCTACCTTCTTCAAAACCTTTAAAGAAAATTGATTTTTATATTCAACTAATAATGTTTATATCTACTTACAACCAAGCGAGTTTATATATATACAAAGCGATTACATAATGTTTCCTGAGTTGCTTTTTGCGATCTTAGTCTTCAGCTTCTTGAGTTCTAAGGTCTTTGGGTTGGTCATGTCATGTTAATATGTACATACATACGAGTATATTGCTATCAAATTACTATATAATTTATATTTGTGATATATATAATATAAATAATAAATTAAATATAATATAATTAGTATTTGTTAAATTTGAATCTTATCATTTACTAAGGACATTGGAGGACGACACGGCGTTTTTTTTTTCATAGAATTATGAACTTTGATGGCTTTTAATATAATAAAATTCCGCAGCACGTTGATTGTTGCCGTAGCATAATACAATGAAAGATTTATATTAAAAGCACTTAAGGTACAAAATTATATAAAAGAAATGAAATACATTACCGTGCTACTTTACCCCCGGGCCACGAAAACAACGCTTGAAGCGAATTCGCTTTGCGCTGCAAGTGTCAGCGTCGAGCGTCAAAAACAAATAATTGTAGTTCATGTAAGAGACCACAACACGGCCCTGCAAAATGCATCGAAATTTTTGACGCTAACCGCTGACGCTTGCAGCACTAAAACTGTTATCACACTATTCATTTTGAAGGAAACCAATTAAGGAAATCGGAAGGTGTACCACAGTTAGAACAGATTGGATCCAATTTAGATTTTAGATTCTATTATCTATTTTCAACTCTATATCTTCGATTTAAAAATCAATTTAGTGTAGTGTGATCAACTAGTTTCACTACTTTGGTTCCTAAATTAGCTTCCTTCAAATTGAATAGTGTGAACCGCTTAAGCGAATTCGCTTCGAGCGTTGGTTTCGTGGCCCCGGCATTAGGCTTACCTTTAAATTGTTCTTGTTCCTGCATCGTTTGCACGGAGCACCGCAAGCGATTAATTGTCAATTGTACGGTGTCATTGAGGCCATCTTCGCTGCTCGCATACAGGAGTGTCACCTCTAATTGGCCTTTTTTGTTCTCTCTCTGCCGATAGGAACAAATATAAATCAATTAATTTTTGTCGCTATAAACCTTAAGCTATGTCGCTATACCCCTCCAAAATTCGTCGTACAAGATCATGTTTTTCTAAGAAACGCTAATATATTTGTAGATATTATGATAAAATGTAAATATTTTGGATATCATCTGTAAAAAGACAGCTTTCGATATACGATTTATAATACGTCACTCGAAATAAATAAATCCTAAAGTAAGTAACCTCTAACATAGAATGCAAAAAAATGCTCTTTCTTAATGAAACTTTACAAACATATAATTACTAAAATAGGATAGAACCAATGGGAAATCATTTAACCAAAAATACTTACAAAAAATATATGTGAATTTGAGTTTGTTTGTTTGTTACACTTTCACGCAAAAACTACTGAACCGATCACCATGAAATGTTGCGTACACGTTGTCTGGGACATCAGAAAGAACATAGGGTATCTTTTATAGTTCAACGCGGACGAAGTCGCGGGCACCAGCTAGTAATAAATAAATAGGTAACCGTGACACGAAATTCGTTTCTGTTTAACCTCAGCATTGTTTATCACCCACCATATAAGAACTGAACTTATACAAAATATATTCAAGGCCATATCTAAATGCATTGTCTTGTTGCAAGCCTAATAAAATAAGTAGTAGATACATAATGGATTCACGAGTCGCGTAGGAAAACAATTTAAACAATGCAAGTACAAATTCACCAGATTTTGATTTGAGGCAATATAATTAGAATTTAAGGCAATAGCGTAAAAATCTCCTATCCCTTGTCCTAGTTGTCCTTATCCATTCCCAATTTCAATTCCTATTACTCAACAATTATATTTTACACAATTTGAAAGAAATTACCAAATCGAGAAAATTATAGCGGATCAAATCTCAATTCGCATATTTGACCATAATTAATAAGAAAACTCGTAGTGTCATACATAATGCAATCCATTAAAAATAATTTAATAACATCTCAGTCTTTATCTATATTGATAACAAAAAACATTACAAAAGAATACATTTGCTGATGAAACGTCATTTACGTGAGTATCTTGTGATCGAATACGACATACGAAAAGTATCTCTATTATTGTGGTTTGAATCGACAATGTGCCAAGGGCCGACAATGATACGATTTTACCGACAAGGACAAATCAACTTCGCTTTACTCAGAGCAAAGCGTAGAGGAACGTAGTTCTTGCGGTTTGTTTTATCTGCCTATTAGCATTTTACTGCATATTTGGCTGCATGTTAAGATGTCCAGAGATAGTCAATTTAAAAGAATTGATAACTTCCCAAGAAGACACAACTCGGGAACGTCTGGACGGCTAGTATTTTTTTTTTCAAATATCTTTATGAGATTCTCATGAAGAGATATTTGAAAATTGCCGGGAAAAATGCAAGAACCAAATTTTTTTCCCGTCTCAAGTTTTTAGGTGACAATTACACTTAAGCTACCACAGACCAATATATTTGACAGAACTATGTCGGTCGCGTCTGCTAGTTCATAAGTAAAGATAATAGGCAGATACACGAAAGAAGAAAGAGCTACGAGAGGATAGAAGAATGGGCTTTGGCATAGTAAGCAATATCCTCTCACTCACTCACTGCAACACAGTGAAAGGAGTGGTTACTGCCACCATATGGGCACCATATTAACTCCCGACGCCCGACGCAAAAACGGGGTGATATAAATTTTCTATTTGACGAACCATCGACCCCTTTTTTCTAGTTGGCGAAGGAATTTTACAAACCACAGGGTTCGATTGATATGAAATTTTCTATACTGTTACATCGATGGTATTTCCATGACATATAGTAACTTGATCTGTTGCTGCAGCATCACGTAGTCTGCGGGACTACTTGATAGTTAGTTAGTTTATAATTTTAGTTATAGCTTGTTTTATGAATGCGGAACGCAGTATGCCATATATGCCCTGCCATAACTGTGAGTACATTAATTAACTAAGACCAAAATAGTCTCAGTACCGTATGGGTAATAAAACATCTCGGTCAGAGGGGAATAAATGAAATAATTAGTTGTCCCTTCAAAGACATACCTACCTAATTGCTGTAAGTAATAAGACCTAATATCGCTTGTTAATTCAATTTGTTTGAACCATGACCGTTTTTGCCTGCGGTATTGCTTTGTGTCACAATTTGTATGGTTTCGTAAATTTTCAATTACACATTAAAGGGGCTTCCTACGCGCCTATAATTAGTTAACAAATTAACATTAGTTAACACGTTAACGCATTCACACGACCATCGACAAAGGCAAATAATTGGATAATAGTTAACTAACTGGTTTCCACAAGGATGAAATCTTGAAATAGTTCTCACGTTTTAAATTATGGGGTTTATTGACGTCTAGTGCTTCCATCGATGACTGCTTCCAATAATATTCTACTTTAGAAGAGAGGTTTTGTTGAAAGTGTTGGTATTATGTTCGACCCTGTGGTTTGGTCCTGGTTTTTTAGATAAAATAAGAACTAAGATAGAGGCCTGTAAACGGCAGAGTGAAACCGCTAAAACACGCAAACAAATGCAATCAAACTATTAAAATATTTACTACTGAAAATGCTGAATAGAGTAGTGAAAGGGAGTAAACACTAAAAATAAAAAGCAGGATGGAATCACATTTCAAACATACTTAAGTAAATTTGTAAATAAACATTTTCCTAAAAAATAAACAAAAATTTATTTTATAGCTTGAAAAACTCAATGCAGTAAACGGCCTACGCACAAGTGTATATTATAAAACAGGCTTCACTATGAATGTTATAAGCAAAATTATGTCTAAGTATATTACTTATATTCGAGCTGATTCTACAAATTTTTTGCTACGGCACACTTGTTTTGTTTATGCACAGTGATTTTTCTGACAAGACTCGTGTTGTACATTTAGTAAAAAATTTAAAATGTAGTGACAAGTTGAAATAAATTGTTTAGTTTGACAACTTCGAAATAATATTGCAAGTTTGACAAGTAAATATATACAAAAAACTGACGGCTTTTCGATGCTTGATGCTTGATTATTCCGCCTTTATTATAAAAATGAAGTATTATAGTAGAAAAATAAACCAAGAAATATTTACTTCGTAAAAATATTGTAACATTAGTATAAGGTCGCCTCGCCGCACAAGTTGGAAATATGATACGAGTATAGACGTGTTGACCAATGTTCGTCTTTCCTCCATTGTCAAAGGACGCGTTTTCTTTTATTTATTTTTTATATGCCTATTTGTATTTGTATATGACTGCTTTATAAGACGCTCGCATTTTAGCCACATTCTAAATCAGGCCCTATTTACTTATGTTAGAAATGCGAAATTGTTTTAGATACTTATAGTAACTAAACGCTAAAGTAAACGTTTTGAGTGCAATTTATTTCTTCAATTTACACACACACACACACACACACACACACACACACACACACACACACACACACACACACACACACACACACACACACACACACTTCTAAAATGAAATCAACTTCTACTATTTCATTTTAAACTCTAATGGGTTGATGTAAAGTCACATTTTCTTTAAATTACGTACTTATTATTATGTTTGTTTTGCTTTAAGTGACAGTTCATGCTCTACGCATATGTCACTTTTAAATGTTCCATAAAATTCGTAGTGTTTCGTATGGCAGGCGGGTTCCATGTTGTTGTAGTTTGATGATTACACCAAACAAGTATTTAAAAAAAACTCAGCATCGTTACAGGTGGCGTCGAAGAATTCACAAAAAAACTTAAAATATCTTACCTACCCACACATTAGTTAAGTCGTCTGCAATGTTGACTATCAAAATATGAAGCCACATAGTGATGCACAAAGCAATAATATTTATCCGCGATAAAAAAAAGAGCAAAAAAAGTTGAGGCAGTATTACGTCAGCGTAATTACATTTGTGGAAGATATTGCGACTTTAACTGGGATCGGTCGAGGTCAGAGCTATTCTATTGTCGGCTATTACAAGTACCTACCTCTATAATAAGAAGACTATTCAAATGTACATACATTCCCATGTGTGTGAGTCATTCATTAATCGAAATATAAAGGTAAACGCAATGACGAATTGTAACTTGATACCATTACCACATAATATCATATGTATGTGTAAAGATTTGTTTGTGAATTTACGATATTTACTAAGTTTGACTGTAGGTAATAATTAAATTCAAATTATTAATTATAATTAATTCACATTCAAATATATTATTTTTACTATGTCAGTTTAACCTGAGAATTGTTTGATACTTTAAAAACTAAAGAGCGTTTCCCTATTTTAGTTAAAATCGCAGATAAATTGTCGAAAACTTATTATAATCAAATTCACTTAGAAGTGACAAGTAGACAACCTCACAAAACTTTGTACCAAGGGAATATAAGTCACGTCTTCAATTTTTAAAACCTTGCTATAAAGAATGGTTTGTTACAGTAAATCTAAACCAACACTTATCTAAGAATTGAAATCACAGAAACTAGACACGTACCTAGGTACTAACTTAAGAGTCTGTTTTATGTTCACTAGAGGTGTTGTATAGATGATGTCATCCAAAGGCAAACACATTCCATAAACAACGATAACAACAGGATAAAATGTAAAAGAGTTTTTAAGTACAAAAAAAAAAACTTTTATGAATTATGACCCATCAACTTTCTGGTCGTAAAGTCAATGAAATTGGAATAAGTGTCAACACGTTATTTTTAATGGCAAATAAAAACCTTAATATACCTGAGGGAGACTAGACTCGATTAATATTATGACGTTTTAGGCCTCTTTCACCATCTCTGAGTAGTGTCAAGTAGGCTAACCGCCATTTAAAGTCACTGGTAAGAAAGCGTACGAGTTTCACCATCTTCGAGTAGCATTACTCTAGCTAGGGTAATTTCAATGAAATCGAAACAAGATACTTGTAGTTGGTGAAAGAGGCCCTAAGTCATACATCATACATACGTTGATAATTCGTATGATAGTATCATACATACTATCATACGAATTATCAACAATGATTTAGGTGTATCTATACAAATTATCACCATCAACACATTAACAAAGCGGTAATTAATATAATAAATCTTAGCAGAAGGCAATATTTTATAATTAACTAATAGATATTTCATAATTAACACACTAAAATAAACATAAGACGTTACACCTTGTAATAGTAGTCTTGGTTTTGTTGTTGTCCTTAAAACATGTGTAGGTTCATGTTCTCAAAGAAACTATAGTATCAAATACTGGTCCCTTGATACTCTATTGATCTCTACCAATTTCATCGTCTTCGGGCAATTTTATACTCATATTTTTTTTAACTAAAAAAAAGACAAAACAACTTCAAAAAACTCACCCTTGAATCAGACGTTGTGAGCCCGCTGGCTATTGCATTGATAGGCCTCCAGATATCAGGGGTTCCAATCAAACCATTTTTAAGATCATTATGGAACAATTTTGAGTCAAAATTCCACGTTGCTGCGCCGACGGTTCTTCGTTTATCTAAAATACTGGATTTCTGCACTAACGCTTCAACCTTCGTCGATTTAAAGCTACTAAATGTCTTCTCAAAAAATCCATTTTTGGGTTTGGGCTCTTCTTCGTTCGACACTTTTGACGTTTTCTTTGCGTCCGATGTTTTGTTGTTCTTTCGTTTATCGGCAGCATCTTGTTTTGGCGGTTCTAAAATAGCGTAGATAGTGAGCGATAAGAAATGTCCGGCCAGTTGACATTGGAGGTCAATTTTTTCTGATGACTTCTTCCCGTCTTTGGGTTTTAATTGGAATTTGAAATCTTCATTCCAAATGGGCCATGAGCTCTCTTGTAATGTCGTTTCGTATTTGCTGTCCCCTGGGAAAAGTTTTACCTGCAATTTAAAAAATATATTATACTTGGGTTTTTCTTTTATGAAAAGTCATTATCTCAACCTAAATATTACATTTAGGACTAATTCAATTCTTCGTTCATTTTTAATCCTGTTTTCTTAAATGCTGACTAAACTTAATTTACTAGAATTATAAAATTATTTTGTAATATTAGCGCCTCTTTCACCAACGTCAAGTAGGCTAAACCGTCACTTAAAGTCACCTGTCATCGGGAATAATTTAGGTGATATACCTTTGTTTGTACGGTAAAAGTTCCAAACATTTAAAAAATAATAATAATAAAAATTCGCCTATCGAATGATGCAGTAAGCCGAGTGCATAATTCAATAAAACAGATAATGATTTCTAAAAGTAACTAATCAACACTTTACATGTAGTTTGTGAAAGAGGCCCTTAGTCTGTTGGCCCTACGGTCTGTAAACTACTCGACCTTGACTTAATCTATTAGGATTCCGCTTGAGGGCTTTAAAGCTGTGGCTTTACTTTATGTTTTCGGGGTCGGGCAATGGTTTAAATTATGTAGGCATAATTTTTTTTCAAATCGACGAAATATTTTTCCCGTTAAGTCAAAATTGGTGAAATTGCCATTTTAGGGGGTGGGAGAGACAGGGGATAGAGGTGACTAATTTTGCAGTAGTCCTTTGGGTAGGTGCGGACGTTCTGAATAAAACCCATTTTTTTCAATACCTCAATTTTTCAGGAAATGAGAGCATTTTTTGCCGGGAAAAGTGTAGTTGGCATGATTTTATGGGTGGTCAACGTAACGTTTTTTGAAGATTTGTATTTTTGTATGTTTGTAATGGGCCTTAATAATGAGGAAATCTGCGAATCAGATCCCCACCGAACCTAGTCGTATATTATTTGACTAGCTGGCGCCCGCGACTTCGTCCGCGTTGAAAAAGAAAAAAGTAGCCTATCCTGTGTCCCGTACGTCTAAATGTTTACCAAGTTTCATGAAAATGAGTTGATTCATTTAAGAGTTATGGAGGAACATACATACTTACATACATACATACAGAAAAAAAATTAAAAATGGTCAATTTAGTTTCAGTATCATGTAGAGCCTATAAACACGATATCTCTGAAAACAAAGTAAATCACTCCATGACCAACTCTTACAGATTTATTATTAGTATTGATTGATGATTAACAATCTGATAGGTAAACCGTAAATACATTTCTTTTTCAACGCAGCCGAAGTCGCGGATAAACAAAGTATGTAGAAAAGACTTATTTTTAACGGGAGAAGTAAGTTTGTCTGTAAAGTTGCTGTTGGTATCATAACCTAATTGTACATATGAAGACGTAAGTGGATGAAGGTGGTATGTCGCATAATTCCAATTTTGAATAAATGGAGGTTAAAGTTTTACTTTTAATTTTTGATAGTTATGTCGCCACGGAACTTATTTTTGTACTAAATTATGATGCAAAGTTGTGTACACCACCTAAAATATTAATGGTATGATAGCAATTAAACAGTTGTATTATTAAATTTCAAAAAAAGTGAACATAGCTCCCTCTAACATTAACAAAAGTAAACTTTTCTGCAATTTTTGCTTTTTAAAATTAACTGTACACATCTTTTTAATTTTTTTATTTTCCAAAAATATCTTAAATCGACGATCTTAAGGTCTGTAATTATTCATATGGACATATTACCTTGATCAACGCAAAAAAACGAAAAAAAAACCAAAAATGCGACATACCACCTTCATCCACTCACGTCTTCATATGTGAGTCATACAATGAATTGAATGTTAAGTATTGATAAATTACATACATTTTATGTCACCCAGTAATATTATGTCAAATCTTATTACGTTTGATAAACAATCTGATAAAGGCGTTTCGATAAACCAGTGACATTTATTACTGTATTATTCGTCCAATATTATCCTTTAAATACGTTTAATTTGTTTACCTCGTTTTTTATTTGTACAAACGCTTCTCTTTATCGTGCTATTGGACTATACTCGTTTATGGGGAAAATATTAATTATTTACTTACTACTTGCTACTTGCGCTACTTACTGCTTAATAAATTTCATCCCCACCTTACTATTTATTCCTTTATATATATTTTTAAAGGATAATGAAAAAAAACTTACAAATTAAAATTTCAAATACGATCTTCTAGAATCTAGATTATATTAGGTATGAGCAAAGATTTAAATCGAGAGATGCGGCATTACTAGCGAAAGTGTTTTACAAAATACAACATACATTATACTAAAGACCAAAGTATAAAATACATATACTTTTGTCTAAACACACTTTTAAACACAGACAACACATTCCTTACTTCAAACGTGACTGTGACGATAGCGACGCTCTCAACAAGCGACCGTCACTCACTGTAGCTGGCGTGCAACTGTAGTTGGGTTGAGCGCCTGCGCCCAACCCATTGTTATGAATTTTCGGTGTGTTTTTAGTATGGCGCGAGGAGATTACGCCGCATCTTTCGATTTAAATCTTTTGGTATGAGCATATTTTAATAATAGGCCAGTGACCTTTCAGTTTCTGTTGATACGAAAAACTTTGTAAATGATGTGTGACATGTACAAAGTTTACGAAGTCCTATAATTTACGAGTTGGGAGCTGTGTATATGCTGATATTGATATATTTAATTGTAAATCGACAGAAATTAAGCGTAAATTGACAGCTATACTATTTAACTGAGTGTTTTTCTTTTCTTTTCATTTTGTTCTCTTTTTCTCATTATTTTATTTTATTTAAGTTAAGTTTATGTTATATTATTTGTTATATGCATATGTTGTCATTCGTCACAATTTCTATTTTGTAATTTATTTGTGTATACCTTAAAGTTGCCTTGTATTACCTATACCTATTATAAGTTTTTTGTTTGTGCTGTTGGTGTACCTTTTGAAAAATAAATAAATATACGTACATCGATGTATAAGACACATGTACCTAACATTTGTCTTATTGCACTGTCATACTACTCTTATATTTCTCTTCATTCATAACCACCAGGTTCGCACCGCTCGTTTTGTAACCTCTGCCTTATTGTAATAATAATTTACAGTAATATGGCTTGTTGATGGTATTGATATGCACAATTAATCAAAAACAATAACATTCCGATGGTAGGAAAAATCATTGGAGAAATCTTTCATATTTCCACTGTAATTTCCGACATTTTTTGTACTGACCAATGACGAATATGTAAGTTGGACTTTAAATCATTGGCACAAGGGTTGAAATTTTGTTGTACGCCACTTTATTAATTAACGATCTGAAACGAAGAGAACTGTTCGATATCTATAAGTATTCAAGCAATACTTACTTGCTTTACCTATATCAATTAAAACGTAACAAACAATTAGGCAAAATTAATGCTTCTAACAGTCATTATGCGAGATTAAAGGCTGGAGCCCAAAGCGTAATTAATTTGGAGTTAATAATTTCTTTAACAACACTTAAGGCGAAGTCTTAACTATCACAATTTTAAATATTGAAGAGCTTTATCTTACATTACAATTTTACAGCACAACAAATATAGTTTCATTATGGTTTGATTACATTGATTGATAGACCCAATGGGTGCGACATGATAACCCATTTATTTTTGGATAATTATTTTTTTTTTTTTTTTTATTAGAGATGGGTTTGCTCTTGGCCAACAACCAGCTGAGCAGCATGGATGAGGCCTAAGATGGAGCGAGCTCACCCAGAAGATGCCTATTCACTCGAACTTTGAATAGATTAGGGTTATATAGGCTCGGAAATACAGACGCCGGCAGGGAGTTCCAAACCTTGGCAGTGCGCATTATAAAGGATGTTTCAAAGCGTTTGGTCCGAAAATGAGGGATTTTGACAAGATGAGGATGGTAATCAGCCGTACGTCTGTGTGTCCGATGGAAGAAAGGGGAAGGCGGTATGAGCTCATGTAACTCCTGAGCACACTCTCCGAAGTACATCTTATAAAAAACACATAGACTGGCAATTTTGCGTCTATGTGCCAGGCTGTGCATCTTAGATTTTAAAAGAGTACTTTTGCCTATGAGTCTCCTAGCTCTGCGTTCCACTGAGTCGAGTGCGGCAAGTTTGTATTTGGCTGAGCCATCCCAGAGGTGGGAGCAATACTCCATGCAAGATCGGACTTGCGCCTTATACAAAGATAAGATACGCCTGGACAGGCGTAAAGTATCGCTTCACCTTGTTTAGGATGCTCAGCTTTTTGGCTGCTGTTTGGGCTTTGGACAATTGGACAAAACATTAAAAACAATGCAGTAACGTGTAATTCCAAATAAAGATTTTTCTAAAAATTTACTAAAATAAAAAAATATGGTGTGTATATGTACTTACTATACATATATAATCTGAGCGTGTGTAAATAACTAAAATCATAATTTTATGAAAAGAAAATAAGTAGAAAATACGTATTAAGTTTGTCTGTGGCGCCCATTATTTTATATTTTTTGACTATTATGGGATTCAGCTCACTTGCACGAATGGTTTTGCTTGTGTTATAGGCTTATAGGCCATGGTAGCCACCAACCATCAAGTGGACAGTCAGCCCGTCTATCGATCTTAACATAAAAAAGTATGCTTTTTCGGGAATTATAAATTAAGAATACAACTAAAAATGCCGTGTCAAGTAATATTAAGGTCAAACCTAGCCTTAAGTTGAGCTCTTATCAAATACCTAGACCTACACATTATATAACCTAACTGGTTCGATCGTAACGACATGATCTTGTTTTGACATTTATTAGAAGATGCTGTCATTTTTTGGTATAAAAATATCATTGTTATAATTTTAAGATTTCTTAACAAATCTGACCTTCGCTGGAATTTAATCAAATAAATTGATAGATAACGCGGTAATGAATAGACTACATGTATGTTGCTGCTTGTTCATCTATTTATGGATAACCTACTGTTAATATAATGAACGCTGGTCATGTTTATTTTACCAGGCTAGTAGGTAAATGTAACGCAAGCTATTTATATGAATTAACATTTAGCATCGTCTTCGCTTACACTAGTGACTACGAATGTTTATGTTCTTCTTTTTTACATAGTATAAGACTGGGCGTTTAGGGCCCATGGCACCACCGGCTTGTAACACTGACGGTACATTTTTGCACCACCAGTGGTACAAGCCGGTGGTGCCATGGGCCCTAAACGAGACTGGGTGACCGAGCTTCGCTCGGGCCAATGAATAGTTTAAAGTTTTTTACATGTAAGAAAGCAAGTCTATGAAAAATTATATAAAAAAAAATCAAAAATACATCATACATTGTGTATTCTTGTTAAAAAATTTAATACTTAATAGAAACAATTGAGACTTTAAGACCATTTAAGATGAATTGAGATAATGAAACATTTTATTTTGCCAATACCTATCATCTAACGTCTAAGTCTAACGAAATTTCGCAAATGGAGCGAATAAGTTCGCTCAGCGTTATATGGCGTTAGCTGTATTATAAAACGAGCAAGAGGTATCCATTAAAAAAACCGTTCCATTAAAAAAAACTGCAAAAAACGAATTTTCTCGAAGATATGACCCTGACAGATCGATTTATAGATATTAAAAACCCCTAACCCTAGATTTTCATCATAATCGTTAGAGCCGTTTGCGAGATCGTCGTGGCATACAAGAATTCCTCGCTGTATCATAAGATAATTTGAATCGCTTTCCACGTCTGTGTGACTGTATTACCGCTAACAACTTCTAAACCACACAATAGATTTTAATACGACTTTCACCATACGATAAATTTTTCACGGAAGGTTAAAACCATAATAAAATATAATTAAGTTTTTATGTAAAAACAAAACAATCAAAAACAAATATTATAAAACACAATTTTTCAGCTTCTTAGTAGCAAATATATATTTTTCTACTTACATAAAAACTTAAATAGCTTTTTATAATAAACCTCTCGTGGAAAATTGTCTATCTTAACGTGAAAAACGCTCAGAATCCGTTGCGTGGTTTAGAAGTACCTATAGTTGACGAATATACAGACGTATAGACGCGGAAAGCATCTTTAAGTTATACTATATTATGTACTAAGGAAGCTGTTTTATGTGCACGATCTCATAACGTAAGTAATTACTAGGGCACAGGACCTTTTCTTAGCGGGAAAATATGGGTAATATTCCCATCACGCTAGTTCACTGCTTATGGAACCGGCCTTCCTCACCTACACAAGTTAGTCTTTAAAGATATTTAAGCTCGATTGTGGTCTCAAAAATTTTATTTTCCTTCACTTTTATATCAATACACTAGCTGGCGCTCGCTACTTCGTCCGCGTTGAGAAAGATAAAAGTAGCCTATCCTGTGTCCTGTACGTCTAAATGTCTATCTACCAAGTTTCATAAAAATGAGTTAATTCGTTTAAGCGCCTCTTTCACCAACTACAAGTAGAGTGTTGATTAGTTACTTTTAGCAATCATTTTCTGTTTTATTGAATTATGCACTCGGTTTACTGCATCATCCGATTGGCGATTTTTTATTATTATTTTCTTTTCAATGTTTGGGACTTTTACTGTGCAAACAAAGGTATATCAGCTCCATTATCCCCGGTTACCGGTGACTTTAAATGATTGCCTACTTGACAGTTGGTGAAAGAGGCGCTAAGAGTTATGGAGGAACATACATATATACAATACCTACACTTACAGATTTATTATTAGTATTGATGATACTCGTAACTAACCAATCTACAACATAAATGAACTTGAAAACTTTTTGGAGTCTGCGGTGTGGGGTGTTTGTAAAATCGGGCGTTGTTTCCCCTCGGCTTTCTTGAAACCAGCTTTTACAAGTTGCGCAAGTACTCCACAACAAAAGATAACTTTGAGTAAAAACACGACCTAACCATTCCAAAGTAGGTACGAGTATCATTCCAAGAGGGGCCATGGTTATTCGTTTAGCTAATAGTAGTAGGACGCCGAGCCGCGCCTTCATTTTCATTGATGTCAGAGTAATGGTTAGGAAGCCCACTATGCTAAATGTGTAGTCACTCGAGCGTCGTGGGGACCTATTGGACTTTGGAGATTGGATGGTATTAGAAGGAAAAAAGGTTATATGAAGTTTTTCATTTCAGCGGTGGGGTGAGCGTCTACAGGCATTTAAAATTTTGTAGGCGCTGTATTTTAAAAAATCCTCCATATAATCGTCAGATTAAGAATCAGCACGATTAGGAATTTAGGTTGAACCGTCTGTATGAAAATCTGACGCGCTCGAGTATTACAAAATGAGAATCGTCAAAAATATTTTTTGCATTTTCAAAAAGCTGCCACGAGCTTGCGTTACATCCGAATCGTCTGAATTTAACATCCCCTCTGAAAATCTGACGCGCTCGAGTTGTATTTAGAATTTTACCCCCACCCCCGCCAACCCCACCAACCAAACCGTCAGATTAATACCTACATATCCGTTATCGGAGACACGTGGGGTACATACATTGGCAATATCTGACGCGCTCGAGTAAGTTCAAAAATCCCCTCGGGCTCCCCTACCATAAGTGCAATAAAACAATAATGGTACCAACATATTATAGGAGCATTATAGGTATGGATTATTAAATACCTGGGAAAACTTAGAATTGTATCTCCTCTATTATTTTTATATTTTAAATAAGAAGAAAAGGGTATTCACCGAGCCGAAGTTGTTATAATTTTATATTATTTTCCTCATAAAATTCTCGGTAGGTAACTTACTAAATATTTTATCGAAACAAAAGTATTAATATAAGCTCTCGCCATCTTATTTGATTTTAATAAAACAGTTTTTTAAAAATAGAATTAGATTTACGACTGGACAAATTTTTAGTTTAGGTTTCATAAATATAAAGAAAATGAATGAAAAAAAAATGAAAACATGAAAATGACGATGTAGTATAAAAGACTGGGCCTCTTTCACAAACTACAAGTAAAGTGTTGATTAGTTACTTTTAGAAATCATTTTCTGTTATATTGAATTATGCACTCGGTTTACTGCATCATTCGGTAGCCGAAAATTAATCAACTTAGAACATTTTGTATAGGTAATATACTTTTGTACATGCAAATTTTTAGACGGAAACTCTATATCTCTATCTCTATCTCTATATATAAAATTACATGTCACATGTTTGTGAGGGATGAACTAAACTATTCTATATAGGTATACCTAATGGGCTGTTAATAGAGAATTTGACATAGCCATTGCTAACTTATGTAATTTACCGACATAGACGAATAACTTATGTAATTTGACCCCTAACTGCCTTGTACTATACCTATTCTGTAGTGATAGGTATACCTACTTGTAGGCCAAGTAACTAACTGCTGCAGTACGTGAGTCATTGACATATTTGCCTTTAAAAATTACCTGCCCACAAATGCAGTTTAATGTTTTGTTTAATGTAAAAATGAGCATTTTAGTGGCGACGGATGTTTGGTTTGATGTGTGAGTAGATATTATCGTGGCCACATTGTGAAGTTGTTAATTGCTTTTGCTGTTAACTGCCCATGAATCGGTGAATTAGACATCTACTTATAATTATATTTAGCTGTGTAGAGGTGAATGAAATACCTACGAAAATTGTGTTAATTTATCATCGAAAACGTCTTATCTATGGCCATAATTTGATTGCAGTGATTTTGATTCTTTATTATGATTAAAACTATAGAAATCATTTAAAATTCATTATCATATTTAAGAATTTAAATCTCCTTTATCTTTACATAGTACCTAAGTATAATTTGAAGTCGTTTTCCGCGTTTGTCTGTATGGCCGTTAACTCCTCCTAAACCACACATAGGAATTTGATGCGGTTTTCACCATCATTTAGATAATTTTTCACAGAATTTTAATATTAAAGTGAAACCTAATTATTATAAATTTCTTCTGTTTGTGTGTATATTTGTGATCAAACTCCTCCCTAAACTGCTTGGGTGTTTTGATAAAAAAAATTGTGTGCATTTGAGTGGGCCCCTGAATGATTTAGATTCACAATTGGACCCCATAGATGGCGCTACTAAAACGAGCGCTACTTTCCATATCCAGACCAGAGAAAACTGTAAGTTAATTTCAAAGTTGATCATGCCGGGAATCGAACCCGGTAGCCTTGAGACAGAGAATTAATGCAAGCACCTTAACCGTTCATATAAAGTGCTCGTCAAAAAAACTTGTGAAAAGTTTCTAAAAGTTTAGCAAAGAAAAAATATAAAAAAGGAATGCCTTACCTTAACGAGGTATCCGTGGGCGCGACTCAAACCAAATAAAGACGGGAGATGCCGGGCACCAATAACGGTCACGTACAAATTTTTACTAACCGGGTGCAAAGCCACCTTGAAACCAATTTCGGGCTCTAAACTACCGCTTCCCGCCAGCTGAGTATCGCGGTTTGTATTCCAAATGTTCTTCAGTTTGTTAAGTGAAAATGCCATTGTAAACAAAATAACGTCTCCACAGCGATATCACGCAGCTAACCACTGACATTAATACCGGTTTCTCGCATAAATTAATCACGCAATGTAAAAAAAATATTAAACCACACAAGTACTAACAATTTTACATCAAGTTCTCTCAAATAAATATCACTTTTAAGGAACTTTTTAATGAACACTGCACGTGTAGAATTACAAAATCGCCATAAACAAAGAGAACAGAATCGATCTATCAAACATATTCAATTGAAACTCATGTTAGGAATGCATTTGTCAATCGCGCTATCAAAACACTCCCTACCCATCTCGAGTACAAACTATGTTTGTTTATAAATCGCTTTAGACGGTACTTACAAACAGTATGCTATCTCTTTTACTCTTTATATAAGAACATGCTAAGCTAGCGCGATAGCGTGTGTATCAGAGTGTAATATTTTTATTAATGATTAGAGGGAGAGCTGCCCTCTAGCAACCGTTTCTGAGAACATCGTGGAAACCAACAGATGGCGCTAAGAAATCAATATTGCAATGAATTGCTTACCTTGGCGTGCTTATTCTTTAATAATTTAATTAGGTCTCATAGGTGACCTAAATACTCGCTTTCTTTTAAGCCATGCTTTATAACTTATAGATTACTGGATTGCCTTATTTTTTTGTCTTGCCTTACTTTTTATAATTCTGTTTCGATTCATTCCATTTCTTTGCAAATTCCATCGTTACGTACCTAAGAATATCTTTGCAATCAAAGATTTAAATCTTTGTTTGCAATATACTCTTAGGTATTTTAAGGACTTATGAATCGAAACAGAATTACCTATAATGAGTATATCATATTGGGTGTCCGGTGTATGAAAATCATAACTTGACTGGGCCTTGTTAACATGAGAATTTATGCAATGATACAATGTACCAGTGTCACTAAAAATAATTTAAAATTTCAAGAAAATACCCCATCCCGACGTGATCTCTTTATCGCATCCCTCAGTAACCTCAATCGGGGACCGTTTTTTATCTCTGGCTTTTTGATTCCGTCGACGCGATGGTACAAACAAACGGTCTCTTTTGAATGTTGCTTAAACAAAGCTTAACTAACATAAACAATGTTAGTACCTATGTAAATTATATGCAGCTTTTGTTTGTAAGGGCTGAGTTCCTCAGGCTCAACCAACAATTCAATGATGCATTCGAAAAAAAATTACAATCCTAAGAAAGTTGACTCTTTCTCAGTTTTAATCGCAAAAGGTGACCGTTTAGTGGTTAAAGTTCTTAACTTATGCCCGTTTTCATCAACAGTCACCTAGAGTTAGGGAACACATGGCCGTCTTAAATAGTAGCATATAATAGTTGCCTTTTTTTTACGTTGGGAAATCCTCTTGGATACCCAGCAGTGAAGGGGACACTGCAGGGTTATGCCGGATTCCTACCGGCTAAAACCCAACGACTTTCTATCTATCGCGGCCGTTGATGAGCGGGGTCGTGGGGACGTTTTTACACGACTTCGTTATCCCGCCACGGCTATCCAACGCGGGGAGGCCAGTGCTCCCTGTCAGAACCTTGGCGTACCCGAAAGTGGAGGTACGCCGGCCTGATCGGGGGACCTTACGACGGGCGGCAGTCTCTTCCAAGACCCCCAGATATAATAGTTGCCTAGGTGTTCCCTAACTCTAAAGTGACTGTTGGTGAAAACAAGCTTTAGCGCTGTGTCTTAAGTTTCTTAAGGGCAGGGCCAATATTGGAAGTGAACTATTCAAAGTTGGTTCTTTGGTTCGGTTTGGTTTTGCAGTCATCTGGTTAGCCCATCTAGCAGCAGTAACCAGAAAAACACAGTGAAAAAACAGCATATATGCTGTTGTAACCTTCCCTTATGTTACTAATCCTTAATCGGTATTACTATGGTCGGCAGAACACCTGCATCACCTATGGAGTTGCTTGTGTTATAGGCTTATAGGCGACGGTAGCCACATACCATCAGTCTGATGACCTTTACATAAATAAAGATACCTTAATAATACCTTTAATAAGAACATTTTCGCTACTTCAGCAGTAGACCATTTAGGTTTTTTTGGGAAAATATATTTCAATGATATGAAAGCTACTAAAGAACCAAATTAAAACCATTTAGATCACAACTATGCGATTTAAATGGTTTTGGTGCCCTCGTTTTTAAACCAAACTTATTATTTACGATATAAGACTAAATCGAGTATGGATAAACCCTTTAAAATAAGTACCTCCATTACATTTTTTAACAGTTTTTTATTCTGTCGAACTACATAATCTATGTGAAAAAAAATCAAAGTATTATGATTGAATCAAAGTTTAATTTCTGAGTTTTTTACGAATACTCAGCCAATATATTTTAGTACAAATACAAATATGAAATAATTATAGGTGCCGTGTTAAACATGGCATAATTGATTTATTAGATGATATTTTAAGGCAATGAATAAAAATTTCAAGTATTTCAATTAAAACTTCTTACTGAATACTATAATATAATTACATATATATTAAAACTCTGAATAGGAATAGTTTGTTTTCACAACTATTAAAAACATTTATCATCTTTGAATTTTTTAAATATAGCTGAAAATTGTTTTTATAAAAAAAATAGATATGCCAATTTTAATGTTTGTCAAACATTAAATCACCACAAGTTTTCGAACGAATACATACATTTTATTAGCAACGATTAAAAAATACACATAACCAATAGGCACATACAGTGAAAATCGGTTATAGCGACCTTCAAGGGAACACAAAAATTGGTCGTAATAAACGGATAGTCATTATAAGCAATATTAAATCTTTATAAGCATTCATCAGGGACCTTGCCATTTGGTCGCTGTAACCGATATGTCGTTATAACCGAAGTCGTTATATCCGGTTTCTACTGTGTATGTTTATATCAATTAAAAATATCTGTTAGAACGAAAGTCACGGCCTTGAAAGTATTTTGGCCATGAATTGTACAATCGCGTCATAATAATGTATAATAATGGAGACGATGAGGACGAACATGGCGAAACATATCCCTGTGATGTACATGAACTGGCTCGCCTCCTGAGGCGTCGCCAACATCTCTTCACTGCTGGCGTCACGATCGAGAGCGTCGAACTCGGATGTGTCTGTAATTTTTTTTTTTATATTAATCCTTACATATTCGCTGCTTAAAAACTAAAATGGGCCATAAAACAAAAAAATCCAAAAATGTTTTTTATTGCAAAAATACAATCACAATCCTTCATATCGATAACTTAATTTAGAAAAACGAATAACTCCACTTTTGGTTGAAAATGACTTTTTCATACGAGTGAAACTTAATGACAATTAGAATTTAATTTTTAAAAGGTCTATCGGTTAATACGAGCCATATTTTCCAATGTAAAATTGTCTTTTTTCTTTTCGCATATCATACAAAAAAAAATTATAACGTTTTTAGTCTCCCCTGTAAAGTTTGCCTCAGAGGAGTTATTTGGTTTGCGAATTAAGGTATCGATAATTGTATGTTGCAAAAGACTTATGGTTGTTTTATTCCATATTTATACTCTTTTCACTGTATGATGATATGCGTGACAGTTCGTAACTGACAATTTTAGTGATGCAACCTACCGACATTTAATCGATTGTTTAAATATATCGAATCAGTTGGCAAAGCAAATGGAATCGAACTATTTTGTTTTTTTCCCATTGTAAGTACCAAACAGAATATAATAAGAATAACAAAAGAACAAATAAACAGAAACAACAAAAGAAAATAATAACAACAATAATAACAGAACGAGAAACTTAACACTTAACGAATAACTTTATTGTTATTATTAGTCAGCTTTACGACGTTTTTATAAATATATAGAATAGAAAAAATATTTGTTAAATCCGAATATCCTATGACAAACATAGAGTACTTTCGATATATCGAATATAAGTGAATATGCCTAGTGTCAATCCCTATTGACACACGCTCCGTTCCACGCGTTTGACACTTTTAAAATATATGGTTTTTATTACATTTACCTATTATAACAATAAAATAATTATAAAAGTGATAATTCCTTTTGTGTTTTTCGAATAGATAATTTTTTTTCCATATATTTGTTTGTTTAATTATAATTTTTTTTGTGCCAGTTTTTTTTTTTAGTTGAAAACAGTATGCGTGACATGAAAAAGTGAGAACTGTCACGGAAATCATAATACAGCGAAAATACTATAGTATATTTTGATAATTTTTTTTTATATTCAAAAGTAACTTAAACTTATGCTTATATTATCTCCTCTAGTATTTAGTTTATAATAAAAGTACTTAAAACATTTAATACCACTTAAAAATACGCTCCGAACGATGTAATAATATTGAATACTAGCTGGCGCCGCGACTTCGTCCGCGTTGAAAAAGAACAGTAGCCTATCCCGTGTCCTGTACGTTTAAATGTTTATCTACCAAGTTTCATGAAAATCAGTTGATTCGTTTAAAAGTTACATACAGAAAAAAATTCTAAAAATGGTCAATTTAGTTTCAGTATCATGTATAAAGCCTATAAACACGATATCTCTGAAAACAAAGTAACTTACTCCATGACCAACCCTTACAGATTTATTATTAGTATTGATGATTATTTTTTAAGATATTCAATATGCGTTATCTAAACTGTCTTTTATATTAGTAGGTACTATAAAGTAAACTTTCTTGTCAATATTCAGTTCCGCCACGGAACTGGTGGGAATGAACCCCAAAAATAAACATTTTACTTACTTGCATTTTTACATTTTGACATTCCAACAAGAATATAGAATTATATAGAATTTGTATTCTTGTTGGAATGTCAAAATGTAAAAATGCAAGTTTTGTTAGCTTATAACGTGAATTCTCTTCTTACAATAGTAATTTATATTTATTTATTTCAATACACGAATAATTTAATAAGTTTATTTTTTTAAAACATCCACTTATTTAATTTACCTGTGTTAACTATATAAAGGATACTTACCGGCCGGTGTTTCAACATCGCACACTACATCCGTCTCGGTGATCTTCAAGTCGAGGAGTTCCCTCGATGAAAGAAGAGCTTCGGCCGGAGCCTCTCCGGGGAACAGGTAGTCGCATAGATACAGTGGACCGACCGGCACTAACACTCTTCGAGGGGGCTCGTTGAAACACACTTTCTCTGCGCAGATTTCATTAAAAATATATATATAATTTTTAGTAATCTATACTTACTAAAGCCCGTCACAAACGTAGCTATAATATATATTATTACGGTGTACATTGGTGACGTCATAGTCATAGAAATATATATTATAGGTGTGTGTGTGGTCACTGCAATATTTGTATAGAAAATATATCGTAATATGCCTTGCTATTAATTTATATTATAGCTACATGTGTGACGGGCTTAATATACAAAATTGAAGTGTTTGTTTTTTATTAAATGTATATCAAAGTGTATAGGGAACTTAAAAAAAAAAACAGTTTTTTTTTAGTTTATTCCGGCTAATGTCCGAAATGGCTGGACCGATTTTGAGTGGACTTTAATTGGCTGATTTTATAAGGAGTAACTTAAGTTACTCATAATTATGCAGTGTATAATTATAATTATGCAGTGTCCATAGCATAGCATAGCAGGTCTAGTTATTCCTATACTAAGGGCCTCTTTTGTTGGAATATATCAAAATAAATCTGTCCCACTCTAACAAATACATTGAGAGTCTTTCTCCTTCACACATATAAATATTAAGTTATTAACAATAGCTCTTTGTTTCTTACAAGAGTCTTATAAACGTTTGGCTTTGATTTTTAGAGTTTGTACTGTAGTAGTTGTCGTTCTGTTCTAACTGCGCCCCTTACTAGTGAATACGAACACGCCTTCCTGATATATTAAAAGAGACATAATATTAAATAATATTATTTACAACAAATTCCATCTTTCAATGCTTCCCATAACCCAATATCTTACACCATCTCTGAGTGAAGTGTCAAGTAGACTAATCGCCATCTAAAGTCACCGTTAAGAAAGCGTACGAGTTTCACCGTCTTCGAGTAGCATTACTCGAGGGTAATTTCAATGAACAATTGAAACAAGATACACGTGACATTTACTCGCCAATTAGCGTTACTTGAAACGTAACTAATCAACACTTCACTTGTAGTTGGTGAAAGAGGGTGTTAAGAACTAATTTTATAAGCAGAACAGTAATCTTCTATCTTCTATATGTATAAATAAAAATGAATCCCTAAATGTGTTTGTAAGCGCAAAACTCGAGAACGGCTGGACCGATTTTAATTCTGTCTTCACTCATGGATAGAGGGATAATCAGGGAAGGTTTTCACGTAACGGGGTCGCTGGTATTAAATAAATATATACCTTCTGGCAGCAAATTATCGTCTATAAGTGCATCACAGTGCATCGTGAATCGCGACGCGAGTGACCTTATGATGTCTTGTTTGACGGCCGTTATTGTTTCGGCCACAGACGCCTTCGGGTGCATGAACACGCTCGACGATACGACACCGCTGAAGTGAATACTACCATCGCATTCCATGTATTCTACCGTTTCAGGTAGAGAGTTTTCCTTAAAAACATATTGTTTCATAAGCGAAAATGTTTAAGAGCGGGTATAAAGAGAAATAGCCAATCCTAGATTTGAATTTTATCTGAGTAAACAAAGTCTAATTTAATTATTTTTTTTTTTTAAATAGATAAAATACATTATAAATGAAAGTGACGACTGTAACAGAAAACATAATATAATGAAATTTTCTCGATAGAAAAAAATCACCAAGTGAGCTCTCATTTCCATCGATTTTAGTTTTATTTTTAAAATGACACACATTACAAAGCTAAAAGTGTATCAGTAATTTCACTTCACATATTATCTAAGGCTGTATGTAACAATTTTTCATTTGACATTGTAATTTACGAATAATTAATATTTAATACTTTTGGCACTTATAACATTTTTATTGAGCGAGTTGCGCTATCTTCCGTCGCATGTTGTGCATAGTTCTACGTATTTTGTGTCACTGTCATGTCCAAGGGGCCACGCGGGTGAAATTACAAATTTTGTTTGCTTTATGCCCACTCTTAATGACAAAAAAAAATGAAAAAAAAAAATCAAGTATTGCAAAGTATTGGCTTTTGAGATAGTTAATGGCAAAAAACATTCCTGATTCCTGAAATTTTAGATAAAGGTTTAACTACATATATATTTAAAAAGAAAGTATTTTATATGAAACTTAATGTTGTTATACGTAAAACTTATTTGTCTTTTAAACATGAAAATTGAATAGTTTATTACTTATTTTGATAATAAAAAGGTTTTAGCTGGTGCAAATAGCACATTTTATTAAGAAATCTGTAGTTCGACAAGTAATGCTCATAAGTACTTAGCAGTTTTTTTGTACGATAGATAAGACAGTGGACTATTCACTAGGGTCAAAATTGGAATCTTAAAGAAGGGCATTTATACAGATTCGGGTTTGACAACGACAATATGTAATGAAATTTTTTTTGCATGAATTTCTTAATAAGGCGAGACTATCTTTTCCACTGTTTAAAATAAACATACAGCATATGAATAGACTTATTAGTCTCGACTATACATAAAATAAAATACTCACCAAAGGCACAAATAGAGAGATAAGCATAGATTTTGGTGAATCTTGTTGAGCGACTTTAGTACTGCTTTTTAATTTCTTCTTCTTTGTTAATGACTCTAAAATTTCTGAACCATCTTTTAATTCTCCATCTATGAACATCACACTAGACTCGATGGTCTTGTGTGCAGACTCCAAGATTTGCTGAAATATACCAATACAAAAAAAGGGTAAATTTATCAAATTGGACACATGAAATGTCATTTGTATAAGGACTAATTAAAATCATATTATAAATATTTTTACCTTGCTGAGATGAATGGTAAAGAATTAATGACTATAAAGAAAATCTTAATGTCTTCTCCACTTATGCTTACTGGAAGAGGCAATTATCAAATATTGTGTGAAAATTTTAAGAAAATTAATTTTGTAATGCCAGAGTGTAAGATCATCAGAAAAACTGTTTTTTTTTTTCTATCAAAAATACTAATTGCACATTAAAATGCAATTAAAATGATATGATCATCAGAAAAAATACTTTATCAAAAAAATGCGCAATTAAATATTTCACAATAAAAATACGTATGATATTAAACGGAATAGTATTTTAACTGTCCCTTTGTAAAGTAAATGATTATTTGTTAAGAAATAATTAATGCATTTAGTGAAGAATTAATTTGACAACATTTTTACCTGAAATTGCTGTTTAACTGATATGCTACTGTTCTTCACAATCACAGGGTAAACTTCGTCAAATTCATAATAACAGTCCAACCTTTGCCACTGTTGGGGTTTTGACATAAATTTCCATTCAACTGGCAGAAGGGCAGAATTCTTATGTCCTGTGCCAACCTCTATACTTTTGCACGATAAAACTTGTGTAGTCGTTGACATGTGCAATATAAGCCTTTCATTGGTCTCCAAGTTGCCGAACATCAATGGGCTGACACTTAATGCTTTGTACATATGATTGAGTATTGTCTTTACTTTGCTAAAACAGTTGGAGTCATCAAATATTTCTTCTGAGCTTGTTACAAAAATACCTGGAATGTATTAGGCGGAAATTACAAATCAAAGTTGAAATAACTACATCAAATTTGAATATAAACTTATAATGTGACCCAATACTAATAAAACTATAACATACTAGCTGGTGACTGCGACTTCGTCCGCGTTGAAAGGAAAAATATGTCAACGTCCAGCGGTAACAACGGACATCGTTATCACTGTGACGACGAAATATCTTTTTTATATATCTTTTTATCTTTTTTATGTCTTATATTATAGCCTATGTCTTATTCTGATGTATAAGCTATATTATTGTAAAGTTTCATTGAAAACCATTCAGTAGTTTATGTGTGAAAGAGAAACAAACATCCATTAACTTTTGCATTTATATTAGTAAGGATTATAGAATTGCAAAATAATAGTCTTGAACAGATATTAAAGGAATAATTAAGCATTGAAAGGCCACACTTGGTCTCGCAGTCATTTTGGCAGGCAGTCTGATGGCAGTATAACCCCCATACAGAAAAGACCTTCTATGGTTAGCAGTGCACTTGCAGGACTAGTGGCTTTGGTAGCCACAAACCATAAAGATAACTGCCAGCCTGTCTTGTCAACCTTAACATAAAAAAAAACCTCAAAATAATGATTGACTGTGAGTCTTTAACAGAAATTAAAAACAATAATTATACATGGTAAAATTACCTACAAAATGATATCTACCTACCCTATCAAAAATCCAATGATTATACAAGTTAAAAACCAAATATAAATATAATGTTAAAACTTTGGTCAGTGAGAGTTGTGTAGGTAATAAGAATTTAATAGGTATATAGGCTACAATCACTATTGTAACCAAACTAAATCTCTATATATCAAACATTACATGTCAAAAATGAACTCCCTAAACTACTGAACCGATTTTGATAAAACTTCGTAACTATATGTAATTTGGTCCAACTTAAAAGATGTGATAGTTTTCATTTTGTACCCGGACGAAGCCGGGAGCGTGTAGCTAGTAATGTATAGGTTTAACTAAGGACTACCTTGAACAAACATTCCTCCTGGCAACATTCGAGTAACATGCTTAGCGTGATCTGCAACCCATGCTTCAGATACTGCAAGCAAACTTTTACTTTCTTTCTCTAAAGGATAACTAACATCCGATACATTATCCGAAGTTTTCTCATCAGGGGTTCGTGCCAAGTGAATAACATTATTTCTAGAACTTGTGCTCTGTAATAAAACATATCTCAATAACTACATGTAGGCACCTATATGAATTTGTTATTTAAATTAAGTAGATTATTTAAATAGCAGGTAGATACTTACTTGACCTAGAATTAGGCCTATCGCGAAGGCTTCTTGTGTTGCGTACTGTTTAAGATATTGGAGACAATACTCCGGAGAATATACCGTTTTATACATTTTGAGTAGATTTTACATGAAACAAACGTAAACCAAAAATTAGTTCGCAATATGGAATTAAATAAGTGTACGTTTGTTTGATCCTGAAATATATTCACTCAATGAATAAATATTAAATATTTCTGTTCGATTGAATTGATTGTCTTGTTGTGTTGTCTTGTCATTTTACAATTGACAACGTTCATAAGGACTGTCACTGTCAGTGATGTAAAACAACAAAGTTTATTAATATTTAACGAACTTGGATTCAAACAATATAAAACAAAAATGAGGACAATGTCTTAACATACTCTTTGGTCTTAACACGTTAGTATCTACTATTTAGTTTGTGCTTAACACGGTAGTTTCAGATCTATGGTCTTAGTTATCTATTATGCCAATATGCTTTATTCAAGTGTTGTCTACATTTAACTAAATATATAGTTGGACCCAAAATGGAGTAATTATGTTGAGGCTTTTTGGGAAGACTCAAAGAAAGTATGTAAGTACTTAAATCACCGACAAGAATCATAGTCCAGTCAGGTTAGCATTTAAGCTTACATTAATGTAAGCTTAGGCCCATTTTTCGTCTAACCCGACTGTAGTATCATCAATTCAACACCGATGTTAATCCATTTCATGATCAGTTCGCATTTTTTACAATTTAAGGCTAAGTTTACATGACCTAAATCAAGATACCTAGATGCCAAATTGACATTGCTATCATTGTTATCAAAGCTTTGTATTACGCGTTTAACCTCAATTAGCTCTGATAACAGTTTTGTTCGCCTTTTAATTTGATAGTGCTAAATCGTACACAACTACACATCAGGGCCCCTAGCCATGAGCAACCAGTGCAAACGGGAGCGCTGTGTATTTACGTAACGATAGAAAATAAAGCCCGGTGATTGGTTGTTGTAACGCCCACATAAAATTTTGACCAATCACTGGGCTTTATTTTCTATCGTTTCGTAAATACACAACGCTCCCGTTTGCACTGGTTGCTCATGGCTAGGGGCCCAGAAGTGAAAACTTAATATTTTGATGCGTTTATAA
The DNA here is from genome assembly GCA_945859745.1 of Synanthedon formicaeformis. NCBI lineage: Eukaryota > Metazoa > Arthropoda > Insecta > Lepidoptera > Sesiidae > Synanthedon > Synanthedon formicaeformis. Next base: position 8,667,097 of record OX243959.1, on the reverse strand, counting down.
TGTTTTTGCAGCGCCATCTAACGACCTAGTCGCAGACCATTAACTACATTTGCATTTCAACAATATGATCATGCTTTTGCTACCGCACTAATCTAACGATTTAGTTCTAGAACTCTAACCACAGCTCCATCTAGATTATTCTACTGAGCGTTCAAGTTTCATAGCCAATGAGCCTGTAAACACCCCATACAAGGTAAATGCTTCTCGGTAAACTAACTTAATAGGACAAGGGAAAAAAAACAACATTAAAAAATCCTTAATACTTTTAATTCTTAAAATAAAATACAGAAATAGTTTCACATTAGTACACGTTTACGGTGTACTAAATACCAAACAAAAGTTAAGCATATAATGAATGTTTTTTTTTTTTCATTAACATTTTTGTGATGTTTGTCTCACAACATCACCACTCTTATGTACTTATCCCACATTGAGGAATTGACGATATCAAAATAATGAACACAATGTGGTAAGAAACATAGTTCAATACAAATAAAATAAAATTTATTTTGGTGCGATCAGTGAGAGACAAGAAAGGTACGCATTCCGACACTAATTGCTAGTAGGAAGTACTTAAAAGGTCAAAAAATTGAAGCATAATATAGTGTTCAGACTTTTTGTTCACATTCTAGTTAAACTTGCATTTGGAGAAATCCATTTCAGGGTGCTGTTCCATGAATCTGTAAATTAAAGAGAAAAAAACCAAGTTAACTTTGCACAATAAAAACAATTGTCACCACACCCAGAACCCAAAGACCTGATATGTAATAATAAAGTCCTTGCATTTCACGAGTGCACGTGCGCTTGGTTTGTTGGTGTCTCGTTTGTATACGTGTTATTAAAAAAAAATGCAATATTTACTTTTTTATTTTTATTTCATATTTGTCCATGCTATTCAGTGATATGTTAAGTACTAAGTACTACATGGAACACTCAAGACGCGATGAGTGTTCCAAGTGATTGGAGTTCCGACGTCCTACCCGTTCACAGTCTGTCATACGCGCTCGTAAAAATGAGGCGCGTTCTTATTTTCAAAACCAATAAAAATGCCGTCTTGTGTGATGAGATATTGCAAAAATACAACAAAAAATATTGGTAAAACTGCTGGTGTGACGTTCCATAGGTAAGTTTTATTAATATTGAAACGTTTAATAGGTTAATATTTAATTTGTTAAAACCGACGTGCTTATCGGGTCGGCCATATTAATATTCAGTTGTCTACGACTTGACGTATTGACCTTGACACTACTGCCGCGCCGTCCCCCGCGCACCTTCCGCGTTGGAACATGAATTTAGCAAGACATCGTAGGCAGTGTTCAATCTAGTACTTACTTAACATATCACTGATGCTATTGGGCTATTTTTTTAACGTATGTATAAAAAATAAGTTAAAAAACCAAGCTCACGTGCACTCATGAAATGCGAGGACTATACTAATAAAATAAAGTTGAATAGTTCGTTCTTTTGAAAGTCTCTTTCTGTCAGTTTCCATTTAAAAAATAAACTATGGTTGGGTGCGATAAAGTGGTAAATGAAAACGAATTACCTTTTGAGCACATCTTGTTTCTTCTGTTCGTCGCTTGTGGGCAGGCCCATTTCCTTCTGCCGCTGATCGTACATCATTTTCTCCACTAATCCTCGCGTTTCCCCGTCCAAATCAGACAGCTTAGATGGTTCTGTTCGTAAAAAATGTATCAAAAAATTAATTCATTCGCAAAAATTATACATTTAGACGAATAGAAATAATAAATTATTTTTTCATATTATAATGACACTAGCTGGTGCCCGCGACTTCGTCCGCGTTGAAAAATAAAATAAAAAAATAGCAATATAACGCTTGACCACTTGTTTCTATAACACTGGTCAGGCGTTAGTTTTTTATTTTATTTTAGATGATCCTTCGAGAATAATCCTTTTTTCTGGATGAAAGGTACCCTATGTCCTTTCTGGTATCCCAGACAACGTGTATGCAAAATTTCATGGTGATCGGTTGAGTAGTTTTTGCGTGAAAGCGTAACAAACAAACAAACATAAATAAACAAACTAACATTCACATTTATAATACATATTAGTAAGGGCTAGCTGGTGCCCGCGACTTCGTCCGCGTTGAATGATGAAAGCTCCCAGAGAAACGTGTATGCAATATACAAAATTTCATGGTGATCGGTTCAGCAGTTTTTGCGTAAAAGAGTAACAAAAATCCATGCATCCATACATAGATCCATACAAACTTTCGCATTTATAATATTAGTACGGATTTGTATAATCTTAATATACGAATACCCGAAGAGTAATCGATCAAGTGCACAGTAAATTATTTCTGAAACTAGAAATTTTGTGAGAATATCTACCTATGTATTTGCTAGAAGCAAGTGAACTAGAATTTCACAGTAACCCAATTCAGTAAATGAATTGCAATAGTATAAAGTGACTAGATTAATTTTACCTGGATTAATTTTTCTTGTAGCTAACTCCGGATCCGTAGTCACCAGTCTGCCCCACCAGTTCATTTTATTCACCTGCGAATTAAACAAACTCCGCATTAAACGCGAACCTCAAAATTAAAAGTGCACCTCCAAGAACACATCACTTACCATACTTACAGATAAATTATTACAATTATCTATTTGAAAAAAAAAAAAAGTGTTACAAGGTCATCAGTATTATAACTATGTATTCGTAATATTTATATTCAACTTTAATGTTAATGTCAGAAAAATTTCAATAGACGAAGTAAAAACACGACTGACTTATTGTATTAATACGAGTATAAACATGTATGCGCAAGGTTAATCGAAAGAACATCCACAAAGTAATACCTACCACAAATCAGATAACAGATTAAATGCCAATTAGTCCTACTGTAAACAAAATGCGCCAGTGTCTAAACATTGACCTTACGTCCGTTATAATACAACGTATGCAATCAACTACATAAAACATTTTGAATTCTCCCATGAAATGTATTAATTTTATATTTCTCCCGTGTTAATACAGCTTTTTGACCTGCAATCAAGTGTATTACAGGAACCAATTTGACTCATTTACTGTTGCTTAAGGCTCTTACTAAACCTTATATAACATACTGGAGACTTTTCCACAGATAGGAAATATCTTTGCTTGCAATACATTAGTTTCTGTGAAAACATGTCTTAATAAAACTGCCACTTCTCTGTGTTTGTCTTTTGAAAGTCAAATGGGATATATGTGTGTTATATCGGAAACATCAGTCAGACACTAATAAAAAAAACTTAGAACTTACTAAAAAATATCGCTGATACATTAATATCGCCATGTTATTAAGTGCCTTGGTTAAAAATTAGTATACGCAAGAGCAGACGAAGGAATTTTTATAAACTCCGAGTTATTTTAGTCGCACATAAGATCTATTTACCTTCTCCAGATTGACTAACAAGTTGCGGCCGTCTTGCAGCACCCAGGTGGACTCTTCGATCTTCACGTCGGCATCAAGTTCTCCGTCGATGATCGGGGGTTGCCCCTTGATCCCAACTTTAAGGTGACGCTTACCAATCACCACACACAGGTCGCGAGGTCGCAGAATCTGACGTAAAGGTACTCTGAGCTGTGGACGAGGATACAGCGAAATGAAAAAAAAAGAAGTAATAATTATTTTAATTTATGTCTAATAGTATCAAGGGGTCATATTAATTAAACAGTGCTGTCCACTATATTCCTCTTTTTTTTATGTACGCTCTAAGAGATAATAACATCGATTATGTTCAATGACTTAAAAATCAAAACACATATCGATAATATTTTGTAAAATCTACAAGATGATTATAAAGTCAAAACGCTACAAAACACGAGTAAACTAACGATTAGCCTAAAAACGTATTTCAGTTTTTGCAATAAACGTACCTAATTCGACACTAACTTTCGGCAACTTGTGTCTAGTTGTATGTCTACACTTTCCAAATGTGATACATTCTTTATTCGTCTGACTTCTGTGCACAACCTATAGATTCGAACAGCAACCAATTTAATTTTCTATAGATATTTTTCTTATTACTATAGACATTTTATTTAAATTAAATAATAAATTAAAAATTTAATTTCAATACTTTTAAATGAGATTGAATTATAAGATCATCAAGAAAAAGCAACAGATATGTATACATATAATTTAAAAAAATGTCGCAAGGCTATTATATGCTTCGAAGTGTTAACAGAAAAACAACTAGTTTTCAGACCCATTAAGAGGATATATAAAATAAAATAAGTGAATGCTTTAAATTGGCACCCACTTGATTAACCCTTTCGGTGACATTAAGAATCCATTAGTTCACTTGCGTAATTGTGGATACATTTTAACACTTTCTCTCTTAAGGATATATAATTTTGAAGGCTGTACAATTGTTCATTTGAGCCCTTTCCATTGATCGTGAACTTAAAGTGATACGGAATAGAGAAAAAAAAATGTTGCGTCACTATCTTGCTTGTATATATCAAGCGTGACGTCAAGACCGGTGGCCAACACCTTGAATTTAACGGTACGACTAAAAATACAACAGATGAATAATTTAAAAGTTATTTAAGATATTAATTCATACATTGGTATTGTTAAGTTAAAAATAAGGTTTAACGTTGCTTCCAATCCAACACGCTAGTAATGACAATGACAATTTTAATTCTACCTTTTGGACTGAATTCTCAAACAATAGTAACAAGTCGCTCAAAATCGTGCGAAAACCTATGTGAACTAAACAAACAAACCGACACACGCACATTTTATTGTACTATTTAAATAAGTGTTAAAGTAAAATATAATTTCGTAATGTTTTGTCACTTTTGAATGTAACCTAAATTCAAAATTGAGAAAATTTAATTTATAAATTAGATATTTGTCTGCTGATGCTTGCTCAAGATAGATGCCAGGATTGCCGGGTCTATAGAGGTATAATTCCAACAAATGGCCTGGTTGCTTCATACATTGTATTCTTTTTCTTGGCTGGTTTGACAATAATTTTTTTTTATGTATTATGAACATAATTTAATTACTACACGATTTTAAGGGTATACGCTAGACAAAACTCTTGCCTCCTCGAAAAATCGGCTAATAAAATTATGGTAGGTACTGTTAACTGCGCTCTAGGGATTTTTGAATATTCGACCTGTTCGGGAGAAAATAGTTATACCAAAATATAAATATATAAAAGCGCGTGTCACTATGACAAGGCACAGAATATTTAAAACAACAATAATTGTATTTCACAAGAAGACCAACACAAAATGCGAGCGACCACGAAGGCGTGATGACCTCGCATTCCTGGCAAGGACGATGTGCACGAATATACCGCGAATAACCGGACCGAACGAAATATCCACACACCTATGTAATATTATGCTATTAAGTTTTGTCACTCATTATTAAATTCCCGTTTAATGACCCCCAACCCGGCTTTTATGGCTGCGAAGGCGCCAGAATGAGGACTGATTGCCAAAACAGGAAAATCATGATAACACATGCCTATTAAAAGCTTTTATTATTGACATACATGAAGTAATATTACACAGCTGGCAGTAACCAAATATCATCTCATAGAGCCGTGGACAATTTATATCTCAACTAAGAATATTATTTACTTGAATGTTGTAATAAAATCATATTAATACAGTATGTTATATAATAATAATGATAATTAAAATTATTTCCAGTTTTATTATGCACAATACATTATTTGACGTAAAATTCTAATTTAGAGTTCAAAGTTCTTATAAATAAATAAATAACAATGTTTGTCTCGTGTAGTTCAATTTTTATTACACGTTTATATCAACTTATAAGAAATAAACATAGAACAGGTTTTACTGATAAATATCGTGCATCCTGTTCGATATTACCATTTCAATAAAACAGTGTGGGCAGAATTTCACGTGACATTATAACATCATTGTTTTTGGATTTTCCAGTCCAATGTGTTCCAGTCCAATATATAATAGCCAGAGAAAAATATATCATGAAAGATATTTTTCTCATTGGTTTTTGTGCACTTTATATTCTCTGTAAATTATTTCTATGTAGGTGCCAAAAATAAAATAAAAATCTTTCAAAATACCATAAGGTTCTTGCGACGTCACTGGATGCCAATAATATTGAATTTCAATCATGCAATTATAGAACGAGACAAGATTGTTATATAAATACAAAAAAATAACATATTTTCTAGCTATCTTTGCTTGACTAGTGTCCCCGTGGACCACGAGGTCAAACCACGGCCCCTGGACATTAAAGCGTCACTTTACACCGAATTACAGCACAAATATGTTATTGCAGTGATTGTCGCTGCAGGCCTTCCCGGTTGACACAGAGTGCTATGCGGTTTAAGTTTAGAATTGTTTGAAATCATCAATAAAGGACATTGGGCATAATCTGACTCGGTTTATGAAAGTTTGCGTACAGAAACTAAATTATTTTTAAATTGTAACCCACCTATCACTGAAAATCCATTTATATCATTGAAAATCCATGGGATTATTTAGTTATAGGTTAATGAAGGTTATAGGTTATTATCGTAAATAAGAGATTTTTATCTTACCTACTGCTATATTGTATGTCTTTACGCCGTGGGTATAGTTTTCATACTAAGGTCCTTTGCAGACATATTAAACGAAGAATGACCATATTTTCATGAATCTCATTTTGGGATTCGAGTATACTAACCAAACTATATGTTAAGAAATAGTGAACGTGCATTTGAGCAAAGAACTAGGTATAATATAATTTATTAACATTAAAAAATAACAAGTAGCAATACAATTGTTAAGTATTAATCATACAGTTATGCGCCATTTAATCTATTTAAAAATTGGGTAACGAACGCGTATGTTTAATCTTCGACGTGACCGTGATCATTATTCAACTATGCGAAGATAATTAATGCACAATATTAAAGTAATGCTCAGAATTATATATAATTCAATGTTAACATTTACCCAATATAAAATATTTGTAAAACGGATACACGCGAACGGGCGCCAGGTCTTAGGAATTCGTGGCAATAATAAACGGCTAATGAGAAACAACTAGTTTTCCATAGACATGTGATAACATTGATGACCGTGTTTTTTTTTTGTCTACCCGGAATTCCTAAGAACAATAATTCAAAATCAACTAGTATGTTGTTTTTATTGAATTTAACAAAAAAACCAAGAATATTTTAATTGTAAACACTATTAACTTGCCTGAATACAATAATTTCATTTAAAAAACTAAAAATGTAATGTAATCATAGTTTGCGTATTTAGTTATTTCGGTTGTGTGTACTAAATATAATATTGTCATGAACTCATGAATAAGGGTTTTTGTTGGAGGGTAAAAAATATATAAAGATTGGAATAATTAATACAAATAGCATCATTTTATTTAAACAAAAATAACAGCAATCAGTACAAAAAGAGCAACTGATTTATTACACTAATAAATTACACAAACAATTCATTATTAATTAAAGTAGCCAAACTACAACTGATTCACCGAGGACCTAATTAAGAAATTAATGTGTTAGACCGAATTAGGTAAGTAGTAATAAAGTGACTATATAAATAAAGTCGACGAACTCTAAGAAATTGGCTTAATTGCCAAATTAAATATGAAGTGGGACACATGGGCAACATACGAGTAAATAAGCTGCACCGTAAGAAACGGAAGCACGTATGGTGTTGTCCCGATGCGTGATAAGAACGGTATGTCCACTCTCCTAATCTCACAGTCGCCGTCACCTTTTATTCTTTTAGGATCAGCAATGCATTTTGTATCTATATCCTTGTATCTTCTTTGGGTTATCTATATTTGTATTGCTTACGATAACTTTTCATCAAAGGAACCGACAGCCTATCTGTCACAGTTTAAGGTATTAAGATGTACAACTTAGTTCGGTCCGTTTTCATAAAATGCCTCTAGGTGTTAAAAAAGGTTGTCAGCAACAGCTGATTTTTGCTGTATCGTGAAGTATCAATATCTCTTAACCAAATATCGTTTACAGACCTTGGAGTTATGCGCATCAATTCTAATTTTTACTGCGGTGAAAATGTCGAATTTCGTCCCAAATAAGCACCATTTGCAGAAAGTGTAGATTTTGTTTGAATTGGAAGAAAAGTGCAGCTGTTCAAATTTTGTCAACCTGATCAAACCATCACGGGTGACTTCCACAGGCAATAACTGTTCCGTTTAAAGCGAGCTATAGCCGAAAAACGTCCTAGTATGCGACCAGACGAGACAATATGACACTGTCAAACTAAACTTTTTATAAGTAGCAAATATTATAAAGAGCCAGAAGAAGACAAAGGCAGTCTAGAGCAACCTTGAAGAAATTTATAACTCTTAGAAGAAATTAGGGAGAAAAATAAAATAGAAGCGAAGTGAATCGACAAAAGCGTTCGTGGGCTTCAAGAACAAAAAAAAACACCTGCAGTATATGATTAATCAATTAAACCTAGAGCCGTGCGTGCGACTGAGAAATTGAGTAAACTTCAGTCTTTTGTTGCTTTAACAAATTATTACTTAGAACCTTGTAGTAACTCAATAGCGTCGTGTTATAATACCTTCACACGATTACACGCTGATTGCGGCACCGCTCTAACTACTACACTAACTATTAACTACCCTCCCTCTACAGTATAGCAATCAAGCTTTATCGAAGGCTCAAATATAAATTATCTGGTCGACTTTACAGGCTAAATGTAACCTACATTTTTTTTCTGGATACACCCTTACATTATTAAATGTTTAAAGGCATGTTCAATGCGATAATTTCATTTGAGTGATTAAGATCCACAATTCTTTTAATTAGGCATTAATAAAACTTGGAATTTTCGGAATGGCGCTTTGGAAATTAATAAAACTAATAAACATACACATGCAGTGAATTATCAATTAAAACAAACGAAACCGCGAAGTATAGTTAGTTGATAAACGTAATACTAGCGATCAGGAACACTAAGGAAATATAAAATTCTGTCACGACACGAGGTCTAAACGTAACGATTAGTAGATATGGGTACTGTAAAAAAGACCGGAAAATTTTTAATCAGTAGAGGTACGAAGCCAATAAAAAAAAAACAAATGTAATAGTGATGTAAAATTATTTAGGCATTTCATCAATACATATTACGTATTTATATTGTGGACAAATATGGGTATTGCAAAGTTGTAACTGGTGTCAAATATGTAGGTGTAACATACAACGACGCAGTTGCTTTGAATGTGTAAAGATCACGCGGAAGTCTGAGCGAGAGAAGTTCATGAATTGAAATTATAATGTGCAAATGTGTACCTTTGGATTAATGCCATCAACCGACAGACCGTAGCAGTTCACCTAGTCGCAAATAAATCTAGATAATCTAGCAAATCTAGATTACCTAGCAAATCGTTACTAAAAAAAATACGAACATTTCACATCAATATGTACAATCTAACTTATAAAAATAGGCTTCGGTACGACAAGGTCTCCAGAAATTTTTGTATCCATTTACAGGCTGAAAAACTGTCAGTAAAGGTCTCCAAGAAATATGTATCAAAAAATTATCGACTAATATGAAGATTAACTCGCATATGGTCCACATCGTAATTGGTCCACGTCTCAAAATTTATGTAGTTGACTCAAGTAGTCCCAGAAGTAGGAACCAGGTGAAACCGAAACTCCGACAAAAATGTCACAAGTTACGACAAAATCTTTTTCTGAAGTCATAAAGCTCATCTGAATTCTGTACCAAAAGTAGCTTTGTTATAATTATTGCTGTTTATGATAAAATTCACGATTTGGGCGTACCAAGTTGCTAAGTCTACACTAGTTTGAATCATAGGCACCATACACTGTTTCGTAAGATATCTATTTATGCAAAATTCTCTACGTCATTTAATGATGCAAATATAACAACTATATAAAATTTTCATGTTTCTATAAAAATAATGTTCTATAAAAAATTTGTTATTTTTCATTATTTTATATTTTTTCAGCAGCAAAAGCATTTTGATTGCGGGCAATATGGGAATTAGGTATCACCGTGGGTCCAATGTTAAACGTGCAATTGACACAATTACATTCGGATTATACTGACATGCTATATTATTAACGTCATTTAATTCCGTTAAATTATTTGCATATTCTCACGTCCCGGCCTATAACTATTAAATTATATAAGTAACAAATTAACGCGTGCCAGAATATAGGATAGACATGACAGTTGGTAATTTGAGCATTTTATACACTATATATACATGCTAGCTTACGTTGTCTTTCATTTCATTCGAGCTAGTTATTAAGGCGTGCAACTTATCAATTAAACGGTCGAGTTTATGTGTTAAATATTTTGTATGTGTTACAAGGTAACATTGTATTTCCCGGCCGGACTCGGGCCAGCGTTCGTTGTCATCTCGTTCCAAGGCAGCGGCCGCGCCGATTCAGCCTCTAGTCCTGTAATGTAATTCCAATGAGGCGTTGTCGTCCTCGCCAGCGTTGCACAATTCCGTACAGAATAGGGGAGCCACGTCATGTAAATCCCTCACACGCAGAGCGCACAACGTGACTTAGCTTCTGTATTGCTTCTTTATCGTTTTCCTGTAGGCATAGGTCGATTGACAGATTTACACTCGGTACGCACTGTCTTGAGTGGCGTCCACATCGTGCATCACAGCTGATAGTATTATTCGAACTGGCTGATCCGACACTCGTTGCCCAGTCAATTTCACATAAAAATACTATTAAAATTTTCGACTAGTACGTGGATGTTCAGAAAAAGAAATGTTCAGCGAACACAACCTAGAAATAAAAATTAGCAAATATATAGGTCGTGCAGTTCTCACATGATGCTCCGTCATATTTGTGGCAATTGATTTTTATTTGTATACTTAGGTATGTAGCTCGTGTAATAACTGTAAACCTTTGTTCTTTTTATCATCTTCAAAATAAAATAAAAAATCTCGAAAAAATGACTCGACAGTACTGCTGAAACGTGAATCACTAGCTGAGAATTTTGTGGTTGAATATTTAAATAATTTTCTGAACTGCCTACGCACACATGCAGTTATAACGAAACGGAATATGTAATTTTGAAATTTAATATTTGTATACATTTTTGTAATAGTTGAGTGCAAATTTGTTGTGAGCAACGGCGGCATACCTCATATATAAACCTTGGCGATTGTTGCAACACTCTCAGTACGACTCTAGTCGCTTTGCCGCTTGGAGCAGGCGCGTCAAACGACGCCGGCCACACGGAGAGGGCGAGAGAGACCAAACTCGACTTCGCTGAATAAACGAACGCAACCAACCCCGATAGACATGTGGATAGAGTGAATGCATTGTGCAGTGACGTAACCTTAGTGAACATAAATAAGAACCTTAATAGTAAAAGCGTGAAAGCGCCGCATGTAAACAATGGACAGCCAAAGTTCGGTAAGTGATGCACAACTTTACATCTTAAAGCTACAAAGCTAAATCATATATTTAGACAAAACTTCAGTATGCTTTTGAAAGTAGCTATTTTAACTCGAGTTTAATTCATAAAATAGCGATTAGACGATTAATTCCATAATATTTTGTAATCTTAAAAACAAGTAAATTATAACATTGAGATTCAGGCTGACGATAAATATGATTGCAATCTAATTAATAATTTCACATTCCTGATAAAAAGTATCAATTTACATATGATGAAGCTGGTTTATTTTGGTTTATAGAATACATCGATTTATTTGGACATTTGTAAGGGTTAATTGACTGAAGCTGAAAAACTGTCTCGATCTAACAAAGCAAGAAGCTCGTACATGTAACATATCTTCCCTAAAAAGCCTGCAAGTTATTAGAAGACAACAAATTTAGTAATAATTTATTCCAGAACAACCTTAATACGTTTCCTTGATACCACTTCACTGGTAGAGTAAGGTCGGGTTTTAAGTAGAGAGCAAGTCAGTCAATGCGTTATTTCTACGAAGGGTCATCGTATTTCTGAGTAGAGGTGGACCACTACTCAGAATGAAGTTGAAAGTTGAAGCTGGAGCTTGACTCAAATATATAATACGTTTACATTTAGTAGATATTATGATGAGACACAAATGCAGTGTCAACATTTCATGACCCTATGGTAACGTTCGTTTAAACCTCTAATGGTGCACGTGAAAGCGGGTCCGATACTTCATTAGTTTCCGTGCCCCAGTGGTTTAAAAAAAAATAGTTCATTACTTACTCATTGTCATTGAAATTTCATCTCTTCAGATAACTTTTTCACAGCGCACTTTTTTAAGCTTGGTTAAATACTACCAGCGGACCCAAATTATACTAGAATTTTTGCATTAATTTATAAACGTCTGCAACTCAATTTGACATTAGGTGTAGATAATGTATTTTTAACCAGAACGTTTAGTTATTTATATAACCCACTTAAATGAATACCTTAGGTATAAATCTAAAGGGGTTTATAGGTATTCTAGATAAGTCTTTTTTTTGCATTATATTAACATAATAAATAACTGTTACAACTTATTACAGCATCAATAATAAATTTATGAGACGATTTATCTATTTTGCATACAAAGTTTACGTAACATTTACTTATTTACTTATGTACATACATTACGTATACATAAAATTCATTACCAATGTGATGCAGCATGATAAGATTAATTTTAGTGCTATTTCAAACTTCAATGGGCACTATTTTGACACACACTTTATATTAAAAAAAAAGTTATTGTGGAATTCCGTTTTGTTTCCAAATAATTGAAAACAACTTTGATCGAAAACACGTTTCTGTGTTACAAAAAAAAATAAAAAGACCCGCCTTTTCTATAATAGATCGTTAAAATTGAATGACCTCACTTCCTAGTGTTGCATACTTTGTAATTTTATTGTTTACATAAATTTTATTATACACGACAAACTTTTATTCATTTTATTACTAATATTTTGTTATGAATTAGCGATTTGACTAGTCTAGACATGGCTGATTTGCGTGTTTACATAATACGGATAACTAACTTTGCCTTGGCTAATTGACGACATTTAGATAATGACTTTGTCTACATATGGGACTCGTTTAGTTTATTTTTTATTTTTTTTTTATTAAGTCCACCAGTATAAAATAAACATACGGAATAAAATAAAGAATTTACGAGTGTTGCTGCGACGCGCCTTTGCATTTACAGTCAATGTGGGTGTTGTAATTCATAATTAATTTCGCTTAAGTATCTATTTGCCAGTAGAATAATTAATATGTTGTAGAGACTTGGCAGTCAAATAAATATGAACGAGTCGACTCATAATCACATTAATCATGTTCCCAAATTTAGGAGGTTACTAGTGGTCATACTACTAATATATTATTATGTATCCAATCCACACAAATATCAAATTTCTTTCTAAGATACTTTTACTAAGGTACTATAGGGATTCCTTGGTGCAAAAATGTCATTTGTTTCAATCACAACTTAGCTCGAAGAGCAAACTCTGAAAAATTCCCTTCTATACTATACCTGACCTTGATTGGAATCGAGCCTCAGTCATAGTTGTTTTAAAAATACTTTGTAGTCAAAAAGATTGTAACGCAAGGAAGTTTGCAAAACCACAATGAAGTGTTAGTTTTGAAAAGATCGAAGTTCGAGTATGTTACAATGAAAAACGCGTAAATTCCCACTTTACACTGTGTTTTTGTTAGTTAGCGACTACTCGTGTGTAATAAAAAAAAGAGTATGTGTTGAAAAATAAAAATATCATTAGTAATGATCTAACGGTCTAAGACTTTTTATAAATGCTTAAATTATGTTCGTAAAATATACTTATTATATCAAACACATGTAAGTAAATCGATGAATTTAATAGGAATGTAGTTATATATCGTTGTTTTGCCTTGAATAAACCATAATTGTAATACACATTTAATAAAGCGACACTATAAGGCGGTTGTGTGGAAGATAAAAGCAAGCCGAGGATTCATACTAGAATAAAAAGAGTTGCACTCGAGGTTGAGAACCTGGACAAGTAGTTAAATGGCACAGAACAGGGACTGACAAGCTAAAGTTGCCCTCACTCGCGGCCTTCACATTTCACAACACCCGGACTTAGCGCACATCCAGCCAGCCCGGACGCTTGTGTTGCATTCATTCAAACATGACCAATGTTCTAACCAAAAGGTTCCGTAAAACACAATTTGCATAATGTTTCCCTTACAATTTTCAAATAAGTTAAATGTTCGAGGCTAAAAAGTTTTATACTCGTAAAAATTCACAGAATAAAATGTAGCAACGGATTTCCTGACAATAAAAATAAACCAAAAATCTCAACAGTATCGATGCAAAAAAGTGTTCTCTTGCAAGTACTGTGATCGGTTAAAACGATTGAATGTTTCAGATTGTATTGGTAAATATGTTGCAGCAAACTAGACAGTATATTAACTTACACGAAGTTACCGTTCACGAATTAACTTCGGTAATGGCAGCCCGTGTACACTTACTAATCGACTTTGTCGATATCTATCGATGATCGTTCATCGATAGACTAATTTCGTTCTTAGCATTTGTGTTCTAAAAAATAAAATAATGCCGTTTAGAACCTACATACCTATACCTAACCTATAAAATATAGGTATGCAATGTAAATTCGACACATATTATAATAAAGTTATCAGATGGTTTGACACACTCAAGTATGAGACGAAAACAGAAAGTATGAAGTGGGTGATGATGACATTAGAGAGAAATTTTCAAAAATATCTTTGAAACTGCCAATTTAAAAAGAAATCGTTAAGGGATTCGACAAATACAGAAGCCTTGAAACTTGGGATTCGCAAGTAAAACAATGAACAACACAATAGAGCCACATTTCCTGCATTTTATCAATTATGTGACTTGGCAATCTCTGCCACCACAAGATATGAATGTAAACTTGAATGAATAGTACGTATTTTAATGTACTTTCATCAATCTTTGTAATGTAAATATAAACAGATTGCATGTTTATAAACCAACCAAACAAGTTGAACCTAAGTAGGTACAAGAAATGTAACTTGATTAGTTTTCATAGTAAGCACATAATCTAACTATGAAATCACACTCACAATTAGGGCTGAAGGTATTCTTTGTCATAGTATACACGTAAATATATATGTAGACGATATAAATCATTGACGTTAAAATTAACAAAAAATTCCAGACCGTGTATTTAACCTTACCAGTGTCAAAGACAAGATTCTTATTAATTCCACAGCTACTACTAGAAGGTTCACGGTCTGTGTGTTTGCACAATAAATATTCAATAACATATGGATAATATGTAAAGTAGCAGTGGGTCATTGCATTAATTTTAAAACTGTTAACACTGAACTTGGAAATTGCACTAGATCCCCATTACAATACTAGAGGTGGAAGCATATAAAAATCATTCCTGGGAATGACATAACTTATAACATAATCATTGTTTCTTTCTTCTTTCTTTGACCTATTGATTATAGTGAACCCACCCACATAAAAGCACCGTCGTCTCAAGTCAGTAAAGAACATTCAATTACGTCACATCTTTGAGCACGTTGCCCAATAAACGTCATTGGTCATATACAAGAAATAATTTTGCGAGTAGGTCAATTGGTCTTTACTATATTTGACTTCATTGCATTCACCTGAAAATCGACAAAGTATGATAGTAGTCACGTATTTCTCAGTGGCACTATATATTTAGGTAACTGATAATCCTACGTAAGGTAATTATAGTTTAGAAATATGTGCATTAATAATAATAAGCGCCTCTTTCACCAACTAAAGTAAAGTGTTGATTAGTTACTTTTAGAAATCAGTTTCTGTTTTATTGAATTATGCACTCGGTTTACTGCATCATTCGATAGGCGAATTTTTATTATTATTTTCTATTTAATGTTTGGGACGTTTTCCTACGTAAGGTAATCCTACGTAAGGTAATTATAGTTTAGAAATATGTGCATTAATAATAATAAGCGCCTCTTTCACCAACTAAAGTAAAGTGTTGATTAGTTACTTTTAGAAATCAGTTTCTGTTTTATTGAATTATGCACTCGGTTTACTGCATCATTCGATAGGCGAATTTTTATTATTATTTTCTATTTAATGTTTGGGACGTTTTCCGTACAAACAAAGGTATATATATCAGCTAAATTATTCCCGGTGACAGGTGACTTTAAGTGACGGTTTAGCCTACTTGACGTTGGTGAAAGAGGCGCTAAGTGTAATAAAAAATAAACCCTGAAAACATTATTTTGATGAGTTCAAAACTTGATATTTGTTCCCTTAATTAAATAAAATATACTCAATCAAAAAATTCTCAAACATTTTATATCTCCAAAAAAAACCGTTCGTTCTTAGCGATCATTTTAATCTCTGTGACCTGAATGCAAATTTAAAGTTCTGTAAAGGATCTCTCGTGTTGTCTTTATAAAGTAGGGGTTTCCCATCGCCAAACGGAACTGCTACGGGACAAAAGAGCACGTGACGTGATGTAATGTTATTAAACCCAATAAGACAATAATTGCAAACGCGTTATAAACAAAGGATTTCGCAATAGTAGGGATATGTATGATACCAGGATGTAACTATCGGATCCTAATTGCCGAGTGGGTAATGCAAAAACACATTATATCATCATCGCTACTTATTCTAACTTTAATCTTTTTTTTTTGCATATTCCTCAGAAGGAATGAGAGTATTTTTAACTTCTTCGAATAAATTCAAAGGAGAATGACGACATCCACAAACAACAGGTTTGTCATTACGAAATAATTGGGTAAACAAAATTTTTCGCGCCACTGAACGATGTTCGAACGACAGTTAAAGGTCATTGCAGCTTTATTACTTTATTTTCATGTGGAACAAATATCTAATTTGTTGCCTACTAATATTTTTTTCTGATTGCCATAAAAATTGGTCCGTATGTGCATGTATGTAGGATTACATGTACACTGAGAATGAAAAATTTTAAGGTTGTCGAAGCCGCGTTCAACAGCTAAATCAAATCTATATGACAGTGTTTACTGTGTTCCAAAATTAGTGCATTTCGTAAGGTAAGTGAGTGAGTACCTCTACCTATATAATTCGGTAAACACAAAATAAATGGTGTCAGAATCGCGCGAAAGTCATGAGAAAACCGGTATTTTAGTCTTAACAAGGACAAATATTCTCTTATTTTAATAACACTGCGGGTAACGTTAGAAACACCGTTTTCGGACGTAAGTGGGTTTTTACAACATTTTACGATGACCAAGTTGCACTCGACGCAATCGTTTCAATCAAAAGAGCACACGTTAAAAGGGTGACTTACGAGTACATTATTAAACTTGAAACGTGCAAAAAAAAAACTTTAAGAAACAACTTTGTTAGTAAAGAACACGTCGTATATAATTGACCTTAATCTCAATTGGCAGAAGATGAGACCAGACTGTTTGTCATACAGTTAACACGATGTCAGGAAGTGTTGTTTATTGAATTGTTACCTATTTTACTAGTCGACTAGTCTCCAAGGTGATGGAACCATTGTAACAAAATCCGGTACATGACTGAAATGTATACGGACATACTGATTACATACACACATACATATTACTCTAAGAATAATATGTATTAGAATTTTCAAAATGGAGTAGTTGTTTTAAGATAATAATAATCATATGCAATCATACTTCGTTCAAGTAACATAACAGCAAATTATAGACGTCAGCAAATGAAGTCATCTCAACATGTTCATGTTGAGAAAAATCCGGCTACGTAGATACCTTCTTCATGGCCACTTTTTCTATAACAACATCCCACTCAAAATCACATACGATTATCGAACCTAATTGCCCAGAAGTATGTAATAATCTATTAGGATCGATCAGGAAGAACTCGTAAGATATAATTAAAACGTCCATATAAATTTAAAGAGGAATCACGTGCGTCTTTTGTGGTATGATAACGTAATCAAAGCTTTAAAATACATAATAACAAATATAATAATAAAATTAATAAATTAGTTGATATATGAAATAAATAATTTGTATATAGATGATCCCGATCCATAAATCTAGATAGTGAGTTATATATTAAACATTAAACTATATTTTGATAATATTTAACAGTTTTACAATTTGTACATATGTACTTGCAAATCATATCGATTTATTACCATACTAGAAAGAGTACAATTATTGGACTACATATATTAAATACATAACATAATAGCCCCTTTCTGTCTGAAAGAAAGTACCTTTCAAATAGTGAAGGGGTTTTTTCAAACAGATGTTGGTGGTACCGGAGATTATAGCCTCCACTTTTAAAAAAAAATCTTTGAAGACCGCTCGCTATCTATGTCTATAATATTAGAAGAAAAGATTATTGATAGATTCATTTTGTCCTTACTAATATTATAAATGTGAAAGTAACTTTGTATGTCTGTCTGTTACCTTTAATTTCACGCCTTAACTTCTAGGCCAATCATCATAAAATTTTGCATACACGTTGTCAGGGATAAGAAAATAGGGTTATTTTTCATCCAGAAAAAGACTCTACCCCAAAAAAGGTAAAATAAAAACTAACCTGGCCAAAGTGTTATATAGCAATAAGAGGTCAAGCGTTATATTGTGCTTAAAATTTTTTTTTAACGCGGACACCAGCTAGTAACTCATATAATAAACGTCTAAAATATTCACAATCGTCAGCAGTAGTACTATCCATAGTGATTTGCATTGACACGGTTCCCGTTAGCTTCGTAAGTACACAACCAATTGAGTTCAAGGACGATCATAAGCATCATGTCTGTATCTGTGACCAGCGTGCACAATGAGTTATTTCGCGGTGTCCTCATGCAATCGCGGATAATAAAATATGATAATTGAACATTCAAAAACACTCGTAGATATATTATATATTCAACATAGTCCAGTACCTACGTCGTCGTAAAACTTGACAACTCCATTAGACATAAATTACTATATGTATAAACTTAAAATACAAACCAACAAAAATCAAAGTGAAGATTTATTAAAATCATATTTAATATTTTCTATTATGAACAACGTGTTTGAGATCTTATCATTTACATAGATAGATACGAAACATACATATAGTTACGAAACAGATAATGTCTACAGTTACTTCAAGAAGAACAATAAAGAACACATTCTTTCGTACTTTTATAAACGAGCAACCATTATAAGAGACCATGGAGATGTCAGTCACGAGACATATTGCTTGGAAATATTTTGTTTACCGTTAAGTACTGAATCTTTCTTGATCGCAACGCATATTTACATCGCGAGCAATGTCTCGCCAGTGAAATCAAGAGTATCGAAATTGCAGACCGCACTCCGTTATTCATTGTGACATTTGAAGTTCTGAAAGTAAGTGTTCTAAGAACAGCCAAGCCAAGGGGAATCGCTTTCTCTTCATAAAGAGAACATGCTTAGTTAGGCGTTAACTGATTATCATAAGTAAGTGTAGCAGTATTGTTTGACATTATGAAAGTTTCACGTGGGCGTTTCGGTATGAAATGAACTGGTGATTCAATAAAGTTGTAACAATAGATATATTTTGGTCGTTATCTTCGACATTCAAAAGAATCGTTCAGCCAAAACTTTGTAAGTTTCTCTTTTATTAAGATAGGTATACTCTAAATTTTAATGATGATCGAAGCTAAGACTTTAAATATCACCTTCGAGATGATTTAAAAAAAGATGTTTAGATTAATTAAATGTTTTTATACGGCGACTAGTGAAGTGAACCGGACTAATAATGTTACTTACAAATTAAAAAAAAAAACAGGATACCAACATAAATAAATTATTATGAGAATCATTTTATATTATATCTATGTTTTAATCGTTTCCACGGATCACATGTATTCAAAGTTGAGACATAGCCTACATCTGCCTACATGTATCGTATTTTAACGTACATTTTAGGTAGGTAACGATAAACGTGCTGTGAGATTTGACGGTGCCGAGCGGACTAATGAGTTCCGTGATCACAATGAACCGTTATTAGACACGCGGTGCATGCATCGGCTGTTGATTCGTAAAGATTACAGATGTTGCATAACCATACAGTCTCGTTCAACTGAACAGTCAATGTACATGTTTCACAACCAAGGCACCTGCTGTCATGCTAACCAGATCGTCGCCGTTGACAAAACATATTAAATGTGATGTGTGGCGTGTTGTTTCATCAGTGGGATATGTGCCAGCCCGAAAGTATATGAATTTTATGAGTATAACAACTCATTACTACAGTAACATTTTTCATTAATTCATAGAGGAAAGCGGGTGCCCATTTATACTTGTCCATACAAATATAGTCAATTATTGCTGTAGTGGATTTCGGCACTAGTGCAAATATCTTTTAATATAATGCAGTTATAGTAACCACTAGTATGTCTCTCTATTTTTTGACAAGTTATTACACTCGCTAAAATTCTTAAAATTGACTACTTGGCTTCTTAAAATCAAAATTGGCCAAAGCCCATTTTCCTTATCCGTTCCAAATCCTAATCTGGCAGAGCACACTTGCAGCACATGTGGCGTTTGCTTGTGTTATAGGCGACGGTAGCCACCTTACCATCAAGTGGACCGTCAACCTGTCTTCCGACTTTAACATTTTAAAAAATAGTTTTGTGCACCATCAAGAGACGTTCAGTACACAAATAAAACACCATATTATTTAAAAGAGCAAACATATTATTTAAAACAGTTGCTAATAAAAAAAATCGGTTTAGATTTAGAGGAGAAATCTTTAAAGGATACCAAACGTTTCGGTATAAAGTGTTCGGTATCATGGTAATTAATCATATTTTACTACATTCATTGAAGGATACTATTCTCAATAGCGTTTTACATGTAATGAACCTGCATCAATTAAATAGTTTTATGTAATATCCAGCGTGATGATTGAATCACGTAGTTATTGTATCGTGTGATCGAACACAATGTATGAGGAGTTAAATGTTTCTAGAAGCCGCGGCATGGTAACGCCGCTACCAAGACATTCGTCACGTCTTTAGAGCTCTTATATTTCTACACGTGTTGATAGTAATTAAAGTTTGAATCATGTTATACCTACGCTCACATCCGCAAATATGTATTTATGTGTTCTATCTTTGCATGTATCATTTTTATAACAAACGATTGAAATATTTGAAAATTATTTATTAACATAAAATAAATAATGCATCATCTCATCATCCTATAGTTTAGATGAATTGAACCCTAATGTGCAAGCTCTCTATATCATAACCTCGGATCCTAGCAGACATCTATGGTCTATGGATGTACCTACTGGTTTGTCCCCAACGAGTTGTGTGGTAGACATTAAAGTTCCCTTATATGAAAAAAAAAAACAGCTAAACGAAAAATCAATAATTACTAATACTATTAATACTAGTAAGTCGAGCGATTTTTCCACACTGACAAAATCATACATTTTTTATTGAGCGCATCAGCTAAATTCAATGACGATAAACTGTTTGTTGACTTAAATTTATGAAGAAGTAATTTGTTAATTTTGTGATTGATTTAACTATTTAATTATTAAACTAATAAAAGATTCATACCTAATCTTTAGATACCATGGAAAAATATATTTAAAAAATAGCTTTAAAACTAATGATTTTCTGGAACGTACTATTGCAATTAAAGAAACTATAAATGTTTATATTACATAAATAAACTTTATTATTTCCATTGTGTGCCGATTACTACATTCATAAAACAAACAATTTGCAATTCTAAAATCAACAGTTAAAGTCTCGAAGTGGGAGAACACGTAATACTACGTTTTGTAAAGCAGATAAAATTAGTCAACTAAACGAGAATGCAAGAAGCCATAGCTAATGGTTTAATGTTATAATAATTTGACCGAGTTCTCACTTAGTTTCATTGTTACCTCTAGGTTTAACGGATTTTGTGGTAATTTTCCCACGAAGAGTAAGTTATGTATGGAACTTTGTCGAAACACTCCTCTCTTGGTGTCAAACTCAAACAAAATAAATTTTAAAAGTTTTAAAAGTGCGATATTATAAATGTAATAAATGTGGTTTACATTTTTTTAAAGTTCAATTGGACCCAACTACAATATTTAAAAAAACATATGGGAAAAACTACGAAGACAAAATAAACTGTGAGGAATCTACCTACTGCAAATTTCCATGTTTAATTATAATATTTTTATAAGCTAACGTGAAATATTAATACCTTAATTGTAAACACTTTAATCTCACCGATCTGCGAACACCTTTAGGATGTTGATGGCTAAAGGAACCGGTTCCGTGCATTTGGCGAAACATTTTGCAATGCGCCTTCTACCGCTGCTGTTACCCACCCGCATATACACCTCAGCCTCAGTATTAAACATTAGCCGCACGATAAGATCAAAAATGTTGTTCATTTTAATACTTAAACTTTACAGTCACCTCGCTACTTCACCCGTACAAGGGCTCACAATTTGTTATATCATAAACAATAGAACTTTGCTAAGAACACAAACTGAAAAAGACCTTGCTCTGCGGCTATAAATGCGCTATGGCAATACCTAAAATGCCTATCCATCATGATATCAAAATAACAAAGAGGACCATGAAGCCGAAAGCAAAACTAAGATTTATTGCGTCAGAGGCCGACGAAACCAGACCGCAAATAAAGAGAACGCGAACCTTGAGCAGCGTATCTGACAAAATCAATCGGGCACTGAACAAAACTTGACCCGAAAATGTAATTGATGAAACGCATGATCGACAGTAGGATTTAATAAAACACCACGCCGACAACACCGATGACGTTTAAGCATTGATCTTCAAATATTTATTGACGTAGAGACCTCATTTCAATGCTCACATATTTCAAAGATCGTCTTAAGTTTCCGCATGGAATTTTGAATAACAATTACCACCTACCCAGTTGTGTTACACAAGCCTATATCTATGTATTTAGTTTAGACTTCGTGTGAAACTTCTTTCATATGGAATGAACATGCAAATGCTTGCGAAATAACTACTAAAGCAACTCTATCTTATTGAATGGAGAGAAAACTCTGGAGAAAAAACAAATATCTTAATATTGGCGGGAATAAAGAAGACACAAAATACTGTTGTGCATTTTGTA
Organism: Synanthedon formicaeformis; assembly: GCA_945859745.1. Taxonomy (NCBI): domain Eukaryota; kingdom Metazoa; phylum Arthropoda; class Insecta; order Lepidoptera; family Sesiidae; genus Synanthedon; species Synanthedon formicaeformis. Next base: position 8,643,997 of record OX243959.1, on the reverse strand, counting down.
GCCTATATAGTTCTCATAGACAGAATAATTGGCAAAATTAATAGGTCCGGGAGATAATTTTAAAATATTTTTCTAAATGAGACACGTTGAGAGATCTACTCGTTCACATGATTCCCACTTCCACATTAACAAATGAGTACAATATGCAACTTGAAATTTGATCCACGAAATTACATTATTGTTAATTACTATTTCGGATGTATCTTTCCGAATGAAATAAATGTTTTAGATTATAGCAAACGAAACTGGGGAGTGGCCATAATGCTCTGATTGCCAGCAGGAAGTAAATAAAATATCCATAAATTTCTTAAATAATGTAAAATGGAAAATAAATACCAAGTCACTTAACTATTCCTAGGTCAATGAATAAATTAATTCCAACTAGTAATTTTATTGAAAACAAGAAGAAAACACGAGTTGTCCTTTTTAAATAATCGTTTAGGTGAACTAGCAACAGTTCCGGCTTAAGATGTGATGATTGAGAACTATTTATTATTTATTACGCTGTTTCAACACTGATTACATACTTTAAACATACGTTTTATCCGTGGAGCCATCAATATTAATTTAGGCGATGATAATGATCAGAGTAATTTACGTTGCGTGTTAGTGTGTATGTAATTATGCATGTGTTTAATGTTTCAGATGTCGTCGACCGAGTGGCACATCCCTAGGCCATCGTTGTCGGGTAGCCTCAGTGACGGACGTTCGCGAGGCGGCTCCGCTTCCAGTCAGGGCTCATCAAGTAACCACAGCACCCACGTAAGTTACACTCACGATCCGCATACCACAACGATCATCATCATCATCTAACATCCGTTTCGACGCAAAAACCTTGATATGCCCACATTGATCTCCGCCCTAAAGCTTTTTCACTCCTTGGTCGACTTCACAGAGCGACGTCATGATGGACAAAAACTCATTATTATTTTTTTGTGACGTTTTTGCGTGTAAATTGACCGATTCTCATGTTGGTCGGGGTCAACAAACGAATTAGTACGATTACAGTGTCCGGTACAGGATCTACCTGTCATTTATTATAAAATTCCTTGCACATGATATATAGCCCACTTTGGGTTATGACGAATTCGTAAATCAAGTTCACTGTAATGACAAAGCTCGTTACTCTAAAAACAAGATTTTAGATTAACACTTTACTGATCTTGCCTGGAGAGCAAAAACGATATAAATGTTCGAATAGTACTCTCAAATATGCCAAAAATATTCATCACGATTCACGAACACTTAACGAATTACTAGATAGATGTGATGTAACGTAACTTATAATACGGTAACAAAAAATATTTATAGGATGTTCGATGTTCATCTCGTCCATAATTGCCACCGGCTTTATCGTGCGACGATTATCCATTAAACTACAAACACACTTCCTCTTGAGTTTATGTAGATTGTTATGCAATATTGTAATGTTTGGTGTTATGCATTTGACACGAATACAATAAGCCAACATGACCGATTCGATTACGCACTTCTATAACGAACTTTTCTCGCAGTGTCAGATCTGTTGATATTTGTACAAAATAAAGGTCAGTCTCAGCTCTAAACACCTTTTCACTTGCTTCCTATATTTATTGTATTGCAATTACAAGTCTGTCTTCTTGTAGTTCAAAAAGTCATCAGTCTTTTTGACTATTCTTGTAGTTCAAAAAGTCATATACCTACTCTTCGGAGCTGATAAATAAGCAGATAACTTTAATGCTCTCAATGTCAATTATGCTACTTTTCCTAGACTTTGTCCGATACTTTCAAGTACTGTCAATTAGACTCAGTTTTCAGTAACTTAACTGCCTAGCATTTTTGCAATAGGAAAATGGCGGCTGGTAAGGTGGCGGTCCATTTAATGTCTAGTGATCACCCTTATCTATAAACACGAACAACATCAGCATAAGCTCATATATTATGAACTATAGCAACATTTGTTTGTACATGCAATGAAAGACATATAGAGTGCTGCAAAATGCTGCGTCTACTTTGTAAAGTACTGACTTTTTTTTTAATGAAACAGTAAACATTAGCTATGGACTATATAGACAGATCTTAATAAAATTAACTATAGAGATTTTGATGAAATTAAGAACTCTCAATGTACTATACAGTAATAACTCCGTCTAATTCAAGACTAAAGACAACCGGTCTTCTTTTCAGAGTGTATCATCGGGATCACTGCTATTGAGCGCGGCGCATTTAGCGCGTTTACACGGACGACCACCGGCTGGAACGGACGAGGCTTCATACAATAAGCAAGTGAGCAGTTACGGACGAAAATCGGCGTTATCCGAAGCCGTCGTTGCTATTCCGGAAGAGTCTAGAGATCCGGCTGACGCGTTTTGGGACGGCGTGAAGAGAGGCTCGGCTCCTGCGCAGGACGCAGTGTCCGTCGCGAGCTCCACACATTTCACTGTAGTCAATGGATTCACTAAGCACCGCGCCAGTAAGGAGCCAAAGACGTGCTGTTGTAACCATTCGCATCAGATCACTGTTCTGGTCATATCGATGACGATATTGTTCTCCGCGTGCATTCTAGCAGCTATATGCTTTGTAGAAAGTGAGTATAATATGTACTTTAATATTAATAAAAACGTCCAGTTTGTTATTTCTCACTGCTTGAATTCGATATGCAGCTTTATCTTAAAAATGACAGCTTTAACAGTGAAGGCATCTAGCAATTTCAAAGACATATATATAGACAATAAAGATAAAACATAATTGTAAAAAGTACTAATGTTCTCGGAATGAATGTCCAAGAATAAATTAATGTCCACCATAGCGTAGTAGGTTTACTTTCAAACCTAATTCAACAAACCCTAAAGCCCATCAATAAAGAGACCCCATTAATTGAATCAGAAGATTAAATATTTATGATACTTAATTTTGTTACAGTGAGAATGCGCAAGGAGACCGGCATCTACAAATATTCCTAAGAAAGAAAGAAAGAAAGAAAGAGGCAATGGGAGAGATATGCAATACGAAAATGCACCCCAAAAAGTATTAATTGCATGTGTTATCTCAAGTAACTGTAAATCTTACGTAATCTATGTTAAGTTTTATAATTTGATAAGAAGGTAACGGTTCTTAATGTTATTATTTACTACACAAAGTAGGCATGACATTACTGTCCGTACCTTTCGGTGTAGTAAAATGCAAATTAATAGGTACATGACTATATTGACATTGAAACATAACTTACTCAATGTTATTACAATTAGTCGGAGAGCAAATGAGTTAAATTTGACATAATAATCTAAAGAAATACCTAGATAAAGTCTTAAAGCAATAATAATAATAATAATAACATAGCGTCGTAGTCAAAACAAAATCTACTATAATCTACTATAAAAAGTATACTTTTGAGATAGACAAAAAAGTTTTTCTGGATAATTTTATGTGAAGATTTATTTAAAAAATAAAAAATTTTCTTTGCTACTTGGCTTTTATATGTAAGTTTATGTTTCTTTTTAAACATGAAAATTTCACAGTTTAATCATTATTTTGATAATAGTTGGCATATATAACAGAATTTAGCTGCTGTATATAGCATATTTCTATTCACTAAACAAGGTCAAATTGTTGGAATCTCAAAAAAGTTGCACATAACAGATTTTGGTTTGACAACGACGATAGTAATAATATTTTAATTTCCCATGAGAATTTAATGTAATTTGAATACAAATAATTGTAAATATGTTTTAGATAAATTTAGTGCAATATTTATATTATTATTTTATCTGTTAGGTAGCAAAAATTGTGTAAAATTAATGTTATTTATTAAATCGACTATAAATATGAGTTGATAATTTAGTAAATCGGCAGCAGAAATCTTAGACAATTTGTAAAAAAATAAAAATAAAGAAAAAAAAAACATTAAGTTTCAATATTAAAAGTAAGCCAAAATTCAGTGCATATACAGAGCTATGTACGACAAAGTTATTAAGTTAATTTATATATATATTAAGTTAGTCTTATGATAAGGATTTTTTGTAAATGAAAAATTGTAAGATGCCAAAAATGGCTAGAGATCATATTTATTATGCACTTTAGGCAAAACGAAAAGCAGTTAAGACAATTATTTTAATTGAAGAAATTTTCTCATCTACTAGTGAGTTTTTAAAAGAATAAGTATTGTTAGTATTCCCTTAGTAATATTTGATCAATGCTAAGTATAAAGCAATTATTCATATTTGCAATATTATTATAGCGTTATCGAAAAAGTTGCAAATTTTCGTTACATATAAAAAAAAATGAAAATCTGCATCTTTTTTAAAATTTACCACATATTATTTAATTAAGTATTTGCTATTTAATTTTTAGTTTAATTAGGTAATGTGGTGATTATTGTTAATGAAATAACATTTACATGTATATATAAGCAAATAAAACTGTGATAATTTACTACATTATTTTAAATAAAATTATTTCAAAAAAAATTGTATTGGTTTAGTGTTAACTTCCTTTGCCATAATTTTAAATAGGGCTAAAGAAAAAAGAATTGTGACAACAATTAGAAAAAAATAATTTGCATATAGGTCATAAAATTTTGAAACAATTAAGTAATAACCACCTCTTATTTCTCTTGTAAGAGTACTTATTTCTCTGAGGAATGCCTAGATTAAAAATGTACAGAGTACACAAATGTACAGGGATGACTGATTTTCCTTGTCAATCAAGCCCACAAAAATCGACGACGAAAGAATTATTAGCCTTATTAGGTATAGATTATTTACCTCAAATAATATAATGATAACCAATGAAGATAATGAAGTCTTTAACTATCGTAATTTTTGCAACAAATTTACTTACCTCAACTTCTTCAAGTGTTTGGGTCCATCTGTAGTTTTCGAGGTCACAGCCGTTTCCAGAATTGGGTTTCAGTTTTCCTTTATCTTTTTCGTCCTCGTCGTCTTCGTCGGGCGTATTTTTATCCTTCGCCTCGTCATTGTCACCGCCACCGACTTCGGGTTCTATAGAAATTGCACCATCTCAGTAAAGGTACGTTCCGAGGGCGAAAAAAAATTAAAAACACATAAACGTCTTATACAAATATTCAAATTTGGGTTTGTTTTTGGAGTTTACCCCTTAAGAACCGATTTTCATATATAAGCCCGGGGTACACCTAAAAATTTATGGGAGTATAATCAAATTTAATGTCACAAGTCACACGTTAGTTTTAATGTTAGCGCCATCTACACAATATCTCTGAAACTAGAATATGTTACGTAATAATACATCCTTGGGAAAGCTAGATGGCACCGGTAATCATGTATTCGTACAGAGATGGCGCTGATATTAATTCGTTATGAAACGTTTTTATAATTTTTATTATGTATTTTATAATCGTTCGTAAGGAGTAAACTCCAGTCGGAGCTGACACAAACACTTTTTTTTTATGCTAAGGTCGGCAGACAGACTGGGCAGTCCACTTGATGGCAATTGGTAGGTGAAGGTGATTTATCTTCGCCTATAACATAACACAAGCAATGCCATAGGTGCCGCAAGTGCGCTGCCGATCATAGTAGGATTAAGGATAAGGGATCGGCAAAACGCAGAGTGCCTCGCCACTGCTTTCCAGATCCAGACCAGAGCCAGCTTTGAAAAGTCACAACATTCGTGAATTCTTACATATATATTATGTTTTATATGAATTAATTTGTAGTTATACATTTAATCATAGAATACAATGAAAAATTAATTACAAGTGTCAATTACATTAGGCTTTTGGTATAACACTTGACTGCCACCTAAATGGGTAAATGGGAACCCTCATATTTATAACCTGAACTGTCAATGCCTACGATTGCAGATGTGATAGTTTGTGAAAATGTGACAGTTTTTGCTTGAATTTTTGTTACTAGGGAGCCACGATTCCATACACACATACACAAACACACACGTCAAACTTTTAACAACCCGTTTTGCGTCAGGTGGTACAAAAAGATCAGTGATTAGCAGTGATATGTTAAGTACTACATACTAGATGGAACACTCAAGACGCGATGAGTGTTCCAAGTAATTGGAGTTCCGACGTCCTACCCGTTCACAGTCTGTCATACGCGCTCGTAGAGATTAGGCGCGTTATTATTTTCTAAACCAATAAAAATGCCGTCTTGTGTGATGAGATATTGCAAAAATACAACAAAAAATATTGGTAAAACTGCTGGTGTGACGTTCCATAGGTAAGTTTTATTAATATTGAAACGTTTAATAGGTTAATATTTAATTTGTTAAAACCGACGTGCTTATCGGGTCGGCCATATTAATATTCAGTTGTCTACGATTTGATGTATTGACCTTGACACTACAGCCGCGCCGTCCCCCGCCAACCCTCGCGCACCTTCCGCGTTGGAACATGAATTTAGCAAGAAATCATAGGGAGTGCTCAATCTAATACTTACTTAACACATCACTGGTGGTTAGATCTTTTTTAAACTTACTGCTCTGTTTGTCCTTATCAATGTCTTGTTGCATTTTAGCTGCTTCCTCATCAGTGATTTCCATGACCTTAGCAGGTTCAAAGTCCTTTGCAAGTCTCTCCTGCTCCTTACGCTTCTGAATGTCTTTCAGTCTTCTGTCAGCTTCTTCTTTCTCCCTTTTAATTTTGTTTGCTTCTTCTCTCGCCTTTTTGGCTTCTGCGTAAAAAGTATCCTTTAAAACCTGTAACATGAAATTAGTGTTGTTTATTAAAAAAAACGGATTCACTTAACACACTCTTTTGTTTTGCAGACATCTTATGCAGAATCAGCAACCATAAACATTCCTTTAAATACTTGAATTTACCACTAACACATTAAAAACATGTTTTGTAATATTATTTGTTTATTAAAGGTGTGTCACCACTGACTAGTCCAGGGATAACGAACCTTTATGAAGTAATGTGCCATTTTTCCAAAGAAATTATTAATGTGAGTTGTCAAATAATTTTGACTTAGTTAATGACTATGGTTATTGGGAAAATAATAAAACTGAATACATACCTATTAACTATAAATATTAATACTATACATATTTTACTACAAAATATATTTTGTACTGTATGTGTAGTAATAAATGAAATAAAATTAAATATGTGCAACATAAATACTTCAAGCCACTTCTGTCAAAAAGTGTACTATCTGTCAAAGAAACGCGGGGCTGGACTAATGTGTTAAATTTTTCGTCATACACCTTGTATATTCTTAGAATACCGCTGTTTTGTTTTACTAAATCATGTTTGTGGTTGCAATTCTTGTTATCACAGGATGACTTCAATTTTATACAATATGTACACAATATGTGTTTAGATTTTAGTATATTTAATTAAGAAATGCATTGTAAAGATACCTTCTCCCATTCTCCTTCTTGTCCCCCAGTGAAAAAGTCAGTCTTTCTTGCTAGGAAACTGACAATTGTTTGCAGGAGCTGGAAATATTAACATTTTCAATGAAATAAAATTGTTTCACATTAATTTAAAAAAAAGATTACTTAAAAGGTTTTTATTGAATTGGTAATTTTATTTGTAAGTGATTCCGATGGTGATAGTTGTAATAAACCGTTTATGTAAAGGTTACATAGACTACCTTAAACATACAAATGTTAAGGTTAGTTCTATTAAAAGTACTAGAGGGTTTAATGTAAGCTACAGTGCTAAGTGGTTCTATTAAACAGATTATAGCGAAAACTTATCGAAATTAGTTCAAGTTATATTGGATTTGCCTTGCCGAAATTAAGCTGGATAAGAAAAATCTACATATTTGCACGTTAAAAAAAAGGTTTCTAATAATAAATAATGAATATGTAAATAGATAGGTAGATAGGGAATATCTACCTGGTACCTAAGATATCACCAAGTAACACAATGGAGGTTATACATCGTACTTGCTATTAGTAATTTTGAATTTATGAAATTAATTTTGAAGTCATATCAAAATTTCCTAAAGAAAAAATTCAAGAATTTTAACAAAAGTATGATACTTACATCTTTAACACCCCCTTCGTGCTGTTGTGCCATAGAAAGCAGCATGGAATCAAATCTTTCCGGATCCAAAGACATGATTAGTTGATTTAAGTGATTAATCAAAATACACTTTACTAAATTAAAACACAATTAACTTCTTCTGGTAAAACAGAAATGAAATGAACAGAATGAATTACTTTTGTGTGCTTTTGTTTTTGCTTTACAGCGCGGTTTCTATGGAATTTGACAGTTTTCTTTCCTTCAATTATGATGAGAATTTTGAGAATGAGTTGATAAAATGAATTGGTTTTTGTTGTGACATGACATTTAGAATTTAGTGTTGCAACCTAGTTCAGAAAAAAGTGCCTAAATTGTGAGTCAAGTTTAGTATAAAAGGTACCGTCAAACGTGTTTAATTTGACATAGTTTTGAGGGTTTTTTTTGTTCCTACGACGCGTTTCTGCGATATTTGATATATTTTTTATCTCTTATCGTAGAATTAGTCCTTTGTCCAATACTCAAATGGGGAAAAAATGAATTCTTCTATTGTTTTTTGTAAGCGTCAGTTACCCAGTGAGAGGCTATTTTGACATAGGATTAAGCCGATAGAAGTATAGTCGCATTTGAATATAAAACATATTAAGTTCGAATTTTCTTTCATGAACAGAAAACTTATAAATATACCTACAGATCTGTTCTAATGTTATAGAGAAGTTGAATTCAGAATATTTATTTTTACAACTTTTGAATTTTAATTTCGATTCTATTAAATGCTACCAAATGGGCAAATGTTACTTTACATTAATCGACAAGAAGTTGTTAGGTTTCGCTTGGGAGTTGCTACAACGGCAACACTGGTTTACATCTGCGCTGTCAATCTTGAAATTTCTAGAAAATTTAATTGCCTTCATATAAAATTTTAAGAAATATAAAATTGCCATTTGCCTAAATTCGCTTGACTGATAGAATAGTTTAAAACTCAAGTGAGAAAAATAAAACTGCATATAATTAAAAAATCAAAAGACTATTGTCCAGCCGCCGTTAGTTTTCGTAGTTATCATTGTAATAGTATTTCTTTTTAATTAAATTAATTCTAAGTAAAATCGTTTTTTTTTGCATCCTCTGCTGCCACCGAACTTAACTAATGCACTACTATTTATTATCAATTACTATTTTTTATCAATCAATTGTACTAAAAATATCGATAAGTATGAACAAATTAAAAGTCAGCACTCGGTATGTCACTCTGACATCTGTCACAGGGATCAGCTATATTTTACGAACTATAGTTTGTATAAGAATAAGAATAAGAAATTTTATTTCAGAAAAACAACAAAACAGTTATACATTTCTGTCCCCCACACTAGGCTCTGCCTGTCCTATGGGGGAAGTTAACATTAAATATTAATTAACAATTAAATAAGATTATAAGTAAATTAAATACTATATACATTAATTACAAATAAAATAATCTGTGGCACGGTACGGTAAAGTGAAAGAAAGAATCGAGTCAAGTCAATGGAGGTCATCCATCCATTGCATTTTGATGCATTTTATTATCACACAATAATAAATGAACACATATAACTAAATTAAAGTGTAATGTTTTCACCTAAGTTATGTGCATTTCTGAAAGGGTACGTATTTAATAAAACTTATGTGGCTTTGTTAAATTTCTGCTGTCATTTGTCAAAATTAGAGTTTGCGAAAGTATTAATTTTGTTTTTTTTTTTTTTAGATTATAAATCAGAAAACACAGTGATGGCTGATCAGTTTTGTTTACGTTGGAATAATTTCCAGACGAATATAGTTAGTGCATTGGATTCGTTGAAATGTTCCGAGGACTTAGTGGACGTGACGCTCACCTGTGAAGGCAGAAACATCAAGGCCCATAAAGTAATACTGTCAGCTTGCAGTCCGTACTTCAGGAATGTGTTCAAGGTGAATGACTTGAGACATTAATAACCTTGGCGATAAATTATTCTATATTCTAATGGGAAAGTGTTGTTTATTTACTGAGAAATCTAAATTAATTTATCCAAGTAATGTATGGCTGATTCTATTATAGGGAGTTTACTCAAACTTAGTACGAAATTTTGTTATGAAATATTTGTTTGTCTTAGAATTTATTAACCCACCACAAAAATATCTAAATATTAAACAATAACTCTTTTTAACAAAAAAAAAAAACCGATCAAACCGTTTTGAGAACCTCCTCCTTTTTTGGAAGTCGGTTGATGAAACAGTATTAGTATGAAGTGGCAGAGCACACTGTATTTTGCAATCATTTGGACATGGTCGTGGTAACCACCCTCCTAGGTAAGACCACTGTGAAATATCAGTATTTGTGCTGTTATGTTTCAGTGAGTGAATAAGGGGTGCTGTTGTCCATTTCCTTATACCCTCCAAATCCCTTGTCATTAATCCTACAATGGTTGGCAGAGCACTAGCAGCACCTATGGTGTTGATTGTGTTATTGGTGATGGTGGCCACCTTTCATTAAGTGGACTGTCAGCCTATCTGTCAACTTTAACATTAAAAAAGTACTAATGGCCGATCAATCCCTAAGGGGTCACCTAAAAACATGGAAAATTGTGGTGGTGTCATTGTCGTTACAGCAATAAAGATGTCAGGCGTTATATTACTCATCATGTATTTTCTCAGGAGTTATATTTTCTCACCAGCTAGTAATGAATAAATCATGTTCACCTTATGTCTACTGCCTGGTCTGCACATGTAATTATCAGTCTCCTGGTATCACTTCAAAGTATACAGGCTATATGGATGCGGTACATTAAGTGTCACTTAAGCTTCCCTTGCATCATAATATCCCTAATTTTGGTTATTTTTAGTGTTTGGTCATTAACTATATTTTTTTTTTGTCGAATGTAATATAAACTGAAGGAATATAGGTAGTTCATTTAATACCAAAAATAAATTATTTTACATTTTGCATATATCCATTTTTAATAAAGATGGTACCTCATATATATGATAATGTAATTCCACTTACTATATTTTATTAATTCAATCAATCCATTCCCACTTGCAGGAAAATCCATGTCAACATCCTGTTATAATATTAAAGGATGTCTCTGCAGATGACATTGTCAGTTTACTGTCTTATATGTATCAAGGGGAAGTATTTATTGAAGAAAGCAAATTGTCTTCCTTTCTACACACTGCTGCATTACTGCAAGTTAAAGGACTAACTGGTGTTACACAACAGGTAAGCTATTGATTTTTGTTATATTTTTTTTTATATATGCTTAATTAATGTGTTTTAATATTGACATTATATACAAAAAGTTGATATAAAATACATACTTTCCCCAGGGTTGGAAAAGTTACGTTTTTTTGCAAAAAATCCAAAAGATCGTGATTCTTTCGATTTTATGCTTTTAAAATCCACTTACATTAGTGCGTAAAACGAAACACGCTTTTGTTTGACTGAGGCTGGGGAATTTCTGTTTGCTTTGTTTTGTTGGACATTTGAGTTCGGTTTGGATTTGGAATTTGGATTACTGGAATTGGATTTGAAAAAAAAAAATACATAATTTAAATCATACATCATTTATCATGACATGCATGATGCTTTTCCCCAATTTTCACGGTAAGTTTTATGTTTCCATTGACAGAAAGAAAATTTCACATCTCCAAACACATCGAATAAGCTATACACTCAACTTACGATTTCGCAAAAGTCACATTTTGGCGCCACACACAAGGAGACGAAACTTCCCGCTTTGAAAAAGAGAAGAAGCAGTACATCGGACAAGCCCAACGATGTGACCATAACGGAGGGATCGAAGAGAAGCAAAGTCGTGGACATGTGTGATATATACAACAGAAATAGTTCACCGCATCTCTCAAAAGGTGATCCCGTATTTGTGAATGAAAATAATGTGGAGAAAAAATGTGAAAATAAAAGTGAACATACAACTTCTTTATCTAATGGAAAAGCTTCTACTCAGGTGATTATAATTTATTATTAACATTGCCTTTGTGGAATTTAGAATGAAGAGAAACACTGATACATATTAGCTTTTTTATGAAGACTAGAGCCATCTTTGAAAAGTTCATTTTCAAAGCTTACCTTGCCGGGAATCTAAACCGAAACCCTAAGATGGGGCGTTAAGGCACTCATCTATCTTTGAATTGTTATAGTACAAAACAAAAAGTATGCTCCGAAGTTCATAGAGACTTCACTAGCTTGGAATTTGATTGTGTCAACTTTTTTCGGCAATATTTCGGGATATAAAGTAGCCCGGTGGAGAATCTCAGCTTCTGAACTGTTTTTTTGTAAAGCACTTAGTTTAAATCTAGAAAAAAAATATTTTCACGTCTTAGGATGTGTCAACGCTGTGGATTAGTGAAGCATGTTTGCTTTTTCTTGCAACATCCTATATCATAAAATGCATCTGTGTGAGAGTGCATCTGCTATGGTTTTTATAAACGTTCAGTATTAAATATGTCTGTACATTTTGCATGTTTATTCTGTGTAAACTAATTCAGTTTCAGAAAGGAAACGATTTTTTTTTTTACACACTAAAAGTATAATATATAAAAATTTCAGCCAAATGCTCAAGGTGAAAACATTCCTGTAACAATAAAAACAGAGTGTGTCGAGGGCGACGTATCTCCATCTGTACCTGCGACAGTAAACTCTGAAAACGACGACAGTCTTCCTGATTACGAAAACAGTATGCTTGCCAGATCCTTGCTACAAGGTATTTCCACTTTTAAACGTCACTATTAATTTTCATACTGGATCCAGGATGCTTCTAACCGGTCATATTGGAAAATTATGGGGGAGGTCTATATGTCCAGCAGTGGACGTCGTGTGGCTGAGATTATGATTAATTTTCATTATGCTTAAATGGTTATATCGCACTTTGATATAAATAAAATTCGCTCAAAGAAAATATTACTAGTAAAATACACATAAATTTAAGTAAAACATACGGCCGTCTCCACGAAACAGCCCATTTTTTTAATACAATTTCTAATTTCCTTCAAAACTTACCTTATATTGAATGTCTTTTTTTAAATAACTGCTGGTTTATATACTAGCTACTTCGTCCGCGTTCTCTATAGCCTATAGCCTTCCTCGATAAATGGACTATCCAACACAAAAAGAATTTTTCAATTCGAACCAGTAGTCCCTGAGATAAGCGCGTACAATCAAACAAACAAACTAATAATAGTATAGATACAATGTATAGACAATGAAACCCTCTAATTGGCAATGTAAGTAGTAATAATGTGTCTATTGTATGTTATTTTGTTTTGCTGTTGGGTTTATGTTCAAAATAAATAAATAAATAAATAAATTACATTATAGCCAGTTGGTTCGGGTGTCTTTCCCTATCTCTTCGTTCATTGTTTGTATACCGAGGTATTCATGAACTTTTTAGTTTTTTTATAAACCACAGCCCATTAAATATCGAGATGTTTCAGTCACAGCCAACCTAAATCTGAAGATCTTAAATGTAGATTTTTACCCATTTTCCTTATATTGTTGTTTTCAGGTATAAACCCATCAAAGAGTGATGTCAGTGCCAATAATTCATCTGTGAAAAAAGTGTCAAACGTGTTAGACAGTCACTGTGTGAACCGTTCTAAAGACGCTAACTCGGACGTCAACTTCACGGCCACCTCTCGGAGCCCTCTGAACGTGAATCAGAATGAGGATATGCTGGTGAAAGTGGAAAAGCAATCGCCTAAGTCCGATATCGACTACGAGCCGGAGGTGTTGCTTTCGGAGCACCAAGACAACGAGAACAGTGATAACGCCTACGGTTCAGACGGCCAAGCGCTCATGCTTTTGGCCGGGATGTCGTCGGTTCCCGTCCTGGGCGCGTCAACGTCTCAAGGGATGTCGCACCAGCAGTCGAATCACGCGGCCATATGCGGCGACTGTCCCCACTGCGGTATGAAGTATTCGAATCAGTCGGCCCTCAAGTATCACGTTCGACTGATGCATTCAGATCTAACGAACAGATTGTGTTGTTACCTGTGTCCGAGGTCGTTCACTATGAGGGAGTCGTTCAAGGAGCACATGTGGTCGAGTCATGGTCAGAGGAATTGACGCCTTAAGGTAGGAAGTTGATAGTGCCTTATTTTACAAAAACCAGGTAAAAAATATAAAATAAAAATTCAAAAAAGACAGTACAAGGAGATTATAAATGTTACGCCAGAATGTGCCTTTTTTCTCATAAAATGGCGCCGTCCTATGTATATTTTTAAGTTTTTCTCAAATTGAGTGTTCGCGACCAATTTGCTGTAATTGTAAGGGTGTGTGTTATTGACTGATAAGGGATACTTTTGTGTCTAAGGAAATCGCGAATTTAGATGAAATTTGAAACATTAATGTCAACACTTTTTTGCTTTTTCTCCTTTTTATTAATTTTTACTACTCGTAACAATTTATCCCACTTTGGAATTTCGTGTGAAACTCTAAAGAGTAGTGTGCTGTAAAACGATATTGTATATCTATGCATTTTATATTATAAAAACTACTAGTGACCCGCTCCCGGCTTCGCACGGGTTCAATTTTTTATTCCTTACCTTACACCGCCATCAGTTAGATTCTTATGGAACTCACAGATACCGTAATTATAACAAATAATTGCTGGATTTAGTAAGCAAACAACAGATGGCGCTATGTTAAAAATATTATATAATTTGTAAAAAATAATAATAATAAATTATTTAGATATAAACTATCCTATCTTTTAAGTTGGGCCAAATTACATATAGTTACCAAGTTTTATCAAAATCGGTTCAGTAGTTTAGGAGCACATCGCGGACAAACAACGTGACACTAAATATTTATATATATATAAGGATTATAGTTCAAATTAACATATATGGGACAGGATTATATGAAGTTGCATTGACACACAGCTAGGGAGTGTTTTAACCAATATGAATTATATATAATATATATTTTTTGGAAAGCCTTTCTTTGACAGACATGTTTTACATAAATTCAGTTAAGTATATTGAAATCGCAAATACTGGTACCATATATTCATTTTTCAAGGCGTGAATAATTTTGTCTCGACGTCCATGTCCGGTAGCAAATTTTTTCGTAATACTCTTCTGTTGGAATTATTTATACTACAGGATCTGAGATAGTCTTTCTTTTCATTATTAAAATTTTTTTGGTTACCAATATTCATTACATTGTATTTTCTTGCATGATGACCTTGAGATTTTCGGCAGGCAACACTTTTTTTGTATACATAAATGGCAACAGGGGTGACGCATCACCCCATTTTTTTCAGTCTCGAATAAAACAGCAGTAAGAAAATGAGTTATTTATTATGAGATCAATCACTTATACAATTAAAAATATAAAAATATAAAAGCTGCATGACCTAATGCATTTACTGCCAGTTCGACTGTAATTAATGTTCCTCGTTCAGCAGATACTATGGCTCCAACTTGCTTAGTTCCCTTCTTGGCAATGATTTTCCTCGGCTTTAGTACTGTGGTAATGCCCGTTTCATCTAAATTGTATATTCTTGAAGGTGGAAATTTATATTTATCCAACACTGTGCTCAGCTTTGTATAAAAATTCGCTAACATTGTGTTTGTTAAAAGATATCGCCCTGCTGGCACTTGTTGACTCCGGTGCTCTTATTGACAGGTGAGGATTTCTTTTTAAAAAACCAGTCAGCCAGTCTGGGCCAGCTTTTCTGTTTTCATGCCTAAATGGTGGAATACTGCGAACATTGAATTTTCAATGCACATTCGTATGCTAATTTTTTTATAATAAAGGAAAAATTAGACTATTTAAAATATTTTCTAAAATCAATATAAAAATATCAATACTTACTTTGAATTTTTTTTTCTCTTTCCGGAAAAAATTAATGAGAAACAAAGTGGACAGCCGAAAATTCAAATAAAAAAATAAAAAAAAGGCTAAAGATCTTGCATTACGTTTCAAAATTTTATTACAAAACAACATAAATACAAAAATAATTTTAATGAAAAATAAATTCTAATAAATATTCTTTATTCAATATCTGATTCATCAGAAGTATAATTTTGACTCTCGATTCATCTGATTTATTATTAGTTTCTTCCTCATTTTCTTCCATTTCGACAATGTCCTGGATTTTCAAAGGAGATTGATCTCCGATAAAACCTGTTGGTTTTAAAAAATCATCTAAATGCCAACCGTAGCTTTCAGGGTTTAATTTACATACAGAATCAGTTGCATTTAGCCACATAGAATTTACATATATAGTTCTTAAAAATTTTTGTAATAGGGAAATCCAACATGGCGGTATACAGTTGGAATCAAAACTTTTTATCTTCTTTAAAAATTGTTCGCTGTCTTCTTTTGCGCCGTACTTCTTCATAAAAATACGAACTCTTGCATCATTAACTGTCTGGCAGTGATTCACGCCATACATTTTTGCTGTAAACTCTTGAACAGCTTTCATTTTTTCATTAATGGAAACATCAGCTTCATCAGTTAATGAAGCAAAAATAGTTTGATACGTCTCATTTTTAGAAAATATTTTGAATGGTCTAATTTTTCCTTTATTATAAAATTCCGCAGTGTAGTCACAACCTGTGAATGCGTGAAAAGCAGGTAGGCTTTTACATAATCCCAACTTCAATGCTAAATCTTGGTTCGACTGCTTCTTAGTCGCTGAAGTAGCTAGAAAAATGGTAGATTCTGACTGCAATGTTGGGTCCTTTATTATTACACGCTATACTCAACTCGGATCTCTTTGTCACACATTTCCACTCGCGTTAAAATTTAATCTTTAAAATTCGCAAACCCCGATTAAGACCAAGACCAAGTTTGAAGGCAACCCTATATCAACGTGTTCGCAATAAAACAACGCTTTATCTAAAATTTTATCTATTATCAAGCAAGTGAAGGTAACTGGTATCGACATACCCGCTTATACCTGAAAACCGAGTAGTTTGTCCAGGCAAAGAATAGGCAACCCAACGACTGCACATTCTATACGTTTGATACTTTAAGTCAGGGTAAAAAATTTCTTATTATCTCGATGTTGCAACATTTAATTAAAAATTTTTTTTTTTACAATAATTAAAAATTGTCCAGGATTTTTTTAGACAACCCATTCTTGACATATTTTCTAGTATACTAAATTTGTTATAAAATATATTTCATTCTATTATCAGCTCGGTGAAGGTCGTTTTAGGTTCGGATCTTCTACTAAAACCTCGTATTGATTTTCGGGTATAAGTCCGCATGCTACAAAAGATGAAAATTACAATATGTATTTATATTCCATACTAATAAATTTTGGCAAGTTGTTCCGACGTCACAACGTGCCCCCGAAAAAAGGAACATCTAGCCCCAGACACACCTGTTGAAAAACGTAAAATATAGGCTAGATTACGAAACAAACGTAATATACGCATAGTGTACCGAAAGAGTGGACAAATTCTTTAATTAAAACGCTGAAATACTAGAGGCTAATCGTTAAAATTCGTGAGATAGACCAAAAATACCAAATACGAAAATATTTACTTACGTGAATCAGCGATGCACGTGCTGTTATTCCAATATTTCGGGTGCCACTGGCCTGTTTAAGATGGCGGCCTCGGTGCGCTGTGGCTTTTCGTTTCACGCCGTGTTTACTAAATATTCCTATCTTTTTTCCTCGCGAAGTTATTCCGAACAACTTACCCCGGTAACTTCTAGCACCGCTCTCCCCTACCTATACTTTCGTATTATATTTTTTTTTGGGTTAAATGCAGTTCAAGCAAATATCTTTACGGTATTCAGGGCAAGCGGGCTGAAGACATTTTGTGCAAAAAGTTTTTACTTTTTTGTCCCGTTTTCTTGGACATAGTGCACATCTTGCTTGTTTCTGCAATTTTGCAGGGGGCTCACCTTCAGGAGTTTCCTTGTTTATATTTAGAATATCACGTATAGTGACTATTTATCAAGGCCACGAGTTTTTCCTTTTAAGGAAATCATACTTAGCAGTTCTTCTTTCGTCGAGAACGTCCGAATAAAAATAAGTAATTGTGCAGTATCAGTGATATCTGACTCGTCAAGTTGTAGCGAAAAAGCAACACAGCGGATGATATCTTTTTGTAGTTGTTCGTTTATGTTTTTACTTATCGTTTCTATACTGCGCATTACAGTATTACGGCGAGACAGCCGTAAACCATGAATAGCTTCTTTAATTTCGTTTTTATTTTTGAAATTCAGGAACAGCGAATCTGACTCTGCTTCGAAGATTTCCTTGATGTATTCTCCATCGGATAAAGGTTTAAACTTTTGTGCAATTCTGTAGCTTACTTGGAAAGAAGCTTCAGTTGTAGCTTTACTTTGCTCAATAGGCCTAGAAAACACGTTTTCTTGGACTTTTAATTGCGATTTCAATGCTTGCAATTTACTCTTTCTTATTTCGTTGTTAGGTGGAAAGTCAGTCTGATATTTACTACGCATTGTGTTAAAATGTTGCTCTAAATTTCATTTTTTCGGTATTGCCACGGATGTATTGCCGAAAGCCATTGTTAGATATCTTGTTTTTTTTTTCATCTCGTGACTGGGATTTTTCCTGGCACCTTAAGTAGTCCATCTCTGATAGCAGAAACGATATTTGCGACATTATCACTGACAATTGCAATCATCGTGGCAGAATGAGCGAACTTAGGGCAATGTCCTCCCGGTTCCCCAGCTCCCATGACTGTGGAACAGGTCGACATCTGTATCCTCTAATAAAATTTCATTAAAAAGTCTACATGACATAAATGTATTTCTCCTATAATTAGTTTTACTAAGAGCTACATGTAGCAAAGAGCTTCTTCCAGGCGTTCTTATTAATGTTTTGGCAAAATACTATTTGATAAAGTTTTGCGGGTTGGAAGTTTATTTAGGAATATGAAATTAATAAAGGAATAAAGGTATTCCGGTATACTCGTATAAGAAGAAGTTTGGTGAAATGGGGCCTCTTTAAAAGTTCGCACTTTAAAAGTAAATATTTCTAAGTGGAGTAAATTATTTCTGATCAAATAGTTTGTATACTTACATATTAAAATTTGTGAATGAGTTTCAAAAGAAGATTCTATTTTCTGCATTGAAAACCAGTTTAGACAACAGAATTATTTTTCTTCATTCGAAACCAGGTTTCTTCCAAAAAAGAAAAATAATTTCTGTTGTCTAAACTGGTTTCGAACCTTTGGTTTCCAAAGCGGCCGAAGGGGTTTTTCAAACCGTGTCGGTTACACGCTGCGCTTGTTGTGTGTCATCATCAATATTAATTTCTTTCGCTTATATTAATTTCTCAGCTGTTAAATGTAAAACACAAGGTCACATTGTAAGAGAATTGGTAGTATCTGACTGTGGATATTTTTTTTATCTAAAACTAATTGACCCCCACCCACATATTATATACTATTAATGGGATGTAGTATTTTTTCATCACAGTCTTGAAAAGTATCAAGTATCAACTCCATCAAAGTGAATGTTTTATGTATTGGTTATGTAGCTCGGTTTTGAATGTTAATAAAGTTTAACGTGACCCATTCGATAATGTCTTAAGATAAAATGTGTTCCTTGCCTTCATTTGAAACTGTTTACGGTACCTACACGTGAAAAGCTAAAGTCTTCCAAACATTATTATAACATTATGTTGTTTGGTTATATTTAAACAATAGTGGTCTAAGTAAGTGGGTACAAATGTGATTTTTATATACTTATCATCAGCCTGTTATATCATTGTGTAATTGGATGATACATCTATATGAATTATATATATTCAAATTTGTTAATCAAAGGAATCATAATAATTTAGATCATCATAACTTTAGATTAAAGTTTAAATCTGCTTTTTTTTTCGCTAGAAGCAAATTTCATTAGCGATTGTAACGACAAGAAGAAAGTGTAATTATACTGGCATTTTGTGCCAATATTGTCTTTAAATTTATAAGATGTTACTAGAAAAAAGTTTTTTATTTAGACATAAGTTATTGGCGCTTTAGTTTAAAAGTTTATTTTTAATTTAAATGTTTGTTAATTTTTTTTTGTTTTTATGAAAACGTTAACCAGATAACTCCAATGTGTCGAATGCCATTAGTGAATATCGTTAGAGTTTAAGAGATCTTAAATTATAATATAAGAATAGATATATTTAATTTATATGATGTGTTTACATCCCATATTGTAGAGGTTTATTGTACCGTTAACGTCTTGTTGAATATTTCAAGATTTTACAAAATTTATATTTAAATTATGTTATAAATAAAATTTATGCTTATTATATTTGCTTTTTTTATTTAAATTTTATAATACGAAAGTGTTAATTTAAACAAATAAGTCATTAGTCATCATATCTTACTTAGCAGTAAACTGCAGTACCTAAGTCAGCAGTTTTCATAGGTAGGCATAATTCGCCGGCAGTTTGCTGGCTGTCGTTCGGTAGTCGCAAACAGCTGCGCACGCGTCGTGTACTTTTCAAATTTAAATCGTTGTATTGTTTTCTTGAGTGACTAGTTAACTACAATGTCAGGTCCCAATAGAAACAAACGTCCTACGCACAACAATATTTATGGTGGTAAGTATATTATAATTCATAATTTTAGCAATAAGTCTACCTACTAGCAAATGTCAGTGGACACAAGCTTTCAAAATTCACAACCTATCTAACCAAGAATTATAAAAAAATATATGGGTAATTACTACAGTCATGCAGTTTTACTATTAGTGCATACTATTTGAAGGCGGATTTATTAAATACATAAAATAAGTAACTATTGAGGCAAGTGTAGGTATAATTTTATGCTGAAACCTGACTAGTTTACTATTATATATTATGTGGTAGTACATTATGTACTTTTTAATAGCTTTTTTATTAAACTAAATAATTTAAAAAAATCTTTCACCAATAGTTAGAATAGAATTTCAGGATTTACACAGGCTAAATACTCCAATAGGGCAACAGCTATCTAAAAATAAAGATCAAATGTTTTGGCAAACGTATAAAGTCAGGAAAATTATTACTTTACCTATTTTGTCATAGTTAAAACATGCAACGTAGATGCAACCCTCAACTAAAAATATACGCGATCGTCACGTGGCAATACGTCGCCACGTCACGTGATGACCGCGTTGCTTTTTCCCTCGACTGATAACCGAATGGCTGTTGGTATTTAAGCTTCAGAAGTGTTATGGAACCTCGTTCTGTCCAAAATGGACAGGGTGATGAACCGATTAAATAAAATAGTGGTTTCCTGAAAGTTTATAGCCTGTTTACATATTGCAATTTCTATCTATCTCCACCGCTGTCCAATTTGGGTCGACTTCTTAATCTGAAGCTTTAATACCAACAGCCATCCGGTAATCTGTTGAGGGTTGCATCTACGCATCATTGCTCTGACTATCAGGCGTCAATCTTTTATTTTTTAACTTACACGAAATCGCGGGCTAGCTAGTAATACCAGTTAGTAGGGACAAAAATATTACATAATTTACTTACCCGAATAGGAATATCCGAACCCAATTTAAGATTTCAAAAATTGATTATCCAGTCGTAGGCTGATGAAAATGATGATTAATAAAAACTATAATTTTTAAGAATAAAAAATGAATCATCATTACATCCTGTAACATGTTTATTGGTTCGCATGGGTAGTGCTGTGTCAGCGCGCCGCGCCTTCTAGATTTACCAACCGATCAGCGGATTGAGTGGATGAAGGTGATATGTCGCACAATCCCAATTTTGAATAAATCGAGGTTAAAGTTTTACTTTTAATTTTTGAGATA
The DNA here is from genome assembly GCA_945859745.1 of Synanthedon formicaeformis. Classification (NCBI taxonomy): domain Eukaryota; kingdom Metazoa; phylum Arthropoda; class Insecta; order Lepidoptera; family Sesiidae; genus Synanthedon; species Synanthedon formicaeformis. The sequence goes on along the minus strand of OX243959.1, from coordinate 8,622,275 downwards.
AGTCGCCACGGATCTGATTTTTGTACTAAATCATGATGCAAAGTTGTGTAAACAACCTAAAATATATTGTATGATAGCAAGTAAACATTTCTATTATTTAATTTAAAAAAAATTGAACATAGCTCACTCTTCCATTAACAAAAGTAAACTTTTCTGCACTTTTTGCTTTTTAAAATTAACTGTACATAACACCTTTTTCAACTTTTTATTTCCCAAAAATGTCTTAAATCGACGGTCTTAAGGTCTGTAATCATTTATATGGACATATTACCTTCATCAACGCAAAAAAATGAAAAAACCCAATAATGCGACATATCGCCTTCATCCACTCACGTCTTCAATTCTGATTGTGCAACGTGTTATTTTTTGCATTAAATCGCTGTGGACGATTTTTATTATCTACTTCGTATTTGTACGTGTGCAAAGAGTAATTAATAATTTGTCCTATATATTTACTACTGACTTGACAATTTTGCGAAATCGATTTACGTATTGTGAAATAAATTGCATTAATTATTTAATAAAATTGTTTTCAATATCAGCAAAAAAAAGTGTTACGAATTGTGCAATTTTGTTAATATCGCGTGACATATTTTTGCGCCACATACGCAAACCTTACACGCCGGTTAATGACTCGGCTTCTTCGGGTTGCTAAGTGGCGTTGGTCGCGCGTGGGGATGCTACACGCTGTGGTGATTTTGCCATATCCTTTTCCTTAAGAATAGGGTGGATATTGTTCCTCGAGATGGCCGGCTTACCTCGACTTTCAGGCACGCCGAGGTTCCGACAGGGAGCGTAGCCCGCGCTGGGCAGCCTTGGTGGATAGCGGATGTCGTGTCATTCCCATTCCCCCTACCCCGCCTATCTAGAAGTCGTTCCGCAAAGTCCTCTATGACGGGTAGCCATGAGGTTTCCCAACGTTAAAAAACAGGTTGATATCGTGTTCACCTGGCAACTTGCTACTCAGGACACAAGAGTTAGTACGCCATAAGTCCTGATTTCAATTCTCTTAGCTACGTATCTACTTAGTAGAATTTTCCTGCGACTTCCTCCGCGCCCCATTTTCTTAGGTGTTAAAACATTTATTCAATCTTTATAGCTTTAGAAGCCGTTGCACGCGACTTCGACTGTGTAACTTAATAAAATACTAGTTGGCGTCCGCGTTGAAAAAGAAAAAAGTAGCCTATCCTGTGTCCTGTACGTCTAAATGTTAATCTACCAAGTTTCATGAAAATCAGTTAATTCGTTTAAGAGTTATGGAGGAACATACATACATACAATACCTACACTCAGATTTATTATTAGTATTGATTGATGATTGACGATAGCCTATGTTACTCGCTGATAATGAAGCTTTCAATAGGTGAAAGAATTTTTAAAATCGGTTCAATAGTATGTGAGTTTATCCATTACTTACCTACATTTACATTACAACTAGTTGTAGAAGATCGTTGCTTGCTACACATGGTAAATGGTAAAGGACATTGGGCACCATAGTATGAAAACTACACCCACGGTGTACACATACAATATCAGTAGGTATAGATAAAAATCCCTTATTTACAATAATATAAGATTATTACTGTAGATCATGGGAAACATAAAAAAATGTGTTTAATTTTTTAATTCGTGTTTTAAACAGAAATTCGTAAAAAAACAGAAAAATAAAACAGTTACCTATTATTTTTTTAATTTTTATTCAGCTTCATCACATCAATGTCTATTGAGTACAGTAATCGTCCAAAAAAGCCGCAGAACAAAAGCCAATAAACAACGCTAGCCACATGTGCACAGCTTCCAACGGTGCGTCGATCAAGGATGTTGGAACAATAGCATCCTTCGATACCTTCTCTGCCATGATAATATTATCTTACATTATTATATATTATCTTCGATTCATATTATCTTTTTCTTGCGATTTAAAAACTTCAGGCAGAAAAAATCCAACCTTCATTAACCTATAACTATATAATCCCAAGGATTTTCAATGAAATATAATATGATAGGTAGGATATACCTTAACAATTTAAAAATAATTTAGTTTCTGTACGCTAACTTTCATAAACCGGGTCAGATTATGCTGTCTAGCTCTCTTGAGATAAAGCATCAGAAACAGGTGGAAAGTTGCTTAAATTATAATATACACAACATACAATTTTAATATACATGCTTGAATATGTATAAAGCGTGGTAAAGCTATATGTGTAATTCATTCCATTAAGGATGAAAATAGTTTTCTGGTTACGCAAGAGAGGGCGTAACATACAACCAAGTAACTCCTTCCCGTGAGATCCTACACCTTAGTTCTTGAATTACATAAATAGATGTCGCGAGTGGTAGATACAGCCTTTAGATTAAATACTATTAATTCAATTTGAATTTCTATTAATATTAAATTAGTACATATAGTGTTCGTTAGTGTTTAATTTTTGTTACATAAATTACATAAATAATATGTATTAAATATATTAGTTCTTTTTATCTACGTTTCTGCGTTTAGCGCTTATGTAGAGCATTTGAACTAAATATTTATTGTAACGGTTTTTCTCTTATTTTAGATGAAACTAATGATGGTACTGTGATGAAATATTATTCTACTAAATATATAACAATAAAATTAAATAAAATTGTAATAGTTCAATAATGCATGTAAAAAAACTTAAATTTTTTTTGAAACACGTAAAAGGGAAGGAGCTATGAGTAAATTATCGAATACACGTAAAGTGTGTATATTAAAATGTATAATAATACTTATTATATGTTAAAACAAGATAATAGATGCTTGATTTTGTCATTACTTTTATTTCCAAACAACATATGTTTATACATTATGTATTTTATTTTAAATATTAAGAATATTTCAAAAAGAAGAAAATTTTTCTAACACTTTTTTTAACTAATCCTTTTTTTGTACTATTAGGCATTCAATAATTTTGAATTACTTTATTAAACCTAATTCTTTTTGAATTTTCCCAACAATTTACAACTTTTAAAATGAGCTTCTTTTCATTTGGCTATAAGAAAATGAACAAGATATTGTCATTGACAGTGTCATAGTTCATAAAACCGTGTGTGAGTTATACGTAGTACACTAGAGGGTAGGTGTAGGGGCGTTCAAGGAAGCCCCTTAATGCGGAGACAGCTCCGCTGGGACGCTATTGATCGTCATCCGCCGTCAGTGGCCGAGGCGCCCTATTGATTCGCCGCAATCTGCATGATAACCGCGCCTGGCTTCTCTACACAACATATGTACATTAGAACTCACTCATAAACTACACATATATGTACGTAAAAGCTTCGTACAGTACATAGATAATTATACAAAGAGAAGTATCGTCATGACCGATTAGCGCCAGCCAACCGCTTCAGATCATTCGTCCATATGTTTTTGACAGCTGCTATCGATTACACAAGCGCTCTATAGGTGTGCCAATTGTTCAATGGATAATGGCTTATACAAATATTTTATAGGTACCTACACTAATTTCATTACTTGAGTGTAATATCGTAATAAATAATTTTGTTATTAAATATTTTTCTGCCTAATGAAAACAATTGAATTGTCTGCATATGATTTTAAAATTAAGACTTTTGTTGTTGGAATGGATTTTGATGAAATTTGGCACACATTACTTTATGACTTAGATTAGATGACATATAGTAGGTATACTTTTTATCCTTGAAAAATGTTAGGTTCCCTAGGGATCGGCTAAAAATTAAAAAATCGGCGTCACTTTCTTCAACAATGGCGGCGCCACCGTCGTCACTGCGATAAATATGTCGGGCGTTTCTCAGGTTTTAAGTTTTTCATTTTCCACGAGAGCATCAGCTTTAGCGTAGCTGAGATGACTTTCATTGGTAGTAAAAGTATTAAGTTTGAATATTGAAGTTTAAAATTATTATTTTCATAAAATTAATATTCTTTATAATCGTTGTATAATCGGTTGTATAATCGTAAATAAGAATTAATAAAACATTTTTATGGTGAATGAAATGGACTATATTTTTACCTTGAATATATTGGCGAATCAATCGCTTAGAAAGTGATGTCTATTTCGCACGAATATTTTAGTTATACAATTTTGCAAAGCGGCAAAAACTGTCGCACTAAAAATTGATATAATAAATGTAGTGCGATTAGGTATCGTAGACCGTCTACGGCGGTGTTTGCTCTACGCATATCGTAGCATGACCCGTTCAAGTTCACTCTAAAAATATTCTTGTCGTAGCAACGGCATCGTAGCTTATGTGGTCTCTAAATAGAAAACAAACTCACTATCAAATTGTCAGTCGGCTTATTCTCGTAGTTGATCAAAACTTTGCACTGAAATATATAGAATTTCCTTAGGAATATTTATAATTATAGTACGACTCGCCCCTTGCTTCACACGGATTACTGAATATGGTAAACATAAAAGTTGTTGTAAATTTTAATACATAGGTATTATATGTCCACAAACGAACAGACGAACAGACAAAAATTCTTAAAACTATTTTTTTGACCTCGGTAACATAATATATAAGGACAACGTGTACAAATTGAATTAAAAAAAATAATGTATGATGTAATTAAATTGTTGATCTGATCCGATGGGTCCCAGGATTGGTAGTTTATTCAAATTGTTCAAAAAGTCTGTCAAATGTACAATACATTTACAAAATAAAAGTAAATAATTAAATGTGTTGCTGCTAAGCGCAAACCTCGACAACGGTTGGACCGATTTGGATATTTGTTTGAAAATATTACCCGAAGTTCAACCAAGAAATCCAACAAAAAGAAAAACTGAAAAATGCCCAGAAATACTTAAAAGAAGCCTGTTTTTCTTATTTCGCGTCCAAAGTTTCAATCAAAAAATTGTTAATTGTTGCTGACAATCAGCAGTCCAAAAAAACAACTTTTTGTCAAAAAGTTACAGTTAATTTTGTGTATTTTTTTTTCAAACGAAAATGAAAATGATAAGCAACATCTTTCCTAACTCCAAATATACAATTTACCTGTTTATGAGATTCTATTTTATTGATTTTTTACTTCTACTTTTATTTTATTTTATTATGTTTTGTTATATTTTATTTTAGTACTTGTTGTTTTGCTGATTCCGCCTTATAGAAATACGATAATTTCGCAGTTGGATGTAGGCGTGCCTTTCATATGTCACATTGTATGTTCTTTCAGGAATGTCCTGTCAGTGCGTTAGCATAGTTAAAATAGTACCATTAAAACTTATTTTTGGAGCCTACTAGGCTTCAATGTTTTTATTCCTAAACCAGTATGAAGTAACCCTATAGATCAAGATAAATATTTTAATACATTTATTTGTATCATAACATTATACATGTATACTGTTTTGGGCACAGGCCTTCTATTTTTGAGGAGGTATGGGAAATTGACCATTAGAGTAGAGAACATGTCTTCAGACATCGCTGTTGTCGTGTCAGCACTCATCAATAGTTTGCTCCCACTAGGGTCAATATCTGTTATACTAATAAAATAAAGTCGCTGTCAGCCTGTCCGCCTCTTTAGTTTCAATGATAACTTGAACCCATATGATAAGATCGTTTTGACTTTGAAAATCGTTTTGTTTCGAATACTAGCTGGTGCCCGCGACTTCGTACGCACTGTAGTTCGTTTTTTGAAAATGCCACAGCAACCTAACATTATTCCAGGATAAAAAGTATTTTTTAAAAATATTATTTGAATGTATAGATACGGCTTCTTTAAGATTTATTATATGTAAGTATATGTAACTTAATAAATTAGTAGTAAAAAGGTGAAAAAATTGGTTTTAAGTATGAATTAAGGGAGATAAGTTACAGTTGTTCATTTACTTGCACTCTTCTAGTCGTTTTGATAAGAAAAAAGTTTCCGAGAGGTCTCCTCTGACGAAGGACGCGGGGTGGCGTGTTACTTGATTCTACTAACGTTCGACGATTTAGGTCACTGCCGCCTACCTCATGTTCGACAAAACTTGAAAAAATATTTGGATACTAATGGAATGAATGGGTAATTGGATATTCAACAAGTAACTAGGCATTTTCAAGGTTAATAACAGTCTTAACGCTCCGTCCTTAGTTGAGAGTATAAATTTTAAATAACGGTCACGCCAGCAGCGCCGCGACTCAGGAAGACAGCTTCAAACTTTACTCGCACATCAGTCTGTGTCGGTGTTTCACATTTTGGTCGCTTTAATAACACATTTGTTACGTCGGTGTCAAGTGAAAGTGTGCACTAATTAATAGTGCAAAGTATTGATCAATTGTTTCACCATGGTTCTAAATATAAAATTCCGTTGGGAAGACAAAGTTCGCGCGCAATACGGGCGCTGGCAGGTAGTGCGGGCAAGGGTGAGCGGCGGGCGGTAGCGGCATATCGATTCTGCGGTGCCTTCAGTCGGCGTCCGTCGAGCGTCGCGCTGCGCCGAGCCGCCGGCGAGCGGGCGTCGCCCCTCCCTCGCGGCCCGCGCCCCGCACCCCGCCACAGCCCTACTCCGCCGATCTCTACTTGTCGCCCGTCGCCGGCAAACTCGAACGACCTCTTTCCGCTAACTAACGTCGCACCGCGCCTACATCCCGCCGCGGAACTGCGCTCGATCTTTACGCGACTCCGGCCACTTGCGGCCGACTTTTTGAAACATTTTTTTTAAATTTTATTAGGTAAATTTTAAATTAAACAGAGTTGAACATGTTACTTTGAGGTGCGGAACTTTAGTATGCGCTTGAAAGTGTTTCTTTAAGTATTCGGAGGACAGTTGATAGTTGAGCGCGGTGATGTGGCGGTGGGTGCAGGGTCGAGGATGGATGATGGCTTGGGGTGTGTTGCCGGGCTCGTAGACTTAGTTAGGAGCCATGGACTGCTGCAATTACGGCGAATACCGAGGGCCCGGCCAGTACGGCGCCGGCACGTCAGGCTGGGACGGCTATTCGCCGTATACGCCGCTACCCTACCCGCAATACGCGTATACCTACTACTCGCCGCAGGCGCAGGATCCGTACGCGCGCTACTACCGCTACGACTATCCCCCGCACCATGCACACCACACTGACCACGTCATGCCTATGGGTTGGTATACACATATTTATCTTTAATCTCAAAATAAGTTAGTTACTTTACCTTTATACACAAAAATCAGCTTCTGTATGTTTGTGTCCGTAAAACTTTAAAACTGGCTGTCGGATTAACTTGAAATTTTTACAAAACATTGCATTTTATCACAAGTTTTTTTTTATATAGTTTTGTACTTAATAAGACTGAGCTACAGGAAAGTGTGGCTGGGTTCGGCTAGTACTATTTATAAAATAAAATCATAAAATTAAAAAAAGATTAACCTGTTACATAGGGAAACTTCAAAAGATGGCGCAGATTATGATATAGTTATTACTTTTAAAGAAAAGAAAACTGCGGATTTATCTTCAACAAAGTTTGTTTTGCCAGCCTTGAAACTAATGTTCAATGTTAATAAATGATAATGATAAATGACTTTAAAGTTAATTAAAGAGGCTCTAAAATAATTTAAATCTAACTTCTTCATAGAGATATACTTTTTATGTTACTTTAGAGATGAATTCTGTGATTTCTGACGTATGATTCATGTAATTATGTCGAAAATATATTATTATCTTTTCACACATGACAACCGTATTTGTATGTTTCAAATTTAAATTTTTATATGACTTTTAGGTTATGTTCGCAACTTTAATTTAATTATTCAACGTAAAGGATTGACGTAAAGTGATTGAACATTTTAAAAATAAATCGTAGAAATAATTTTCGTAATAAAACTTATTTTAATTTTTTTTCATACACATTTTTGAACATTTTAAAGAAAATTTTGTAAAATTTGCCATAATTGAGCAATTTATGTTCTATTGTCGCTTTAATTGCTCGTTAAAAATGAATATACCTAACATGATTTCTAGTAAAAAATATTGATTCATTAGTCGTATCCCGTATAACATTTATAAGGCCTTATTATCCCTACTTATATGTTGAAAAAATCGCAGACTTATCTTCTTAAAGATATTTTTAAAACCAAATTTTATATGTAAAAATATTTTATTAATTCAATGCCAAAACTCATGGTATAAATAAATAATATACTTTCATATTTGTAACATTGGTATGGCAAGTATTCACAGAGTAGTAATAACAAAAATATTTATCAAATCTGTGAATATGCATCGCTGTAATTTGTTTACCAATACGAGCGAGATTGGAATTCGCGCGCGTGGCAACGTCGACATCCTGAACAATGAAGAATGAAGTTAGAGTTAATGTTTACGTTTGGGCGGATTTCTCGACGTCTACGTCACGTGTCGATGTCGGAGGGGCTTAGGGCGGCGGGACGAGGGGCGGAGGGTAAGCGAGCGCTACAGGTGGTCGGAGATTTCCCCCACTCTTCAGCGCTTCACTGCGATTGATCGCTAGCACGGCCACTCTACATATTGACCGGGGTACTAACGCTCGCGTCACATTTTCCCGCAAACTTCGCACACGAGCTACGTAAAACGCGAAACAGCTTTATAGCTTCGCTAAAACGCCAATGTTCTTTCAACTATGGCGTATAATGATCATCAAAGAATAATGTTTACAAATCTAAACCTGTTTTACATTTAAAAAACAAGGTTGTTAGGTCACTGAATATGGAGATGAAATTTGCCACGCAATTGAACAAGGCAGTCAACAATTTGTATTCATATTCTGTTGTGACGCTAAAACGCTTTTTGAAGCGACACGCAACACTTCAGAAGGACAATTTTTTAAATGATTTCACAAAGGGAGAAAATATAAAGCCATTTCACACGTTTGAATTTCGTTACGATCGTAAAGATTTAATTGTTCGTAATTCTAATGAACGATTTAGCAATGGTTTTATTGCTGTTAAGTTGAAACGAGATTAATAGGATTAAAGAGTAAATGACTCTTTATTTAACTGTGGAAAACATTCTGTTTCATTTTGAAATGTGAACTGGAAATGTCTTAATATTTAAGCTAAACGGTAGGTTATTTATATTAAAGAACCAATATGCACATGCATATATAATTAAATTACTGTTTCAAACGTGCATAAGTTTTGAAATTTCTCCTTTATTTACCTATCATAAATTTATACCTACATAAATAAAACACCTGTATTAGTTTTGGTTAAACAGTTCAACCAAACCAACTGTGACAGTTATTGTTTAGCTAGACTCTTAAATAATGCTTGATTTCAAAGACATGTCCATAAATTTTGCTTTTAAAAGTTTTTACATTTTTATGTTTGTTCAGTGCCATCTATACCAATGTGAGCGAAACTTTTGAGAATGTCTAAAGGTAACTAATAAAATTCTGTGAAGCAACGCTTATTTTCCGAAATTTTATCTAGCAGTTTTGTGCGTTTTGATAATGTAGATATATTAGATTTTAAAACATGATAAATTAGAAAATAATTATAGTAAGAGAAACTTGTTGGTGCATTAATAAAAAAGAAATGATCATAATATTTTCGATGGTGAGAAGACAAGTGTACAAAGAGTAAGTAGTGTCTAACTCCTAAACGATTTTTACGCCCATTATGAAACTTGGCAGAGAAAATTTATACACTATTAGCTCTTTAATAAAAATAACTAATAAAATAAAAATGTTCCAACCTTGTGAAATTCAAGGTTGAAAAATTTGAATTATTTTTCCAAAAAAATAATAATTTAACCATTCAAATTTATTTTAGCATTTATAATTGCTTAGCGACCCACTCCCGGCTTCGCACGGGTGAATTTTTTTTTGAAAATTATATAAAAACCTTCCTCGTTAAACGCACTTTCCACTAGTCAAAATCCGTTGCGTATCGTACATACAGAAGGACAGCGATTTTGTTTTATACCATGTAAAGAACAATCATAAGCAACTAAAAGGTTTGTCCTTTAACATTACAGCCCCTAATTGTAATGTTAAGAGCAAATATAAAATATAATATAAATAGGTAAATACAAAAAAATTTTCTTATTTTTACCTCAACTGATTTGATTTTTTGTTTAGTAGCTTTTCACGAGCTTCAGTGTTATCAATAACAAACATAATTGGAAACAAAACACGTTCAAATGATTATGATCGAATTTCAACCATTAACAACTCAGTTTTCCCCAGTGTGTGCTAGACATTTCAGACATTTCATTTTTAAAATGGGTTTGTTTTGTGACAGATTATGGTGCGTACACGTCGAAAGAAGCGCGCCTTCGCCGTGTGTTGGCTCGCAGGGACGTCCGAGCCCATACCCCCGCTCCCCACCTGTCTTTACCACCCTCGGTAAGTAACTTCCTAGGATCTATATTCTCACATCTTAATTTATTTCATACTAGCTGCTGCCCGCGACTTCGCCCGCGTAAAGGCTCAGTTACACAAGGAGAGTTTCTCGAATGCGAGAATTAAATTTGTCGTGATACAGTATAACTATGGGCTAGTGTAAACAAAATGCTTCGAGTTTCGCCTCTCGAAAAGAAATTATCACCCCTTTAAAGTCTTTTAGCTCATTGCCTTATACGATTATTTTCCACTCGCGTTCGAAACTCGCACACGAAACTCTTCTTGTGTAGGTAACTGAGCCTTAACCTTGTAAATTATATACTAAAACTTTCCTCGAGAACCACTCTATCCGTTGGTTTTAGAGTTTATCGCGAACAGACAGACAGACGCGGCGGAGTAATTTGTTTTATAATAATGTAGTGATTTACTTAAAACAAATTTACACCCCTTCAGAGTATATTTCATTATATATTTTTACTGTAATGTTATGTTCGGTAGACAAACTGACAGTCCACTTAAAAGTAGGTGGCGCCTATAACACAAGCAAACGTCACAGGTTCTGCAAGTACGCTGCCGACTATTGTAGGATTTAGAATAAGGAATTGGAAAGGGTAGGGAAATGAACTCCGGCATCCCTTATTCACTCATAGAAGAACAACAGCACACATGCTGTTACTCGTACTTCACTATGGTTTTCTATAAGGGTGTTTATCGCGAGACGAGCTGATAACTGCGAAACGTAGTGTGCCCTGGCACTACTTTCCAGATCCAAACCAGAGCCAACTTTGAAAGGTTCATTTCCAAAGTTTACCACTCTTTAACGATCTGTTTCAGGGTTCCCGGGTTCGATTCCCGGTAGGGTGAAATAAACTTTTCAAACTTGGCTCTAGTCTGGATCTGGAAATTACCACCTTCATGATGGTACATAACAGCACGTGTGCTGTTGTGTTTCGGTGAGTGAGTAAGGGATGCCAGAATCCAATCCCGTATCCCTTATCTTTAATCCTATTGTAGTTAGCAGCATACATGCAACGTAAGTATAACGTTACTTGTGTTATAGGTGACGGTAGCTAACTACAAAAAGGTACAAAAATACAATTGGTATAAACCTAAAGTGACAACATTAGAATTAATGCGTCAGTTATGAAAGTAATAAAGTAAGTTTAAATACAACAAGTGAATGACAGTGGCGCGGAGTGCGCACGGCTAGTTGTAAATAAATATGTAGGTCAGTGTCAGAGGACAGACTTCCTCGCCGCGGAACCCCTCCTTTTATTATATTGTCCGTTATCAATCATACGCACCGCTAATAAGGCTCAAATTCATATGGCGCTTGCAAATAAAACTTGCCATCCAACTTTCACGTACAAATTATCTTCAAATGATTCGTAACCGAGCGAACGTTACCATGAAAACTTTGACTCGAATACTTATGAAGAATCAATATGCAGGAATTTCGCACGGCGTTCATTGACTTCCGTCGGGAGTTAAAGTGTTTTATGAATGAATTGAACGCGACTTAATAATTCGTTTCATTATTATAAGTGTCATTAATTCCAATTTGGGCTGGATGATAATATATAAAGGTTACTATTAGTCATAAACTCAGACCAAATAAAAACTAAAGACAGAATTTTGCGAACAACATAGTGAAGCCCGTTTTATAAACATGTGTGCGTAGGCCGTTTATTGTATTGAGACTTCGTGTTCCAAGCTTTAATCTCATATTTTGTTTATTCTTATTAAAAATATTGATTGCCAAGTTTACTTAAACTGTGAAATATGATTCCATCCTTCTACGCAATTCGGCTTTTTAGTAGTAAATATTTTAATAAGGTAAGGCATAGTTTGATTGCATTTGTGTGCGTGTAACCGTGTAAGTACACGACGAATGCGTAGTTTTGCCGGCCACACTCTGCCGCCCACTGGGCTCTATCCTTAGTTCTTATTTTATCTGAGGTCGTAGAGTCGTTTTTGCAATGTTCAACTGGCTTTATTGGGGGATCGAACACGGCGACGGTTAATATATAATAACAATTTACTTGGAAGTGGTATCATTACGGTATCATATAATGAGACAAGTGAGCGGCACAAAGGCGCTAATGAGGGCGGGGGTGGGAAGGCTTGCGGCGCAGCGTGAGGGTGACGGAGGGGTTTGGCGGGGTGCGGGGTAAGGCGGTGAGGCGGCGAGGGGCAGGGGCCGGCGTGGAGGTGGCCTATGAAAGCTGTCAGCGGTTGATTTTTCCGCGTGTCGTGGGCGCCGCGCTGATCGATAAGTCACGTGGTGCGCTCGCCGCTTGCCGCTCGATAGTTAGCCTCTGCAAATCTCCCGCCACTACTCAGCGGCGTTTTTGTAGACGGGCCGTTTTTAAACGCTCGCCTATATTTCTCTGAATTTCACAAGCGCATGAATGAATTAAATATTAGGTTAATTCACTTCAAAAAGTGCGCTTTTAGAGAAAAACTAAAATGAAAAATTTAACATACTATTATATAAATAAATGATACTAATGAAATCTGAAATTAATTGTTACGTGTAGGTTAATAAGATCGTAAATGTTAGTCACACGTCTGCTCTTCTTTACAGTTCACAGGCGCATGAACATCTTCTGTTTATTCACCTCAAAAAGTGTGCTTTTGGTGAGAAATTAAATATAAAATAAAAACTTTTATATAAATGTTGGCAATGAAATGGTCATGGCGACCCTAGTAGTAATAATTGTAATATCATAATTATCACATTTATTCATTGCCCTTATAGCAAATTTACATTATTGGATCTTTAAATTGTGTTTAGTGGCAGTTTGGAGTGTTTATATTGTCGAAACAAAAATATTTATATCTATAAATTATAATTTATTCAGGTAGTCCAAGTTGTACCTTGACACACAATATAACAAAAATGTAATATTTAAAATGGAAGTACTCTTTCTGCCTGCAAAATTATAGGGTTAACCTACTGTATCGTCTTTGATAAAATTAAATATGGATATTTTTTTTTTCATATCGCTGCTTAAAAACTAAAAGGCCACAAATCAAAATTACACTTTTTATAGGAGATCTAATCGAAAAAAAAAAATAATTTTTTGTCTTTCTTTTTTTCTTATTAGATATATATATCAAATACATGCATATTAATACATCGTTAGAAGCGTATTTTTAAGTAGCATTAATTTTTTAAAGTACTTTTATAATAAACCGAATACTAGAGGAGATATTGAATAAAACAACCATAAGTCTTTTTGCAACATACAATATGACGGATTGTTATTGTATTTTTACAATAAAAACATTTTTGGATTTTTTTATTTTATGACCCCTTAGTTTTTAAGCAGCGTTATGTTCCATAGGTAAAAAATGACGGAAAAAGCTAGTTATTATTCTAGAGCTAGAGAAATTATTCTATTAGACTTATAATATACGTATCGTTTACCTAATTTTCCCAAAATCAGCTGTTTTGTAAACGCGAGGCGCGATCGCAGAATATCGCTAGGCGTGACGTAGCAACTCGTAGCGAATCGTAGAGGCGGCGTAGCAACACTATAATTTAATGTAGCAAAATGTCATATAACGTAGCACATTATAATATTGTTTTGTAAGTTTGTTTATTTATATCTATTTATATTTACTATATAAATTTATATTTAGACATAATTATAGAATAAATTCGCTGTCCGCTTCAGTCTCTCCGCTAACTTTTTTTTAAACCACCCAACGGTTTTCTCTAATGGAAAGATCAATAAATGAGATAAGTTTGTTTATATATATATAGTTTGCAGAAAAAAAATTGTGAGCCCGTGCGTGAGCGCGTATGCAAAATTTAAAACTTAAAAGCTTAACAAACAAACAACAAGTTATTCATTAGTCATTACAAACATACAAATCTTCTTTCTTTATAATATTAGTATAGATTGTTTCTTTTCTCTTACTTTTTATCCTTGAACGATGTGTGGGATTGTGTAGCCAATATATCCATCCGTTGAAACGTCAGTTTGTCCATAGCTTTTTTATTATAATACACTACCTGGTGCCCGCGACTTCGTTCGCTTTGAAAAATAAAAAAGTAAAGCCTGACAAAATATATAACCAATATAACACCTGAAATCTTCATTGCTATAATACGTTTGTCAGGCTTTGGATTCTTATTTTTAGATGATCCCTCGTTAACGGTACTTTTTTCTGGATGAAAGGGGTCTTCAAAATTCATGCAAAATTTCAGGATGAACAGTTTAATAATTAATGCGTGAAAAAATAACAGACAGACAGACAGAAAGTTACTTTCACAATTATAATATTAGTTTGGATTCACAGAATTCGTAACAGTTATTAGCGAATGGAATGTCTTATTATATCGTATTGAAATTCCATAACGACAGCGCCCGTCAGTCAGTTTTATGTGACAGTTATTAACGCAACGAAAGTGTTTTATACAATATACTAGCGACCCGCTCCCGGCTTCGCCTAGGACAAAACTTAATAAGGTTTTATTATATATATAAAATTCCATGATAAATTATCTTAGATAATGATGAGGATCTAAGTGGACGGAGCGGAAAACTTCATAAAAATCTGTTGCGTGGTTTAAGAGGTTTTTAGCGGCCATGCTGACAGAAAACGACTACAAATAATACTATGTAAAGATTTTTATGATCATAAAGATTTAATTGATTACACTTTTAATCATAATAAATAATCAAAATCATACTATGTAAAGAAGATGGTAGTGAAATTCCATAACGACATCCCGTCATTTACGTTCGTAGCACCGCTGTCAAGGCCAGATGCTCCTGTTCTATAGGGTTTAGCGGTTCAGATGTGACGGATGCAGGTGATGCACCGCAGCAGTGCACAGGGAGTGACGGTCCATCGATCGGCGGCACGGCTCCCTCGCTTCGTCTCCCCTCATGCTCTATCACCCCCCTTCCCTGTGCCGCCTCCCCCCTCGCCCTGCCCCCACCCCTCGGCCACACCTCCACTCGTCTCCAGCACCAGCGTATCCTACACTAAACATTATATCGTGTGCAGATTGTGTGCACACACCGTACCTACGGGGGATGTAAAAAAAGTTTGTCAACCTCGAAAGAGGCGCTTCTCGCCTCCCACGTAGTTTGTATTATCTTCGTCGAACTATTAGCCAACCTTTTTTAATTCAGGCACACGGGGCGTACCGTGACTGCAAGCATTTTAAATATTATTATGTATGGAAGATATTTCGTTTTAATTTTCAAAGCAGCAATGATTGGTTGAAATATTTTGGAAATTTCGAATCAAGAAAATGTGAACTGAAAATCAGTCTCGCAGTTAATAAAATAGTATATTATTATGTCATGTACTTAATATAATAGTTTCTAAAAAATTAAGTATTTTAAATTAAATTAAACTAGCAAATCGCCTCGGCTTCGCACAGCTGTCTTGTCAATTTTTCTCTTTATAAGAACCTTCCTCGTTCATAAGACTTCAACGAATATTTAAAAAAAAAAAAATTGCCGAATTGGTCAAGCAGTTCTCGAGTTTCGCGCTTAGCAATACATTTTTATTTATTTTAATTAATCCTCTAAGAGGAACGCAATCAAACAGACGTTTTAAGAAGAAAAGATGGCATCACACGCTTATTTTCGATTTTGACCAAGCTCAGAGTCATCTTGCTACGTTACGGCCATATTTTTAAGTTAGCCGCAGCCTTAACAAGTTCGATATGTTACATCAAACTAAAGCATGTTACACTGAAACCATACTACTTAAACTACTAGTATTAAATAAAGCAAATTATCCACTCTTAGTTAATTTAGTATAACATGACTTTTCATTTAAGTTCATTATTATGTATTTATTTTAGTTAACTTATTTGATTGCATACTTTTCGAATTAAGTGTTGGCAGGCAGGCAGGCTAACACTAAACGAGCCTAAACACTAAAAAATTGGTCAAGTAGATTTATAAGTAATTTAGACGAGTCAATCCAATTGTTTAGTTTACAGCTGTAGAATAGTTTAGATGGTAGCAGATTAGTTTTTAGTCAAGTTCACTTATTCACTGTACTCGACCGTAATGCGAACGTTTTCTGGGCAGTAGCAAGTAGTTTAGCTACTAAATTTCTAGTCACTACACTAAATTACTAAAGTAATCTAACAAGCTTCTATAAAAAATAAAAAAAGTAAGTTATAAAGGTAAAATGCAATGCATTGCAAGACGCTTCTTTAAAAACGATTCGAACAAAATTTGTACGAAAACTTTTATTACTATGATTTATTTACTTTATTATTTTATTTACTATGATTTTTATTTACTATGATCGTATTTCTCTGATGCATTAATCTATTTAATACTAAACTATATATTTTTTAGTATTTTAAATGTAAATGTCTGTGTATTTCATTCATAATAGGGCGAAGGTATTGCAGAATGTGGCAAATCACCTCTTTAGCACGTTTTAGGTAGCAAGCAGGCTAGACTTTGTCTGCGTCCGTCCGTACTATAAAAATTCTTCTCTATTGTACTTACTGTTTTAATTTATATTAAAAAAATAATAAATGCATAATTTTTACTTACTTATGCATTTTTTCTGCACATTATATACCGCTCTTTCCATTAGTGAAAACTATAATCAAACTTTTTTGTTTATAAGCCGATTGGAATGAAACAAACGTTAAATGTAACGATAAGCTTTCTGTAATACATAAGTGAAAACCGCATTCGAATCGGTTAAGCTGTTTCTGAGATTAGCGTGCACAAACAGACAAAAATGCTAAAAACTATTTTTTTTAAAATATTACGTGTGTACAGTTTACATAAAAGCATTTGTAGTTACATAGAAAATAAATATAATAAATAGTTACAAAGAAACTAATATATTTAGTAAATGACAATTTAAAGCATATACGAACTCTGGAAACTGATTTGTTGGAATTACACTAGAATTTAAAGGTCTTAACTATAATCCCTCTAAGGAGATGTGACTTATCACAGAAAGAGATGTCATTTGTACGAAGAGATACATAACCGTGATTACAAAACTCTGTTACTAAATTTAGGTGGAAAATAATACAATGCTATCGGTGTGTATGGTGGCCTTATACCGCAACCCGTACCGATCGTTGCATTCGCACTTGAGCCCGAATCGATATTGTAGCCTTAATACACGGCTCGCACGTTTGACGTGAGTAGCTGTTCGTTACAAATAAATCTTGAAAATGTTACTAGTTAACAAAGAGCGTTAATATACGGAGCACTTTTGGCCTTTGTTTAAGTGTACTGGATTTAACACTACTAAGTGTTAAATCCAGTACACTTAAACAAAGGCCAAAAGTGCTCCGTATATTAACGCTCTTTGTTAACTAGTAACATTAGTATAGTATATTCGCACTATTAGTATAGTGCGAATATTATTGAAATCGTCATCATATTTGTACATCCTGCAGATAATAATATCCTTGAAATTCTCAGATCAGATTATTGTTAATTGATTTATTTAGCTTCCCACGACTTCGTCTGCGTTGAAAAATAAAAATATATTGCTGTTACACTTTTGCCAGGCGTTGGATTTTTATTTATATATGATAATTTGAGAAGAGCACTTTTTTCTGGATGATAGGTACCCTAAGTCCTTTTCTGTATCCCTGACAATGTGTAACTTCATGATCAGTGTACGCAAAACTTGAATAGTTATAGCGTGAAAAGTTATATTTTCAAATTTTATAATATTAGCCTGGATGGATTGAGTCACAATGCAAGGGCCTATAAGTTTATTAGTAATTTGTCGAAATAAGAACACGACCAATGTCGTGAGATCCGGTTATCAAAGTTGTCGGATGACTTGGTTCGCAGGGGGTGATTATTACAGCCAGATATCCTGTAAACTGGGACTGTAACTGTAACTGTCTGACTGCACTGACCACTCCTTCACAGAGGAACAATGTGAAATAACAGCTCGCATTTAGGTGAACTTTTATGTATGCTCAAAAAATGTAACCAACCATTACTCTAAGATAATGTTATCCTTATCTTATGATTTATCTCATGCCTTTATCTCATTTTGCATGATCGAAGATTCCATTGAATCAATCCTTCTGGCGATAGAACATCTAGAAAGAGATAATTCTAGACAGAAAAAAAATATGTTATCTACAATATTGTAGTGATTAAGGAAATTAAAGGCTTTAAATTTATTTTTATTCGTCAAATATTAATAATAAATATTAACATTAAACTCCGACATATCTTCTCGTCGAAAATTCCTAGGGGCCTCAAAACAAAACTGTCGACCAATGCGCTTTGCCAGTGATGGCACATGGCTCTGAAACGTGGTCTCTAACTATGGCCATGGGCCTATTAAGAAAGCTCAGCGTCGCTCAACGAGCTATGGAACCCTTTCCATAGCTCGTCATGCTCATAGACATAAAGAGCATAGCCCTATATGCTCGGGGTTTCACTGCGAGATCGAATCAGGAATGAGGATATCCGTAGACTAGAGAAAGTTACCGACGTAACCGGGCCGGGTTAGTAAGTTGAAGTGGCAGAGGGGAGGACACATTGTACGGAGAGCTGACAGCTGCTGGAGCCAGAAAGTTCTATGTCTAGCAGTGGACGTCCAGCGGCTGAGATGATGATGATGATAATATAACGATTAACATTAAAATAAGTTTCATGATAAGAAACTATTTATTCGTCTATTTACTTTAGAGTAATAAAAATAGCACAAGAAAATTACATAAAGAGAAAACTTTGTATGACGAAATATTGGCACACTATAAGTAAATTTACACAAATTTAACTTGTATTTTCAGCCAGCGTTAGATGGTGGGATGAACGGTCGTCCTACGTACTGCGAGCCGCAGATGTGGTCTCATTATCAGGTAATATTCTCACACAACTGCACAATGGATTATAGAGAGGCAAGAATATCTAAAATCCTATCGGAAATTTCCGTGTTTTTAACGATTACAAAATGAGATGTGGTACTTTTGATGAAAAAAGTATGTTTTATTAAATACCACTATTAAAAGATGAAGCAAGTCTTATCGTCGTCAAAGGCCGTATAATTTTTAGTTTACTGTTAGACTTTACTTTTAACTCGACGCAAAAGGGGGTGTTATAAATTTAATGTGTGTATCTGTTATCATAGAGGCGTTTGAAGATCATCACCTCATTTTCTAGTTGACGAAGAGATCAACTAGAAATTCCACAGGTGCGATTGATTTGAAAATTGGTATACAGTTACTTGGGTGGTATTTACATGACATGGAACCTTGTTCTGATGCTGCATCATCAAGTATTCTGCGGGGTATCCAACTGCACAGCAAATTAAAGCAGATACAGCGTAGATATTAGAATAGTCTCAATAGAATGTCGGGACTATATTTTGTAATTATAGCTAGTTGTTGATATTTTTATATGCTTTGTGGGTCACTTTGACAATTATTTTAACTTGAAAAATTAAAAAGCCAACACGCGGTTAGTAGGCATTACCAATCAGTTAGAGTCCCCGCAGACTACAGAGTTTT